>OZ024740.1:363125070-363232570 GCA_964016885.1 Eledone cirrhosa
TCCTGTTTTTCTTTTTAAATCTAAGACTACATTTTCCAATGTGAAATCGTGTGACGTAGTATATAAGGTGTTCGATTCACGATCGTGAATTCGGTTCCCGGTGGTGTTTGTGTCCTTCAACAAAACAATTTATTTCACGTTGCTCCAGTCCACTTAGCTGGCAAACATGAGTTATATCTATAATTCAAAGACTCAGCCTTGTCACGCCGAATCTCTCTAAAAACTACGTTAAAAGTACACATGACTGTGGAATACTCAGCAACATGAACGTTAATTTCACGAGCAGGCTGTTCCATTTGTCAAACAGCAGGAACACTCATCGTTGAAACTGACAGTTTCAGCAACAACAACAACGAATATATCCTTTGCCTTTTAGGATATGATTTTGAGAATTTGGCTGCTATTTCTAGTAATGACACTTATTGTTTCGAATCTAGCAATTAATTCATACTAGTCAAATATGTTTAACCATTTCATTACCGTATTTCTATCAAAAGGCAATGACTATGTGTTTCAGTTTACTTTGAAAATCAAACATTTGAAACATTTGAAGGAATTTAATAAAATAACGAAAATGTTCATTAGTGAGCTAATGTTTGGAATATTATTTAAAACTTTCATAAATAAAATTATGAAGGAAGGTTTTAAGATCAAATAAGAAAAGGTGTGGATTAGCAGAATTAGTAGAGCGTCGGGCAAAAAGCCACAATGGTATTTGTTCTGGCTTTTCACATTATAAGTTTAAATCCCACTGAGATCAACTTTGCCTTTAAATCCCAGTCAAGTATTCAGACTCAGACTCAGAAGTTCCCGCGTCTTGCGACGCATGAGGCAATCATAGTGTCCCATCGCGTTCGGTCAGCAGCCAGTTGCACAGCGTCCCGCCATTGTCTGTTTGTCGCTCGCAGGTCCCTCTCAACTGTCTGGCGCCAGTTCATATTGGGTGGCCCTCTCCGTTTGCTTCCTTGCGGGCTCCATTTAAGTACTTGGTTCGCCAGTCTCTCCGGAGGAAGTCTCAAAGCGTGTCCAAACCAGCCCAGGCGTCGCTTGCAGATGGTAGAAGAGACTAGCTGCTGGTTGGTGCGGTTCCTGACTTCCTGGTTTGTTACATGGTCACTCCATTTAATCCTCAGGATCTTTCGTAGACACCTGGAATCGAATGCGTCCAACTTCTTCTCTTGGCTGGTCTTAAGGTGCAATGTTTCACTTCCGTACAAAAGTGTGGACAGCACGTTGCTGTTGTAGAATCTCATCTTTGTTTTGAGGGTGAACTTCCTTCTCTTCCAGATCTTGTCAAGCTGGTTAAATGCTGGTGAAGCCTTTCCCATTCTACATTGCAGTTCACTGTCCATGGTGCCCTCATTGTTAATGGAGCTTCCTAGGTAGGTGAAGTTGTCCACTATCTCCACCTCCCCTTGTTTAATGAAGACACTGGTTGGTGGTGGGTGTGTCCCAGATAACATGCTTTTGGTCTTCTTGGCACTGATATTGAGACCTAAGCTTCCTGCTTCGACATTGATATTGTTCACAATGTTTTGCAGGTCAGCTGTGCTCTCTGCAAGTGCAGCAATATCGTCCGCAAAGTCCAGGTCAGACAACTTTTGCTCTCCCACCCAAGATATACTCTGGTCTTTAGACGCTCTTCTTAGTACCCAGTCAATGGCTATGGGAAAGAGAATTGGAGAGAGCGAGCAACCTTGACGCACGCCAGTAACCACCCCAAACCAGTCACTGTAACCATCCTCTGTCCGTATGCAACACTTGGAGTTTGCATAAATCTGTTTGATTGCCGAAATGACTTTCTGGGGCAGACCATACTCATGCATGATGCTCCAGAGTGACGGTCGATGAATGCTATCGAATGCTTTGGAGAAATCGATGAAGCTGGTGGCGAGGGGCCTCTGGAATTCGTTGTACCTCTCAATGATGCGGCGTAACGTAAAGATCTGCTCTGCACAGGAACGTTTTGGTCGGAACCCTGCCTGTTGTTCTCGCAGTTCCCGGTCTACCATGCCACGTATGCGGTTCAGGATCACCAGACAATAGACCTTCCCTAGTATGGAGAGAAGTGTCACTCCCCTCCAGTTGTCACAATCGGCAAGGTTGCCCTTCTTGAGGATACAGACAACCGCTCCGTTTCTCCAGTCTTCTGGGACTTCACCCGTGTTCCACACAAGATTACATAAGTGGCCCATCCACTTGACCATGCTTTCGCCTCTTGACTTCAGCATTTCAGCAGAAATGCCATCCATACCTGGTGACTTGTTATTCTTAAGGGTTTTGATGGTCATGCGGACTTCCTTCTCGGTGAAGTCATCAGTATTGATAGGTAACAAACTAGTAGGTTCCCTAGTGTCTGCTGGCATACGTGGCTCCGGTCGGTTGAGGACTTCCTTGAAATGTTCAGCCCATCTGACTAACTTTTCTTCACCCTTGGAAAGCAGCGTACCATCTTTCGCTTTCACCAGGCCTGAGTTAGCTCTAGAGCTGCCGGTGATTTTCTTGGCAATTTGGTACACAGAGCGCATGTCATTGCGTGCCGCAGCTGCTTCTGCCTCCTCTGCCTTACTCTCAAGCCACATTCGTTTGTCCCTTTGGGCGCTGCGTTTCACCTCCTTGTCCTTCTCAACATACTGCTGATATACTTTGATGGCCTCTGGGGTAGTGGCATGCCTCTGCTTATGTAGGGCTTTCCTTTCATTAATCAGCTGCCAGGTGTTGTCGCTGACCCAAGCTTCTCTGAGGGACTTCCTGTAACCCAGGATTTCTTCCCCTGCAGCTTCCATGGTCTTCTTCATTTCCTCCCACCAATTGACCGAGCCTGGTGCAGACTCCTCAAGGAGAGCAAATCTGTTCCTCAAAGCAGCCTCAAACTGTGCTTCTGTGTCACTGTTCTTCAGCTTGGTAGTGCCTTGTAGTGTGTGCTTTCTTCTTCTGCTTCCTCAGTCTGATTTAAAGTTTGGTAACAGACAGATAGTGGTCACTGCAGACATCTGCGCCTCGGTAGACTCGGACGTCCTGCAGGCAAGGAGTTCTCCAACTTGGGCCAATTTCAATGTGGTCTATTTGCGTCTTGGTCCTGTGGTCGTTCGAAGCCCATGTGACCTTGTGGATGTTCTTGTGGTCAAATAGTGACGAGCCGATTTTCATATTGTTCATGGCACAGAACTGGACAAACCTGTCCCCGTTGTCCGTGCGGTTTCCATAAGCATGGGGGCCAAGGACATGTTCAAAGCCAACTCTGCTTCCCCCGATCTGTGCGTTCATGTCTCACATGATGATCAGGATGTCATGACGTGGGGTTTTGTTGACATCTTGTAGTTGCTGGTAGAAAGCGTCCTTGTCATCGTCGTTATGTTCGTTGGTTGGAGCATAGCACTGAGCTATGGTGACCTTTGCATGTGATGTGGTGAATCTTGCTGTCATTAGGCGTTCGTTGATAGGAGTCCACTCCTCAAGGGCACTACTGGCAGCCCTGTCCATGATGATTGCAACTCCATCTCAGTGGGTCCCGTTCTGACGGCCTGAGAACAGGATGGTCTTGTTTTCATGGACAAACTTCCCAGAGTCAGTCCAGCGGACATCGCTGAGGCCTAGGATGTTAATTTTGTAGGCCTACATTTCTCCGATAACTTGCGCAAGTTTGGATGGTTGGTACAGAGTTCTTATGTTCCAATATCCGATACGTGTGGTTGTTTTTGCAAACAAAATTCTGGTCCTCAGGATGTCGGCTTCCTCATCGAGACTTTCGCCGACACCCGTCACACAATCCCCGGTTAGAGACAACCGTTCTCTTGACTGCTTGGAATTTGAATCTGTTGCACTATGAATTGTTTTCGTAGCAGGAGAGTTTTTCCGGGAACAGGTCGCTGACCTGAAGCCCAACCACTGACATTTAGTAAAGAGACAGTAAGTGGAGTAGTCTCTGGTAGAACTGCAAACCGATGGCCACGGAATATGGTGTGGGTCGCCTTCAGTCCTGGACCAGTGCCGAGGGAGGATTTCCTTCTGCTTTAACCAGTGGCTTCCTTGTTGAAGCTCATACACCTAGTGGTGCCGTGTCAACACCACCCCTCACGTGGTTCAGTCCACCAGCTGAAGCGGTGTGCCGGGGCATGGCACTTGGATCCACACGTGAGAGATTTAGGGGATGGGTGGGGGCCGGTGATGACTGACCACCCTACCAGTTAGGGTGCAGCTGTCAACCATCAAGGGTACTACCCCTGCCCAAACCCCCTATGCCCCAGTCAAGTACTGGTATTCATTTAATCAACTTTGCTCTTCCAACAAATATGCTAACCTTATGCCTAAATTAAAAATCAATATTAAGCACAAACATTTTAAAATGAGGAGTATTATATACTTAACTTAGGGAGTGTTCGGTTGGTTAGTTTCAACAGGGTCAACAAGCATAGTGTGCGCAAATTAAAAACAAAGTGTGGAAATTTATACGATAATAAAAATATGTGCGCACTGAATGTGTAATAAGTCTAATTATTAATTACTCCAAATAACCTTTTGTACACACATTAATTTCTTGCGTTCTTATCAATTAATTGTGGACTCATCAATTCCTTTTTCTGCGCAAGTTGCACAAAAGAAATTAACTTTTTTTTTTATACGACATATATATAGTGATGTAATGAATCGGTTTATCGATCTGAGAGTCAGGCAACTAGCCGAAGAAGAATGTTTATATCCTGTCACCAGCCTTACTTTGTGCCCATAAGGAAGATTCTTAAATACTATCGAAATAGTACAGTAAAACCTTATGAGATCGTTTAAGCAGAACACGCCTCTGTAATCCGTGAAAATACTTGTGTTGGATCTCCATTAAAAAGTAGCTAGAGATGCCTGTGAGAAACCGAACCTCATATCTCGTGGATACTGGGTGAGTGCGTTAATCACTAAGTCAAAGAACAGCTGGACATAATCCGTCATTCTAGAAGAGTTTAAGAATGTAGCTGGTAGTCTAAACAAGTCCGTTGGCTTAAGAATCGCTTGGAAAATTGAAAATAGCGTCATAGTTAAATCACCCACACGACATCCGAGACATGCGGGTTCAATTCCTCACATGCGTCTCTGTCCAATTTTTTCCATCTCTAGTTGTAATTTATCCGATTTCCCCAACTATTATTTAAAGTGATCGCCTATAATTATGGTCATTCGAGTTTGGACGCACACATTACAAATATATATATATATGTATGTCAGTTCACCAGTTGGTGCTATTGGTAACATGTATTCCAGTACAACCTGACTCATGGTCGGGTCGTTGGCGACTAAACTGGCAACCCCACCAAGGTTTCTTGGTGAGGAGGGTGACTTTGGACATCCTGCAGGAATAAAAACAAAACCTGTCAAAGGGCAAAGGAGCTCTTAAGAATCAATGGCCATCCAAAATCACCGGGAGAGATGACTCCTTAGCCTTTGTCAAGGCAGAATTCTAGGAGAAGGAAAACTCTTGATATAACACCTGCAACCCTGATGGTATCCAATGATGTTGACTTGTTCTTCTTTTTCGTAAATATCATCCTGGTTAAGAGAGTGGGACTGGCTTTGTGCAGTGCCTTTGCTCACTATAAAAGCTTCACGGCACAAGCATTGCTTTATATCTGGAGATCTCTCTGCACTTGTCGTCACATCGTACCATGGGCCCAGCACTATGTGTCAATAATTGTCACAAGTGTAGTGTTTGTACCAGAGTTTTCAAGTCGCTGGCTGGACTAAAATGTCACACTCGTTCAGCGCATCGGTGGGGGTTCTCCTACGTGGATATAAAGTAGTGACCGTACTCGAAAACGAGTTGGCAGCCACCATATATATTCTATTCTAAGGCGGGTAAAATTCCCGAGTTCCATGGACGAGTTCTCTCCAGCGGTCTCTGTCCCTCATTATCGCTGCCATGTCCTGCGTCTCCAATAGACCAGTGTCTGTCCTTAGGGCATCAACATACGTTAACCTTGGTCTTCCTCTTCTAGTGTGTCCATGTAGGGGCTCCCAAAGGAGCACTGAGTGCAATGTCAACTCTGGATGTCGGTGAGCATGTCCAGCTAACCTCAAATTGTCATCTTTTTGTGATCCCCAGATTCCATCATCAGCAGCACATCTTCGTCCAAGCAAAAGACATACACCTGCATAGCAAAAGCAAGACCTCACATCCTGATAAAATATCAACATAGGACATAACCAGTATATGATTGCCAGAGAACCGCATCTGTTGAAGCCTATACTACACATTCGAAGGTGACAAAACTACGGAAGTGGTGGTATTTCATTAGCGCAATCTTGACACCCCATCAGCCACAGTGATATATATGCTGCTTAGACGTAAGTAGTGCTAGAAAAACAACACAGGACACCAAAGATGCACGAATAGAATGAAAGACGAGAAGATCGCAAAAGAGGCATCTGCACATCATTTAATTATAGTGACAACATTTCTAAAACAAGGGTACAACTTTCTAAGTCTCAGTTATTATTATCAGGTGACAAACCAAAGCAAGATGTCCAGCAATTACGTAAACTGCAGGTTTCACTTCAGTGTTTTCCTCCCTTAGAAGGATGCCGTAACAGCTCGGAGTCCTTCACCCCTAGGGCATACTGCACGCCATGCCAACAACCATAGGAATTTCAAAGATACTCCCTGTATGATAATCAAAAACTCACACCCAGGGAAATTGCCCAGCCATACCGCAGCGAATCCATGGATGTAAAACTGCATCCTTATCAGCAAAAATTCATGCATGGATATGTTGCCAGGAAGCTCCAAGGTGAGAGTAATATAGATAAGCAAAGTAGTCTATCTTGGACCAACAACCGCTATATTGGTTCTCACTTTGAAGGATATACTTTTCGATCCAAGAACAGGAAATCAACACAAAATACCTGATTCACAAGAGATAGGGATGCAGGCAAAACACCTAGATATGATAACAAGTGCAGACTCTGCAGAATTAACATCGAAGATATCATGACATAAGCAGCTGTACAAAGATGTCATCACGGTACTATCTACCTATGAGGCATGGTGTAGTGGCCAAAACACTGTACGATGCAATCCTTAGAAATGATAGCCGCGACAATAAACGCATCAAAAGCTGCAGCAGTGTGGAAGACATACACACACATAATATGAAAGAGTACTGGTGGAATGTTCCAGTAAAA
This sequence comes from Eledone cirrhosa, assembly GCA_964016885.1. NCBI lineage: Eukaryota > Metazoa > Mollusca > Cephalopoda > Octopoda > Eledonidae > Eledone > Eledone cirrhosa. The sequence continues at coordinate 363,132,238 of OZ024740.1, forward strand.
ACCCCCATAAAATGCAGGCATAACAGACCAGATATAATGATATGGGACAGAGAAAAGAAAGCAGGCACAGTAGTGGAAGTTAGCTGCCCAGCAGATGCCAATATAATATTAAAGATTAACGAAAAGGAAAATATCTATGCAGAACTAATGAGAAATCTACAGATACTCCACCCTGACTATACCTTCAGATTTATACCTGTGATTATTGGGGCACTGGGATATGTTAGTAACTGCCTCAATACAAATCTTGAGAAGCTAGGCTTCACAGAAACAAAAAGAACACGATTAGTTAGGAAACTACAAGTACAATCAAAGTAAATGTATGTAAAAATTCCAAAAATTCTGCATCTAATAACTCCATGTACCCATGAACAGATACAAACCATATACACATGCACAAATATAACTCAAAACATACACCTCCACACATACAATAACATCCATACCTACATACACATGCATACTATCTGTCTAGTTGATGCATAAATTCTAATGAGAAGCCTTGTATCTATGTTAGAAACCGAGTCTCTCTATTGGTAAAGATTTGTGAAATTATAAAACCAGAACATACATACATACATACATACATACATACATACATACATACATACATACATACATACATACATACATACATACATACATACATACATACATACATACATATACACCTACATACATACGTGTATGTATATATCACCTATATAGCAATAAACTGACTGATTACGGCTATATATATAAATAAATGTGTGTGCATGTCTGCGTGTGTATAGGCGTGTGTATATGCATGTGTGTGAGTGTGTGCGCGTATGTGTGTGTGTGTGTGTGTGTGTGTGTGTGTGTGTGTGTGTGTGTGTGTGTGTGTGTGTGTGTGTGTGTGTGTGTGAGCGCGTGTATGTGTGTAAGAAATTTCAACAAGGCCGAATATCGTATGTGAACAATACAGTACAATATTACTTTATTGGTTGATACACAGTGTTACTCACTTATTTGGCAACATTTGCATGAATTTATTAAAAGAGGCATAAATCATGAACGATGAGCTTTTTGAACAATCTTGTAACTCTTCTTGACGCATCTACTCAATGAATGCGCCGTTAGGTTCGATAATTTCTTTAGTACGAGGTCTGAAACGTTGACATACCTGAAACGGATGATCAATTTTGGACATTGTGCTAGTTATGGCAAATTTCAGAGATATTATAGTGTCATAGGAGCATTGATTGACTTCTCTATCGACTATGCCCTATACATAGTAGTCCAACGGATTCAAGTCTCGATAGCTAGGGAGCCTTATGATTGAGGTGACGTGATCGTGGAGATTATAACTCTTCAAATGTTTGTGTTGTCATGATGCCATGAGACGGCCCTGATTCTTGTTGGTAGGTGTATGGTCTTCCTTTGCTCACGTTCAATATGCAACACCCTTCAACCCTCTTCAACACCTCCTTATAGTCAGCAGGAAAGAAGTGAAGAGGCATGACATCCCCCTCGTTGTCCACAACCTCCAAAACCATCACAGTTGCCAGAAACTTTGTACAGATGACCGTTGGAATGTATTTAGGGTTTCTGCATAACCACCTGTCATTCCTTTGGTTGACCTTTTGTTCCTGATCAAATTTTTGTCAGTAGAGTAAAACTATAGCATTCCAGGCTCTTGATGTTTAATGTGGCCCAACTAGCTTTTTTGCCCAAATCAGACGGTTATCCTTTGTCTTTGTAGACATAATTGGCTTCTCCACATATGACTTATATAGTGTACCTTGAAGCCATGAACTCCTTGGCAATGGCGCTAATTGTCTTTTGGGACTTCTTATCGATAATATCATGCACCTTTCGTACAAATATTGGTGTTCTTGTGGTATCGGGACTCTTAGCAGGCGTTTTGTGTTTGGCTACTTCTGTAGAATCGCCGACAGCGACCTCAAGCATTTTGAGAACTTTGGCAACAAACGACCGTACAACTTTCAGGAAGCGGACAATCTCTAAATCCCGATGCTCTGGCATTAAAGTAACAACTACTACTTTGACGTTGCAGACTGCGCATCAATATGAGATATTTTTCTCCACAAAATTCGATCACCAACAGCAGAGTTTAAAGAGAAAAGATCAAGTACAGTCCATAGGTTGACATTATCAAGCCATCGTTTTGGCTCCCGGCCTCTGCTTCTCTTACCAGCCAACCTTCCTTCCAGGAATAACCTACTCACACCACGAATTCATCTTTTTATATGACCGTATAGTTAGAGTACTCTGGACGTGACAGTTGATGTAATTGGTCTGAGTTTGGTAATGTTGAGAAGCTCAATGATACAGATGCGGTCACTGAGCCGCTTGCTAGTCATAAGTCTCATGATGTGGCTCAGGAATGTAGAGAGCTTCTGAAGTGTCTTTGTCGTCCAATTAACACAACTGGTAGGTTGTAAGAATCGATGATCTTAGCCTTCAAATGATAGTAAACACGTTTTGATATTAATACTTGCTTGTAACGACTCAGAATGTATTTTCATTTGCTTATTTAGCTTGATGTCTTCCTTCATTTATCTGAATAGAAATGATAATCAGAATAAGTTAGAAAAAGGTTAGAGATATTAAAAGACATATCCTCAAAGAACTGAGCTACCCTGTGGTTAGAAAAGAGTCTTAACTTTTCGGACACTCAACACTCATCGAAAGACAGGTAGAGAGAAATCAGGGGGATGTTTTGGAGAGAGAAACGCCCACAAGCGCATGCATAAATGTGCATATATACATATATATAAATACGCATACACGCATATATACACATATACGCACATGCATAGTATAAATGTTTGGAGACGGGAATAGTGGTATATGAGGTGTAGAAGTGGCTGTGGAATGAGATGTAAGCGTGTATGATACAACAGTGTGTCGGAGTGTGGGTGTATGCATGTGTCTGTATCCTAAATCCTGTCTGTTGTGTGATTAGGCATGTTAGTATTATGTGTGTGCAAAGGCATATATATATATATATGTGTGTGTGTGTGTGTGTGTGTGTGTGTGTGTGTGTGTGTGTGTGTTGGGTCATATATAAAGATAATTGTTTCAACTTTTGGCACAAGGCCAGCAATTACCCAGTACATTACTGGTACTTTATTTTATCGACCCCGTAAGGATATAAGGCAAAGTTAACCTCGGCGCGATTTGAACTCAGAATGGCAAGGGGCGTAACTCTTTGCTGCAAAGCATGGCGTCCGACCCTCTACCGATACTGCCAATCCACCGCCGTCATATATAAAGATAATGTGTGCGTATGTGAATTTGTGTGTGTGTTAGTGTGGTTTAGGCGTGTGTATAGGAGCTGAGCAAATCTGCGTGATGGTTGGTTGCGTACACACATGTGTGTGTGAGCGTATGTGAGCGTGTGTGTGTGTTTGTGTGTGTTGAGTCATACATAAAGATAATGTGTGCGTATGTGAATTTGTGTGTGTGTGTGTGTTAGTATGGTTTAGGCGTGTGTATAGGAACTGAGAAAATCTGCGTGATGGTTGGATGCGTATAGAAATGTGTGTATGTGTGAGCATGTGTGTGTACGTGTGTGTGCGCGCGCGTGCGTGTTTGTGCGCATGAAAGTATATGGATGTTAGAGAAATGTGGTGCAGAGTAAAGATTATCCAAGAAGGTGGTTGCAAGTCGAAATTCTAGCTTAGTCCTGAAGCGAGTGGTTGGTGGTAGATTGTGTGAGATGAGGTTGGAAACAGAGGAGTTGGGTGGAATGGTTGGTGATCAGAAGTGATCGAGTATTGAGTTGGGTGGAATGGTTGGTGAACAGAAGTGATCGAGTGTGGAGTTGGGTGGAATGGTTGGTGATCGAGTGAGGAGTTGGGTGGAATGGTTGGTGAACAGAAGAGATCGAGTGAGGAGTTGGGTGGAATGGTTGGTGAACAGAAGTGATCGAGTGTGGAGTTGGATGGAATGGTTGGTGATCGAGTGAGGAGTTGGGTGGAATGGTTGGTGAACAGAAGTGATCGAGTGTGGAGTTGGGTGGAATTGTTGGTGAACAGAAGTGATCGAGTGTGGAGTTGGGTGGAATGGTTGGTGAACAGAAGTGATCGAGTGTGGAGTTGGGTGGAATTGTTGGTGAACAGAAGTGATTGAGTGTGGAGTTGGGTGGAATGGTTGGTGAACAGAAGTGATCGAGTGTGGAGTTGGGTGGAATGGTTGGTGAATAGAAGTGATCGAGTGTGGAGTTGGATGGAATGGTTGGTGAATAGAAGTGATCGAGTGTGGAGTTGGGTGGAATGGTTGGTGAATAGAAGTGATCGAGTGTGGAGTTGGGTGGAATGGTTGGTGAACAGAAGTGATCGAGTGTGGAGTTGGGTGGAATGGTTGGTGAACTGAAGTGATCGAGTATTGAGTTGGGTGGAATTGTTGGTGAACAGAAGTGATCGAGTGAGGAGTTGGGTGGAATGGTTGGTGAACAGAAGTGATCGAGTGTGGAGTTGGGTGGAATGGTTGGTGAACAGAAGTGATCGAGTGTGGAGTTGGGTGGAATGGTTGGTGAATAGAAGTGATCGAGTGTGGAGTTGGGTGGAATGGTTGGTGAACAGAAGTGATCGAGTGTGGAGTTGGGTGGAATGGTTGGTGAACTGAAGTGATCTTGTGAGGAGTTGGGTGGAATGGTTGGTGAATAGAAGTGATCGAGTGTGGAGTTGGGTGGAATGGTTGGTAAACAGAAGTGATCGAGTGAGGAGTTGGGTGGAATGGTTGGTGAACTGAAGTGATCTTGTGAGGAGTTGGGTGGAATGGTTGGTGAACAGAAGTGATCGAGTGTGGAGTTGGGTGGAATGGTTGGTGAACAGAAGTGATCGAGTATGGAGTTGGGTGGAATGGTTGGTGAACAGAAGTGATCGAGTGTGGAGTTGGGTGGAATGGTTGGTGAACAGAAGTGATCGAGTGTGGAGTTGGGTGGAATGGTTGGTGAACAGAAGTGATCGAGTGTGGAGTTGGGTGGAATGGTTGGTGAACAGAAGTGATCGAGTGTGGAGTTGGGTGGAATGGTTGGTGAACAGAAGTGATCGAGTGTGGAGTTGGGTGGAATGGTTGGTGATCGAGTGAGGAGTTGGGTGGAATGGTTGGTGAACAGAAGTGATCGTGTGAGGAGTTGGGTGGAATGGTTGGTGAACAGAAGTGATCGAGTGTGGAGTTGGGTGGAATGGTTGGTGAACAGAAGTGATCGAGTGTGGAGTTGGGTGGAATGGTTGGTGATCGAATGAGGAGTTGGGTGGAATGGTTGGTGAACAGAAGTGATCGAGTGTGGAGTTGGGTGGAATGGTTGGTGAATAGAAGTGATCGAGTGAGGAGTTGGGTGGAATGGTTGGTGAACAGAAGTGATCGTGTGAGGAGTTGGGTGGAATGGTTGGTGAACAGAAGTGATCGAGTGAGGAGTTGGGTGGAATGGTTGGTGAACAGAAGTGATCTTGTGAGGAGTTGGGTGGAATGGTTTGTGAACAGAAGTGATCGAGTGAGGAGTTGGGTGGAATGGTTGGTGATCGAGTGAGGAGTTGGGTGGAATGGTTGGTGAACAGAAGTGATCTTGTGAGGAGTTGGGTGGAATGGTTGGTGAACAGAAGTGATCGTGTGAGGAGTTGGGTGGAATGGTTGGTGAACAGAAGTGATAGTGTGAGGAGTTGGGTGGCATGGTTGGTGAATAGAAGTGATCGAGTGAGGAGTTGGGTGGAATGGTTGGTGAATAGAAGTGATCGAGTGTAGAGTTGGGTGGAATGGTTGGTGAACAGAAGTGATCGTGTGAGGAGTTGGGTGGAATGGTTGGTGAACAGAAGTGATCGAGTGAGGAGTTGGGTGGAATGGTTGGTGAACAGAAGTGATCGAGTGAGGAGTTGGGTGGAATGGTTGGTGAACAGAAGTGATCGAGTGAGGAGTTGGGTGGAATGGTTGGTGAATAGAAGTGATCGAGTGTGGAGTTGGGTGGAATGGTTGGTGAACAGAAGTGATCGAGTGAGGAGTTGGGTGGAATGGTTGGTGAATAGAAGTGATCGAGTGAGGAGTTGGGTGGAATGGTTCGTGAGCAGAAGTGATCGAGTGTGGAGTTGGGTGGAATGGTTGGTGAACAGAAGTGATCGAGTGAGGAGTTGGGTGGAATGGTTGGTGAATAGAAGTGATCGAATGAGGAGTTGGGTGGAATGGTTGGTGAACAGGAGTGATCGAGTGAGGAGTTGGGTGGAATGGTTGGTGAACAGAAGTGATCGAGTGTGGAGTTGGGTGGAATGGTTGGTGAACAGAAGTGATCGAGTGTGGAGTTGGGTGGAATGGTTGGTGAATAGAAGTGATCGAGCGAGGAGTTGGCTGGAATGGTTGGTGAACAGAAGTGATCGTGTGAGGAGTTGGGTGGAATGGTTGGTGAACAGAAGTGATCGAGTGAGGAGTTGGGTGGAATGGTTGGTGAACAGAAGTGATCTTGTGAGGAGTTGGGTGGAATGGTTGGTGAACAGAAGTGATCGAGTGAGGAGTTGGGTGGAATGGTTGGTGATCGAGTGAGGAGTTGGGTGGAATGGTTGGTGAACAGAAGTGATCTTGTGAGGAGTTGGGTGGAAAGGTTGATGAACAGAAGTGATCGTGTGAGGAGTTGGGTGGAATGGTTGGTGAACAGAAGTGATCGTGTGAGGAGTTGGGTGGAATGGTTGGTGAATAGAAGTGATCGAGTGAGGAGTTGGGTGGAATGGTTGGTGAATAGAAGTGATCGAGTGTGGAGTTGGGTGGAATGGTTGGTGAACAGAAGTGATCGTGTGAGGAGTTGGGTGGAATGGTTGGTGAACAGAAGTGATCGAGTGAGGAGTTGGGTGGAATGGTTGGTGAACAGAAGTGATCGAGTGAGGAGTTGGGTGGAATGGTTGGTGAACAGAAGTGATCGAGTGAGGAGTTGGGTGGAATGGTTGGTGAATAGAAGTGATCGAGTGTGGAGTTGGGTGGAATGGTTGGTGAACAGAAGTGATCGAGTGTGGAGTTGGGTGGAATGGTTGGTGGACAGAAGTGATCGAGTGAGGAGTTGGGTGGAATGGTTGGTGAATAGAAGTGATCGAGTGAGGAGTTGGGTGGAATGGTTGGTGAATAGAAGTGATCGAGTGTGGAGTTGGGTGGAATGGTTGGTGAACAGAAGTGATCGAGTGAGGAGTTGGGTGGAATGGTTGGTGAATAGAAGTGATCGAGTGAGGAGTTGGGTGGAATGGTTGGTGAGCAGAAGTGATCGAGTGTGGAGTTGGGTGGAATGGTTGGTGAACAGAAGTGATCGAGTGAGGAGTTGGGTGGAATGGTTGGTGAATAGAAGTGATCGAATGAGGAGTTGGGTGGAATGGTTGGTGAACAGGAGTGATCGAGTGAGGAGTTGTGTGGAATGGTTGGTGAACAGAAGTGATCGAGTGTGGAGTTGGGTGGAATGGTTGGTGAACAGAAGTGATCGAGTGTGGAGTTGGGTGGAATGGTTGGTGATCGAGTGAGGAGTTGGGTGGAATGGTTGGTGAATAGAAGTGATCGAGTGAGGAGTTGGGTGGAATGGTTGGCGATCGAGTGTGGAGTTGGGTGGAATGGTTGGTGAACAGAAGTGATCGAGTGAGGAGTTGGGTGGAATGGTTGGTGAACAGAAGTGATCGAGTGGGGAGTTGGGTGGAATGGTTGGTGAACAGGAGTGATCGAGTGAGGAGTTGGGTGGAATGGTTGGTGAACAGAAGTGATCGAGTGAGGAGTTGGGTGGAATGGTTGGTGAATAGAAGTGATCGAGTGAGGAGTTGGGTGGAATGGTTGGTGAACAGAAGTGATCGAGTGAGGAGTTGGGTGGAATGGTTGGTGAACAGAAGTGATCGAGTGAGGAGTTGGGTGGAATGGTTGGTGAACAGAAGTGATCGAGTATGGAGTTGGGTGGAATGGTTGGTGAATAGAAGTGATCGAGTGAGGAGTTGGGTGGAATTGTTGGTGAATAGAAGTGATCGAGTGAGGAGTTGGGTGGAATGGTTGGTGAACAGAAGTGATCGAGTATGGAGTTGGGTGGAATGGTTGGTGAACAGAAGTGATCGAGTGAGGAGTTGGGTGGAATGGTTGGTGAATAGAAGTGATCGAGTGAGGAGTTGGGTGGAATGGTTGGTGAACAGAAGTGATCGAGTGAGGTGTTGGGTGGAATGGTTGGTGAACAGAAGTGATCGAGTGAGGAGTTGGGTGGAATGGTTGGTGAACAGAAGTGATCGAGTGAGGAGTTGGGTGGAATTGTTGGTGAATAGAAGTGATCGAGTGAGGAGTTGGGTGGAATGGTTGGTGAACAGAAGTGATCGAGTGTGGAGTTGGGTGGAATGGTTGGTGAACAGAAGTGATCGAGTGAGGAGTTGGGTGGAATGGTTGGTGAACTGAAGTGATCGAGTGAGATGTTGGGTGGAATGGTTGGTGAACAGAAGTGATCGAGTGAGGAGTTGGGTGGAATGGTTGGTGAATAGAAGTGATCGAGTGTGGAGTTGGGTGGAATGGTTGGTGAACTGAAGTGATCGAGTGAGATGTTGGGTGGAATGGTTGGTGAACAGAAGTGATCGAGTGAGGAGTTGGGTGGAATGGTTGGTGAACAGAAGTGATCGTGTGAGGAGTTGGGTGGAATGGTTGGTGAATAGAAGTGATCGAGTGAGGAGTTGGGTGGAATAGTTGGTGAACTGAAGTGATCGAGTGAGATGTTGGGTGGAATGGTTGGTGAACAGAAGTGATCGAGTGAGGAGTTGGGTGGAATGGTTGGTGAATAGAAGTGATCGAGTGAGGAGTTGGGTGGAATGGTTGGTGAACAGAAGTGATCGTGTGAGGAGTTGGGTGGAATGGTTGGTGAACAGAAGTGATCGAGTGAGATGTTGGGTGGAATGGTTGGTGAACAGAAGTGATCGTGTGAGGAGTTGGGTGGAATGGTTGGTGAATAGAAGTGATCGAGTGAGGAGTTGGGTGGAATGGTTGGTGAACAGAAGTGATCGTGTGAGGAGTTGGGTGGAATGGTTGGTGAATAGAAGTGATCGTGTGAGGAGTTGGGTGGAATGGTTGGTGAACAGAAGTGATCGTGTGAGGAGTTGGGTGGAATGTTTGGTGAACAGAAGTGATCGAGTGAGATGTTGGGTGGAATGGTTGGTGAACAGAAGTGATCGTGTGAGGAGTTGGGTGGAATGGTTGGTGTGATAGAAGTGATCGAGTGAGGAGATGGGTGGAATGGTTGGTGAACAGAAGTGATCGTGTGAGGAGTTGGGTGGAATGGTTGGTGAATAGACGTGATCGTGTGAGGAGTTGGGTGGAATGGTTGGTGAACAGAAGTGATCGTGTGAGGAGTTGGGTGGAATGGTTGGTGAACAGAAGTGATCGTGTGAGGAGTTGGGTGGAATGGTTGGTGAATAGAAGTGATCGAGTGAGGAGTTGGGTGGAATGGTTGGTGAACAGAAGTGATCGTGTGAGGAGTTGGTTGGAATGGTTGGTGAATAGAAGTGATCGAGTGAGGAGTTGGGTGGAATGGTTGGTGAACAGAAGTGATCGAGTATTGAGTTGGGTGGAATGGTTGGTGAACAGAAGTGATCGAGTGTGGAGTTGGATGGAATGGTTGGTGAATAGAAGTGATCGAGTGTGGAGTTGTGTGGAATGGTTGGTGAATAGAAGTGATCGAGTGTGGAGTTGGGTGGAATGGTTGGTGAACAGAAGTGATCTTGTGAGGAGTTGGGTGGAATGGTTGGTGAACAGAAGTGATCGAGTGTGGAGTTGGGTGGAATGGTTGGTGAACAGAAGTGATCGAGTATTGAGTTGGGTGGAATTGTTGGTGAACAGAAGTGATCTTGTGAAGAGTTGGGTGGAATGGATGGTGAACAGAAGTGATCGAGTGTGGAGTTGGGTGGAATGGTTGGTGAACAGAAGTGATCGAGTGTGGAGTTGGGTGGAATGGTTGGTGAATAGAAGGGATCGAGTGTGGAGTTGGGTGGAATGGTTGGTGAACAGAAGTGATCGAGTGTGGTGTTGGGTGGAATGGTTGGTGAACTGAAGTGATCTTGTGAGGAGTTGGGTGGAATGGTTGGTGAATAGAAGTGATCGAGTGTGGAGTTGGGTGGAATGGTTGGTAAACAGAAGTGATCGAGTGCGGAGTTGGGTGGAATGGTTGGTGAACTGAAGTGATCTTGTGAGGAGTTGGGTGGAATGGTTGGTGAACAGAAGTGATCGAGTATGGAGTTGGGTGGAATGGTTGGTGAACAGAAGTGATCGAGTGTGGAGTTGGGTGGAATGGTTGGTGAACAGAAGTGATCGAGTGTGGAGTTGGGTGGAATGGTTGGTGAACAGAAGTGATCGAGTGTGGAGTTGGGTGGAATGGTTGGTGAATAGAAGTGATCGAGAGAGGAGTTGGGTGGAATGGTTGGTGAACAGAAGTGTTCGAGTGAGGAGTTGGGTGGAATGGTTGGTGATCGAGTGAGGAGTTGGGTGGAATGGTTGGTGAACAGAAGTGATCGTGTGAGGAGTTGGGTGGAATGGTTGGTGAACAGAAGTGATCGAGTGTGGAGTTGGGTGGAATGGTTGGTGAACAGAAGTGATCGAGTGTGGAGTTGGGTGGAATGGTTGGTGATCGAGTGAGGAGTTGGGTGGAGTGGTTGGTGAACAGAAGTGATCTTGTGAGGAGTTGGGTGGAATGGTTGGTGAACAGAAGTGATCGAGTGTGGAGTTGGGTGGAATGGTTGGTGAATAGAAGTGATCTAGTGAGGAGTTGGGTGGAATGGTTGGTGAACAGAAGTGATCGTGTGAAGAGTTGGGTGGAATGGTTGGTGAACAGAAGTGATCGAGTGAGGAGTTGGGTGGAATGGTTGGTGAACAGAAGTGATCGAGTGAGGAGTTGGGTGGAATGGTTGGTGAACAGAAGTGATCTTGTGAGGAGTTGGGTGGAATGGTTGGTGAACAGAAGTGATCGTGTGAGGAGTTGGGTGGAATGGTTGGTGAACAGAAGTGATCGTGTGAGGAGTTGGGTGGAATGGTTGGTGAATAGAAGTGATCGAGTGAGGAGTTGGGTGGAATGGTTGGTGAATAGAAGTGATCGAGTGTGGAGTTGGGTGCAATGGTTGGTGAACAGAAGTGATCGTGTGAGGAGTTGGGTGGAATGGTTGGTGAACAGAAGTGATCGAGTGAGGAGTTGGGTGGAATGGTTGGTGAACAGAAGTGATCGAGTGAGGAGTTGGGTGGAATGGTTGGTGAACAGAAGTGATCGAGTGAGGAGTTGGGTGGAATGGTTGGTGAATAGAAGTGATCGAGTGTGGAGTTGGGTGGAATGGTTGGTGAACAGAAGTGATCCAGTGAGGAGTTGGGTGGAATGGTTGGTGAATAGAAGTGATCGAGTGAGGAGTTGGGTGGAATGGTTGGTGAGCAGAAGTGATCGAGTGTGGAGTTGGGTGGAATGGTTGGTGAACAGAAGTGATCGAGTGAGGAGTTGGGTGGAATGGTTGGTGAATAGAAGTGATCGAATGAGGAGTTGGGTGGAATGGTTGGTGAACAGAAGTGATCGAGTGTGGAGTTGGGTGGAATGGTTGGTGAACAGAAGTGATCGAGTGTGGAGTTGGGTGGAATGGTTGGTGAACAGAAGTGATCGAGTGAGGACTTGGGTGGAATGGTTGGTGAACAGAAGTGATCGAGTGAGGAGTTGGGTGGAATGGTTGGTGAACAGAAGTGATCGAGTGAGGAGTTGGGTGGAATGGTTGGTGAATAGAAGTGATCGAGTGAGGAGTTGGGTGGAATGGTTGGTGAACAGAAGTGATCGAGTGAGGAGTTGGGTGGAATGGTTGGTGAACAGAAGTGATCGAGTGAGGAGTTGGGTGGAATGGTTGGTGAACAGAAGTGATCGAGTGAGGAGTTGGGTGGAATGGTTGGTGAACAGAAGTGATCGAGTGAGGAGTTGGGTGGAATGGTTGGTGAATAGAAGTGATCGAGTGAGGAGTTGGGTGGAATGGTTGGTGAACAGAAGTGATCGAGTGAGGAGTTGGGTGGAATGGTTGGTGAACAGAAGTGATCGAGTGAGGAGTTGGGTGGAATGGTTGGTGAACAGAAGTGATCGAGTATGGAGTTGGGTGGAATGGTTGGTGAATAGAAGTGATCGAGTGAGGAGTTGGGTGGAATGGTTGGTGAATAGAAGTGATCGAGTGAGGAGTTGGGTGGAATGGTTGGTGAACAGAAGTGATCGAGTATGGAGTTGGGTGGAATGGTTGGTGAACAGAAGTGATCGAGTGAGGAGTTGGGTGGAATGGTTGGTGAATAGAAGTGATCGAGTGAGGAGTTGGGTGGAATGGTTGGTGAACAGAAGTGATCGAGTGAGGAGTTGGGTGGAATGGTTGGTGAACAGAAGTGATCTTGTGAGGAGTTGGGTGGAATGGTTGGTGAACAGAAGTGATCGAGTGTGGAGTTGGGTGGAATGGTTGGTGAACAGAAGTGATCGAGTATTGAGTTGGGTGGAATTGTTGGTGAACAGAAGTGATCTTGTGAAGAGTTGGGTGGAATGGATGGTGAACAGAAGTGATCGAGTGTGGAGTTGGGTGGAATGGTTGGTGAACAGAAGTGATCGAGTGTGGAGTTGGGTGGAATGGTTGGTGAATAGAAGGGATCGAGTGTGGAGTTGGGTGGAATGGTTGGTGAACAGAAGTGATCGAGTGTGGAGTTGGGTGGAATGGTTGGTGAACTGAAGTGATCTTGTGAGGAGTTGGGTGGAATGGTTGGTGAATAGAAGTGATCGAGTGTGGAGTTGGGTGGAATGGTTGGTAAACAGAAGTGATCGAGTGCGGAGTTGGGTGGAATGGTTGGTGAACTGAAGTGATCTTGTGAGGAGTTGGGTGGAATGGTTGGTGAACAGAAGTGATCGAGTATGGAGTTGGGTGGAATGGTTGGTGAACAGAAGTGATCGAGTGTGGAGTTGGGTGGAATGGTTGGTGAACAGAAGTGATCGAGTGTGGAGTTGGGTGGAATGGTTGGTGAACAGAAGTGATCGAGTGTGGAGTTGGGTGGAATGGTTGGTGAATAGAAGTGATCGAGAGAGGAGTTGGGTGGAATGGTTGGTGAACAGAAGTGTTCGAGTGAGGAGTTGGGTGGAATGGTTGGTGATCGAGTGAGGAGTTGGGTGGAATGGTTGGTGAACAGAAGTGATCGTGTGAGGAGTTGGGTGGAATGGTTGGTGAACAGAAGTGATCGAGTGTGGAGTTGGGTGGAATGGTTGGTGAACAGAAGTGATCGAGTGTGGAGTTGGGTGGAATGGTTGGTGATCGAGTGAGGAGTTGGGTGGAGTGGTTGGTGAACAGAAGTGATCTTGTGAGGAGTTGGGTGGAATGGTTGGTGAACAGAAGTGATCGAGTGTGGAGTTGGGTGGAATGGTTGGTGAATAGAAGTGATCTAGTGAGGAGTTGGGTGGAATGGTTGGTGAACAGAAGTGATCGTGTGAAGAGTTGGGTGGAATGGTTGGTGAACAGAAGTGATCGAGTGAGGAGTTGGGTGGAATGGTTGGTGAACAGAAGTGATCGAGTGAGGAGTTGGGTGGAATGGTTGGTGAACAGAAGTGATCTTGTGAGGAGTTGGGTGGAATGGTTGGTGAACAGAAGTGATCGTGTGAGGAGTTGGGTGGAATGGTTGGTGAATAGAAGTGATCGAGTGAGGAGTTGGGTGGAATGGTTGGTGAATAGAAGTGATCGAGTGTGGAGTTGGGTGCAATGGTTGGTGAACAGAAGTGATCGTGTGAGGAGTTGGGTGGAATGGTTGGTGAACAGAAGTGATCGAGTGAGGAGTTGGGTGGAATGGTTGGTGAACAGAAGTGATCGAGTGAGGAGTTGGGTGGAATGGTTGGTGAACAGAAGTGATCGAGTGAGGAGTTGGGTGGAATGGTTGGTGAATAGAAGTGATCGAGTGTGGAGTTGGGTGGAATGGTTGGTGAACAGAAGTGATCCAGTGAGGAGTTGGGTGGAATGGTTGGTGAATAGAAGTGATCGAGTGAGGAGTTGGGTGGAATGGTTGGTGAGCAGAAGTGATCGAGTGTGGAGTTGGGTGGAATGGTTTGTGAACAGAAGTGATCGAGTGAGGAGTTGGGTGGAATGGTTGGTGAATAGAAGTGATCGAATGAGGAGTTGGGTGGAATGGTTGGTGAACAGAAGTGATCGAGTGTGGAGTTGGGTGGAATGGTTGGTGAACAGAAGTGATCGAGTGTGGAGTTGGGTGGAATGGTTGGTGAACAGAAGTGATCGAGTGAGGACTTGGGTGGAATGGTTGGTGAACAGAAGTGATCGAGTGAGGAGTTGGGTGGAATGGTTGGTGAACAGAAGTGATCGAGTGAGGAGTTGGGTGGAATGGTTGGTGAATAGAAGTGATCGAGTGAGGAGTTGGGTGGAATGGTTGGTGAACAGAAGTGATCGAGTGAGGAGTTGGGTGGAATGGTTGGTGAACAGAAGTGATCGAGTGAGGAGTTGGGTGGAATGGTTGGTGAACAGAAGTGATCGAGTGAGGAGTTGGGTGGAATGGTTGGTGAACAGAAGTGATCGAGTGAGGAGTTGGGTGGAATGGTTGGTGAATAGAAGTGATCGAGTGAGGAGTTGGGTGGAATGGTTGGTGAACAGAAGTGATCGAGTGAGGAGTTGGGTGGAATGGTTGGTGAACAGAAGTGATCGAGTGAGGAGTTGGGTGGAATGGTTGGTGAACAGAAGTGATCGAGTATGGAGTTGGGTGGAATGGTTGGTGAATAGAAGTGATCGAGTGAGGAGTTGGGTGGAATGGTTGGTGAATAGAAGTGATCGAGTGAGGAGTTGGGTGGAATGGTTGGTGAACAGAAGTGATCGAGTATGGAGTTGGGTGGAATGGTTGGTGAACAGAAGTGATCGAGTGAGGAGTTGGGTGGAATGGTTGGTGAATAGAAGTGATCGAGTGAGGAGTTGGGTGGAATGGTTGGTGAACAGAAGTGATCGAGTGAGGAGTTGGGTGGAATGGTTGGTGAACAGAAGTGATCGAGTGAGGAGTTGGGTGGAATGGTTGGTGAACAGAAGTGATCGAGTGAGGAGTTGGGTTGAATGGTTGGTGAATAGAAGTGATCGAGTGAGGAGTTGGGTGGAATGGTTGGTGAACAGAAGTGATCGAGTGTGGAGTTGGGTGGAATGGTTGGTGAACAGAAGTGATCGAGTGAGGAGTTGGGTGGAATGGTTGGTGAACTGAAGTGATCGAGTGAGATGTTGGGTGGAATGGTTGGTGAACAGAAGTGATCGAGTGAGGAGTTGGGTGGAATGGTTGGTGAATAGAAGTGATCGAGTGTGGAGTTGGGTGGAATGGTTGGTGAACTGAAGTGATCGAATGAGATGTTGGGTGGAATGGTTGGTGAACAGAAGTGATCGAGTGAGGAGTTGGGTGGAATGGTTGGTGAACAGAAGTGATCGTGTGAGGAGTTGGGTGGAATGGTTGGTGAATAGAAGTGATCGAGTGAGGAGTTGGGTGGAATAGTTGGTGAACTGAAGTGATCGAGTGAGATGTTGGGTGGAATGGTTGGTGAACAGAAGTGATCGAGTGAGGAGTTGGGTGGAATGGTTGGTGAATAGAAGTGATCGAGTGAGGAGTTGGGTGGAATGGTTGGTGAACAGAAGTGATCGTGTGAGGAGTTGGGTGGAATGGTTGGTGAACAGAAGTGATCGAGTGAGATGTTGGGTGGAATGGTTGGTGAACAGAAATGATCGTGTGAGGAGTTGGGTGGAATGGTTGGTGAATAGAAGTGATCGAGTGAGGAGTTGGGTGGAATGGTTGGTGAACAGAAGTGATCGTGTGAGGAGTTGGGTGGAATGGTTGGTGAATAGAAGTGATCGTGTGAGGAGTTGGGTGGCATGGTTGGTGTACAGAAGTGATCGTGTGAGGAGTTGGGTGGAATGGTTGGTGAACAGAAGTGATCGAGTGAGATGTTGGGTGGAATGGTTGGTGAACAGAAGTGATCGTGTGAGGAGTTGGGTGGAATGGTTGGTGAATAGAAGTGATCGAGTGAGGAGATGGGTGGAATGGTTGGTGAACAGAAGTGATCGTGTGAGGAGTTGGGTGGAATGGTTGGTGAATAGACGTGATCGTGTGAGGAGTTGGGTGGAATGGTTGGTGAACAGAAGTGATCGTGTGAGGAGTTGGGTGGAATGGTTGGTGAACAGAAGTGATCGTGTGAGGAGTTGGGTGGAATGGTTGGTGAATAGAAGTGATCGAGTGAGGAGTTGGGTGGAATGGTTGGTGAACAGAAGTGATCGTGTGAGGAGTTGGGTGGAATGGTTGGTGAATAGAAGTGATCGAGTGAGGAGTTGGGTGGAATGGTTGGTGAACAGAAGTGATCGAGTGAGATGTTGGGTGGAATGGTTGGTGAACAGAAGTGATCGAGTGAGGAGTTGGGTGGAATGGTTGGTGAATAGAAGTGATCGAGTGAGGAGTTGGGTGGAATGGTTGGTGAACAGAAGTGATCGTGTGAGGAGTTGGGTGGAATGGTTGGTGAACAGAAGTGATCGAGTGAGATGTTGGGTGGAATGGTTGGTGAACAGAAGTGATCGTGTGAGTAGTTGGGTGGAATGGTTGGTGAAATGAAGTGATCGAGTGAGATGTTGGGTGGAATGGTTGGTGAACAGAAGTGATCGAGTGAGGAGTTGGGTGGAATGGTTGGTGATCGAGTGAGGAGTTGGGTGGAATGGTTGGTGAACAGAAGTGATCTTGTGAGGAGTTGGGTGGAATGGTTGGTGAACAGAAGTGATCGTGTGAGGAGTTGGGTGGAATGGTTGGTGAACAGAAGTGACCGTGTGAGGAGTTGGGTGGAATGGTTGGTGAATAGAAGTGATCGAGTGAGGAGTTGGGTGGAATGGTTGGTGAATAGAAGTGATCGAGTGAGGAGTTGGGTGGAATGGTTGGTGAACAGAAGTGATCGAGTATGGAGTTGGGTGGAATGGTTGGTGAACAGAAGTGATCGAGTGAGGAGTTGGGTGGAATGGTTGGTGAATAGAAGTAATCGAGTGAGGAGTTGGGTGGAATGGTTGGTGAACAGAAGTGATCGAGTGAGGAGTTGGGTGGAATGGTTGGTGAACAGAAGTGATCGAGTGAGGAGTTGGGTGGAATGGTTGGTGAACAGAAGTGATCGAGTGAGGAGTTGGGTGGAATGGTTGGTGAATAGAAGTGATCGAGTGAGGAGTTGGGTGGAATGGTTGGTGAACAGAAGTGATCGAGTGTGGAGTTGGGTGGAATGGTTGGTGAACAGAAGTGATCGAGTGAGGAGTTGGGTGGAATGGTTGGTGAATAGAAGTGATCGAGTGTGGAGTTGGGTGGAATGGTTGGTGAACTGAAGTGATCGAATGAGATGTTGGGTGGAATGGTTGGTGAACAGAAGTGATCGAGTGAGGAGTTGGGTGGAATGGTTGGTGAACAGAAGTGATCGTGTGAGGAGTTGGGTGGAATGGTTGGTGAATAGAAGTGATCGAGTGAGGAGTTGGGTGGAATAGTTGGTGAACTGAAGTGATCGAGTGAGATGTTGGGTGGAATGGTTGGTGAACAGAAGTGATCGAGTGAGGAGTTGGGTGGAATGGTTGGTGAATAGAAGTGATCGAGTGAGGAGTTGGGTGGAATGGTTGGTGAACAGAAGTGATCGTGTGAGGAGTTGGGTGGAATGGTTGGTGAACAGAAGTGATCGAGTGAGATGTTGGGTGGAATGGTTGGTGAATAGAAGTGATCGAGTGAGGAGTTGGGTGGAATGGTTGGTGAATAGACGTGATCGTGTGAGGAGTTGGGTGGAATGGTTGGTGAGCAGAAGTGATCGAGTGTGGAGTTGGGTGGAATGGTTGGTGAACAGAAGTGATCGAGAGAGGAGTTGGGTGGAATGGTTGGTGAATAGAAGTGATCGAATGAGGAGTTGGGTGGAATGGTTGGTGAACAGAAGTGATCGAGTGTGGAGTTGGGTGGAATGGTTGGTGAACAGAAGTGATCGAGTGTGGAGTTGGGTGGAATGGTTGGTGAACAGAAGTGATCGAGTGAGGACTTGGGTGGAATGGTTGGTGAACAGAAGTGATCGAGTGAGGAGTTGGGTGGAATGGTTGGTGATCGAGTGAGGAGTTGGGTGGAATGGTTGGTGAACAGAAGTGATCTTGTGAGGAGTTGGGTGGAATGGTTGGTGAACAGAAGTGATCGTGTGAGGAGTTGGGTGGAATGGTTGGTGAACAGAAGTGACCGTGTGAGGAGTTGGGTGGAATGGTTGGTGAATAGAAGTGATCGAGTGAGGAGTTCGGTGGAATGGTTGGTGAATAGAAGTGATCGAGTGAGGAGTTGGGTGGAATGGTTGGTGAACAGAAGTGATCGAGTATGGAGTTGGGTGGAATGGTTGGTGAACAGAAGTGATCGAGTGAGGAGTTGGGTGGAATGGTTGGTGAATAGAAGTAATCGAGTGAGGAGTTGGGTGGAATGGTTGGTGAACAGAAGTGATCGAGTGAGGAGTTGGGTGGAATGGTTGGTGAACAGAAGTGATCGAGTGAGGAGTTGGGTGGAATGGTTGGTGAACAGAAGTGATCGAGTGAGGAGTTGGGTGGAATGGTTGGTGAATAGAAGTGATCGAGTGAGGAGTTGGGTGGAATGGTTGGTGAACAGAAGTGATCGAGTGTGGAGTTGGGTGGAATGGTTGGTGAACAGAAGTGATCGAGTGAGGAGTTGGGTGGAATGGTTGGTGAATAGAAGTGATCGAGTGTGGAGTTGGGTGGAATGGTTGGTGAACTGAAGTGATCGAATGAGATGTTGGGTGGAATGGTTGGTGAACAGAAGTGATCGAGTGAGGAGTTGGGTGGAATGGTTGGTGAACAGAAGTGATCGTGTGAGGAGTTGGGTGGAATGGTTGGTGAATAGAAGTGATCGAGTGAGGAGTTGGGTGGAATAGTTGGTGAACTGAAGTGATCGAGTGAGATGTTGGGTGGAATGGTTGGTGAACAGAAGTGATCGAGTGAGGAGTTGGGTGGAATGGTTGGTGAATAGAAGTGATCGAGTGAGGAGTTGGGTGGAATGGTTGGTGAACAGAAGTGATCGTGTGAGGAGTTGGGTGGAATGGTTGGTGAACAGAAGTGATCGAGTGAGATGTTGGGTGGAATGGTTGGTGAACAGAAATGATCGTGTGAGGAGTTGGGTGGAATGGTTGGTGAATAGAAGTGATCGAGTGAGGAGTTGGGTGGAATGGTTGGTGAATAGACGTGATCGTGTGAGGAGTTGGGTGGAATGGTTGGTGAGCAGAAGTGATCGAGTGTGGAGTTGGGTGGAATGGTTGGTGAACAGAAGTGATCGAGTGAGGAGTTGGGTGGAATGGTTGGTGAATAGAAGTGATCGAGTGAGGAGTTGGGTGGAATGGTTGGTGAACAGAAGTGATCGAGTGAGGAGTTGGGTGGAATGGTTGGTGAACAGAAGTGATCGAGTGAGGAGTTGGGTGGAATGGTTGGTGAACAGAAGTGATCGAGTGAGGAGTTGGGTGGAATGGTTGGTGAACAGAAATGATCGTGTGAGGAGTTGGGTGGAATGGTTGGTGAACAGAAGTGATCGAGTGTGGAGTTGGGTGGAATGGTTGGTGAATAGAAGTGATCGAGTGAGGAGTTGGGTGGAATGGTTGGTGAACAGAAGTGATCGTGTGAGGAGTTGGGTGGAATGGTTGGTGAACAGAAGTGATCGAGTGAGATGTTGGGTGGAATGGTTGGTGAACAGAAATGATCGTGTGAGGAGTTGGGTGGAATGGTTGGTGAATAGAAGTGATCGAGTGAGGAGTTGGGTGGAATGGTTGGTGAATAGAAGTGATCGAGTGAGGAGTTGGGTGGAATGGTTGGTGAATAGACGTGATCGTGTGAGGAGTTGGGTGGAATGGTTGGTGAACAGAAGTGATCGAGTGAGGAGTTGGGTGGAATGGTTGGTGAATAGAAGTGATCGAGTGAGGAGTTGGGTGGAATGGTTGGTGAACAGAAGTGATCGAGTGAGGAGTTGGGTGGAATGGTTGGTGAACAGAAGTGATCGAGTGAGGAGTTGGGTGGAATGGTTGGTGAACAGAAGTGATCGAGTATGGAGTTGGGTGGAATGGTTGGTGAATAGAAGTGATCGAGTGAGGAGTTGGGTGGAATGGTTGGTGAATAGAAGTGATCGAGTGAGGAGTTGGGTGGAATGGTTGGTGAACAGAAGTGATCGAGTATGGAGTTGGGTGGAATGGTTGGTGAACAGAAGTGATCGAGTGAGGAGTTGGGTGGAATGGTTGGTGAATAGAAGTGATCGAGTGAGGAGTTGGGTGGAATGGTTGGTGAACAGAAGTGATCGAGTGAGGAGTTGGGTGGAATGGTTGGTGAACAGAAGTGATCGAGTGAGGAGTTGGGTGGAATGGTTGGTGAACAGAAGTGATCGAGTGAGGAGTTGGGTTGAATGGTTGGTGAATAGAAGTGATCGAGTGAGGAGTTGGGTGGAATGGTTGGTGAACAGAAGTGATCGAGTGTGGAGTTGGGTGGAATGGTTGGTGAACAGAAGTGATCGAGTGAGGAGTTGGGTGGAATGGTTGGTGAACTGAAGTGATCGAGTGAGATGTTGGGTGGAATGGTTGGTGAACAGAAGTGATCGAGTGAGGAGTTGGGTGGAATGGTTGGTGAATAGAAGTGATCGAGTGTGGAGTTGGGTGGAATGGTTGGTGAACTGAAGTGATCGAATGAGATGTTGGGTGGAATGGTTGGTGAACAGAAGTGATCGAGTGAGGAGTTGGGTGGAATGGTTGGTGAACAGAAGTGATCGTGTGAGGAGTTGGGTGGAATGGTTGGTGAATAGAAGTGATCGAGTGAGGAGTTGGGTGGAATAGTTGGTGAACTGAAGTGATCGAGTGAGATGTTGGGTGGAATGGTTGGTGAACAGAAGTGATCGAGTGAGGAGTTGGGTGGAATGGTTGGTGAATAGAAGTGATCGAGTGAGGAGTTGGGTGGAATGGTTGGTGAACAGAAGTGATCGTGTGAGGAGTTGGGTGGAATGGTTGGTGAACAGAAGTGATCGAGTGAGATGTTGGGTGGAATGGTTGGTGAACAGAAATGATCGTGTGAGGAGTTGGGTGGAATGGTTGGTGAATAGAAGTGATCGAGTGAGGAGTTGGGTGGAATGGTTGGTGAACAGAAGTGATCGTGTGAGGAGTTGGGTGGAATGGTTGGTGAATAGAAGTGATCGTGTGAGGAGTTGGGTGGCATGGTTGGTGTACAGAAGTGATCGTGTGAGGAGTTGGGTGGAATGGTTGGTGAACAGAAGTGATCGAGTGAGATGTTGGGTGGAATGGTTGGTGAACAGAAGTGATCGTGTGAGGAGTTGGGTGGAATGGTTGGTGAATAGAAGTGATCGAGTGAGGAGATGGGTGGAATGGTTGGTGAACAGAAGTGATCGTGTGAGGAGTTGGGTGGAATGGTTGGTGAATAGACGTGATCGTGTGAGGAGTTGGGTGGAATGGTTGGTGAACAGAAGTGATCGTGTGAGGAGTTGGGTGGAATGGTTGGTGAACAGAAGTGATCGTGTGAGGAGTTGGGTGGAATGGTTGGTGAATAGAAGTGATCGAGTGAGGAGTTGGGTGGAATGGTTGGTGAACAGAAGTGATCGTGTGAGGAGTTGGGTGGAATGGTTGGTGAATAGAAGTGATCGAGTGAGGAGTTGGGTGGAATGGTTGGTGAACAGAAGTGATCGAGTGAGATGTTGGGTGGAATGGTTGGTGAACAGAAGTGATCGAGTGAGGAGTTGGGTGGAATGGTTGGTGAATAGAAGTGATCGAGTGAGGAGTTGGGTGGAATGGTTGGTGAACAGAAGTGATCGTGTGAGGAGTTGGGTGGAATGGTTGGTGAACAGAAGTGATCGAGTGAGATGTTGGGTGGAATGGTTGGTGAACAGAAGTGATCGTGTGAGTAGTTGGGTGGAATGGTTGGTGAAATGAAGTGATCGAGTGAGATGTTGGGTGGAATGGTTGGTGAACAGAAGTGATCGAGTGAGGAGTTGGGTGGAATGGTTGGTGATCGAGTGAGGAGTTGGGTGGAATGGTTGGTGAACAGAAGTGATCTTGTGAGGAGTTGGGTGGAATGGTTGGTGAACAGAAGTGATCGTGTGAGGAGTTGGGTGGAATGGTTGGTGAACAGAAGTGACCGTGTGAGGAGTTGGGTGGAATGGTTGGTGAATAGAAGTGATCGAGTGAGGAGTTGGGTGGAATGGTTGGTGAATAGAAGTGATCGAGTGAGGAGTTGGGTGGAATGGTTGGTGAACAGAAGTGATCGAGTATGGAGTTGGGTGGAATGGTTGGTGAACAGAAGTGATCGAGTGAGGAGTTGGGTGGAATGGTTGGTGAATAGAAGTAATCGAGTGAGGAGTTGGGTGGAATGGTTGGTGAACAGAAGTGATCGAGTGAGGAGTTGGGTGGAATGGTTGGTGAACAGAAGTGATCGAGTGAGGAGTTGGGTGGAATGGTTGGTGAACAGAAGTGATCGAGTGAGGAGTTGGGTGGAATGGTTGGTGAATAGAAGTGATCGAGTGAGGAGTTGGGTGGAATGGTTGGTGAACAGAAGTGATCGAGTGTGGAGTTGGGTGGAATGGTTGGTGAACAGAAGTGATCGAGTGAGGAGTTGGGTGGAATGGTTGGTGAATAGAAGTGATCGAGTGTGGAGTTGGGTGGAATGGTTGGTGAACTGAAGTGATCGAATGAGATGTTGGGTGGAATGGTTGGTGAACAGAAGTGATCGAGTGAGGAGTTGGGTGGAATGGTTGGTGAACAGAAGTGATCGTGTGAGGAGTTGGGTGGAATGGTTGGTGAATAGAAGTGATCGAGTGAGGAGTTGGGTGGAATAGTTGGTGAACTGAAGTGATCGAGTGAGATGTTGGGTGGAATGGTTGGTGAACAGAAGTGATCGAGTGAGGAGTTGGGTGGAATGGTTGGTGAATAGAAGTGATCGAGTGAGGAGTTGGGTGGAATGGTTGGTGAACAGAAGTGATCGTGTGAGGAGTTGGGTGGAATGGTTGGTGAACAGAAGTGATCGAGTGAGATGTTGGGTGGAATGGTTGGTGAATAGAAGTGATCGAGTGAGGAGTTGGGTGGAATGGTTGGTGAATAGACGTGATCGTGTGAGGAGTTGGGTGGAATGGTTGGTGAGCAGAAGTGATCGAGTGTGGAGTTGGGTGGAATGGTTGGTGAACAGAAGTGATCGAGAGAGGAGTTGGGTGGAATGGTTGGTGAATAGAAGTGATCGAATGAGGAGTTGGGTGGAATGGTTGGTGAACAGAAGTGATCGAGTGTGGAGTTGGGTGGAATGGTTGGTGAACAGAAGTGATCGAGTGTGGAGTTGGGTGGAATGGTTGGTGAACAGAAGTGATCGAGTGAGGACTTGGGTGGAATGGTTGGTGAACAGAAGTGATCGAGTGAGGAGTTGGGTGGAATGGTTGGTGATCGAGTGAGGAGTTGGGTGGAATGGTTGGTGAACAGAAGTGATCTTGTGAGGAGTTGGGTGGAATGGTTGGTGAACAGAAGTGATCGTGTGAGGAGTTGGGTGGAATGGTTGGTGAACAGAAGTGACCGTGTGAGGAGTTGGGTGGAATGGTTGGTGAATAGAAGTGATCGAGTGAGGAGTTCGGTGGAATGGTTGGTGAATAGAAGTGATCGAGTGAGGAGTTGGGTGGAATGGTTGGTGAACAGAAGTGATCGAGTATGGAGTTGGGTGGAATGGTTGGTGAACAGAAGTGATCGAGTGAGGAGTTGGGTGGAATGGTTGGTGAATAGAAGTAATCGAGTGAGGAGTTGGGTGGAATGGTTGGTGAACAGAAGTGATCGAGTGAGGAGTTGGGTGGAATGGTTGGTGAACAGAAGTGATCGAGTGAGGAGTTGGGTGGAATGGTTGGTGAACAGAAGTGATCGAGTGAGGAGTTGGGTGGAATGGTTGGTGAATAGAAGTGATCGAGTGAGGAGTTGGGTGGAATGGTTGGTGAACAGAAGTGATCGAGTGTGGAGTTGGGTGGAATGGTTGGTGAACAGAAGTGATCGAGTGAGGAGTTGGGTGGAATGGTTGGTGAATAGAAGTGATCGAGTGTGGAGTTGGGTGGAATGGTTGGTGAACTGAAGTGATCGAATGAGATGTTGGGTGGAATGGTTGGTGAACAGAAGTGATCGAGTGAGGAGTTGGGTGGAATGGTTGGTGAACAGAAGTGATCGTGTGAGGAGTTGGGTGGAATGGTTGGTGAATAGAAGTGATCGAGTGAGGAGTTGGGTGGAATAGTTGGTGAACTGAAGTGATCGAGTGAGATGTTGGGTGGAATGGTTGGTGAACAGAAGTGATCGAGTGAGGAGTTGGGTGGAATGGTTGGTGAATAGAAGTGATCGAGTGAGGAGTTGGGTGGAATGGTTGGTGAACAGAAGTGATCGTGTGAGGAGTTGGGTGGAATGGTTGGTGAACAGAAGTGATCGAGTGAGATGTTGGGTGGAATGGTTGGTGAACAGAAATGATCGTGTGAGGAGTTGGGTGGAATGGTTGGTGAATAGAAGTGATCGAGTGAGGAGTTGGGTGGAATGGTTGGTGAATAGACGTGATCGTGTGAGGAGTTGGGTGGAATGGTTGGTGAGCAGAAGTGATCGAGTGTGGAGTTGGGTGGAATGGTTGGTGAACAGAAGTGATCGAGTGAGGAGTTGGGTGGAATGGTTGGTGAATAGAAGTGATCGAGTGAGGAGTTGGGTGGAATGGTTGGTGAACAGAAGTGATCGAGTGAGGAGTTGGGTGGAATGGTTGGTGAACAGAAGTGATCGAGTGAGGAGTTGGGTGGAATGGTTGGTGAACAGAAGTGATCGAGTGAGGAGTTGGGTGGAATGGTTGGTGAACAGAAATGATCGTGTGAGGAGTTGGGTGGAATGGTTGGTGAACAGAAGTGATCGAGTGTGGAGTTGGGTGGAATGGTTGGTGAATAGAAGTGATCGAGTGAGGAGTTGGGTGGAATGGTTGGTGAACAGAAGTGATCGTGTGAGGAGTTGGGTGGAATGGTTGGTGAACAGAAGTGATCGAGTGAGATGTTGGGTGGAATGGTTGGTGAACAGAAATGATCGTGTGAGGAGTTGGGTGGAATGGTTGGTGAATAGAAGTGATCGAGTGAGGAGTTGGGTGGAATGGTTGGTGAATAGAAGTGATCGAGTGAGGAGTTGGGTGGAATGGTTGGTGAATAGACGTGATCGTGTGAGGAGTTGGGTGGAATGGTTGGTGAACAGAAGTGATCGAGTCAGGAGTTGGGTGGAATGGTTGGTGAATAGAAGTGATCGAGTGAGGAGTTGGGTGGAATGGTTGGTGAACAGAAGTGATCGAGTGAGGAGTTGGGTGGAATGGTTGGTGAACAGAAGTGATCGAGTGAGGAGTTGGGTGGAATGGTTGGTGAACAGAAGTGATCGAGTGTGGAGTTGGGTGGAATGGTTGGTGAATAGAAGTGATCGAGTGAGGAGTTGGGTGGAATGGTTGGTGAACAGAAGTGATCGTGTGAGGAGTTGGGTGGAATGGTTGGTGAACAGAAGTGATCGAGTGAGATGTTGGGTGGAATGGTTGGTGAACAGAAATGATCGTGTGAGGAGTTGGGTGGAATGGTTGGTGAATAGAAGTGATCGAGTGAGGAGTTGGGTGGAATGGTTGGTGAATAGAAGTGATCGAGTGAGGAGTTGGGTGGAATGGTTGGTGAATAGACGTGATCGTGTGAGGAGTTGGGTGGAATGGTTGGTGAACAGAAGTGATCGAGTCAGGAGTTGGGTGGAATGGTTGGTGAATAGAAGTGATCGAGTGAGGAGTTGGGTGGAATGGTTGGTGAACAGAAGTGATCGAGTGAGGAGTTGGGTGGAATGGTTGGTGAACAGAAGTGATCGAGTGAGGAGTTGGGTGGAATGGTTGGTGAACAGAAGTGATCGAGTGAGGAGTTGGGTGGAATGGTTGGTGAACAGAAGTGATCGAGTGAGGAGTTGGGTGGAATGGTTGGTGAATAGAAGTGATCGAGTGAGGAGTTGGGTGGAATGGTTGGTGAACAGAAGTGATCGAGTGAGGAGTTGGGTGGAATGGTTGGTGAACAGAAGTGATCGAGTGAGGAGTTGGGTGGAATGGTTGGTGAACAGAAGTGATCGAGTATGGAGTTGGGTGGAATGGTTGGTGAATAGAAGTGATCGAGTGAGGAGTTGGGTGGAATGGTTGGTGAATAGAAGTGATCGAGTGAGGAGTTGGGTGGAATGGTTGGTGAACAGAAGTGATCGAGTATGGAGTTGGGTGGAATGGTTGGTGAACAGAAGTGATCGAGTGAGGAGTTGGGTGGAATGGTTGGTGAATAGAAGTGATCGAGTGAGGAGTTGGGTGGAATGGTTGGTGAACAGAAGTGATCGAGTGAGGAGTTGGGTGGAATGGTTGGTGAACAGAAGTGATCGAGTGAGGAGTTGGGTGGAATGGTTGGTGAACAGAAGTGATCGAGTGAGGAGTTGGGTGGAATGGTTGGTGAATAGAAGTGATCGAGTGAGGAGTTGGGTGGAATGGTTGGTGAACAGAAGTGATCGAGTGTGGAGTTGGGTGGAATGGTTGGTGAACAGAAGTGATCGAGTGAGGAGTTGGGTGGAATGGTTGCTGAACTGAAGTGATCGAGTGAGATGTTGGGTGGAATGGTTGGTGAACAGAAGTGATCGAGTGAGGAGTTGGGTGGAATGGTTGGTGAATAGAAGTGATCGAGTGTGGAGTTGGGTGGAATGGTTGGTGAATAGAAGTGATCGAGTGAGGAGTTGGGTGGAATAGTTGGTGAACTGAAGTGATCGAGTGAGATGTTGGGTGGAATGGTTGGTGAACAGAAGTGATCGAGTGAGGAGTTGGGTGGAATGGTTGGTGAACAGAAGTGATCGTGTGAGGAGTTGGGTGGAATGGTTGGTGAATAGAAGTGATCGAGTGAGGAGTTGGGTGGAATAGTTGGTGAACTGAAGTGATCGAGTGAGATGTTGGGTGGAATGGTTGGTGAACAGAAGTGATCGAGTGAGGAGTTGGGTGGAATGGTTGGTGAATAGAAGTGATCGAGTGAGGAGTTGGGTGGAATGGTTGGTGAACAGAAGTGATCGTGTGAGGAGTTGGGTGGAATGGTTGGTGAACAGAAGTGATCGAGTGAGATGTTGGGTGGAATGGTTGGTGAACAGAAATGATCGTGTGAGGAGTTGGGTGGAATGGTTGGTGAATAGAACTGATCGAGTGAGGAGTTGGGTGGAATGGTTGGTGAACAGAAGTGATCGTGTGAGGAGTTGGGTGGAATGGTTGGTGAATAGAAGTGATCGTGTGAGGAGTTGGGTGGCATGGTTGGTGTACAGAAGTGATCGTGTGAGGAGTTGGGTGGAATGGTTGGTGAACAGAAGTGATCGAGTGAGATGTTGGGTGGAATGGTTGGTGAACAGAAGTGATCGTGTGAGGAGTTGGGTGGAATGGTTGGTGAATAGAAGTGATCGAGTGAGGAGATGGGTGGAATGGTTGGTGAACAGAAGTGATCGTGTGAGGAGTTGGGTGGAATGGTTGGTGAATAGACGTGATCGTGTGAGGAGTTGGGTGGAATGGTTGGTGAACAGAAGTGATCGTGTGAGGAGTTGGGTGGAATGGTTGGTGAACAGAAGTGATCGTGTGAGGAGTTGGGTGGAATGGTTGGTGAATAGAAGTGATCGAGTGAGGAGTTGGGTGGAATGGTTGGTGAACAGAAGTGATCGTGTGAGGAGTTGGGTGGAATGGTTGGTGAATAGAAGTGATCGAGTGAGGAGTTGGGTGGAATGGTTGGTGAACAGAAGTGATCGAGTGAGGAGTTGGGTGGAATGGTTGGTGAACAGAAGTGATCGTGTGAGGAGTTGGGTGGAATGGTTGGTGAATAGAAGTGATCGAGTGAGGAGTTGGGTGGAATAGTTGGTGAACTGAAGTGATCGAGTGAGATGTTGGGTGGAATGGTTGGTGAACAGAAATGATCGTGTGAGGAGTTGGGTGGAATGGTTGGTGAATAGAAGTGATCGAGTGAGGAGTTGGGTGGAATGGTTGGTGAACAGAAGTGATCGTGTGAGGAGTTGGGTGGAATGGTTGGTGAATAGAAGTGATCGTGTGAGGAGTTGGGTGGCATGGTTGGTGTACAGAAGTGATCGTGTGAGGAGTTGGGTGGAATGGTTGGTGAACAGAAGTGATCGAGTGAGATGTTGGGTGGAATGGTTGGTGAACAGAAGTGATCGTGTGAGGAGTTGGGTGGAATGGTTGGTGAATAGAAGTGATCGAGTGAGGAGATGGGTGGAATGGTTGGTGAACAGAAGTGATCGTGTGAGGAGTTGGGTGGAATGGTTGGTGAATAGACGTGATCGTGTGAGGAGTTGGGTGGAATGGTTGGTGAACAGAAGTGATCGTGTGAGGAGTTGGGTGGAATGGTTGGTGAACAGAAGTGATCGTGTGAGGAGTTGGGTGGAATGGTTGGTGAATAGAAGTGATCGAGTGAGGAGTTGGGTGGAATGGTTGGTGAACAGAAGTGATCGTGTGAGGAGTTGGGTGGAATGGTTGGTGAATAGAAGTGATCGAGTGAGGAGTTGGGTGGAATGGTTGGTGAACAAAAGTGATCGAGTGAGATGTTGGGTGGAATGGTTGGTGAACAGAAGTGATCGAGTGAGGAGTTGGGTGGAATGGTTGGTGAATAGAAGTGATCGAGTGAGGAGTTGGGTGGAATGGTTGGTGAACAGAAGTGATCGTGTGAGGAGTTGGGTGGAATGGTTGGTGAATAGAAGTGATCGAGTGAGGAGTTGGGTGGAATGGTTGGTGAATAGAAGTGATCGAGTGAGGAGTTGGGTGGAATGGTTGGTGAGCAGAAGTGATCGAGTGTGGAGTTGGGTGGAATGGTTGGTGAACAGAAGTGATCGAGTGAGGAGTTGGGTGGAATGGTTGGTGAATAGAAGTGATCGAATGAGGAGTTGGGTGGAATGGTTGGTGAACAGAAGTGATCGAGTGTGGAGTTGGGTGGAATGGTTGGTGAACAGAAGTGATCGAGTGTGGAGTTGGGTGGAATGGTTGGTGAACAGAAGTGATCGAGTGAGGACTTGGGTGGAATGGTTGGTGAACAGAAGTGATCGAGTGAGGAGTTGGGTGGAATGGTTGGTGAACAGAAGTGATCGAGTGAGGAGTTGGGTGGAATGGTTGGTGAACAGAAATGATCGTGTGAGGAGTTGGGTGGAATGGTTGGTGAATAGAAGTGATCGAGTGAGGACTTGGGTGGAATGGTTGGTGAACAGAAGTGATCGAGTGAGGAGTTGGGTGGAATGGTTGGTGAACAGAAGTGATCGAGTGAGATGTTGGGTGGAATGGTTGGGGAACAGAAATGATTGTGTGAGGAATTGGGTGGAATGGTTGGTGAATAGAAGTGATCGAGTGAGGAGTTGGGTGGAATGGTTGGTGAACAGAAGTGATCGTGTGAGGAGTTGGGTGGAATGGTTGGTGAACAGAAGTGATCGAGTGAGATGTTGGGTGGAATGGTTGGTGAACAGAAATGATCGTGTGAGGAGTTGGGTGGAATGGTTGGTGAATAGAAGTGATCGAGTGAGGAGTTGGGTGGAATGGTTGGTGAACAGAAGTGATCGTGTGAGGAGTTGGGTGGAATGGTTGGTGAATAGAAGTGATCGAGTGAGGAGTTGGGTGGAATGGTTGGTGAACAGAAGTGATCGAGTGAGGAGTTGGGTGGAATGGTTGGTGAACAGAAGTGATCGTGTGAGGAGTTGGGTGGAATGGTTGGTGAATAGAAGTGATCGAGTGAGGAGTTGGGTGGAATAGTTGGTGAACTGAAGTGATCGAGTGAGATGTTGGGTGGAATGGTTGGTGAACAGAAATGATCGTGTGAGGAGTTGGGTGGAATGGTTGGTGAATAGAAGTGATCGAGTGAGGAGTTGGGTGGAATGGTTGGTGAACAGAAGTGATCGTGTGAGGAGTTGGGTGGAATGGTTGGTGAATAGAAGTGATCGTGTGAGGAGTTGGGTGGCATGGTTGGTGTACAGAAGTGATCGTGTGAGGAGTTGGGTGGAATGGTTGGTGAACAGAAGTGATCGAGTGAGATGTTGGGTGGAATGGTTGGTGAACAGAAGTGATCGTGTGAGGAGTTGGGTGGAATGGTTGGTGAATAGAAGTGATCGAGTGAGGAGATGGGTGGAATGGTTGGTGAACAGAAGTGATCGTGTGAGGAGTTGGGTGGAATGGTTGATGAATAGACGTGATCGTGTGAGGAGTTGGGTGGAATGGTTGGTGAACAGAAGTGATCGTGTGAGGAGTTGGGTGGAATGGTTGGTGAACAGAAGTGATCGTGTGAGGAGTTGGGTGGAATGGTTGGTGAATAGAAGTGATCGAGTGAGGAGTTGGGTGGAATGGTTGGTGAACAGAAGTGATCGTGTGAGGAGTTGGGTGGAATGGTTGGTGAATAGAAGTGATCGAGTGAGGAGTTGGGTGGAATGGTTGGTGAACAAAAGTGATCGAGTGAGATGTTGGGTGGAATGGTTGGTGAACAGAAGTGATCGAGTGAGGAGTTGGGTGGAATGGTTGGTGAATAGAAGTGATCGAGTGAGGAGTTGGGTGGAATGGTTGGTGAACAGAAGTGATCGTGTGAGGAGTTGGGTGGAATGGTTGGTGAACAGAAGTGATCGTGTGAGTAGTTGGGTGGAATGGTTGGTGAAATGAAGTGATCGAGTGAGATGTTGGGTGGAATGGTTGGTGAACAGAAGTGATCTTGTGAGGAGTTGGGTGGAATGGTTGGTGAACAGAAGTGATCGTGTGAGGAGTTGGGTGGAATGGTTGGTGAACAGAAGTGATCGTGTGAGGAGTTGGGTGGAATGGTTGGTGAATAGAAGTGATCGAGTGAGGAGTTGGGTGGAATGGTTGGTGAATAGAAGTGATCGAGTGAGGAGTTGTGTGGAATGGTTGGTGAGCAGAAGTGATCGAGTGTGGAGTTGGGTGGAATGGTTGGTGAACAGAAGTGATCGAGTGAGGAGTTGGGTGGAATGGTTGGTGAATAGAAGTGATCGAATGAGGAGTTGGGTGGAATGGTTGGTGAACAGAAGTGATCGAGTGTGGAGTTGGGTGGAATGGTTGGTGAACAGAAGTGATCGAGTGTGGAGTTGGGTGGAATGGTTGGTGAACAGAAGTGATCGAGTGAGGACTTGGGTGGAATGGTTGGTGAACAGAAGTGATCGAGTGAGGAGTTGGGTGGAATGGTTGGTGAACAGAAGTGATCGAGTGAGGAGTTGGGTGGAATGGTTGGTGAACAGAAATGATCGTGTGAGGAGTTGGGTGGAATGGTTGGTGAATAGAAGTGATCGAGTGAGGACTTGGGTGGAATGGTTGGTGAACAGAAGTGATCGAGTGAGGAGTTGGGTGGAATGGTTGGTGAACAGAAGTGATCGAGTGAGATGTTGGGTGGAATGGTTGGTGAACAGAAATGATCGTGTGAGGAGTTGGGTGGAATGGTTGGTGAATAGAAGTGATCGAGTGAGGAGTTGGGTGGAATGGTTGGTGAACAGAAGTGATCGTGTGAGTAGTTGGGTGGAATGGTTGGTGAATAGAAGTGATCGTGTGAGGAGTTGGGTGGCATGGTTGGTGTACAGAAGTGATCGTGTGAGGAGTTGGGTGGAATGGTTGGTGAACAGAAGTGATCGAGTGAGATGTTGGGTGGAATGGTTGGTGAACAGAAGTGATCGTGTGAGGAGTTGGGTGGAATGGTTGGTGAATAGAAGTGATCGAGTGAGGAGATGGGTGGAATGGTTGGTGAACAGAAGTGATCGTGTGAGGAGTTGGGTGGAATGGTTGGTGAATAGACGTGATCGTGTGAGGAGTTGGGTGGAATGGTTGGTGAACAGAAGTGATCGTGTGAGATGTTGGGTGGAATGGTTGGTGAACAGAAGTGATCGAGTGAGGAGTTGGGTGGAATGGTTGGTGATCGAGTGAGGAGTTGGGTGGAATGGTTGGTGAACAGAAGTGATCTTGTGAGGAGTTGGGTGGAATGGTTGGTGAACAGAAGTGATCGTGTGAGGAGTTGGGTGGAATGGTTGGTGAACAGAAGTGATCGTGTGAGGAGTTGGGTGGAATGGTTGGTGAATAGAAGTGATCGAGTGAGGAGTTGGGTGGAATGGTTGGTGAATAGAAGTGATCGAGTGAGGAGTTGGGTGGAATGGTTGGTGAGCAGAAGTGATCGAGTGTGGAGTTGGGTGGAATGGTTGGTGAACAGAAGTGATCGAGTGAGGAGTTGGGTGGAATGGTTGGTGAATAGAAGTGATCGAATGAGGAGTTGGGTGGAATGGTTGGTGAACAGAAGTGATCGAGTGTGGAGTTGGGTGGAATGGTTGGTGAACAGAAGTGATCGAGTGTGGAGTTGGGTGGAATGGTTGGTGAACAGAAGTGATCGAGTGAGGACTTGGGTGGAATGGTTGGTGAACAGAAGTGATCGAGTGAGGAGTTGGGTGGAATGGTTGGTGAACAGAAGTGATCGAGTGAGGAGTTGGGTGGAATGGTTGGTGAATAGAAGTGATCGAGTGAGGAGTTGGGTGGAATGGTTGGTGAACAGAAGTGATCGAGTGAGGAGTTGGGTGGAATGGTTGGTGAACAGAAGTGATCGAGTGAGGAGTTGGGTGGAATGGTTGGTGAACAGAAGTGATCGAGTGAGGAGTTGGGTGGAATGGTTGGTGAATAGAAGTGATCGAGTGAGGAGTTGGGTGGAATGGTTGGTGAACAGAAGTGATCGAGTGAGGAGTTGGGTGGAATGGTTGGTGAACAGAAGTGATCGAGTGAGGAGTTGGGTGGAATGGTTGGTGAACAGAAGTGATCGAGTATGGAGTTGGGTGGAATGGTTGGTGAATAGAAGTGATCGAGTGAGGAGTTGGGTGGAATGGTTGGTGAATAGAAGTGATCGAGTGAGGAGTTGGGTGGAATGGTTGGTGAACAGAAGTGATCGAGTATGGAGTTGGGTGGAATGGTTGGTGAACAGAAGTGATCGAGTGAGGAGTTGGGTGGAATGGTTGGTGAATAGAAGTGATCGAGTGAGGAGTTGGGTGGAATGGTTGGTGAACAGAAGTGATCGAGTGAGGAGTTGGGTGGAATGGTTGGTGAACAGAAGTGATCGAGTGAGGAGTTGGGTGGAATGGTTGGTGAACAGAAGTGATCGAGTGAGGAGTTGGGTGGAATGGTTGGTGAATAGAAGTGATCGAGTGAGGAGTTGGGTGGAATGGTTGGTGAACAGAAGTGATCGAGTGTGGAGTTGGGTGGAATGGTTGGTGAACAGAAGTGATCGAGTGAGGAGTTGGGTGGAATGGTTGGTGAACTGAAGTGATCGAGTGAGATGTTGGGTGGAATGGTTGGTGAACAGAAGTGATCGAGTGAGGAGTTGGGTGGAATGGTTGGTGAATAGAAGTGATCGAGTGTGGAGTTGGGTGGAATGGTTGGTGAACTGAAGTGATCGAATGAGATGTTGGGTGGAATGGTTGGTGAACAGAAGTGATCGAGTGAGGAGTTGGGTGGAATGGTTGGTGAACAGAAGTGATCGTGTGAGGAGTTGGGTGGAATGGTTGGTGAATAGAAGTGATCGAGTGAGGAGTTGGGTGGAATAGTTGGTGAACTGAAGTGATCGAGTGAGATGTTGGGTGGAATGGTTGGTGAACAGAAGTGATCGAGTGAGGAGTTGGGTGGAATGGTTGGTGAATAGAAGTGATCGAGTGAGGAGTTGGGTGGAATGGTTGGTGAACAGAAGTGATCGAGTGAGATGTTGGGTGGAATGGTTGGTGAACAGAAATGATCGTGTGAGGAGTTGGGTGGAATGGTTGGTGAATAGAAGTGATCGAGTGAGGAGTTGGGTGGAATGGTTGGTGAACATAAGTGATCGTGTGAGGAGTTGGGTGGAATGGTTGGTGAATAGAAGTGATCGTGTGAGGAGTTGGGTGGCATGGTTGGTGTACAGAAGTGATCGTGTGAGGAGTTGGGTGGAATGGTTGGTGAACAGAAGTGATCGAGTGAGATGTTGGGTGGAATGGTTGGTGAACAGAAGTGATCGTGTGAGGAGTTGGGTGGAATGGTTGGTGAATAGAAGTGATCGAGTGAGGAGATGGGTGGAATGGTTGGTGAACAGAAGTGATCGTGTGAGGAGTTGGGTGGAATGGTTGGTGAATAGACGTGATCGTGTGAGGAGTTGGGTGGAATGGTTGGTGAACAGAAGTGATCGTGTGAGGAGTTGGGTGGAATGGTTGGTGAACAGAAGTGATCGTGTGAGGAGTTGGGTGGAATGGTTGGTGAATAGAAGTGATCGAGTGAGGAGTTGGGTGGAATGGTTGGTGAACAGAAGTGATCGTGTGAGGAGTTGGGTGGAATGGTTGGTGAATAGAAGTGATCGAGTGAGGAGTTGGGTGGAATGGTTGGTGAACAGAAGTGATCGAGTGAGATGTTGGGTGGAATGGTTGGTGAACAGAAGTGATCGAGTGAGGAGTTGGGTGGAATGGTTGGTGAATAGAAGTGATCGAGTGAGGAGTTGGGTGGAATGGTTGGTGAACAGAAGTGATCGTGTGAGGAGTTGGGTGGAATGGTTGGTGAACAGAAGTGATCGAGTGAGATGTTGGGTGGAATGGTTGGTGAACAGAAGTGATCGTGTGAGTAGTTGGGTGGAATGGTTGGTGAAATGAAGTGATCGAGTGAGATGTTGGGTGGAATGGTTGGTGAACAGAAGTGATCGAGTGAGGAGTTGGGTGGAATGGTTGGTGATCGAGTGAGGAGTTGGGTGGAATGGTTGGTGAACAGAAGTGATCTTGTGAGGAGTTGGGTGGAATGGTTGGTGAACAGAAGTGATCGTGTGAGGAGTTGGGTGGAATGGTTGGTGAACAGAAGTGATCGTGTGAGGAGTTGGGTGGAATGGTTGGTGAATAGAAGTGATCGAGTGAGGAGTTGGGTGGAATGGTTGGTGAATAGAAGTGATCGAGTGAGGAGTTGGGTGGAATGGTTGGTGAACAGAAGTGATCGAGTATGGAGTTGGGTGGAATGGTTGGTGAACAGAAGTGATCGAGTGAGGAGTTGGGTGGAATGGTTGGTGAATAGAAGTGATCGAGTGAGGAGTTGGGTGGAATGGTTGGTGAACAGAAGTGATCGAGTGAGGAGTTGGGTGGAATGGTTGGTGAACAGAAGTGATCGAGTGAGGAGTTGGGTGGAATGGTTGGTGAACAGAAGTGATCGAGTGAGGAGTTGGGTGGAATGGTTGGTGAATAGAAGTGATCGAGTGAGGAGTTGGGTGGAATGGTTGGTGAACAGAAGTGATCGAGTGTGGAGTTGGGTGGAATGGTTGGTGAACAGAAGTGATCGAGTGTGGAGTTGGGTGGAATGGTTGGTGAACTGAAGTGATCGAGTGAGATGTTGGGTGGAATGGTTGGTGAACAGAAGTGATCGAGTGAGGAGTTGGGTGGAATGGTTGGTGAATAGAAGTGATCGAGTGTGGAGTTGGGTGAAATGGTTGGTGAACTGAAGTGATCGAATGAGATGTTGGGTGGAATGGTTGGTGAACAGAAGTGATCGAGTGAGGAGTTGGGTGGAATGGTTGGTGAACAGAAGTGATCGTGTGAGGAGTTGGGTGGAATGGTTGGTGAATAGAAGTGATCGAGTGAGGAGTTGGGTGGAATAGTTGGTGAACTGAAGTGATCGAGTGAGATGTTGTGTGGAATGGTTGGTGAACAGAAGTGATCGAGTGAGGAGTTGGGTGGAATGGTTGGTGAATAGAAGTGATCGAGTGAGGAGTTGGGTGGAATGGTTGGTGAACAGAAGTGATCGTGTGAGGAGTTGGGTGGAATGGTTGGTGAACAGAAGTGATCGAGTGAGATGTTGGGTGGAATGGTTGGTGAACAGAAATGATCGTGTGAGGAGTTGGGTGGAATGGTTGGTGAATAGAAGTGATCGAGTGAGGAGTTGGGTGGAATGGTTGGTGAACAGAAGTGATCGTGTGAGGAGTTGGGTGGAATGGTTGGTGAATAGAAGTGATCGTGTGAGGAGTTGGGTGGCATGGTTGGTGTACAGAAGTGATCGTGTGAGGAGTTGGGTGGAATGGTTGGTGAACAGAAGTGATCGAGTGAGATGTTGGGTGGAATGGTTGGTGAACAGAAGTGATCGTGTGAGGAGTTGGGTGGAATGGTTGGTGAATAGAAGTGATCGAGTGAGGAGATGGGTGGAATGGTTGGTGAACAGAAGTGATCGTGTGAGGAGTTGGGTGGAATGGTTGGTGAATAGACGTGATCGTGTGAGGAGTTGGGTGGAATGGTTGGTGAACAGAAGTGATCGTGTGAGGAGTTGGGTGGAATGGTTGGTGAACAGAAGTGATCGTGTGAGGAGTTGGGTGGAATGGTTGGTGAATAGAAGTGATCGAGTGAGGAGTTGGGTGGAATGGTTGGTGAACAGAAGTGATCGTGTGAGGAGTTGGGTGGAATGGTTGGTGAATAGAAGTGATCGAGTGAGGAGTTGGGTGGAATGGTTGGTGAACAGAAGTGATCGAGTGAGATGTTGGGTGGAATGGTTGGTGAACAGAAGTGATCGAGTGAGGAGTTGGGTGGAATGGTTGGTGAATAGAAGTGATCGAGTGAGGAGTTGGGTGGAATGGTTGGTGAACAGAAGTGATCGTGTGAGGAGTTGGGTGGAATGGTTGGTGAACAGAAGTGATCGAGTGAGATGTTGGGTGGAATGGTTGGTGAACAGAAGTGATCGTGTGAGTAGTTGGGTGGAATGGTTGGTGAAATGAAGTGATCGAGTGAGATGTTGGGTGGAATGGTTGGTGAACAGAAGTGATCGAGTGAGGAGTTTGGTGGAATGGTTGGTGATCGAGTGAGGAGTTGGGTGGAATGGTTGGTGAACAGAAGTGATCTTGTGAGGAGTTAGGTGGAATGGTTGGTGAACAGAAGTGATCGTGTGAGGAGTTGGGTGGAATGGTTGGTGAACAGAAGTGATCGTGTGAGGAGTTGGGTGGAATGGTTGGTGAATAGAAGTGATCGAGTGAGGAGTTGGGTGGAATGGTTGGTGAATAGAAGTGATCGAGTGTGGAGTTGGGTGGAATGGTTGGTGAACAGAAGTGATCGTGTGAGGAGTTGGGTGGAATGGTTGGTGAACAGAAGTGATCGAGTGAGGAGTTGGGTGGAATGGTTGGTGAACAGAAGTGATCGAGTGAGGAGTTGGGTGGAATGGTTGGTGAACAGAAGTGATCGAGTGAGGAGTTGGGTGGAATGGTTGGTGAATAGAAGTGATCGAGTGTGGAGTTGGGTGGAATGGTTGGTGAACAGAAGTGATCGAGTGTGGAGTTGGGTGGAATGGTTGGTGAATAGAAGTGATCGAATGAGGAGTTGGGTGGAATGGTTGGTGAACAGAAGTGATCGAGTGTGGAGTTGGGTGGAATGGTTGGTGAACAGAAGTGATCGAGTGTGGAGTTGGGTGGAATGGTTGGTGAACAGAAGTGATCGAGTGAGGACTTGGGTGGAATGGTTGGTGAACAGAAGTGATCGAGTGAGGAGTTGGGTGGAATGGTTGGTGAACAGAAGTGATCGAGTGAGGAGTTGGGTGGAATGGTTGGTGAACAGAAGTGATCGAGTGAGGAGTTGGGTGGAATGGTTGGTGAACAGAAGTGATCGAGTGAGGAGTTGGGTGGAATGGTTGGTGAACAGAAGTGATCGAGTGAGGAGTTGGGTGGAATGGTTGGTGAACAGAAGTGATCGAGTGAGGAGTTGGGTGGAATGGTTGGTGAACAGAAGTGATCGAGTGAGGAGTTGGGTGGAATGGTTGGTGAATAGAAGTGATCGAGTGAGGAGTTGGGTGGAATGGTTGGTGAACAGAAGTGATCGAGTGAGGAGTTGGGTGGAATGGTTGGTGAACTGAAGTGATCGAGTGAGATGTTGGGTGGAATGGTTGGTGAACAGAAGTGATCGAGTGAGGAGTTGGGTGGAATGGTTGGTGAATAGAAGTGATCGAGTGTGGAGTTGGGTGGAATGGTTGGTGAACTGAAGTGATCGAATGAGATGTTGGGTGGAATGGTTGGTGAACAGAAGTGATCGAGTGAGGAGTTGGGTGGAATGGTTGGTGAACAGAAGTGATCGTGTGAGGAGTTGGGTGGAATGGTTGGTGAATAGAAGTGATCGAGTGAGGAGTTGGGTGGAATAGTTGGTGAACTGAAGTGATCGAGTGAGATGTTGGGTGGAATGGTTGGTGAACAGAAGTGATCGAGTGAGGAGTTGGGTGGAATGGTTGGTGAATAGAAGTGATCGAGTGAGGAGTTGGGTGGAATGGTTGGTGAACAGAAGTGATCGTGTGAGGAGTTGGGTGGAACGGTTGGTGAACAGAAGTGATCGAGTGAGATGTTGGGTGGAATGGTTGGTGAACAGAAATGATCGTGTGAGGAGTTGGGTGGAATGGTTGGTGAATAGAAGTGATCGAGTGAGGAGTTGGGTGGAAAGGTTGGTGAACAGAAGTGATCGTGTGAGGAGTTGGGTGGAATGGTTGGTGAATAGAAGTGATCGTGTGAGGAGTTGGGTGGCATGGTTGGTGTACAGAAGTGATCGTGTGAGGAGTTGGGTGGAATGGTTGGTGAACAGAAGTGATCGAGTGAGATGTTGGGTGGAATGGTTGGTGAACAGAAGTGATCGTGTGAGGAGTTGGGTGGAATGGTTGGTGAATAGAAGTGATCGAGTGAGGAGATGGGTGGAATGGTTGGTGAACAGAAGTGATCGTGTGAGGAGTTGGGTGGAATGGTTGGTGAATAGACGTGATCGTGTGAGGAGTTGGGTGGAATGGTTGGTGAACAGAAGTGATCGTGTGAGGAGTTGGGTGGAATGGTTGGTGAACAGAAGTGATCGTGTGAGGAGTTGGGTGGAATGGTTGGTGAATAGAAGTGATCGAGTGAGGAGTTGGGTGGAATGGTTGGTGAACAGAAGTGATCGTGCGAGGAGTTGGGTGGAATGGTTGGTGAATAGAAGTGATCGAGTGAGGAGTTGGGTGGAATGGTTGGTGAACAGAAGTGATCGAGTGAGATGTTGGGTGGAATGGTTGGTGAACAGAAGTGATCGAGTGAGGAGTTGGGTGGAATGGTTGGTGAATAGAAGTGATCGAGTGAGGAGTTGGGTGGAATGGTTGGTGAATAGAAGTGATCGAGTGAGGAGTTGGGTGGAATGGTTGGTGAACAGAAGTGATCGTGTGAGGAGTTGGGTGGAATGGTTGGTGAATAGAAGTGATCGAGTGAGGAGTTGGGTGGAATGGTTGGTGAACAGAAGTGATCGTGTGAGGAGTTGGGTGTAATG
This sequence comes from Eledone cirrhosa, assembly GCA_964016885.1. Classification (NCBI taxonomy): domain Eukaryota; kingdom Metazoa; phylum Mollusca; class Cephalopoda; order Octopoda; family Eledonidae; genus Eledone; species Eledone cirrhosa. The sequence goes on from OZ024740.1 coordinate 363,171,530, forward strand.
GTTGGTGAATAGAAGTGATCGAGTGAGGAGTTGGGTGGAATGGTTGGTGAACAGAAGTGATCGAGTGAGATGTTGGGTGGAATGGTTGGTGAACAGAAGTGATCGAGTGAGGATTTGGGTGGAATGGTTGGTGAATAGAAGTGATCGAGTGAGGAGTTGGGTGGAATGGTTGGTGAACAGAAGTGATCGAGTGTGGAGTTGGGTGGAATGGTTGGTGAACAGAAGTGATCGAGTGAGGAGTTGGGTGGAATGGTTGGTGAACTGAAGTGATCGAGTGAGATGTTGGGTGGAATGGTTGGTGAACAGAAGTGATCGAGTGAGGAGTTGGGTGGAATGGTTGGTGAATAGAAGTGATCGAGTGTGGAGTTGGGTGGAATAGTTGGTGAACTGAAGTGATCGAATGAGATGTTGGGTGGAATGTTTGGTGAACAGAAGTGATCGAGTGAGGAGTTGGGTGGAATGGTTGGTGAACAGAAGTGATCGTGTGAGGAGTTGGGTGGAATGGTTGGTGAATAGAAGTGATCGAGTGAGGAGTTGGGTGGAATAGTTGGTGAACTGAAGTGATCGAGTATGGAGTTGGGTGGAATGGTTGGTGAACAGAAGTGATCGAGTGAGGAGTTGGGTGGAATGGTTGGTGAATAGAAGTGATCGAGTGAGGAGTTGGGTGGAATGGTTGGTGAACAGAAGTGATCGAGTGAGGAGTTGGGTGGAATGGTTGGTGAACAGAAGTGATCGAGTGAGGAGTTGGGTGGAATGGTTGGTGAACAGAAGTGATCGAGTGAGGAGTTGGGTGGAATTGTTGGTGAATAGAAGTGATCGAGTGAGGAGTTGGGTGGAATGGTTGGTGAACAGAAGTGATCGAGTGAGGAGTTGGGTGGAATGGTTGGTGAACAGAAGTGATCGAGTGTGGAGTTGGGTGGAATGGTTGGTGAACAGAAGTGATCGAGTATTGAGTTGGGTGGAATTGTTGGTGAATAGAAGTGATCGAGTGAGGAGTTGGGTGGAATAGTTGGTGAACTGAAGTGATCGAGTGAGATGTTGGGTGGAATGGTTGGTGAACAGAAGTGATCGAGTGAGGAGTTGGGTGGAATGGTTGGTGAATAGAAGTGATCGAGTGAGAAGTTGGGTGGAATGGTTGGTGAACAGAAGTGATCGAGTGAGATGTTGGGTGGAATGGTTGGTGAACAGAAGTGATCGTGTGAGGAGTTGGGTGGAATGGTTGGTGAATAGAAGTGATCGAGTGAGGAGTTGGGTGGAATGGTTGGTGAACAGAAGTGATCGTGTGAGGAGTTGGGTGGAATGGTTGGTGAATAGAAGTGATCGTGTGAGGAGTTGGGTGGAATGGTTGGTGAACAGAAGTGATCGTGTGAGGAGTTGGGTGGAATGGTTGGTGAACAGAAGTGATCGAGTGAGATGTTGGGTGGAATGGTTGGTGAACAGAAGTGATCGTGTGAGGAGTTGGGTGGAATGGTTGGTGTGATAGAAGTGATCGAGTGAGCAGATGGGTGGAATGGTTGGTGAACAGAAGTGATCGTGTGAGGAGTTGGGTGGAATGGTTGGTGAATAGACGTGATCGTGTGAGGAGTTGGGTGGAATGGTTGGTGAACAGAAGTGATCGTGTGAGGAGTTGGGTGGAATGGTTGGTGAACAGAAGTGATCGTGTGAGGAGTTGGGTGGAATGGTTGGTGAATAGAAGTGATCGAGTGAGGAGTTGGGTGGAATGGTTGGTGAACAGAAGTGATCGTGTGAGGAGTTGGGTGGAATGGTTGGTGAATAGAAGTGATCGAGTGAGGAGTTGGGTGGAATGGTTGGTGAACAGAAGTGATCGAGTATTCAGTTGGGTGGAATGGTTGGTGAACAGAAGTGATCGAGTGTGGAGTTGGATGGAATGGTTGGTGAATAGAAGTGATCGAGTGTGGAGTTGTGTGGAATGGTTGGTGAATAGAAGTGATCGAGTGTGGAGTTGGGTGGAATGGTTGGTGAACAGAAGTGATCTTGTGAGGAGTTGGGTGGAATGGTTGGTGAACAGAAGTGATCGAGTGTGGAGTTGGGTGGAATGGTTGGTGAACAGAAGTGATCGAGTATTGAGTTGGGTGGAATTGTTGGTGAACAGAAGTGATCTTGTGAGGAGTTTGGTGGAATGGTTGGTGAACAGAAGTGATCGAGTGTGGAGTTGGGTGGAATGGTTGGTGAACAGAAGTGATCGAGTGTGGAGTTGGGTGGAATGGTTGGTGAATAGAAGGGATCGAGTGTGGAGTTGGGTGGAATGGTTGGTGAACAGAAGTGATCGAGTGTGGAGTTGGGTGGAATGGTTGGTGAATAGAAGTGATCGAGTGTGGAGTTGGGTGGAATGGTTGGTAAACAGAAGTGATCGAGTGCGGAGTTGGGTGGAATGGTTGGTGAACTGAAGTGATCTTGTGAGGAGTTGGGTGGAATGGTTGGTGAACAGAAGTGATCGAGTATGGAGTTGGGTGGAATGGTTGGTGAACAGAAGTGATCGAGTGTGGAGTTGGGTGGAATGGTTGGTGAACAGAAGTGATCGAGTGTGGAGTTGGGTGGAATGGTTGGTGAACAGAAGTGATCGAGTGTGGAGTTGGGTGGAATGGTTGGTGAATAGAAGTGATCGAGAGAGGAGTTGGGTGGAATGGTTGGTGAACAGAAGTGATCGAGTGAGGAGTTGGGTGGAATGGTTGGTGATCGACTGAGGAGTTGGGTGGAATGGTTGGTGAACAGAAGTGATCGTGTGAGGAGTTGGGTGGAATGGTTGGTGAACAGAAGTGATCGAGTGTGGAGTTGGGTGGAATGGTTGGTGAACAGAAGTGATCGAGTGTGGAGTTGGGTGGAATGGTTGGTGATCGAGTGAGGAGTTGGGTGGAATGGTTGGTGAACAGAAGTGATCTTGTGAGGAGTTGGGTGGAATGGTTGGTGAACAGAAGTGATCGAGTGTGGAGTTGGGTGGAATGGTTGGTGAATAGAAGTGATCGAGTGAGGAGTTGGGTGGAATGGTTGGTGAACAGAAGTGATCGTCTGAGGAGTTGGGTGGAATGGTTGGTGAACAGAAGTGATCGAGTGAGGAGTTGGGTGGAATGGTTGGTGAACAGAAGTGATCTTGTGAGGAGTTGGGTGGAATGGTTGGTGAACAGAAGTGATCGAGTGAGGAGTTGGGTGGAATGGTTGGTGATCGAGTGAGGAGTTGGGTGGAATGGTTGGTGAACAGAAGTGATCTTGTGAGGAGTTGGGTGGAATGGTTGGTGAACAGAAGTGATCGTGTGAGGAGTTGGGTGGAATGGTTGGTGAACAGAAGTGATCGTGTGAGGAGTTGGGTGGAATGGTTGGTGAATAGAAGTGATCGAGTGAGGAGTTGGGTGGAATGGTTGGTGAATAGAAGTGATCGAGTGTGGAGTTGGGTGGAATTTATGGTGAACAGAAGTGATCGTGTGAGGAGTTGGGTGGAATGGTTGGTGAACAGAAGTGATCGAGTGAGGAGTTGGGTGGAATGGTTGGTGAACAGAAGTGATCGAGTGAGGAGTTGGGTGGAATGGTTGGTGAATAGAAGTGATCGAGTGTGGAGTTGGGTGGAATGGTTGGTGAACAGAAGTGATCCAGTGAGGAGTTGGGTGGAATGGTTGGTGAATAGAAGTGATCGAGTGAGGAGTTGGGTGGAATGGTTGGTGAGCAGAAGTGATCGAGTGTGGAGTTGGGTGGAATGGTTGGTTAACAGAAGTGATCGAGTGAGGAGTTGGGTGGAATGGTTGGTGAATAGAAGTGATCGAATGAGGAGTTGGGTGGAATGGTTGGTGAACAGAAGTGATCGAGTGTGGAGTTGGGTGGAATGGTTGGTGAACAGAAGTGATCGAGTGTGGAGTTGGGTGGAATGGTTGGTGAACAGAAGTGATCGAGTGAGGACTTGGGTGGAATGGTTGGTGAACAGAAGTGATCGAGTGAGGAGTTGGGTGGAATGGTTGGTGAACAGAAGTGATCGAGTGAGGAGTTGGGTGGAATGGTTGGTGAATAGAAGTGATCGAGTGAGGAGTTGGGTGGAATGGTTGGTGAACAGAAGTGATCGAGTGAGGAGTTGGGTGGAATGGTTGGTGAACAGAAGTGATCGAGTGAGGAGTTGGGTGGAATGGTTGGTGAACAGAAGTGATCGAGTGAGGAGTTGGGTGGAATGGTTGGTGAACAGAAGTGATCGAGTGAGGAGTTGGGTGGAATGGTTGGTGAATAGAAGTGATCGAGTGAGGAGTTGGGTGGAATGGTTGGTGAACAGAAGTGATCGAGTGAGGAGTTGGGTGGAATGGTTGGTGAAAAGAAGTGATCGAGTGAGGAGTTGGGTGGAATGGTTGGTGAACAGAAGTGATCGAGTATGGAGTTGGGTGGAATGGTTGGTGAATAGAAGTGATCGAGTGAGGAGTTGGGTGGAATGGTTGGTGAATAGAAGTGATCGAGTGAGGAGTTGGGTGGAATGGTTGGTGAACAGAAGTGATCGAGTATGGAGTTGGGTGGAATGGTTGGTGAACAGAAGTGATCGAGTGAGGAGTTGGGTGGAATGGTTGGTGAATAGAAGTGATCGAGTGAGGAGTTGGGTGGAATGGTTGGTGAACAGAAGTGATCGAGTGAGGAGTTGGGTGGAATGGTTGGTGAACAGAAGTGATCGAGTGAGGAGTTGGGTGGAATGGTTGGTGAACAGAAGTGATCGAGTGAGGAGTTGGGTGGAATGGTTGGTGAATAGAAGTGATCGAGTGAGGAGTTGGGTGGAATGGTTGGTGAACAGAAGTGATCGAGTGTGGAGTTGGGTGGAATGGTTGGTGAACAGAAGTGATCGAGTGAGGAGTTGGGTGGAATGGTTGGTGAACTGAAGTGATCGAGTGAGATGTTGGGTGGAATGGTTGGTGAACAGAAGTGATCGAGTGAGGAGTTGGGTGGAATGGTTGGTGAATAGAAGTGATCGAGTGTGGAGTTGGGTGGAATGGTTGGTGAACTGAAGTGATCGAATGAGATGTTGGGTGGAATGGTTGGTGAACAGAAGTGATCGAGTGAGGAGTTGGGTGGAATGGTTGGTGAACAGAAGTGATCGTGTGAGGAGTTGGGTGGAATGGTTGGTGAATAGAAGTGATCGAGTGAGGAGTTGGGTGGAATAGTTGGTGAACTGAAGTGATCGAGTGAGATGTTGGGTGGAATGGTTGGTGATCAGAAGTGATCGAGTGAGGAGTTGGGTGGAATGGTTGGTGAATAGAAGTGATCGAGTGAGGAGTTGGGTGGAATGGTTGGTGAACAGAAGTGATCGTGTGAGGAGTTGGGTGGAATGGTTGGTGAACAGAAGTGATCGAGTGAGATGTTGGGTGGAATGGTTGGTGAACAGAAATGATCGTGTGAGGAGTTGGGTGGAATGGTTGGTGAATAGAAGTGATCGAGTGAGGAGTTGGGTGGAATGGTTGGTGAACAGAAGTGATCGTGTGAGGAGTTGGGTGGAATGGTTGGTGAATAGAAGTGATCGTGTGAGGAGTTGGGTGGCATGGTTGGTGAACAGAAGTGATCGTGTGAGGAGTTGGGTGGAATGGTTGGTGAACAGAAGTGATCGAGTGAGATGTTGGGTGGAATGGTTGGTGAACAGAAGTGATCGTGTGAGGAGTTGGGTGGAATGGTTGGTGAATAGAAGTGATCGAGTGAGGAGATGGGTGGAATGGTTGGTGAACAGAAGTGATCGTGTGAGGAGTTGGGTGGAATGGTTGGTGAATAGACGTGATCGTGTGAGGAGTTGGGTGGAATGGTTGGTGAACAGAAGTGATCGTGTGAGGAGTTGGGTGGAATGGTTGGTGAACAGAAGTGATCGTGTGAGGAGTTGGGTGGAATGGTTGGTGAATAGAAGTGATCGAGTGAGGAGTTGGGTGGAATGGTTGGTGAACAGAAGTGATCGTGTGAGGAGTTGGGTGGAATGGTTGGTGAATAGAAGTGATCGAGTGAGGAGTTGGGTGGAATGGTTGGTGAACAGAAGTAATCGAGTGAGATGTTGGGTGGAATGGTTGGTGAACAGAAGTGATCGAGTGAGGAGTTGGGTGGAATGGTTGGTGAACAGAAGTGATCGAGTGAGGAGTTGGGTGGAATGGTTGGTGAATAGAAGTGATCGAGTGAGGAGTTGGGTGGAATGGTTGGTGAACAGAAGTGATCGAGTGAGGAGTTGGGTGGAATGGTTGGTGAACTGAAGTGATCGAGTGAGATGTTGGGTGGAATGGTTGGTGAACAGAAGTGATCGAGTGAGGAGTTGGGTGGAATGGTTGGTGAATAGAAGTGATCGAGTGTGGAGTTGGGTGGAATGGTTGGTGAACTGAAGTGATCGAATGAGATGTTGGGTGGAATGGTTGGTGAACAGAAGTGATCGAGTGAGGAGTTGGGTGGAATGGTTGGTGAACAGAAGTGATCGTGTGAGGAGTTGGGTGGAATGGTTGGTGAATAGAAGTGATCGAGTGAGGAGTTGGGTGGAATAGTTGGTGAACTGAAGTGATCGAGTGAGATGTTGGGTGGAATGGTTGGTGAACAGAAGTGATCGAGTGAGGAGTTGGGTGGAATGGTTGGTGAATAGAAGTGATCGAGTGAGGAGTTGGGTGGAATGGTTGGTGAACAGAAGTGATCGTGTGAGGAGTTGGGTGGAACGGTTGGTGAACAGAAGTGATCGAGTGAGATGTTGGGTGGAATGGTTGGTGAACAGAAATGATCGTGTGAGGAGTTGGGTGGAATGGTTGGTGAATAGAAGTGATCGAGTGAGGAGTTGGGTGGAAAGGTTGGTGAACAGAAGTGATCGTGTGAGGAGTTGGGTGGAATGGTTGGTGAATAGAAGTGATCGTGTGAGGAGTTGGGTGGCATGGTTGGTGTACAGAAGTGATCGTGTGAGGAGTTGGGTGGAATGGTTGGTGAACAGAAGTGATCGAGTGAGATGTTGGGTGGAATGGTTGGTGAACAGAAGTGATCGTGTGAGGAGTTGGGTGGAATGGTTGGTGAATAGAAGTGATCGAGTGAGGAGATGGGTGGAATGGTTGGTGAACAGAAGTGATCGTGTGAGGAGTTGGGTGGAATGGTTGGTGAATAGACGTGATCGTGTGAGGAGTTGGGTGGAATGGTTGGTGAACAGAAGTGATCGTGTGAGGAGTTGGGTGGAATGGTTGGTGAACAGAAGTGATCGTGTGAGGAGTTGGGTGGAATGGTTGGTGAATAGAAGTGATCGAGTGAGGAGTTGGGTGGAATGGTTGGTGAACAGAAGTGATCGTGCGAGGAGTTGGGTGGAATGGTTGGTGAATAGAAGTGATCGAGTGAGGAGTTGGGTGGAATGGTTGGTGAACAGAAGTGATCGAGTGAGATGTTGGGTGGAATGGTTGGTGAACAGAAGTGATCGAGTGAGGAGTTGGGTGGAATGGTTGGTGAATAGAAGTGATCGAGTGAGGAGTTGGGTGGAATGGTTGGTGAATAGAAGTGATCGAGTGAGGAGTTGGGTGGAATGGTTGGTGAACAGAAGTGATCGTGTGAGGAGTTGGGTGGAATGGTTGGTGAATAGAAGTGATCGAGTGAGGAGTTGGGTGGAATGGTTGGTGAACAGAAGTGATCGTGTGAGGAGTTGGGTGTAATGGTTGGTGAATAGAAGTGATCGAGTGAGGAGTTGGGTGGAATGGTTGGTGAACAGAAGTGATCGAGTGAGATGTTGGGTGGAATGGTTGGTGAACAGAAGTGATCGAGTGAGGATTTGGGTGGAATGGTTGGTGAATAGAAGTGATCGAGTGAGGAGTTGGGTGGAATGGTTGGTGAACAGAAGTGATCGAGTGTGGAGTTGGGTGGAATGGTTGGTGAACAGAAGTGATCGAGTGAGGAGTTGGGTGGAATGGTTGGTGAACTGAAGTGATCGAGTGAGATGTTGGGTGGAATGGTTGGTGAACAGAAGTGATCGAGTGAGGAGTTGGGTGGAATGGTTGGTGAATAGAAGTGATCGAGTGTGGAGTTGGGTGGAATAGTTGGTGAACTGAAGTGATCGAATGAGATGTTGGGTGGAATGTTTGGTGAACAGAAGTGATCGAGTGAGGAGTTGGGTGGAATGGTTGGTGAACAGAAGTGATCGTGTGAGGAGTTGGGTGGAATGGTTGGTGAATAGAAGTGATCGAGTGAGGAGTTGGGTGGAATAGTTGGTGAACTGAAGTGATCGAGTATGGAGTTGGGTGGAATGGTTGGTGAACAGAAGTGATCGAGTGAGGAGTTGGGTGGAATGGTTGGTGAATAGAAGTGATCGAGTGAGGAGTTGGGTGGAATGGTTGGTGAACAGAAGTGATCGAGTGAGGAGTTGGGTGGAATGGTTGGTGAACAGAAGTGATCGAGTGAGGAGTTGGGTGGAATGGTTGGTGAACAGAAGTGATCGAGTGAGGAGTTGGGTGGAATTGTTGGTGAATAGAAGTGATCGAGTGAGGAGTTGGGTGGAATGGTTGGTGAACAGAAGTGATCGAGTGAGGAGTTGGGTGGAATGGTTGGTGAACAGAAGTGATCGAGTGTGGAGTTGGGTGGAATGGTTGGTGAACAGAAGTGATCGAGTATTGAGTTGGGTGGAATTGTTGGTGAATAGAAGTGATCGAGTGAGGAGTTGGGTGGAATAGTTGGTGAACTGAAGTGATCGAGTGAGATGTTGGGTGGAATGGTTGGTGAACAGAAGTGATCGAGTGAGGAGTTGGGTGGAATGGTTGGTGAATAGAAGTGATCGAGTGAGGAGTTGGGTGGAATGGTTGGTGAACAGAAGTGATCGAGTGAGATGTTGGGTGGAATGGTTGGTGAACAGAAGTGATCGTGTGAGGAGTTGGGTGGAATGGTTGGTGAATAGAAGTGATCGAGTGAGGAGTTGGGTGGAATGGTTGGTGAACAGAAGTGATCGTGTGAGGAGTTGGGTGGAATGGTTGGTGAATAGAAGTGATCGTGTGAGGAGTTGGGTGGAATGGTTGGTGAACAGAAGTGATCGTGTGAGGAGTTGGGTGGAATGGTTGGTGAACAGAAGTGATCGAGTGAGATGTTGGGTGGAATGGTTGGTGAACAGAAGTGATCGTGTGAGGAGTTGGGTGGAATGGTTGGTGTGATAGAAGTGATCGAGTGAGGAGATGGGTGGAATGGTTGGTGAACAGAAGTGATCGTGTGAGGAGTTGGGTGGAATGGTTGGTGAATAGACGTGATCGTGTGAGGAGTTGGGTGGAATGGTTGGTGAACAGAAGTGATCGTGTGAGGAGTTGGGTGGAATGGTTGGTGAACAGAAGTGATCGTGTGAGGAGTTGGGTGGAATGGTTGGTGAATAGAAGTGATCGAGTGAGGAGTTGGGTGGAATGGTTGGTGAACAGAAGTGATCGTGTGAGGAGTTGGGTGGAATGGTTGGTGAATAGAAGTGATCGAGTGAGGAGTTGGGTGGAATGGTTGGTGAACAGAAGTGATCGAGTATTCAGTTGGGTGGAATGGTTGGTGAACAGAAGTGATCGAGTGTGGAGTTGGATGGAATGGTTGGTGAATAGAAGTGATCGAGTGTGGAGTTGTGTGGAATGGTTGGTGAATAGAAGTGATCGAGTGTGGAGTTGGGTGGAATGGTTGGTGAACAGAAGTGATCTTGTGAGGAGTTGGGTGGAATGGTTGGTGAACAGAAGTGATCGAGTGTGGAGTTGGGTGGAATGGTTGGTGAACAGAAGTGATCGAGTATTGAGTTGGGTGGAATTGTTGGTGAACAGAAGTGATCTTGTGAGGAGTTTGGTGGAATGGTTGGTGAACAGAAGTGATCGAGTGTGGAGTTGGGTGGAATGGTTGGTGAACAGAAGTGATCGAGTGTGGAGTTGGGTGGAATGGTTGGTGAATAGAAGGGATCGAGTGTGGAGTTGGGTGGAATGGTTGGTGAACAGAAGTGATCGAGTGTGGAGTTGGGTGGAATGGTTGGTGAATAGAAGTGATCGAGTGTGGAGTTGGGTGGAATGGTTGGTAAACAGAAGTGATCGAGTGCGGAGTTGGGTGGAATGGTTGGTGAACTGAAGTGATCTTGTGAGGAGTTGGGTGGAATGGTTGGTGAACAGAAGTGATCGAGTATGGAGTTGGGTGGAATGGTTGGTGAACAGAAGTGATCGAGTGTGGAGTTGGGTGGAATGGTTGGTGAACAGAAGTGATCGAGTGTGGAGTTGGGTGGAATGGTTGGTGAACAGAAGTGATCGAGTGTGGAGTTGGGTGGAATGGTTGGTGAATAGAAGTGATCGAGAGAGGAGTTGGGTGGAATGGTTGGTGAACAGAAGTGATCGAGTGAGGAGTTGGGTGGAATGGTTGGTGATCGACTGAGGAGTTGGGTGGAATGGTTGGTGAACAGAAGTGATCGTGTGAGGAGTTGGGTGGAATGGTTGGTGAACAGAAGTGATCGAGTGTGGAGTTGGGTGGAATGGTTGGTGAACAGAAGTGATCGAGTGTGGAGTTGGGTGGAATGGTTGGTGATCGAGTGAGGAGTTGGGTGGAATGGTTGGTGAACAGAAGTGATCTTGTGAGGAGTTGGGTGGAATGGTTGGTGAACAGAAGTGATCGAGTGTGGAGTTGGGTGGAATGGTTGGTGAATAGAAGTGATCGAGTGAGGAGTTGGGTGGAATGGTTGGTGAACAGAAGTGATCGTCTGAGGAGTTGGGTGGAATGGTTGGTGAACAGAAGTGATCGAGTGAGGAGTTGGGTGGAATGGTTGGTGAACAGAAGTGATCTTGTGAGGAGTTGGGTGGAATGGTTGGTGAACAGAAGTGATCGAGTGAGGAGTTGGGTGGAATGGTTGGTGATCGAGTGAGGAGTTGGGTGGAATGGTTGGTGAACAGAAGTGATCTTGTGAGGAGTTGGGTGGAATGGTTGGTGAACAGAAGTGATCGTGTGAGGAGTTGGGTGGAATGGTTGGTGAACAGAAGTGATCGTGTGAGGAGTTGGGTGGAATGGTTGGTGAATAGAAGTGATCGAGTGAGGAGTTGGGTGGAATGGTTGGTGAATAGAAGTGATCGAGTGTGGAGTTGGGTGGAATTTATGGTGAACAGAAGTGATCGTGTGAGGAGTTGGGTGGAATGGTTGGTGAACAGAAGTGATCGAGTGAGGAGTTGGGTGGAATGGTTGGTGAACAGAAGTGATCGAGTGAGGAGTTGGGTGGAATGGTTGGTGAATAGAAGTGATCGAGTGTGGAGTTGGGTGGAATGGTTGGTGAACAGAAGTGATCCAGTGAGGAGTTGGGTGGAATGGTTGGTGAATAGAAGTGATCGAGTGAGGAGTTGGGTGGAATGGTTGGTGAGCAGAAGTGATCGAGTGTGGAGTTGGGTGGAATGGTTGGTTAACAGAAGTGATCGAGTGAGGAGTTGGGTGGAATGGTTGGTGAATAGAAGTGATCGAATGAGGAGTTGGGTGGAATGGTTGGTGAACAGAAGTGATCGAGTGTGGAGTTGGGTGGAATGGTTGGTGAACAGAAGTGATCGAGTGTGGAGTTGGGTGGAATGGTTGGTGAACAGAAGTGATCGAGTGAGGACTTGGGTGGAATGGTTGGTGAACAGAAGTGATCGAGTGAGGAGTTGGGTGGAATGGTTGGTGAACAGAAGTGATCGAGTGAGGAGTTGGGTGGAATGGTTGGTGAATAGAAGTGATCGAGTGAGGAGTTGGGTGGAATGGTTGGTGAACAGAAGTGATCGAGTGAGGAGTTGGGTGGAATGGTTGGTGAACAGAAGTGATCGAGTGAGGAGTTGGGTGGAATGGTTGGTGAACAGAAGTGATCGAGTGAGGAGTTGGGTGGAATGGTTGGTGAACAGAAGTGATCGAGTGAGGAGTTGGGTGGAATGGTTGGTGAATAGAAGTGATCGAGTGAGGAGTTGGGTGGAATGGTTGGTGAACAGAAGTGATCGAGTGAGGAGTTGGGTGGAATGGTTGGTGAAAAGAAGTGATCGAGTGAGGAGTTGGGTGGAATGGTTGGTGAACAGAAGTGATCGAGTATGGAGTTGGGTGGAATGGTTGGTGAATAGAAGTGATCGAGTGAGGAGTTGGGTGGAATGGTTGGTGAATAGAAGTGATCGAGTGAGGAGTTGGGTGGAATGGTTGGTGAACAGAAGTGATCGAGTATGGAGTTGGGTGGAATGGTTGGTGAACAGAAGTGATCGAGTGAGGAGTTGGGTGGAATGGTTGGTGAATAGAAGTGATCGAGTGAGGAGTTGGGTGGAATGGTTGGTGAACAGAAGTGATCGAGTGAGGAGTTGGGTGGAATGGTTGGTGAACAGAAGTGATCGAGTGAGGAGTTGGGTGGAATGGTTGGTGAACAGAAGTGATCGAGTGAGGAGTTGGGTGGAATGGTTGGTGAATAGAAGTGATCGAGTGAGGAGTTGGGTGGAATGGTTGGTGAACAGAAGTGATCGAGTGTGGAGTTGGGTGGAATGGTTGGTGAACAGAAGTGATCGAGTGAGGAGTTGGGTGGAATGGTTGGTGAACTGAAGTGATCGAGTGAGATGTTGGGTGGAATGGTTGGTGAACAGAAGTGATCGAGTGAGGAGTTGGGTGGAATGGTTGGTGAATAGAAGTGATCGAGTGTGGAGTTGGGTGGAATGGTTGGTGAACTGAAGTGATCGAATGAGATGTTGGGTGGAATGGTTGGTGAACAGAAGTGATCGAGTGAGGAGTTGGGTGGAATGGTTGGTGAACAGAAGTGATCGTGTGAGGAGTTGGGTGGAATGGTTGGTGAATAGAAGTGATCGAGTGAGGAGTTGGGTGGAATAGTTGGTGAACTGAAGTGATCGAGTGAGATGTTGGGTGGAATGGTTGGTGATCAGAAGTGATCGAGTGAGGAGTTGGGTGGAATGGTTGGTGAATAGAAGTGATCGAGTGAGGAGTTGGGTGGAATGGTTGGTGAACAGAAGTGATCGTGTGAGGAGTTGGGTGGAATGGTTGGTGAACAGAAGTGATCGAGTGAGATGTTGGGTGGAATGGTTGGTGAACAGAAATGATCGTGTGAGGAGTTGGGTGGAATGGTTGGTGAATAGAAGTGATCGAGTGAGGAGTTGGGTGGAATGGTTGGTGAACAGAAGTGATCGTGTGAGGAGTTGGGTGGAATGGTTGGTGAATAGAAGTGATCGTGTGAGGAGTTGGGTGGCATGGTTGGTGAACAGAAGTGATCGTGTGAGGAGTTGGGTGGAATGGTTGGTGAACAGAAGTGATCGAGTGAGATGTTGGGTGGAATGGTTGGTGAACAGAAGTGATCGTGTGAGGAGTTGGGTGGAATGGTTGGTGAATAGAAGTGATCGAGTGAGGAGATGGGTGGAATGGTTGGTGAACAGAAGTGATCGTGTGAGGAGTTGGGTGGAATGGTTGGTGAATAGACGTGATCGTGTGAGGAGTTGGGTGGAATGGTTGGTGAACAGAAGTGATCGTGTGAGGAGTTGGGTGGAATGGTTGGTGAACAGAAGTGATCGTGTGAGGAGTTGGGTGGAATGGTTGGTGAATAGAAGTGATCGAGTGAGGAGTTGGGTGGAATGGTTGGTGAACAGAAGTGATCGTGTGAGGAGTTGGGTGGAATGGTTGGTGAATAGAAGTGATCGAGTGAGGAGTTGGGTGGAATGGTTGGTGAACAGAAGTAATCGAGTGAGATGTTGGGTGGAATGGTTGGTGAACAGAAGTGATCGAGTGAGGAGTTGGGTGGAATGGTTGGTGAATAGAAGTGATCGAGTGAGGAGTTGGGTGGAATGGTTGGTGAACAGAAGTGATCGTGTGAGGAGTTGGGTGGAATGGTTGGTGAACAGAAGTGATCGAGTGAGATGTTGGGTGGAATGGTTGGTGAACAGAAGTGATCGTGTGAGTAGTTGGGTGGAATGGTTGGTGAAATGAAGTGATCGAGTGAGATGTTGGGTGGAATGGTTGGTGAACAGAAGTGATCGAGTCAGGAGTTGGGTGGAATGGTTGGTGAATAGAAGTGATCGAGTGAGGAGTTGGGTGGAATGGTTGGTGAACAGAAGTGATCGTGTGAGGAGTTGGGTGGAATGGTTGGTGAACAGAAGTGATCGTGTGAGGAGTTGGGTGGAATGGTTGGTGAATAGAAGTGATCGAGTGAGGAGTTGGGTGGAATGGTTGGTGAACAGAATTGACCGTGTGAGGAGTTGGGTGGAATGGTTGGTGAATAGAAGTGATCGAGTGAGGAGTTGGGTGGAATGGTTGGTGAACAGAAGTGATCGAGTGAGATGTTGGGTGGAATGGTTGGTGAACAGAAGTGATCGAGTGAGGAGTTGGGTGGAATGGTTGGTGAATAGAAGTGATTGAGTGAGGAGTTGGGTGGAATGGTTGGTGAACAGAAGTGATCGTGTGAGGAGTTGGGTGGAATGGTTGGTGAACAGAAGTGATCGAGTGAGATGTTGGGTGGAATGGTTGGTGAACAGAAGTGATCGAGTGAGATGTTGGGTGGAATGGTTGCTGAACAGAAGTGATCGTGTGAGGAGTTGGGTGGAATGGTTGGTGAACTGAAGTGATCGAGTGAGATGTTGGGTGGAATGGTTGGTGAACAGAAGTGATCGAGTGAGGAGTTGGGTGGAATGGTTGGTGAATAGAAGTGATCGAGTGAGGAGTTGGGTGGAATGGTTGGTGAACAGAAGTGATCGAGTGTGGAGTTGGGTGGAATGGTTGGTGAACAGAAGTGATCTTGTGAGATGTTGGGTGGAATGGTTGGTGAACAGAAGTGATCGAGTGAGGAGTTGGGTGGAATGGTTGGTGAACAGAAGTGATCGAGTGAGGAGTTGGGTGGAATGGTTGGTGAACTGAAGTGATCGAGTGAGATGTTGGGTGGAATGGTTGGTGAACAGAAGTGATCGAGTGAGGAGTTGGGTGGAATGGTTGGTGAATAGAAGTGATCGAGTGAGGAGTTGGGTGGAATGGTTGGTGAATAGAAGTGATCGAGTGAGGAGTTGGGTGGAATGGTTGGTGAACAGAAGTGACCGAATGAGGATTTGGGTGGAATGGTTGGTGATCGAGTGTGGAGGTGGGTGGAATGGTTGGTGAACAGAAGTGATCGTGTGAGGAGTTGGGAGGAATGGTTGGTGAGCAGAAGTGATCGAGTGTGGAGTTGGGTGGAATGGTTGGTGAACAGAAGTGATCGAGTGAGGAGTTGGGTGGAATGGTTGGTGAATAGAAGTGATCGAATGAGGAGTTGGGTGGAATGGTTGGTGAACAGAAGTGATCGAGTGTGGAGTTGGGTGGAATGGTTGGTGAACAGAAGTGATCGAGTGTGGAGTTGGGTGGAATGGTTGGTGAACAGAAGTGATCGAGTGAGGACTTGGGTGGAATGGTTGGTGAACAGAAGTGATCGAGTGAGGAGTTGGGTGGAATGGTTGGTGAACAGAAGTGATCGAGTGAGGAGTTGGGTGGAATGGTTGGTGAATAGAAGTGATCGAGTGAGGAGTTGGGTGGAATGGTTGGTGAACAGAAGTGATCGAGTGAGGAGTTGGGTGGAATGGTTGGTGAACAGAAGTGATCGAGTGAGGAGTTGGGTGGAATGGTTGGTGAACAGAAGTGATCGAGTGAGGAGTTGGGTGGAATGGTTGGTGAACAGAAGTGATCGAGTGAGGAGTTGGGTGGAATGGTTGGTGAATAGAAGTGATCGAGTGAGGAGTTGGGTGGAATGGTTGGTGAACAGAAGTGATCGAGTGAGGAGTTGGGTGGAATGGTTGGTGAACAGAAGTGATCGAGTGAGGAGTTGGGTGGAATGGTTGGTGAACAGAAGTGATCGAGTATGGAGTTGGGTGGAATGGTTGGTGAATAGAAGTGATCGAGTGAGGAGTTGGGTGGAATGGTTGGTGAATAGAAGTGATCGAGTGAGGAGTTGGGTGGAATGGTTGGTGAACAGAAGTGATCGAGTATGGAGTTGGGTGGAATGGTTGGTGAACAGAAGTGATCGAGTGAGGAGTTGGGTGGAATGGTTGGTGAATAGAAGTGATCGAGTGAGGAGTTGGGTGGAATGGTTGGTGAACAGAAGTGATCGAGTGAGGAGTTGGGTGGAATGGTTGGTGAACAGAAGTGATCGAGTGAGGAGTTGGGTGGAATGGTTGGTGAACAGAAGTGATCGAGTGAGGAGTTGGGTGGAATGGTTGGTGAATAGAAGTGATCGAGTGAGGAGTTGGGTGGAATGGTTGGTGAACAGAAGTGATCGAGTGTGGAGTTGGGTGGAATGGTTGGTGAACAGAAGTGATCGAGTGAGGAGTTGGGTGGAATGGTTGGTGAACTGAAGTGATCGAGTGAGATGTTGGGTGGAATGGTTGGTGAACAGAAGTGATCGAGTGAGGAGTTGGGTGGAATGGTTGGTGAATAGAAGTGATCGAGTGTGGAGTTGGGTGGAATGGTTGGTGAACTGAAGTGATCGAGTGAGATGTTGGGTGGAATGGTTGGTGAACAGAAGTGATCGAGTGAGGAGTTGGGTGGAATGGTTGGTGAACAGAAGTGATCGTGTGAGGAGTTGGGTGGAATGGTTGGTGAATAGAAGTGATCGAGTGAGGAGTTGGGTGGAATAGTTGGTGAACTGAAGTGATCGAGTGAGATGTTGGGTGGAATGGTTGGTGAACAGAAGTGATCGAGTGAGGAGTTGGGTGGAATGGTTGGTGAATAGAAGTGATCGAGTGAGGAGTTGGGTGGAATGGTTGGTGAACAGAAGTGATCGTGTGAGGAGTTGGGTGGAATGGTTGGTGAACAGAAGTGATCGAGTGAGATGTTGGGTGGAATGGTTGGTGAACAGAAATGATCGTGTGAGGAGTTGGGTGGAATGGTTGGTGAATAGAAGTGATCGAGTGAGGAGTTGGGTGGAATGGTTGGTGAACAGAAGTGATCGTGTGAGGAGTTGGGTGGAATGGTTGGTGAATAGAAGTGATCGTGTGAGGAGTTGGGTGGAATGGTTTGTGAACAGAAGTGATCGTGTGAGGAGTTGGGTGGAATGGTTGGTGAACAGAAGTGATCGAGTGAGATGTTGGGTGGAATGGTTGGTGAACAGAAGTGATCGTGTGAGGAGTTGGGTGGAATGGTTGGTGAATAGAAGTGATCGAGTGAGGAGATGGGTGGAATGGTTGGTGAACAGAAGTGATCGTGTGAGGAGTTGGGTGGAATGGTTGGTGAATAGACGTGATCGTGTGAGGAGTTGGGTGGAATGGTTGGTGAACAGAAGTGATCGTGTGAGGAGTTGGGTGGAATGGTTGGTGAACAGAAGTGATCGTGTGAGGAGTTGGGTGGAATGGTTGGTGAATAGAAGTGATCGAGTGAGGAGTTGGGTGGAATGGTTGGTGAACAGAAGTGATCGTGTGAGGAGTTGGGTGGAATGGTTGGTGATTAGAAGTGATCGAGTGAGGAGTTGGGTGGAATGGTTGGTGAACAGAAGTGATCGTGTGAGGAGTTGGGTGGAATGGTTGGTGAACAGAAGTGATCGAGTGAGATGTTGGGTGGAATGGTTGGTGAACAGAAGTGATCGAGTGAGGAGTTGGGTGGAATGGTTGGTGAATAGAAGTGATCGTGTGAGGAGTCGGGTGGCATGTTTGGTGAACAGAAGTGATCGTGTGAGGAGTTGGGTGGAATGGTTGGTGAACAGAAGTGATCGAGTGAGATGTTGGGTGGAATGGTTGGTGAACAGAAGTGATCGTGTGAGGAGTTGGGTGGAATGGTTGGTGAATAGAAGTGATCGAGTGAGGAGATGGGTGGAATGGTTGGTGAACAGAAGTGATCGTGTGAGGAGTTGGGTGGAATGGTTGGTGAATAGACGTGATCGTGTGAGGAGTTGGGTGGAATGGTTGGTGAACAGAAGTGATCGTGTGAGGAGTTGGGTGGAATGGTTGGTGAATAGAAGTGATCGAGTGAGGAGTTGGGTGGAATGGTTGGTGAAAAGAAGTGATCGTGTGAGGAGTTGGGTGGAATGGTTGGTGAATAGAAGTGATCGAGTGAGGAGTTGGGTGGAATGGTTGGTGAACAGAAGTGATCGAGTGAGATGTTGGGTGGAATGGTTGGTGAACAGAAGTGATCGAGTGAGGAGTTGGGTGGAATGGTTGGTGAATAGAAGTGATCGAGTGAGGAGTTGGGTGGAATGGTTGGTGAACAGAAGTGATCGAGTGTGGAGTTGGGTGGAATGGTTGGTGAACAGAAGTGATCGAGTGAGATGTTGGGTGGAATGGTTGGTGAACAGAAGTGATGGAGTGAGTAGTTGGGTGGAATGGTTGGTGAAATGAAGTGATCGAGTGAGATGTTGGGTGGAATGGTTGGTGAACAGAAGTGATCGAGTGAGGAGTTGGGTGGAATGGTTGGTGAATAGAAGTGATCGAGTGAGGAGTTGGGTGGAATGGTTGGTGAACAGAAGTGATCGTGTGAGGAGTTGGGTGGAATGGTTGGTGAACAGAAGTGATCGTGTGAGGAGTTGGGTGGAATGGTTGGTGAACAGAAGTGATCGAGTGAGATGTTGGGTGGAATGGTTGGTGAACAGAAGTGATCGTGTGAGGAGTTGGGTGGAATGGTTGGTGAACTGAAGTGATCGAGTGAGATGTTGGGTGGAATGGTTGGTGAACAGAAGTGATCGAATGAGGAGTTGGGTGGAATGGTTGGTGAATAGAAGTGATCGAGTGAGGAGTTGGGTGGAATGGTTGGTGAAGAGAAGTGATCGAGTGTGGAGTTGGGTGGAATGGTTGGTGAACAGAAGTGATCTTGTGAGATGTTGGGTGGAATGGTTGGTGAACAGAAGTGATCGAGTGAGGAGTTGGGTGGAATGGTTGGTGAACAGAAGTGATCGAGTGAGGAGTTGGGTGGAATGGTTGGTGAACTGAAGTGATCGAGTGAGATGTTGGGTGGAATGGTTGGTGAACAGAAGTGATCGAGTGAGGAGTTGGGTGGAATGGTTGGTGAATAGAAGTGATCGAGTGAGGAGTTGGGTGGAATGGTTGGTGAATAGAAGTGATCGAGTGAGGAGTTGGGTGGAATGGTTGGTGAACAGAAGTGACCGAATGAGGATTTGGGTGGAATGGTTGGTGATCGAGTGTGGAGGTGGGTGGAATGGTTGGTGAACAGAAGTGATCGTGTGAGGAGTTGGGTGGAATGGTTGGTGAGCAGAAGTGATCGAGTGTGGAGTTGGGTGGAATGGTTGGTGAACAGAAGTGATCGAGTGAGGAGTTGGGTGGAATGGTTGGTGAATAGAAGTGATCGAATGAGGAGTTGGGTGGAATGGTTGGTGAACAGAAGTGATCGAGTGTGGAGTTGGGTGGAATGGTTGGTGAACAGAAGTGATCGAGTGTGGAGTTGGGTGGAATGGTTGGTGAACAGAAGTGATCGAGTGAGGACTTGGGTGGAATGGTTGGTGAACAGAAGTGATCGAGTGAGGAGTTGGGTGGAATGGTTGGTGAACAGAAGTGATCGAGTGAGGAGTTGGGTGGAATGGTTGGTGAATAGAAGTGATCGAGTGAGGAGTTGGGTGGACTGGTTGGTGAACAGAAGTGATCGAGTGAGGAGTTGGGTGGAATGGTTGGTGAACAGAAGTGATCGAGTGAGGAGTTGGGTGGAATGGTTGGTGAACAGAAGTGATCGAGTGAGGAGTTGGGTGGAATGGTTGGTGAACAGAAGTGATCGAGTGAGGAGTTGGGTGGAATGGTTGGTGAATAGAAGTGATCGAGTGAGGAGTTGGGTGGAATGGTTGGTGAACAGAAGTGATCGAGTGAGGAGTTGGGTGGAATGGTTGGTGAACAGAAGTGATCGAGTGAGGAGTTGGGTGGAATGGTTGGTGAACAGAAGTGATCGAGTATGGAGTTGGGTGGAATGGTTGGTGAATAGAAGTAATCGAGTGAGGAGTTGGGTGGAATGGTTGGTGAATAGAAGTGATCGAGTGAGGAGTTGGGTGGAATGGTTGGTGAACAGAAGTGATCGAGTATGGAGTTGGGTGGAATGGTTGGTGAACAGAAGTGATCGAGTGAGGAGTTGGGTGGAATGGTTGGTGAATAGAAGTGATCGAGTGAGGAGTTGGGTGGAATGGTTGGTGAACAGAAGTGATCGAGTGAGGAGTTGGGTGGAATGGTTGGTGAACAGAAGTGATCGAGTGAGGAGTTGGGTGGAATGGTTGGTGAACAGAAGTGATCGAGTGAGGAGTTGGGTGGAATGGTTGGTGAATAGAAGTGATCGAGTGAGGAGTTGGGTGGAATGGTTGGTGAACAGAAGTGATCGAGTGTGGAGTTGGGTGGAATGGTTGGAGAACAGAAGTGATCGAGTGAGGAGTTGGGTGGAATGGTTGGTGAACTGAAGTGATCGAGTGAGATGTTGGGTGGAATGGTTGGTGAACAGAAGTGATCGAGTGAGGAGTTGGGTGGAATGGTTGGTGAATAGAAGTGATCGAGTGTGGAGTTGGGTGGAATCGTTGGTGAACTGAAGTGATCGAGTGAGATGTTGGGTGGAATGGTTGGTGAACAGAAGTGATCGAGTGAGGAGTTGGGTGGAATGGTTGGTGAACAGAAGTGATCGTGTGAGGAGTTGGGTGGAATGGTTGGTGAATAGAAGTGATCGAGTGAGGAGTTGGGTGGAATAGTTGGTGAACTGAAGTGATCGAGTGAGATGTTGGGTGGAATGGTTGGTGAACAGAAGTGATCGAGTGAGGAGTTGGGTGGAATGGTTGGTGAATAGAATTGATCGAGTGAGGAGTTGGGTGGAATGGTTGGTGAACAGAAGTGATCGTGTGAGGAGTTGGGTGGAATGGTTGGTGAACAGAAGTGATCGACTGAGATGTTGGGTGGAATGGTTGGTGAACAGAAATGATCGTGTGAGGAGTTGGGTGGAATGGTTGGTGAATAGAAGTGATCGAGTGAGGAGTTGGGTGGAATGGTTGGTGAACAGAAGTGATCGTGTGAGGAGTTGGGTGGAATGGTTGGTGAATAGAAGTGATCGTGTGAGGAGTTGGGTGGAATGGTTGGTGAACAGAAGTGATCGTGTGAGGAGTTGGGTGGAATGGTTGGTGAACAGAAGTGATCGAGTGAGATGTTGGGTGGAATGGTTGGTGAACAGAAGTGATCGTGTGAGGAGTTGGGTGGAATGGTTGGTGAATAGAAGTGATCGAGTGAGGAGATGGGTGGAATGGTTGGTGAACAGAAGTGATCGTGTGAGGAGTTGGGTGGAATGGTTGGTGAATAGACGTGATCGTGTGAGGAGTTGGGTGGAATGGTTGGTGAACAGAAGTGATCGTGTGAGGAGTTGGGTGGAATGGTTGGTGAACAGAAGTGATCGTGTGAGGAGTTGGGTGGAATGGTTGGTGAATAGAAGTGATCGAGTGAGGAGTTGGGTGGAATGGTTGGTGAATAGAAGTGATCGAGTGAGGAGTTGGGTGGAATGGTTGGTGAACAGAAGTGATCGAGTGAGATGTTGGGTGGAATGGTTGGTGAACAGAAGTGATCGAGTGAGGAGTTGGGTGGAATGGTTGGTGAATAGAAGTGATCGAGTGAGGAGTTGGGTGGAATGGTTGGTGAACAGAAGTGATCGTGTGAGGAGTTGGGTGGAATGGTTGGTGAACAGAAGTGATCGAGTGAGATGTTGGGTGGAATGGTTGGTGAACAGAAGTGATCGTGTGAGTAGTTGGGTGGAATGGTTGGTGAAATGAAGTGATCGAGTGAGATGTTGGGTGGAATGGTTGGTGAACAGAAGTGATCGAGTGAGGAGTTGGGTGGAATGGTTGGTGAATAGAAGTGATCGAGTGAGGAGTTGGGTGGAATGGTTGGTGAACAGAAGTGATCGTGTGAGGAGTTGGGTGGAATGGTTGGTGAACAGAAGTGATCGTGTGAGGAGTTGGGTGGAATGGTTGGTGAACAGAAGTGATCGAGTGAGATGTTGGGTGGAATGGTTGGTGAACAGAAGTGATCGTGTGAGGAGTTGGGTGGAATGGTTGGTGAACTGAAGTGATCGAGTGAGATGTTGGGTGGAATGGTTGGTGAACAGAAGTGATCGAGTGAGGAGTTGGGTGGAATGGTTGGTGAATAGAAGTGATCGAGTGAGGAGTTGGGTGGAATGGTTGGTGAACAGAAGTGATCGAGTGTGGAGTTGGGTGGAATGGTTGGTGAACAGAAGTGATCTTGTGAGATGTTGGGTGGAATGGTTGGTGAACAGAAGTGATCGAGTGAGGAGTTGGGTGGAATGGTTGGTGAACAGAAGTGATCGAGTGAGGAGTTGGGTGGAATGGTTGGTGAACTGAAGTGATCGAGTGAGATGTTGGGTGGAATGGTTGGTGAACAGAAGTGATCGAGTGAGGAGTTGGGTGGAATGGTTGGTGAATAGAAGTGATCGAGTGAGGAGTTGGGTGGAATGGTTGGTGAATAGAAGTGATCGAGTGAGGAGTTGGGTGGAATGGTTGGTGAACAGAAGTGACCGAATGAGGATTTGGGTGGAATGGTTGGTGATCGAGTGTGGAGGTGGGTGGAATGGTTCGTGAACAGAAGTGATCGTGTGAGGAGTTGGGTGGAATGGTTGGTGAACAGAAGTGATCGTGTAAGGAGTTGGGTGGAATGGTTGGTGAACAGAAATGATCGAGTGTGGAGTTGGGTGGAATGGTTGGTGAACAGAAGTGATCGAGTGTGGAGTTGGGTGGAATGGTTGGTGAACAGAAGTGATCGAGTGAGGAGTTGGGTGGAATGGTTGGTGAACAGAAGTGACCGAATGAGGAGTTGGGTGGAATGGTTGGTGATCGAGTGTGGAGGTGGGTGGAATGGTTGGTGAACAGAAGTGATCGTGTGAGGAGTTGGGTGGAATGGTTGGTGAATAGAAGTGATCGAGTGTGGAGTTGGGTGGAATGGTTGGTGAACAGAAGTGATCGACTGTGGAGTTGGGTGGAATGGTTGGTGAACAGAAGTGATCTTGTGAGGAGTTGGGTGGAATGGTTGGTGAACAGAAGTGATCGTGTGAGGAGTTGGGTGGAATGGTTGGTGAATAGAAGTGATCGAGTGAGGAGTTGGGTGGAATAGTTGGTGAACTGAAGTGATCGAGTGAGATGTTGGGTGGAATGGTTGGTGAACAGAAGTGATCGAGTGAGGAGTTGGGTGGAATGGTTGGTGAATAGAATTGATCGAGTGAGGAGTTGGGTGGAATGGTTGGTGAACAGAAGTGATCGTGTGAGGAGTTGGGTGGAATGGTTGGTGAACAGAAGTGATCGACTGAGATGTTGGGTGGAATGGTTGGTGAACAGAAATGATCGTGTGAGGAGTTGGGTGGAATGGTTGGTGAATAGAAGTGATCGAGTGAGGAGTTGGGTGGAATGGTTGGTGAACAGAAGTGATCGTGTGAGGAGTTGGGTGGAATGGTTGGTGAATAGAAGTGATCGTGTGAGGAGTTGGGTGGAATGGTTGGTGAACAGAAGTGATCGTGTGAGGAGTTGGGTGGAATGGTTGGTGAACAGAAGTGATCGAGTGAGATGTTGGGTGGAATGGTTGGTGAACAGAAGTGATCGTGTGAGGAGTTGGGTGGAATGGTTGGTGAATAGAAGTGATCGAGTGAGGAGATGGGTGGAATGGTTGGTGAACAGAAGTGATCGTGTGAGGAGTTGGGTGGAATGGTTGGTGAATAGACGTGATCGTGTGAGGAGTTGGGTGGAATGGTTGGTGAACAGAAGTGATCGTGTGAGGAGTTGGGTGGAATGGTTGGTGAACAGAAGTGATCGTGTGAGGAGTTGGGTGGAATGGTTGGTGAATAGAAGTGATCGAGTGTGGAGTTGGGTGGAATGGTTGGTGAATAGAAGTGATCGAGTGAGGAGTTGGGTGGAATGGTTGGTGAACAGAAGTGATCGAGTGAGATGTTGGGTGGAATGGTTGGTGAACAGAAGTGATCGAGTGAGGAGTTGGGTGGAATGGTTGGTGAATAGAAGTGATCGAGTGAGGAGTTGGGTGGAATGGTTGGTGAACAGAAGTGATCGTGTGAGGAGTTGGGTGGAATGGTTGGTGAACAGAAGTGATCGAGTGAGATGTTGGGTGGAATTGTTGGTGAACAGAAGTGATCGTGTGAGTAGTTGGGTGGAATGGTTGGTGAAATGAAGTGATCGAGTGAGATGTTGGGTGGAATGGTTGGTGAACAGAAGTGATCGAGTGAGGAGTTGGGTGGAATGGTTGGTGAATAGAAGTGATCGAGTGAGGAGTTGGGTGGAATGGTTGGTGAACAGAAGTGATCGTGTGAGGAGTTGGGTGGAATGGTTGGTGAACAGAAGTGATCGTGTGAGGAGTTGGGTGGAATGGTTGGTGAACAGAAGTGATCGAGTGAGATGTTGGGTGGAATGGTTGGTGAACAGAAGTGATCGTGTGAGGAGTTGGGTGGAATGGTTGGTGAACTGAAGTGATCGAGTGAGATGTTGGGTGGAATGGTTGGTGAACAGAAGTGATCGAGTGAGGAGTTGGGTGGAATGGTTGGTGAATAGAAGTGATCGAGTGAGGAGTTGGGTGGAATGGTTGGTGAACAGAAGTGATCGAGTGTGGAGTTGGGTGGAATGGTTGGTGAACAGAAGTGATCTTGTGAGATGTTGGGTGGAATGGTTGGTGAACAGAAGTGATCGAGTGAGGAGTTGGGTGGAATGGTTGGTGAACAGAAGTGATCGAGTGAGGAGTTGGGTGGAATGGTTGGTGAACTGAAGTGATCGAGTGAGATGTTGGGTGGAATGGTTGGTGAACAGAAGTGATCGAGTGAGGAGTTGGGTGGAATGGTTGGTGAATAGAAGTGATCGAGTGAGGAGTTGGGTGGAATGGTTGGTGAATAGAAGTGATCGAGTGAGGAGTTGGGTGGAATGGTTGGTGAACAGAAGTGACCGAATGAGGATTTGGGTGGAATGGTTGGTGATCGAGTGTGGAGGTGGGTGGAATGGTTCGTGAACAGAAGTGATCGTGTGAGGAGTTGGGTGGAATGGTTGGTGAACAGAAGTGATCGTGTAAGGAGTTGGGTGGAATGGTTGGTGAACAGAAATGATCGAGTGTGGAGTTGGGTGGAATGGTTGGTGAACAGAAGTGATCGAGTGTGGAGTTGGGTGGAATGGTTGGTGAACAGAAGTGATCGAGTGAGGAGTTGGGTGGAATGGTTGGTGAACAGAAGTGACCGAATGAGGAGTTGGGTGGAATGGTTGGTGATCGAGTGTGGAGGTGGGTGGAATGGTTGGTGAACAGAAGTGATCGTGTGAGGAGTTGGGTGGAATGGTTGGTGAATAGAAGTGATCGAGTGTGGAGTTGGGTGGAATGGTTGGTGAACAGAAGTGATCGACTGTGGAGTTGGGTGGAATGGTTGGTGAACAGAAGTGATCTTGTGAGGAGTTGGGTGGAATGGTTGGTGAACAGAAGTGATCGTGTGAGGAGTTGGGTGGAATGGTTGGTGAACAGAAGTGATCGAGTGTGGAGTTGGGTGGAATGGTTGGTGAACAGAAGTGATCGAGTGAGGAGTTGGGTGGAATGGTTGGTGAACAGAAGTGATCGAGTGTGGAGTTGGGTGGAATGGTTGGTGAACAGAAGTGATCGAGTGAGGAGTTGGGTGGAATGGTTGGTGAACAGAAGTGATCGAGTGTGGAGTTGGGTGGAATGGTTGGTGAATAGAAGTGATCGAGTGTGGAGTTGGGTGGAATGGTTGGTGAACAGAAGTGATCGAGTGTGGAGTTGGGTGGAATGGTTGGTGAATAGAAGTGATCGAGTGTGGAGTTGGGTGGAATGGTTGGTGAACAGAAGTGATCTTGTGAGGAGTTGGGTGGAATGGTTGGTGAACAGAAGTGATCGTGTGAGGAGTTGGGTGGAATGGTTGGTGAACAGAAGTGATCGTGTGAGGAGTTGGGTGGAATGGTTGGTGAACAGAAGTGATCGAGTGAGGAGTTGGGTGGAATGGTTGGTGAGCAGAAGTGATCGTGTGAGGAGTTGGGTGGAATGGTTGGTGAATAGAAGTGATCGAGTGAGGAGTTGGGTGGAATGGTTGGTGAACAGAAGTGATCGAGTGTGGAGTTGGGTGGAATGGTTGGTGAACAGAAGTGATCGAGTGAGGAGTGGGGTGGAATAGTTGGTGAACAGAAGTGATCGAGTGAGGAGTTGGGTGGAATGGTTGGTGAATAGAAATGATCGAGTGAGGAGTTGGGTGGAATGGTTGGTGAACAGAAGTGATCGTGTGAGGAGTTGGGTGGAATGGTTGGTGAACAGAAGTGATCGTGTGAGGAGTTGGGTGGAATGGTTGGTGAACAGAAGTGATCGAGTGAGGAGTTGGGTGGAATGGTTGGTGAACAGAAGTGATCGAGTGAGGAGTTGGGTGGAATGGTTGGTGAACAGAAGTGATCGAGTGAGGAGTTGGTGGAATGGTTGGTGAACAGAAGTGATGGAGTGTGGAGTTGAGTGGAATGGTTGGTGAACAGAAGTGATCGAGTATGGAGTTGGGTGGAATGGTTCGTGTTCAGAAGTGATCGAGTGTGGAGTTGGGTGGAATGGTTGGTGAACAGAAGTGATCGAGTGAGGAGTTGGGTGGAATGGTTGGTGATTAGAAGTGATCGAGTGAGGAGTTGGGTGGAATGGTTGGTGAACAGAAGTGATCGTGTGAGTTGGGTGGAATGGTTGGTGAACAGAAGTGATCGAGTGTGGAGTTGGGTGGAATGGTTGGTGAACAGAAGTGATCGAGTGTGGAGTTGGGTGGAATGGTTGGTGATTAGAAGTGATCGAGTGAGGAGTTGGGTGGAATGGTTGGTGATTAGAAGTGATCGAGTGAGGAGTTGGGTGGAATGGTTGGTGAACAGAAGTGATCGTGTGAGGAGTTGGGTGGAATGGTTGGTGAACAGAAGTGATCGAGTGTGGAGTTGGGTGGAAGGGTTGGTGATCGAGTGTGGAGTTGGGTGGAATGGTTGGTGAATAGAAGTGATCGAGTGAGGAGTTGGGTGGAATGGTTGGTGATTAGACGTGATCGAGTGAGGAGTTGGGTGGAATGGTTGGTGAACAGAAGTGATCGTGTGAGGAGTTGGGTGGAATGGTTGGTGAACAGAAGTGATCGAGTGTGGAGTTGGGTGGAATGGTTGGTGATTAGAAGTGATCGAGTGAGGAGTTGGGTGGAATGGTTGGTGAACAGAAGTGATCGAGTGAGGAGTTGGGTGTAATGGTTGGTGAACAGAAGTGATCGAGTGGGGAGTTGGGTGGAATGGTTGGTGAACAGAAGTGATAGAGTGAGGAGTTGGGTGGAATGGTTGGTGAACAGAAGTGATCGTGTGAGGAGTTGGGTGGAATGGTTGGTGAACAGAAGTGATCGAGTGTGGAGTTGGGTGGAATGGTTGGTGAACAGAAGTGATCGTGTGAGGAGTTGGGTGGAATGGTTGGTGAACAGAAGTGATCGTGTGAGGAGTTGGGTGGAATGGTTGGTGAACAGAAGTGATCGAGTGTGGAGTTGGGTGGAATGGTTGGTGAACAGAAGTGATCGAGTGTGGAGTTGGGTGGAATGGTTGGTGATTAGAAGTGATCGAGTGAGGAGTTGGGTGGAATGGTTGGTGAACAGAAGTGATCGAGTGAGGAGTTGGGTGGAATGGTTGGTGAACAGAAGCGATCGAGTGAGGAGTTGGGTGGAATGGTTGGTGAACAGAAGTGATCGAGTGAGGAGTTGGGTGGAATGGTTGGTGAACAGAAGTGATCGAGTGAGGGGTTGGGTGGAATGGTTGGTGAACAGAAGTGATCGTGTGAGGAGTTGGGTGGAATGGTTGGTGAACAGAAGTGATCGAGTGTGGAGTTGGGTGGAATGGTTGGTGAACAGAAGTGATCGTGTGAGGAGTTGGGTGGAATGGTTGGTGAACAGAAGTGATCGAGTGAGGAGTTGGGTGGAATGGTTGGTGAACAGAAGTGATCGAGTGTGGAGTTGGGTGGAATGGTTGGTGATCGAGTGTGGAGTTGGGTGGAATGGTTGGTGAATAGAAGTGATCGAGTGAGGAGTTGGGTAGAATGGTTGGTGATTAGAAGTGATCGAGTGAGGAGTTGGATGGAATGGTTGGTGATTAGAAGTGATGGAGTGAGGAGTTGGGTGGAATGGTTGGTGAACAGAAGTGATCGAGTGTGGAGTTGGGTGGAATGGTTAGTGAACAGAAGTGATCGAGTGAGGAGTTGGGTGGAATGGTTGGTGAACAGAAGTGATCGAGTGAGGAGTTGGGTGGAATGGTTGGTGAACAGAAGTGATCGAGTGTGGAGTTGGGTGGAATGGTTGGTGAACAGAAGTGATCGAGTATGGAGTTGGGTGGAATGGTTGGTGGACAGAAGTGATCGAGTGTGGAGTTGGGTGGAATGGTTGGTGAACAGAAGTGATCGAGTGAGGAGTTGGGTGGAATGGTTGGTGATTAGAAGTGATCGAGTGAGGAGTTGGGTGGAATGGTTGGTGAACAGAAGTGATCGTGTGAGGAGTTGGGTGGAATGGTTGGTGAACAGAAGTGATCGAGTGTGGAGTTGGGTGGAATGGTTGGTGAACAGAAGTGATCGAGTGTGGAGTTGGGTGGAATGGTTGGTGATTAGAAGTGATCGAGTGAGGAGTTGGGTGGAATGGTTGGTGATTAGAAGTGATCGAGTGAGGAGTTGGGTGGAATGGTTGGTGAACAGAAGTGATCGTGTGAGGAGTTGGGTGGAATGGTTGGTGAACAGAAGTGATCGAGTGTGGAGTTGGGTGGAATGGTTGGTGAACAGAAGTGATCGAGTGTGGAGTTGGGTGGAATGGTTGGTGATTAGAAGTGATCGAGTGAGGAGTTGGGTGGAATGGTTGGTGATTAGAAGTGATCGAGTGAGGAGTTGGGTGGAATGGTTGGTGAACAGAAGTGATCGTGTGAGGAGTTGGGTGGAATGGTTGGTGAACAGAAGTGAGCGAGTGTGGAGTTGGGTGGAATGGTTGGTGAACAGAAGTGATCGTGTGAGGAGTTGGGTGGAATGGTTGGTGAACAGAAGTGATCGAGTGAGGAGTAGGGTGGAATGGTTGGTGATCGAGTGTGGAGTTGGGTGGAATGGTTGGTGAATAGAAGTGATCGAGTGAGGATTTGGGTGGAATGGTTGGTGATTAGAAGTGATCGAGTGAGGAGTTGGGTGGAATGGTTGGTGAACAGAAGTGATCGTGTGAGGAGTTGGGTGGAATGGTTGGTGAACAGAAGTGATCGAGTGTGGAGTTGGGTGGAATGGTTGGTGATTAGAAGTGATCGAGTGAGGAGTTGGGTGGAATGGTTGGTGAACAGAAGTGATCGAGTGAGGAGTTGGGTGGAATGGTTCGTGATTAGAAGTGATCGAGTGAGGAGTTGGGTGGAATGGTTGGTGAACAGAAGTGATCGAGTGAGGAGTTGGGTGGAATGGTTGGTGAACAGAAGTGATCGTGTGAGGAGTTGGGTGGAATGGTTGGTGAACAGAAGTGATCGAGTGTGGAGTTGGCTGGAATGGTTGGTGAACAGAAGTGATCGTGTGAGGAGTTGGGTAGAATGGTTGGTGAACAGAAGTGATCGTGTGAGGAGTTGGGTGGAATGGTTGGTGAACAGAAGTGATCGAGTGTGGAGTTGGGTGGAATGGTTGGTGAACAGAAGTGATC
This sequence comes from Eledone cirrhosa, assembly GCA_964016885.1. Lineage (NCBI taxonomy): Eukaryota > Metazoa > Mollusca > Cephalopoda > Octopoda > Eledonidae > Eledone > Eledone cirrhosa. The sequence goes on from OZ024740.1 coordinate 363,201,050, forward strand.
GAGTGTGGAGTTGGGTGGAATGGTTGGTGATTAGAAGTGATCGAGTGAGGAGTTGGGTGGAATGGTTGGTGAACAGAAGTGATCGAATGAGGAGTTGGGTGGAATGGTTGGTGAACAGAAGTGATCGAGTGAGGAGTTGGGTGGAATGGTTGGTGAACAGAAGTGATCGAGTGTGGAGTTGCGTGGAATGGTTGGTGAACAGAAGTGATCGAGTGTGAAGTTGGGTGGAATGGTTGGTGATTAGAAGTGATCGAGTGAGGAGTTGGGTGGAATGGTTGGTGAACAGAAGTGATCGAGTGAGGAGTTGGGTGGAATGGTTGGTGAACAGAAGTGATCGTGTGAGGAGTTGGGTGGAATGGTTGGTGAACAGAAGTGATCGAGTGTGGAGTTGGGTGGAATGGTTGGTGAACAGAAGTGATCGTGTGAGGAATTGGGTGGAATGGTTGGTGAACAGAAGTGATCGAGTGAGGAGTAGGGTGGAATGGTTGGTGATCGAGTGTAGAGTTGGGTGGAATGGTTGGTGAATAGAAGTGATCGAGTGAGGAGTTGGGTGGAATGGTTGGTGATTAGAAGTGATCGAGTGAGGAGTTGGGTGGAATGGTTGGTGATTAGAAGTGATCGAGTGAGGAGTTGGGTGGAATGGTTGGTGAACAGAAGTGATCGAGTGAGGAGTTGGGTGGAATGGTTGGTGAACAGAAGTGATCGTGTGAGGAGTTGGGTGGAATGGTTGGTGAACAGAAGTGATCGAGTGTGGAGTTGGGTGGAATGGTTGGTGAACAGAAGTGATCGAGTGTGGAGTTGGGTGGAATGGTTGGTGATTAGAAGTGATCGAGTGAGGAGTTGGGTGGAATGGTTGGTGATTAGAAGTGATCGAGTGAGGAGTTGGGTGGAATGGTTGGTGAACAGAAGTGATCGAGTGAGGAGTTGGGTGGAATGGTTGGTGATTAGAAGTGATCGAGTGAGGAGTTGGGTGGAATTGCTGGTGAACAGAAGTGATCGAGTGAGGAGTTGGGTGGAATGGTTGGTGAACAGAAGTGATCGAGTGTGGAGTTGGGTGGAATGGTTGGTGAACAGAAGTGATCGAGTGAGGAGTTGGGTGGAATGGTTGGTGAACAGAAGTGATCGAGTGAGGAGTTGGGTGGAATGGTTGGTGAACAGAAGTGATCGAGTGAGGAGTTGGGTGGAATGGTTGGTGAACAGAAGTGATCGAGTGTGGAGTTGGGTGGAATGGTTGGTGAACAGAAGTGATCGAGTGTGGAGTTGGGTGGAATGGTTGGTGATTAGAAGTGATCGAGTGAGGAGTTGGGTGGAATGGTTGGTGAACAGAAGTGATCGAGTGAGGAGTTGGGTGGAATGGTTGGTGAACAGAAGTGATCGTGTGAGGAGTTGGGTGGAATGGTTGGTGAACAGAAGTGATCGAGTGTGGAGTTGGGTGGAATGGTTGGTGAACAGAAGTGATCGTGTGAGGAGTTGGGTGGAATGGTTGGTGAACAGAAGTGATCGAGTGAGGAGTTGGGTGGAATGGTTGGTGAACAGAAGTGATCGAGTGTGGAGTTGAGTGGAATGGTTGGTGATCGAGTGTGGAGTTGAGTGGAACGGTTGGTGAATAGAAGTGATCGAGTGAGGAGTTGGGTGGAATGGTTGGTGATTAGAAGTGATCGAGTGAGGAGTTGGGTGGAATGGTTGGTGATTAGAACTGATGGAGTGAGGAGTTGGGTGGAATGGTTGGTGAACAGAAGTGATCGAGTGAGGAGTTGGGTGGAATGGTTGGTGATTAGAAGTGATCGAGTGAGGAGTTGGGTGGAATGGTTGGTGATTAGAAGTGATCGAGTGAGGAGTTGGGTGGAATAGTTGGTGATTAGAAGTGATCGAGTGAGGAGTTGGGTGGAATGGTTGGTGATTAGAAGTGATCGAGTGAGGAGTTGGGTGGAATGGTTGGTGAACAGAAGTGATCGAGTGTGGAGTTGGGTGGAATGGTTGGTGAACAGAAGTGATCGAGTGAGGAGTTGGGTGGAATGGTTGGTGAACAGAAGTGATCGAGTGAGGAGTAGGGTGGAATGGTTGGTGATCGAGTGTGGAGTTGGGTGGAATGGTTGGTGAATAGAAGTGATCGAGTGAGGAGTTGGGTGGAATGGTTGGTGAACAGAAGTGATCGAGTGTGGAGTTGGGTGGAATGGTTGGTCATTAGAAGTGATCGAGTGAGGAGTTGGGTGGAATGGTTGGTGAACAGAAGTGATCGAGTGTGGAGTTGGGTGGAATGGTTGGTGAATAGAAGTGATCGAGTGTGGAGTTGGGTGGAATGGTTGGTGAACAGAAGTGATCGAGTGAGGAGTTGGGTGGAATGGTTGGTGAACAGAAGTGATCGAGTGTGGAGTTGGGTGGAATTGTTGGTGAACAGAAGTGATCGTGTGAGGAGTTGGGTGGAATGGTTGGTGAACAGAAGTGATCGAGTGTGGAGTTGGGTGGAATGGTTGGTGAATAGAAGTGATCGAGTGAGGAGTTGGGTGGAATGGTTGGTGAACAGAAGTGATCGAGTGTGGAGTTGGGTGGAATGGTTGGTGAACAGAAGTGATCGAGTGTGGAGTTGGGTGGAATGGTTGGTGAATAGAAGTGATCGAGTGAGGAGTTGGGTGGAATGGTTGGTGAACAGAAGTGATCGAGTGAGGAGTTGGGTGGAATGGTTGGTGAACAGAAGTGATCGAGTGTGGAGTTGGGTGGAATGGTTGGTGAACAGAAGTGATCGAGTGAGGAGTTGGGTGGAATGGTTGGTGAACAGAAGTGATCGAGTATGGAGATGGGTGGAATGGTTGGTGAATAGAAGTGATCGAGTGAGGAGTTGGGTGGAATGGTTGGTGAACAGAAGTGATCGAGTGAGGAGTTGGGTGGAATTGTTGGTGAACAGAAGTGATCGAGTGAGGTGTTGGGTGGAATGGTTGGTGAACAGAAGTGATCTTGTGAGGAGTTGGGTGGAATGGTTGGTGAACAGAAGTGATCTTGTGAGGAGTTGGGTGGAATGGTTGGTGAACAGAAGTGATCGAATGTGGAGTTGGGTGGAATTGTTGGTGAACAGAATGATCGAATGAGGAGTTGGGTGGAATGGTTGGTGAACAGAAGTGATCGAGTGTGGAGTTGGGTGGAATGGTTGGTGAATAGAAGTGATCGAGTGAGGAGTTGGGTGGAATGGTTGGTGAACAGAAGTGATCGAGTGAGGAGTTGGGTGGAATGGTTGGTGAATAGAAGTGATCGAGTGAGGAGTTGGGTGGAATGGTTGGTGAACAGAAGTGATCGAGTGTGGAGTTGGGTGGAATGGTTGGTGAACAGAAGTGATCGAATGAGGAGTTGGGTGGAATGGTTGGTGAACAGAAGTGATCGAGTGAGGAGTTGGGTGGAATGGTTGGTGAACAGAAGTGATCGAGTGAGGAGTTGGGTGGAATGGTTGGTGAATAGAAGTGATCGAGTGAGGAGTTGGGTGGAATGGTTGGTGAACAGAAGTGATCGAGTGTGGAGTTGGGTGGAATGGTTGGTGAACAGAAGTGATCGAGTGAGGAGTTGGGTGGAATGGTTGGTGAACAGAAGTGATCGAGTATGGAGTTGGGTGGAATGGTTGGTGAACAGAAGTGATCGAGTGAGGAGTTGGGTGGAATGGTTGGTGAATAGAAGTGATCGAGTGAGGAGTTGGGTGGAATGGTTGGTGAACAGAAGTGATCGAGTGTGGAGTTGGGTGGAATGGTTGGTGAACAGAAGTGATCGAGTGAGGAGTTGGGTGGAATGGTTGGTGAACAGAAGTGATCGAGTGAGGAGTTGGGTGGAATGGTTGGTGAACAGAAGTGATCGAGTGTGGAGTTGGGTGGAATGGTTGGTGAATAGAAGTGATCGAGTGAGGAGTTGGGTGGAATGGTTGGTGAACAGAAGTGATCGAGTGTGGAGTTGGGTGGAATGGTTGGTGAACAGAAGTGATCGAGTGAGGAGTTGGGTGGAATGGTTGGTGAACAGAAGTGATCGAGTGTGGAGTTGGGTGGAATGGTTGGTGAACAGAAGTGATCGAGTGAGGAGTTGGGTGGAATGGTTGGTGAACAGAAGTGATCGAGTGTGGAGTTGGGTGGAATGGTTGGTGAACAGAAGTGATCGAGTGAGGAGTTGGGTGGAATGGTTGGTGAATAGAAGTGATCTTGTGAGGAGTTGGGTGGAATGGTTGGTGAACAAAGTGATCGATTATGGATTTGGGTGGAATGGTTGGTGAATAGAAGTGATCGATTGAGGAGTTGGGTGGAATGGTTGGTGAACAGAAGTGATCGAGTGAGGAGTTGGGTGGAATGGTTGGTGACCTGGAGTGATCGAGTATGGAGTTGGGTGGAATGGTTGGTGAACAGAAGTGATCGAGTGTGGAGTTGGGTGGAATGGTTGGTGAACAGAAGTGATCGAGTGAGGAGTTGGGTGGAATGGTTGGTGAACAGAAGTGATCGAGTATGGAGTTGGGTGGAATGGTTGGTGAACTGAAGTGATCTTGTGAGGAGTTGGGTGGAATGGTTGGTGAACAGAAGTGATCTTGTGAGGAGTTGGGTGGAATGGTTGGTGAACAGAAGTGATCGAGTATGGAGTTGGGTGGAATGGTTGGTGAACTGAAGTGATCTTGTGAGGAGTTGGGTGGAATGGTTGGTGAACAGAAGTGATCTTGTGAGGAGTTGGGTGGAATGGTTGGTGAACAAAAGTGATCTTGTGAGGAGTTGGGTGGAATGGTTGGTGAACAGAAGTGATCGAGTATGGAGTTGGGTGGAATGGTTGGTGAACTGAAGTGATCTTGTGAGGAGTTGGGTGGAATGGTTGGTGAACAGAAGTGATCTTGTGAGGAGTTGGGTGGAATGGTTGGTGAACAGAAGTGATCTTGTGAGGAGTTGGGTGGAATGGTTGGTGAACAGAAGTGATCGAGTATGGAGTTGGGTGGAATGGTTGGTGAACTGAAGTGATCTTGTGAGGAGTTGGGTGGAATGGTTGGTGAACAGAAGTGATCTTGTGAGGAGTTGGGTGGAATGGTTGGTGAACAGAAGTGATCTTGTGAGGAGTTGGGTGGAATGGTTGGTGAACAGAAGTGATCGAGTGTGGAGTTGGGTGGAATGGTTGGTGAATAGAAGTGATCGAGTGAGGAGTTGGGTGGAATGGTTGGTGAACAGAAGTGATCGAGTGTGGAGTTGGGTGGAATGGTTGGTGAACAGAAGTGATCGAGTGAGGAGTTGGGTGGAATGGTTGGTGATCGAGTGTGGAGGTGGGTGGAATGGTTGGTGAACAGAAGTGATCGAGTGAGGAGTTGGGTGGAATGGTTGGTGATCGAGTATGGAGTTGGGTGGAATGGTTGGTGAACAGAAGTGATCGAGTGAGGAGTTGGGTGGAATGGTTGGTGAACAGAAGTGATCGAGTGAGGAGTTGGGTGGAATGGTTGGTGAACAGAAGTGATCGAGTGTGGAGTTGGGTGGAATGGTTGGTGAACAGAAGGGATCGAGTGAGGAGTTGGGTGGAATGGTTGGTGAACAGAAGTGATCGAGTGAGGAGTTGGGTGGAATGGTTGGTGAACAGAAGTGATCGAGTGAGGAGTTGGGTGGAATGGTTGGTGAACAGAAGTGATCGAGTGAGGAGTTGGGTGGAATGGTTGGTGAACAGAAGTGATCGAGTGAGGAGTTGGGTGGAATGGTTGGTGAACAGAAGTGATCGAGTGAGGAGTTGGGTGGAATGGTTGGTGAACAGAAGTGATCGAGTGAGGAGTTGGGTGGAATGGTTGGTGAACAGAAGTGATCGAGTGAGGAGTTGGGTGAAATGGGTGGTGAACAGAAGTGATCGAGTGTGGAGTTGGGTGGAATGGTTGGTGAACAGAAGTGATCGAGTGAGGAGTTGGGTGGAATGGTTGGTGAACAGAAGTGATCGAGTGAGGAGTTGGGTGGAATGGTTGGTGAACAGAAGTGATCGAGTGTGGAGTTGGGTGGAATGGTTGGTGAACAGAAGTGATCGAGTGAGGAGTTGGGTGGAATGGTTGGTGAACAGAAGTGATCGAGTGAGGAGTTGGGTGGAATGGTTGGTGAACAGAAGTGATCGAGTGAGGAGTTGGGTGGAATGGTTGGTGAATAGAAGTGATCGAGTGAGGAGTTGGGTGGAATGGTTGGTGAACAGAAGTGATCGAGTGTGGAGTTGGGTGGAATGGTTGGTGAACAGAAGTGATCGAGTGAGGAGTTGGGTGGAATGGTTGGTGAACAGAAGTGATCGAGTGAGGAGTTGGGTGAAATGGGTGGTGAACAGAAGTGATCGAGTGTGGAGTTGGGTGGAATGGTTGGTGAACAGAAGTGATCGAGTGAGGAGTTGGGTGGAATGGTTGGTGAACAGAAGTGATCGAGTGAGGAGTTGGGTGGAATAGTTGGTGAACAGAAGTGATCGAGTGTGGAGTTGGGTGGAATGGTTGGTGATCGAGTGAGGAGTTGGGTGGAATGGTTGGTGAACAGAAGTGATCGAGTGAGGAGTTGGGTGGAATGGTTGGTGAACAGAAGTGATCGAGTGAGGAGTTGGGTGGAATGGTTGGTGAACAGAAGTGATCGAGTGTGGAGTTGGGTGGAATGGTTGGTGAATAGAAGTGATCGAGTGTGGAGTTGGGTGGAATGGTTGGTGAACAGAAGTGATCGAGTGAGGAGTTGGGTGGAATGGTTGGTGAATAGAAGTGATCGAGTGAGGAGTTGGGTGGAATTGTTGGTGAACAGAAGTGATCGAGTGAGGAGTTGGGTGGAATGGTTGGTGAACAGAAGTGATCGAGTGTGGAGTTGGGTGGAATGGTTGGTGAACAGAAGTGATCGAGTGAGGAGTTGGGTGGAATGGTTGGTGAACAGAAGTGATCGAGTATGGAGTTGGGTGGAATGGTTGGTGAATAGAAGTGATCGAGTGAGGAGTTGGGTGGAATGGTTGGTGAACAGAAGTGATCGAGTGAGGAGTTGGGTGGAATTGTTGGTGAACAGAAGTGATCGAGTGAGGAGTTGGGTGGAATGGTTGGTGAACAGAAGTGATCTTGTGAGGAGTTGGGTGGAATGGTTGGTGAACAGAAGTGATCTTTTGAGGAGTTGGGTGGAATGGTTGGTGAACAGAAGTGATCGAGTGTGGAGTTGGGTGGAATGGTTGGTGAACAGAAGTGATCGAGTGAGGAGTTGGGTGGAATGGTTGGTGAATAGAAGTGATCGAGTGAGGAGTTGGGTGGAATTGTTGGTGAACAGAAGTGATCGAGTGAGGAGTTGGGTGGAATGGTTGGTGAACAGAAGTGATCGAGTGTGGAGTTGGGTGGAATGGTTGGTGAACAGAAGTGATCGAGTGAGGAGTTGGGTGGAATTGTTGGTGAACAGAAGTGATCGAGTGTGGAGTTGGGTGGAATTGTTGGTGAACAGAAGTGATCGAGTGAGGAGTTGGGTGGAATGGTTGGTGAACAGAAGTGATCGAGTGTGGAGTTGGGTGGAATGGTTGGTGAATAGAAGTGATCGAGTGAGGAGTTGGGTGGAATGGTTGGTGAACAGAAGTGATCGAGTGAGGAGTTGGGTGGAATGGTTGGTGAATAGAAGTGATCGAGTGAGGAGTTGGGTGGAATGGTTGGTGAACAGAAGTGATCGAGTGTGGAGTTGGGTGGAATGGTTGGTGAACAGAAGTGATCGAGTGAGAAGTTGGGTGGAATGGTTGGTGAACAGAAGTGATCGAGTGAGGAGTTGGGTGGAATGGTTGGTGAACAGAAGTGATCGAGTGAGGAGTTGGGTGGAATGGTTGGTGAATAGAAGTGATCGAGTGAGGAGTTGGGTGGAATGGTTGGTGAACAGAAGTGATCGAGTGAGGAGTTGGGTGGAATGGTTGGTGAATAGAAGTGATCGAGTGAGGAGTTGGGTGGAATGGTTGGTGAACAGAAGTGATCGAGTATGGAGTTGGGTGGAATGGTTGGTGAACAGAAGTGATCGAGTGAGGAGTTGGGTGGAATGGTTGGTGAATAGAAGTGATCGAGTGAGGAGTTGGGTGGAATGGTTGGTGAACAGAAGTGATCGAGTGTGGAGTTGGGTGGAATGGTTGGTGAACAGAAGTGATCGAGTGAGGAGTTGGGTGGAATGGTTGGTGAACAGAAGTGATCGAGTGAGGAGTTGGGTGGAATGGTTGGTGAACAGAAGTGATCGAGTGTGGAGTTGGGTGGAATGGTTGGTGAATAGAAGTGATCGAGTGAGGAGTTGGGTGGAATGGTTGGTGAACAGAAGTGATCGAGTGTGGAGTTGGGTGGAATGGTTGGTGAACAGAAGTGATCGAGTGAGGAGTTGGGTGGAATGGTTGGTGAACAGAAGTGATCGAGTGTGGAGTTGGGTGGAATGGTTGGTGAACAGAAGTGATCGAGTGAGGAGTTGGGTGGAATGGTTGGTGAACAGAAGTGATCGAGTGTGGAGTTGGGTGGAATGGTTGGTGAACAGAAGTGATCGAGTGAGGAGTTGGGTGGAATGGTTGGTGAACAGAAGTGATCGAGTGAGGAGTTGGGTGGAATGGTTGGTGAACAGAAGTGATCGAGTGAGGAGTTGGGTGGAATGGTTGGTGAACAGAAGTGATCGAGTGTTGAGTTGGGTGGAATGGTTGGTGATCGAGTGCGGAGTTGGGTGGAATGGTTGGTGAACAGAAGTGATCGAGTGAGGAGTTGGGTGGAATGGTTGGTGAACAGAAGTGATCGAGTGAGGAGTTGGGTGGAATGGTTGGTGAACAGAAGTGATCTTGTGAGGAGTTGGGTGGAATGGTTGGTGAACAGAAGTGATCGAGTGAGGAGTTGGGTGGAATGGTTGGTGAACAGAAGTGATCGAGTGAGGAGTTGGGTGGAATGGTTGGTGAACAGAAGTGATCTTGTGAGGAGTTGGGTGGAATGGTTGGTGAACAGAAGTGATCGAGTGAGGAGTTGGGTGGAATGGTTGGTGAACAGAAGTGATCGAGTGAGGAGTTGGGTGGAATGGTTGGTGAACAGAAGTGATCGAGTGAGGAGTTGGGTGGAATGGTTGGTGAACAGAAGTGATCGAGTGAGGAGTTGGGTGGAATGGTTGGTGAACAGAAGTGATCGAGTGAGGAGTTGGGTGGAATGGTTGGTGAACAGAAGTGATCGAGTGAGGAGTTGGGTGGAATGGTTGGTGAACAGAAGTGATCGAGTGTGGAGTTGGGTGGAATGGTTGGTGAATAGAAGTGATCGAGTGAGGAGTTGGGTGGAATGGTTGGTGAACAGAAGTGATCGAGTGAGGAGTTGGGTGGAATGGTTGGTGGACAGAAGTGATCGAGTGTGGAGTTGGGTGGAATGGTTGGTGATCGAGTGAGCAGTTGGGTGGAATGGTTGGTGAACAGAAGTGATCGAGTGAGGAGTTGGGTGGAATGGTTGGTGAACAGAAGTGATCGAGTGAGGAGTTGGGTGGAATGGTTGGTGAACAGAAGTGATCGAGTGTGGAGTTGGGTGGAATGGTTGGTGAATAGAAGTGATCGAGTGTGGAGTTGGGTGGAATGGTTGGTGAACAGAAGTGATCGAGTGAGGAGTTGGGTGGAATGGTTGGTGAATAGAAGTGATCGAGTGAGGAGTTGGGTGGAATTGTTGGTGAACAGAAGTGATCGAGTGAGGAGTTGGGTGGAATGGTTGGTGAACAGAAGTGATCGAGTGTGGAGTTGGGTGGAATGGTTGGTGAACAGAAGTGATCGAGTGAGGAGTTGGGTGGAATGGTTGGTGAACAGAAGTGATCGAGTATGGAGTTGGGTGGAATGGTTGGTGAATAGAAGTGATCGAGTGAGGAGTTGGGTGGAATGGTTGGTGAACAGAAGTGATCGAGTGAGGAGTTGGGTGGAATTGTTTGTGAACAGAAGTGATCGAGTGAGGAGTTGGGTGGAATGGTTGGTGAACAGAAGTGATCTTGTGAGGAGTTGGGTGGAATGGTTGGTGAACAGAAGTGATCTTGTGAGGAGTTGGGTGGAATGGTTGGTGAACAGAAGTGATCGAGTGTGGAGTTGGGTGGAATTGTTGGTGAACAGAAGTGATCGAGTGAGGAGTTGGGTGGAATGGTTGGTGAACAGAAGTGATCGAGTGTGGAGTTGGGTGGAATGGTTGGTGAATAGAAGTGATCGAGTGAGGAGTTGGGTGGAATGGTTGGTGAACAGAAGTGATCGAGTGAGGAGTTGGGTGGAATGGTTGGTGAATAGAAGTGATCGAGTGAGGAGTTGGGTGGAATGGTTGGTGAACAGAAGTGATCGAGTGTGGAGTTGGGTGGAATGGTTGGTGAACAGAAGTGATCGAGTGAGGAGTTGGGTGGAATGGTTGGTGAACAGAAGTGATCGAGTGAGGAGTTGGGTGGAATGGTTGGTGAACAGAAGTGATCGAGTGAGGAGTTGGGTGGAATGGTTGGTGAATAGAAGTGATCGAGTGAGGAGTTGGGTGGAATGGTTGGTGAACAGAAGTGATCGAGTGTGGAGTTGGGTGGAATGGTTGGTGAACAGAAGTGATCGAGTGAGGAGTTGGGTGGAATGGTTGGTGAACAGAAGTGATCGAGTATGGAGTTGGGTGGAATGGTTGGTGAACAGAAGTGATCGAGTGAGGAGTTGGGTGGAATGGTTGGTGAATAGAAGTGATCGAGTGAGGAGTTGGGTGGAATGGTTGGTGAACAGAAGTGATCGAGTGTGGAGTTGGGTGGAATGGTTGGTGAACAGAAGTGATCGAGTGAGGAGTTGGGTGGAATGGTTGGTGAACAGAAGTGATCGAGTGAGGAGTTGGGTGGAATGGTTGATGAACAGAAGTGATCGAGTGTGGAGTTGGGTGGAATGGTTGGTGAATAGAAGTGATCGAGTGAGGAGTTGGGTGGAATGGTTGGTGAACAGAAGTGATCGAGTGTGGAGTTGGGTGGAATGGTTGGTGAACAGAAGTGATCGAGTGAGGAGTTGGGTGGAATGGTTGGTGAACAGAAGTGATCGAGTGTGGAGTTGGGTGGAATGGTTGGTGAACAGAAGTGATCGAGTGAGGAGTTGGGTGGAATGGTTGGTGAACAGAAGTGATCGAGTGTGGAGTTGGGTGGAATGGTTGGTGAACAGAAGTGATCGAGTGAGGAGTTGGGTGGAATGGTTGGTGAACAGAAGTGATCGAGTGAGGAGTTGGGTGGAATGGTTGGTGAACAGAAGTGATCGAGTGAGGAGTTGGGTGGAATGGTTGGTGAACAGAAGTGATCGAGTGTGGAGTTGGGTGGAATGGTTGGTGAACAGAAGTGATCGAGTGAGGAGTTGGGTGGAATGGTTGGTGAACAGAAGTGATCGAGTGAGGAGTTGGGTGGAATGGTTGGTGAACAGAAGTGATCGAGTGAGGAGTTAGGTGGAATGGTTGGTGAACAGAAGTGATCGAGTGTGGAGTTGGGTGGAATGGTTGGTGAAGAGAAGTGATCGAGTGAGGAGTTGGGTGGAATGGTTGGTGAACAGAAGTGATCGAGTGAGGAGTTGGGTGGAATGGTTGGTGAACAGAAGTGATCGAGTGAGGAGTTGGGTGGAATGGTTGGTGAACAGAAGTGATCGAGTGTGGAGTTGGGTGGAATGGTTGGTGAACAGAAGTGATCGAGTGAGGAGTTGGGTGGAATGGTTGGTGAACAGAAGTGATCGAGTGTGGAGTTGGGTGGAATGGTTGGTGAACAGAAGTGATCGAGTGAGGAGTTGGGTGGAATGGTTGGTGAACAGAAGTGATCGAGTGTGGAGTTGGGTGGAATGGTTGGTGAACAGAAGTGATCGAGTGAGGAGTTGGGTAGAATGGTTGGTGAACAGAAGTGATCGAGTGTGGAGTTGGGTGGAATGGTTGGTGAACAGAAGTGATCGAGTGAGGAGTTGGGTGGAATGGTTGGTGAATAGAAGTGATCTTGTGAGGAGTTGGGTGGAATGGTTGGTGAACAAAGTGATCGATTATGGAGTTGGGTGGAATGGTTGGTGAATAGAAGTGATCGAGTGAGGAGTTGGGTGGAATGGTTGGTGAACAGAAGTGATCGAGTGAGGAGTTGGGTGGAATGGTTGGTGAACAGGAGTGATCGAGTATGGAGTTGGGTGGAATGGTTGGTGAACAGAAGTGATCGAGTGTGGAGTTGGGTGGAATGGTTGGTGAACAGAAGTGATCGAGTGAGGAGTTGGGTGGAATGGTTGGTGAACAGAAGTGATCGAGTATGGAGTTGGGTGGAATGGTTGGTGAACTGAAGGTATCTTGTGAGGAGTTGGGTGGAATGGTTGGTGAACAGAAGTGATCTTGTGAGGAGTTGGGTGGAATGGTTGGTGAACAGAAGTGATCGAGTATGGAGTTGGGTGGAATGGTTGGTGAACTGAAGTGATCTTGTGAGGAGTTGGGTGGAATGGTTGGTGAACAGAAGTGATCTTGTGAGGAGTTGGGTGGAATGGTTGGTGAACAGAAGTGATCTTGTGAAGAGTTGGGTGGAATGGTTGGTGAACAGAAGTGATCGAGTATGGAGATGGGTGGAATGGTTGGTGAACTGAAGTGATCTTCTGAGGAGTTGGGTGGAATGGTTGGTGAACAGAAGTGATCTTGTGAGGAGTTGGGTGGAATGGTTGGTGAACAAAGTGATCGATTATGGAGTTGGGTGGAATGGTTGGTGAATAGAAGTGATCGAGTGAGGAGTTGGGTGGAATGGTTGGTGAACAGAAGTGATCGAGTGAGGAGTTGGGTGGAATGGTTGGTGAACAGGAGTGATCGAGTATGGAGTTGGGTGGAATGGTTGGTGAACAGAAGTGATCGAGTGTGGAGTTGGGTGGAATGGTTGGTGAACAGAAGTGATCGAGTGAGGAGTTGGGTGGAATGGTTGGTGAACAGAAGTGATCGAGTATGGAGTTGGGTGGAATGGTTGGTGAACTGAAGGTATCTTGTGAGGAGTTGGGTGGAATGGTTGGTGAACAGAAGTGATCTTGTGAGGAGTTGGGTGGAATAGTTGGTGAACAGAAGTGATCGAGTATGGAGTTGGGTGGAATGGTTGGTGAACTGAAGTGATCTTGTGAGGAGTTGGGTGGAATGGTTGGTGAACAGAAGTGATCTTGTGAGGAGTTGGGTGGAATGGTTGGTGAACAGAAGTGATCTTGTGAAGAGTTGGGTGGAATGGTTGGTGAACAGAAGTGATCGAGTATGGAGATGGGTGGAATGGTTGGTGAACTGAAGTGATCTTCTGAGGAGTTGGGTGGAATGGTTGGTGAACAGAAGTGATCTTGTGAGGAGTTGGGTAGAATGGTTGGTGAACAGAAGTGATCTTGTGAGGAGTTGGGTGGAATGGTTGGTGAACAGAAGTGATCGAGTGTGGAGATGGGTGGAATGGTTGGTGAATAGAAGTGATCGAGTGAGGAGTTGGGTGGAATGGTTGGTGAACAGAAGTGATCGAGTGTGGAGTTGGGTGGAATGGTTGGTGATCGAGTGAGGAGTTGGGTGGAATGGTTGGTGAACAGAAGTGATCGAGTGAGGAGTTGGGTGGAATGGTTGGTGAACAGAAGTGATCGAGTGAGGAGTTGGGTGGAATGGTTGGTGAACAGAAGTGATCGAGTGAGGAGTTGGGTGGAATGGTTGGTGAACAGAAGTGATCTTGTGAGGAGTTGGGTGGAATGGTTGGTGAACAGAAGTGATCGAGTGAGGAGTTGGGTGGAATGGTTGGTGAACAGAAGTGATCGAGTGAGGAGTTGGGTGGAATGGTTGGTGAACAGAAGTGATCTAGTGAGGAGTTGGGTGGAATGGTTGGTGATCAGAAGTGATCTTGTGAGGATTCGGGTGGAATGGTTGGTGAACAGAAGTGATCGAGTGAGGAGTTGGGTGGAATGGTTGGTGAACAGAAGTGATCTTGTGTGGAGTTGGGTGGAATGGTTGGTGATCGAGTGAGGAGTTGGGTGGAATGGTTGGTGAACAGAAGTGATCGAGTGAGGAGTTGGGTGGAATGGTTGGTGAACAGAAGTGATCGAGTGAGGAGTTGGGTGGAATGGTTGGTGAACAGAAGTGATCGAGTGTGGAGTTGGGTGGAATGGTTGGTGAACAGAAGTGATCTTGTGAGAAGTTGGGTGGAATGGTTGGTGAACAGAAGTGATCTTGTGAGGAGTTGGGTGGAATGGTTGGTGAACAGAAGTGATCTTGTGAGGAGTTGGGTGGAATGTTTGGTGAACAGAAGTGATCTTGTGAGGAGTTGGGTGGAATGGTTGGTGAACAGAAGTGATCTTGCGAGGAGTTGGGTGGAATGGTTGGTGAACAGAAGTGATCTTGTGAGGAGTTGGGTGGAATGGTTGGTGAACAGAAGTGATCGAGTGTGGAGTTGGGTGGAATTGTTGGTGAACAGAAGTGATCGAGTGAGGAGTTGGGTGGAATGGTTGGTGAACAGAAGTGATCGAGTGTGGAGTTGGGTGGAATGGTTGGTGAATAGAAGTGATCGAGTGAGGAGTTGGGTGGAATGGTTGGTGAACAGAAGTGATCGAGTGAGGAGTTGGGTGGAATGGTTGGTGAATAGAAGTGATCGAGTGAGGAGTTGGGTGGAATGGTTGGTGAACAGAAGTGATCGAGTGTGGAGTTGGGTGGAATGGTTGGTGAACAGAAGTGATCAAGTGAGGAGTTGGGTGGAATGGTTGGTGAACAGAAGTGATCGAGTGAGGAGTTGGGTGGAATGGTTGGTGAACAGAAGTGATCGAGTGAGGAGTTGGGTGGAATGGTTGGTGAATAGAAGTGATCGAGTGAGGAGTTGGGTGGAATGGTTGGTGAACAGAAGTGATCGAGTGTGGAGTTGGGTGGAATGGTTGGTGAACAGAAGTGATCGAGTGAGGAGTTGGGTGGAATGGTTGGTGAACAGAAGTGATCGAGTATGGAGTTGGGTGGAATGGTTGGTGAACAGAAGTGATCGAGGGAGGAGTTGGGTGGAATGGTTGGTGAATAGAAGTGATCGAGTGAGGAGTTGGGTGGAATGGTTGGTGAACAGAAGTGATCGAGTGTGGAGTTGGGTGGAATGGTTGGTGAACTGAAGTGATCGAGTGAGGAGTTGGGTGGAATGGTTGGTGAACAGAAGTGATCGAGTGAGGAGTTGGGTGGAATGGTTGGTGAACAGAAGTGATCGAGTGTGGAGTTGGGTGGAATGGTCGGTGAATAGAAGTGATCGAGTGAGGAGTTGGGTGGAATGGTTGGTGAACAGAAGTGATCGAGTGTGGAGTTGGGTGGAATGGTTGGTGAACAGAAGTGATCGAGTGAGGAGTTGGGTGGAATTGTTGGTGAACAGAAGTGATCGAGTGTGGAGTTGGGAGGAATGGTTGGTGAACAGAAGTGATCGAGTGAGGAGTTGGGTGGAATGGTTGGTGAACAGAAGTGATCGAGTGTGGAGTTGGGTGGAATGGTTGGTGAACAGAAGTGATCGAGTGAGGAGTTGGGTGGAATGGTTGGTGAACAGAAGTGATCGAGTGAGGAGTTGGGTGGAATGGTTGGTGAACAGAAGTGATCGAGTGAGGAGTTGGGTGGAATGGTTGGTGAACAGAAGTGATCGAGTGTGGAGTTGGGTGGAATGGTTGGTGAACAGAAGTGATCGAGTGAGGAGTTGGGTGGAATGGTTGGTGAACAGAAGTGATCGAGTGAGGAGTTGGGTGGAATGGTTGGTGAACAGAAGTGATCGAGTGAGGAGTTGGGTGGAATGGTTGGTGAACAGAAGTGATCGAGTGTGGAGTTGGGTGGAATGGTTGGTGAAGAGAAGTGATCGAGTGAGGAGTTGGGTGGAATGGTTGGTGAACAGAAGTGATCGAGTGAGGAGTTGGGTGGAATGGTTGGTGAACAGAAGTGATCGAGTGAGGAGTTGGGTGGAATGGTTGGTGAACAGAAGTGATCGAGTGTGGAGTTGGGTGGAATGGTTGGTGAATAGAAGTGATCGAGTGAGGAGTTGGGTGGAATGGTTGGTGAACAGAAGTGATCGAGTGTGGAGTTGGGTGGAATGGTTGGTGAACAGAAGTGATCGAGTGAGGAGTTGGGTGGAATGGTTGGTGAACAGAAGTGATCGAGTGTGGAGTTGGGTGGAATGGTTGGTGAACAGAAGTGATCGAGTGAGGAGTTGGGTAGAATGGTTGGTGAACAGAAGTGATCGAGTGTGGAGTTGGGTGGAATGGTTGGTGAACATAAGTGATCGAGTGAGGAGTTGGGTGGAATGGTTGGTGAATAGAAGTGATCTTGTGAGGAGTTGGGTGGAATGGTTGGTGAACAAAGTGATCGATTATGGAGTTGGGTGGAATGGTTGGTGAACAGGAGTGATCGAGTATGGAGTTGGGTGGAATGGTTGGTGAACAGAAGTGATCGAGTGTGGAGTTGGGTGGAATGGTTGGTGAACAGAAGTGATCGAGTGAGGAGTTGGGTGGAATGGTTGGTGAACAGAAGTGATCGAGTATGGAGTTGGGTGGAATTGTTGGTGAACTGAAGTGATCTTGTGAGGAGTTGGGTGGAATGGTTGGTGAACAGAAGTGATCTTGTGAGGAGTTGGGTGGAATGGTTGGTGAACAGAAGTGATCGAGTATGGAGTTGGGTGGAATGGTTGGTGAACTGAAGTGATCTTGTGAGGAGTTGGGTGGAATGGTTGGTGAACAGAAGTGATCTTGTGAGGAGTTGGGTGGAATGGTTGGTGAACAGAAGTGATCTTGTGAGGAGTTGGGTGGAATGGTTGGTGAACAGAAGTGATCGAGTATGGAGATGGGTGGAATGGTTGGTGAACTGAAGTGATCTTGTGAGGAGTTGGGTGGAATGGTTGGTGAACAGAAGTGATCTTGTGAGGAGTTGGGTGGAATGGTTGGTGAACAGAAGTGATCTTGTGAGGAGTTGGGTGGAATGGTTGGTGAACAGAAGTGATCGAGTGTGGAGATGGGTGGAATGGTTGGTGAATAGAAGTGATCGAGTGAGGAGTTGGGTGGAATGGTTGGTGACCAGAAGTGATCGAGTGTGGAGTTGGGTGGAATGGTTGGTGAACAGAAGTGATCGAGTGTGGAGTTCGGTGGAATGGTTGGTGAACAGAAGTGATCGAGTGAGGAGTTGGGTGGAATGGTTGGTGAACAGAAGTGATCGAGTGTGGAGTTGGGTGGAATGGTTGGTGATCGAGTGAGGAGTTGGGTGGAATGGTTGGTGAACAGAAGTGATCGAGTGAGGAGTTGGGTGGAATGGTTGGTGAACAGAAGTGATCGAGTGAGGAGTTGGGTGGAATGGTTGGTGAACAGAAGTGATCGAGTGAGGAGTTGGGTGGAATGGTTGGTGAACAGAAGTGATCTTGTGAGGAGTTGGGTGGAATGGTTGGTGAACAGAAGTGATCGAGTGAGGAGTTGGGTGGAATGGTTGGTGAACAGAAGTGATCGAGTGAGGAGTTGGGTGGAATGGTTGGTGAACAGAAGTGATCGAGTGAGGAGTTGGGTGGAATGGTTGGTGAACAGAAGTGATCTTGTGAGGATTCGGGTGGAATGGTTGGTGAACAGAAGTGATCTTGCGAGGAGTTGGGTGGAATGGTTGGTGAAGAGAAGTGATCGAGTGAGGAGTTGCGTGGAATGGTTGGTGAACAGAAGTGATCTTGTGAGGAGTTGGGTGGAATGGTTGGTGAACAGAAGTGATCTTGTGAGGAGTTGGGTGGAATGTTTGGTGAACAGAAGTGATCTTGTGAGGAGTTGGGTGGAATGGTTGGTGAACAGAAGTGATCTTGCGAGGAGTTGGGTGGAATGGTTGGTGAACAGAAGTGATCTTGTGAGGAGTTGGGTGGAATGGTTGGTGAACAGAAGTGATCGAGTGTGGAGTTGGGTGGAATTGTTGGTGAACAGAAGTGATCGAGTGAGGAGTTGGGTGGAATGGTTGGTGAACAGAAGTGATCGAGTGTGGAGTTGGGTGGAATGGTTGGTGAATAGAAGTGATCGAGTGAGGAGTTGGGTGGAATGGTTGGTGAACAGAAGTGATCGAGTGAGGAGTTGGGTGGAATGGTTGGTGAATAGAAGTGATCGAGTGAGGAGTTGGGTGGAATGGTTGGTGAACAGAAGTGATCGAGTGTGGAGTTGGGTGGAATGGTTGGTGAACAGAAGTGATCAAGTGAGGAGTTGGGTGGAATGGTTGGTGAACAGAAGTGATCGAGTGAGGAGTTGGGTGGAATGGTTGGTGAACAGAAGTGATCGAGTGAGGAGTTGGGTGGAATGGTTGGTGAATAGAAGTGATCGAGTGAGGAGTTGGGTGGAATGGTTGGTGAACAGAAGTGATCGAGTGTGGAGTTGGGTGGAATGGTTGGTGAACAGAAGTGATCGAGTGAGGAGTTGGGTGGAATGGTTGGTGAACAGAAGTGATCGAGTATGGAGTTGGGTGGAATGGTTGGTGAACAGAAGTGATCGAGGGAGGAGTTGGGTGGAATGGTTGGTGAATAGAAGTGATCGAGTGAGGAGTTGGGTGGAATGGTTGGTGAACAGAAGTGATCGAGTGTGGAGTTGGGTGGAATGGTTGGTGAACTGAAGTGATCGAGTGAGGAGTTGGGTGGAATGGTTGGTGAACAGAAGTGATCGAGTGAGGAGTTGGGTGGAATGGTTGGTGAACAGAAGTGATCGAGTGTGGAGTTGGGTGGAATGGTCGGTGAATAGAAGTGATCGAGTGAGGAGTTGGGTGGAATGGTTGGTGAACAGAAGTGATCGAGTGTGGAGTTGGGTGGAATGGTTGGTGAACAGAAGTGATCGAGTGAGGAGTTGGGTGGAATTGTTGGTGAACAGAAGTGATCGAGTGTGGAGTTGGGAGGAATGGTTGGTGAACAGAAGTGATCGAGTGAGGAGTTGGGTGGAATGGTTGGTGAACAGAAGTGATCGAGTGTGGAGTTGGGTGGAATGGTTGGTGAACAGAAGTGATCGAGTGAGGAGTTGGGTGGAATGGTTGGTGAACAGAAGTGATCGAGTGAGGAGTTGGGTGGAATGGTTGGTGAACAGAAGTGATCGAGTGAGGAGTTGGGTGGAATGGTTGGTGAACAGAAGTGATCGAGTGTGGAGTTGGGTGGAATGGTTGGTGAACAGAAGTGATCGAGTGAGGAGTTGGGTGGAATGGTTGGTGAACAGAAGTGATCGAGTGAGGAGTTGGGTGGAATGGTTGGTGAACAGAAGTGATCGAGTGAGGAGTTGGGTGGAATGGTTGGTGAACAGAAGTGATCGAGTGTGGAGTTGGGTGGAATGGTTGGTGAAGAGAAGTGATCGAGTGAGGAGTTGGGTGGAATGGTTGGTGAACAGAAGTGATCGAGTCAGGAGTTGGGTGGAATGGTTGGTGAACAGAAGTGATCGAGTGAGGAGTTGGGTGGAATGGTTGGTGAACAGAAGTGATCGAGTGTGGAGTTGGGTGGAATGGTTGGTGAATAGAAGTGATCGAGTGAGGAGTTGGGTGGAATGGTTGGTGAACAGAAGTGATCGAGTGTGGAGTTGGGTGGAATGGTTGGTGAACAGAAGTGATCGAGTGAGGAGTTGGGTGGAATGGTTGGTGAACAGAAGTGATCGAGTGTGGAGTTGGGTGGAATGGTTGGTGAACAGAAGTGATCGAGTGAGGAGTTGGGTAGAATGGTTGGTGAACAGAAGTGATCGAGTGTGGAGTTGGGTGGAATGGTTGGTGAACATAAGTGATCGAGTGAGGAGTTGGGTGGAATGGTTGGTGAATAGAAGTGATCTTGTGAGGAGTTGGGTGGAATGGTTGGTGAACAAAGTGATCGATTATGGAGTTGGGTGGAATGGTTGGTGAACAGGAGTGATCGAGTATGGAGTTGGGTGGAATGGTTGGTGAACAGAAGTGATCGAGTGTGGAGTTGGGTGGAATGGTTGGTGAACAGAAGTGATCGAGTGAGGAGTTGGGTGGAATGGTTGGTGAACAGAAGTGATCGAGTATGGAGTTGGGTGGAATTGTTGGTGAACTGAAGTGATCTTGTGAGGAGTTGGGTGGAATGGTTGGTGAACAGAAGTGATCTTGTGAGGAGTTGGGTGGAATGGTTGGTGAACAGAAGTGATCGAGTATGGAGTTGGGTGGAATGGTTGGTGAACTGAAGTGATCTTGTGAGGAGTTGGGTGGAATGGTTGGTGAACAGAAGTGATCTTGTGAGGAGTTGGGTGGAATGGTTGGTGAACAGAAGTGATCTTGTGAGGAGTTGGGTGGAATGGTTGGTGAACAGAAGTGATCGAGTATGGAGATGGGTGGAATGGTTGGTGAACTGAAGTGATCTTGTGAGGAGTTGGGTGGAATGGTTGGTGAACAGAAGTGATCTTGTGAGGAGTTGGGTGGAATGGTTGGTGAACAGAAGTGATCTTGTGAGGAGTTGGGTGGAATGGTTGGTGAACAGAAGTGATCGAGTGTGGAGATGGGTGGAATGGTTGGTGAATAGAAGTGATCGAGTGAGGAGTTGGGTGGAATGGTTGGTGACCAGAAGTGATCGAGTGTGGAGTTGGGTGGAATGGTTGGTGAACAGAAGTGATCGAGTGTGGAGTTCGGTGGAATGGTTGGTGAACAGAAGTGATCGAGTGAGGAGTTGGGTGGAATGGTTGGTGAACAGAAGTGATCGAGTGTGGAGTTGGGTGGAATGGTTGGTGATCGAGTGAGGAGTTGGGTGGAATGGTTGGTGAACAGAAGTGATCGAGTGAGGAGTTGGGTGGAATGGTTGGTGAACAGAAGTGATCGAGTGAGGAGTTGGGTGGAATGGTTGGTGAACAGAAGTGATCGAGTGAGGAGTTGGGTGGAATGGTTGGTGAACAGAAGTGATCTTGTGAGGAGTTGGGTGGAATGGTTGGTGAACAGAAGTGATCGAGTGAGGAGTTGGGTGGAATGGTTGGTGAACAGAAGTGATCGAGTGAGGAGTTGGGTGGAATGGTTGGTGAACAGAAGTGATCGAGTGAGGAGTTGGGTGGAATGGTTGGTGAACAGAAGTGATCTTGTGAGGATTCGGGTGGAATGGTTGGTGAACAGAAGTGATCGAGTGAGGAGTTGGGTGGAATGGTTGGTGAACAGAAGTGATCTTGTGTGGAGTTGGGTGGAATGGTTGGTGATCGAGTGAGGAGTTGGGTGGAATGGTTGGTGAACAGAAGTGATCGAGTGAGGAGTTGGGTGGAATGGTTGGTGAACAGAAGTGATCGAGTGAGGAGTTGGGTGGAATGGTTGGTGAACAGAAGTGATCGAGTGTGGAGTTGGGTGGAATGGTTGGTGAACAGAAGTGATCTTGTGAGGAGTTGGGTGGAATGGTTGGTGAACAGAAGTGATCTTGTGAGGAGTTGGGTGGAATGGTTGGTGAACAGAAGTGATCTTGCGAGGAGTTGGGTGGAATGGTTGGTGAAGAGAAGTGATCGAGTGAGGAGTTGCGTGGAATGGTTGGTGAACAGAAGTGATCTTGTGAGGAGTTGGGTGGAATGGTTGGTGAACAGAAGTGATCTTGTGAGGAGTTGGGTGGAATGGTTGGTGAACAGAAGTGATCTTGTGAGGAGTTGGGTGGAATGGTTGGTGAACAGAAGTGATCGAGTGAGGAGTTGGGTGGAATGGTTGGTGAACAGAAGTGATCTTGTGAGGAGTTGGGTGGAATGGTTGGTGAACAAAAGTGATCTTGTGAGGAGTTGGGTGGAATGGTTGGTGAACAGAAGTGATCTTGTGAGGAGTTGGGTGGAATGGTTGGTGAACAGAAGTGATCTTGTGAGGAGTTGGGTGGAATGGTTGGTGAACAGAAGTGATCTTGTGAGGAGTTGGGTGGAATGGTTGGTGAACAGAAGTGATCTTGTGAGGAGTTGGGTGGAATGGTTGGTGAACAGAAGTGATCTTGTGAGGAGTTGGGTGGAATGGTTGGTGAACAGAAGTGATCTTGTGAGGAGTTCGGTGGAATGGTTGGTGAACAGAAGTGATCGAGTATGGAGTTGGGTGGAATGGTTGGTGAACTGAAGTGATCTTGTGAGGAGTTGGGTGGAATGGTTGGTGAACAGAAGTGATCTTGTGAGGAGTTGGGTGGAATGGTTGGTGAACAGAAGTGATCGAGTATGGAGTTGGGTGGAATGGTTGGTGAACTGAAGTGATCTTGTGAGGAGTTGGGTGGAATGGTTGGTGAACAGAAGTGATCTTGTGAGGAGTTGGGTGGAATGGTTGGTGAACAGAAGTGATCTTGTGAGGAGTTGGGTGGAATGGTTGGTGAACAGAAGTGATCGAGTGTGGAGATGGGTGGAATGGTTGGTGAATAGAAGTGATCGAGTGAGGAGTTGGGTGGAATGGTTGGTGAACAGAAGTGATCGAGTGTGGAGTTGGGTGGAATGGTTGGTGAACAGAAGTGATCTTGTGAGGAGTTGGGTGGAATGGTTGGTGAACAGAAGTGATCGATTGAGGAGTTGGGTGGAATGGTTGGTGAACAGAAGTGATCGAGTGAGGAGTTGGGTGGAATGGTTGGTGAACAGAAGTGATCGAGTGAGGAGTTGGGTGGAATGGTTGGTGAACAGAAGTGATCGAGTGTGGAGTTGGGTGGAATGGTTGGTGAACAGAAGTGATCTTGTGAGGAGTTGGGTG
Organism: Eledone cirrhosa; assembly: GCA_964016885.1. Lineage (NCBI taxonomy): Eukaryota > Metazoa > Mollusca > Cephalopoda > Octopoda > Eledonidae > Eledone > Eledone cirrhosa. Next base: position 363,223,569 of record OZ024740.1, read on the forward strand.
GAATGGTTGGTGAACAGAAGTGATCGAGTGAGGAGTTGGGTGGAATGGTTGGTGAACAGAAGTGATCGAGTGAGGAGTTGGGTGGAATGGTTGGTGAACAGAAGTGATCTTGTGAGGAGTTGGGTGGAATGGTTGGTGAACAGAAGTGATCGAGTGAGGAGTTGGGTGGAATGGTTGGTGAACAGAAGTGATCGAGTGAGGAGTTGGGTGGAATGGTTTGTGAACAGAAGTGATCGAGTGAGGAGTTGGGTGGAATGGTTGGTGAACAGAAGTGATCTTGTGAGGAGTTGGGTGGAATGGTTGGTGAACAGAAGTGATCGAGTGAGGAGTTGGGTGGAATGGTTGGTGAACAGAAGTGATCGAGTGAGGAATTGGGTGGAATGGTTGGTGAACAGAAGTGATCGAGTGAGGAGTTGGGTGGAATGGTTGGTGAACAGAAGTGATCGAGTGAGGAGTTGGGTGGAATGGTTGGTGAACAGAAGTGATCTTGTGAGGAGTTGGGTGGAATGGTTGGTGAACAGAAGTGATCGAGTGAGGAGTTGGGTGGAATGGTTGGTGAACAGAAGTGATCGAGTGTGGAGTTGGGTGGAATGGTTGGTGATCGAGTGAGGAGTTGGGTGGAATGGTTGGTGAACAGAAGTGATCGAGTGAGGAGTTGGGTGGAATGGTTGGTGAACAGAAGTGATCGAGTGTGGAGTTGGGTGGAATGGTTGGTGAACAGTAGTGATCTTGTGAGGAGTTGGTGGAATGGTTGGTGAACAGAAGTGATCTTGTGAGGAGTTGGGTGGAATGGTTGGTGAACAGAAGTGATCTTGTGAGGAGTTGGGTGGAATGGTTGGTGAACAGAAGTGATCTTGTGAGGAGTTGGGTGGAATGGTTGGTGAACAGAAGTGATCGAGTGTGGAGTTGGGTGGAATGGTTGGTGAACAGAAGTGATCGAGTGAGGAGTTGGGTGGAATGGTTGGTGAACAGAAGTGATCTTGTGAGGAGTTGGGTGGAATGGTTGGTGAACAGAAGTGATCTTGTGAGGAGTTGGGTGGAATGGTTGGTGAACAGAAGTGATCTTGTGAGGAGTTGGGTGGAATGGTTGGTGAACAGAAGTGATCGAGTGAGGAGTTGGGTGGAATAGTTGGTGAACAGAAGTGATCTTGTGAGGAGTTGGGTGGAATGGTTGGTGAACAGAAGTGATCGAGTGAGGAGTTGGGTGGAATGGTTGGTGAACAGAAGTGATCGAGTGAGGAGTTGGGTGGAATGGTTGGTGAACAGAAGTGATCGAGTGAGGAGTTGGGTGGAATGGTTGGTGAACAGAAGTGATCGAGTGTGGAGTTGGGTGGAATGGTTGGTGATCGAGTGAGGAGTTGGGTGGAATGGCTGGTGAACAGAAGTGATCGAGTGAGGAGTTGGGTGGAATGGTTGGTGAACAGAAGTGATCGAGTGAGGAGTTGGGTGGAATGGTTGGTGAACAGAAGTGATCGAGTGTGGAGTTGGGTGGAATGGTTGGTGAACAGAAGTGATCTTGTGAGGAGTTGGGTGGAATGGTTGGTGAACAGAAGTGATCGAGTGAGGAGTTGGGTGGAATGGTTGGTGAATAGAAGTGATCGAGTGTGGAGTTGGGTGGAATGGTTGGTGAACAGAAGTGATCGAGTGAGGAGTTGGGTGGAATGGTTGGTGAACAGAAGTGATCGAGTGAGGAGTTGGGTGGAATGGTTGGTGAACAGAAGTGATCGAGTGAGGAGTTGGGTGGAATGGTTGGTGAACAGAAGTGATCTTGTGAGGAGTTGGGTGGAATGGTTGGTGAACAGAAGTGATCGAGTGTGGAGTTGGGTGGAATGGTTGGTGAACAGAAGTGATCTTGTGAGGAGTTGGGTGGAATGGTTGGTGAACAGAAGTGATCTTGTGAGGAGTTGGGTAGAATGGTTGGTGAACAGAAGTGATCTTATGAGGAGTTGGGTGGAATGGTTGGTGAACAGAAGTGATCTTGTGAGGAGTTGGGTGGAATGGTTGGTGAACAGAAGTGATCGAGTGTGGAGTTGGGTGGAATGGTTGGTGAACAGAAGTGATCTTGTGAGGAGTTGGGTGGAATGGTTGGTGAACAGAAGTGATCTTGTGAGGAGTTGGGTGGAATGGTGGTGAACAGAAGTGATCATGTGAGGAGTTGGGTGGAATGGTTGGTGAACAGAAGTGATCGAGTGAGGAGTTGGGTGGAATGGTTGGTGAACAGAAGTGATCGAGTGTGGAGTTGGGTGGAATGGTTGGTGAATAGAAGTGATCGAGTGTGGAGTTGGGTGGAATGGTTGGTGAATAGAAGTGATCTTGTGAGGAGTTGGGTGGAATGGTTGGTGAACAGAAGTGATCGAGTGAGGAGTTGGGTGGAATGGTTGGTGAACAGAAGTGATCGAGTGAGGAGTTGGGTGGAATGGTTGGTGAACAGAAGTGATCTTGTGAGGAGTTGGGTGGAATGGTTGGTGAACAGAAGTGATCGAGTGTGGAGTTGGGTGGAATGGTTGGTGAACAGAAGTGATCGAGTGAGGAGTTGGGTGGAATGGTTGGTGAACAGAAGTGATCTTGTGAGGAGTTGGGTGGGATGGTTGGTGAACAGAAGTGATCGAGTGTGGAGTTGGGTGGAATGGTTGGTGAACAGAAGTGATCGAGAGAGGAGTTGGGTGGAATGGTTGGTGAACAAAGTGATCGAGTGTGGAGTTGGGTGGAATGGTTGGTGAACAGAAGTGATCGAGTGAGGAGTTGGGTGGAATGGTTGGTGAATAGAAGTGATCGAGTGTGGAGTTGGGTGGAATGGTTGGTGAATAGAAGTGATCGAGTGAGGAGTTGGGTGGAATGGTTGGTGAACAGAAGTGATCGAGTGAGGAGTTGGGTGGAATGGTTGGTGAACAGAAGTGATCGAGTGAGGAGTTGGGTGGAATGGTTGGTGAACAGAAGTGATCTTGTGAGGAGTTGGGTGGAATGGTTGGTGAACAGAAGTGATCGAGTGTGGAGTTGGGTGGAATGGTTGGTGAACAGAAGTGATCGAGTGAGGAGTTGGGTGGAATGGTTGGTGAACAAAGTGATCGAGTGTGGAGTTGGGTGGAATGGTTGGTGAACAGAAGTGATCGAGTGAGGAGTTGGGTGAATAGAAGTGATCGAGTGAGGAGTTGGGTGGAATGGTTGGTGAATAGAAGTGATCGAGTGTGGAGTTGGGTGGAATGGTTGGTGAACAGAAGTGATCGAGTGAGGAGTTGGGTGGAATGGTTGGTGAACAGAAGTGATCTTGTGAGGAGTTGGGTGGAATGGTTGGTGAATAGAAGTGATCGAGTGTGGAGTTGGGTGGAATGGTTGGTGAACAGAAGTGATCGAGTGTGGAGTTGGGTGGAATGGTTGGTGAATAGAAGTGATCGAGTGTGGAGTTGGGTGGAATGGTTGGTGAACAGAAGTGATCTTGTGAGGAGTTGGGTGGAGTGGTTGGTGAACAGAAGTGATCGAGTGTAGAGTTGGGTGGAATGGTTGGTGAACAAAGTGATCGAGTGTGGAGTTGGGTGGAATGGTTGGTGAATAGAAGTGATCGAGTGTGGAGTTGGGTGGAATGGTTGGTGAACAGAAGTGATCGAGTGAGGAGTTGGGTGGAATGGTTGGTGAATAGAAGTGATCGAGTGTGGAGTTGGGTGGAATGGTTGGTGAACAGAAGTGATCTTGTGAGGAGTTGGGTGGAATGGTTGGTGAACAGAAGTGATCGAGTGTGGAGTTGGGTGGAATGGTTGGTGAACAGAAGTGATCGAGTGTGGAGTTGGGTGGAATGGTTGGTGAACAGAAGTGATCGAGTGAGGAGTTGGGTGGAATGGTTGGTGAATAGAAGTGATCTTGTGAGGAGTTGGGTGGAATGGTTGGTGAACAGAAGTGATCGAGTGTGGAGTTTGGTGGAATGGTTGGTGAACAGAAGTGATCTTGTGAGGAGTTGGGTGGAATGGTTGGTGAATAGAAGTGATCGAGTGTGGAGTTGGGTGGAATGGTTGGTGAATAGAAGTGATCTTGTGAGGAGTTAGGTGGAATGGTTGGTGAACAGAAGTGATCGAGTGAGGAGTTGGGTGGAATGGTTGGTGAACAGAAGTGATCGAGTGAGGAGTTGGGTGGAATGGTTGGTGAACAGAAGTGATCTTGTGAGGAGTTGGATGGAATGGTTGGTGAACAGAAGTGATCGAGTGTGGAGTTGGGTGGAATGGTTGGTGAACAGAAGTGATCGAGTGAGGAGTTGGGTGGAATGGTTGGTGAACAGAAGTGATCTTGTGAGGAGTTGGGTGGAATGGTTGGTGAACAGAAGTGATCGAGTGTGGAGTTGGGTGGAATGGTTGGTGAACAGAAGTGATCGAGTGAGGAGTTGGGTGGAATGGTTGGTGAACAAAGTGATCGAGTGTGGAGTTGGGTGGAATGGTTGGTGAACAGAAGTGATCGAGTGAGGAGTTGGGTGGAATGGTTGGTGAATAGAAGAGATCGAGTGTGGAGTTGGGTGGAATGGTTGGTGAACAGAAGTGATCGAGTGAGGAGTTGGGTGGAATGGTTGGTGAACAGAAGTGATCGAGTGAGGAGTTGGGTGGAATGGTTGGTGAACAGGAGTGATCGAGTGAGGAGTTGGGTGGAATGGTTGGTGAACAGAAGTGATCTTGTGAGGAGTTGGGTGGAATGGTTGGTGAACAGAAGTGATCGAGTGTGGAGTTGGGTGGAATGGTTGGTGAACAGAAGTGATCGAGTGAGGAGTTGGGTGGAATGGTTGGTGAACAAAGTGATCGAGTGTGGAGTTGGGTGGAATGGTTGGTGAACAGAAGTGATCGAGTGAGGAGTTGGGTGGAATGGTTGGTGATCGAGTGAGGAGTTGGGTGGAATGGTTGGTGAATAGAAGTGATCGAGTGTGGAGTTGGGTGGAATGGTTGGTGAACAGAAGTGATCGAGTGAGGAGTTGGGTGGAATGGTTGGTGAACAGAAGTGATCTTGTGAGGAGTTGGGTGGAATGGTTGGTGAATAGAAGTGATCGAGTGTGGAGTTGGGTGGAATGGTTGGTGAACAGAAGTGATCGAGTGTGGAGTTGGGTGGAATGGTTGGTGAATAGAAGTGATCGAGTGTGGAGTTGGGTGGAATGGTTGGTGAACAGAAGTGATCTTGTGAGGAGTTGGGTGGAATGGTTGGTGAACAGAAGTGATCGAGTGTGGAGTTGGGTGGAATGGTTGGTGAACAAAGTGATCGAGTGTGGAGTTGGGTGGAATGGTTGGTGAATAGAAGTGATCGAGTGTGGAGTTGGGTGGAATGGTTGGTGAACAGAAGTGATCGAGTGAGGAGTTGGGTGGAATGGTTGGTGAATAGAAGTGATCGAGTGTGGAGTTGGGTGGAATGGTTGGTGAACAGAAGTGATCTTGTGAGGAGTTGGGTGGAATGGTTGGTGAACAGAAGTGATCGAGTGTGGAGTTGGGTGGAATGGTTGGTGAACAGAAGTGATCGAGTGTGGAGTTGGGTGGAATGGTTGGTGAACAGAAGTGATCGAGTGAGGAGTTGGGTGGAATGGTTGGTGAATAGAAGTGATCTTGTGAGGAGTTGGGTGGAATGGTTGGTGAACAGAAGTGATCGAGTGTGGAGTTGGGTGGAATGGTTGGTGAACAGAAGTGATCTTGTGAGGAGTTGGGTGGAATGGTTGGTGAATAGAAGTGATCGAGTGTGGAGTTGGGTGGAATGGTTGGTGAACAGAAGTGATCGAGTGAGGAGTTGGGTGGAATGGTTGGTGAATAGAAGTGATCTTGTGAGGAGTTGGGTGGAATGGTTGGTGAATAGAAGTGATCGAGTGTGGAATTGGGTGGAATGGTTGGTGAACAGAAGTGATCTTGTGAGGAGTTGGGTGGAATGGTTGGTGAACAGAAGTGATCTTTTGAGGAGTTGGGTGGAATGGTTGGTGAACAGAAGTGATCTTGTGAGGAGTTGGGTGGAATGGTTGGTGAACAGAAGTGATCTTGTGAGGAGTTGGGTGGAATGGTTGGTGAACAGAAGTGATCTTGTGAGGAGTTGGGTGGAATGGTTGGTGAATAGAAGTGATCGAGTGTGGAGTTGGGTGGAATGGTTGGTGAACACAAGTGATCTTGTGAGGAGTTGGGTGGAATTGTTGGTGAACAGAAGTGATCTTGTGAGGAGTTGGGTGGAATGGTTGGTGAACAGAAGTGATCTTGTGAGGAGTTGGGTGGAATGGTTGGTGAATAGAAGTCATCGAGTGTGGAGTTGGGTGGAATGGTTGGTGAACAGAAGTGATCGAGTGTGGAGTTGGGTGGAATGGTTGGTGAACAGAAGTGATCTTGTGAGGAGTTGGGTGGAATGGTTGGTGAATAGAAGTGATCGAGTGTGGAGTTGGGTGGAATGGTTGGTGAACAGAAGTGATCGAGTGTGGAGTTGGGTGGAATGGTTGGTGAACAGAAGTGATCTTGTGAGGAGTTGGGTGGAATGGTTGGTGAATAGAAGTGATCGAGTGTGGAGTTGGGTGGAATGGTTGGTGAACAGAAGTGATCGAGTGTGGAGTTGGGTGGAATGGTTGGTGAACAGAAGTGATCTTGTGAGGAGTTGGGTGGAATGGTTGGTGAACAGAAGTGATCTTGTGAGGAGTTGGGTGGAATGGTTGGTGAATAGAAGTGATCGAGTGTGGTGTTGGGTGGAATGGTTGGTGAACAGAAGTGATCTTGTGAGGAGTTGGGTGGAATGGTTGGTGAACAAAGTGATCGAGTGTGGAGTTGGGTGGAATGGTTGGTGAACAGAACTGATCGAGTGAGGAGTTGGGTGGAATGGTTGGTGAACAGAAGTGATCGAGTGAGGAGTTGGGTGGAATGGTTGGTGAACAAAGTGATCTAGTGTGGAGTAGGGTGGAATGGTTGGTGAACAGAAGTGATCGAGTGTGGAGTTGGGTGGAATGGTTGGTGAACTGAAGTGATCGAGTGAGGAGTCGGGTGGAATGGTTGGTGAACAGAAGTGATCGACTGAATGGGTGCATGGGTGTGTTTATATATGTGTATATATCTGTATATATGTGTGTATATGTGTGTATATGTGTGGGAGCCCCTACATGGATACACTGAAAGAGGAAGACCAAGGTTAACGTATATTGATGCCCTAGGGACAGACATTGGTCTGTTGGACACACAGGACATGGCAGCGATAATGAGGGACAGAGACCGCTGGAGAGAACTCGTCCATTGATCTCGGGAATTTTACCCGCCCTTGAACGTGTGTATATGTGTATATGTATGTATATGTATATATATGTGTATATATATGTATATGTGTGTGTGTATATGTGTATGTGTGTATATATGTGTATATGTGTATAGATGTGTATGTGTATGTATATGTGTGTATATGTGTATATATGTGTATGTGTGTTCATATGTGTATATATGTGTGTGTGTATAAGTATGTGTATATGTGTGTATGTATGTGTGTATATGTGTATATATTTGCATGTGTATGTATGTTTGTGTATATGTTTATATATGTGTATGTCTATGTATATGTGTATATATGTGTATGTGTGTGTATATGTGTGTATATGTGTATATATGTGTATATGCGTATATATGTGTATGCGTATGCATGTGTGTATATGTGTATATATGTGTATATGTGTGTATGTGTGTATATGTGTATAGATATGTATGTGTGTGTATATGTGTACATATGTGTATGTGTGTGTATATGTGTATATATGTGGATGTATGTATTTGTATATGTGTATAGATGTGTATGTGTGTATATCTATATGTGTATTTATATGTGTGTGTTTATGTGTATATATGTGTACGTGTGTGGATGTGTGTGTATATGTGTGTGGATGTGCGTGTATATGTGTATATATGTGCATGTGCGTGTGTGTGTGTGTGTATTTATGCGTATGCATGTATATGTGTATATGTGTGTATGTGTATATATGCGTATGTATGTGTGTGTGTGTGTGTGTGCATGTGTGTGTGTGTATGTGTATATATGCGTATGTATATGTATGTGTGTGTATGTGTATTTATGCGTATGTATGTGTGTGTATGTGTATATATGCGTATGGATGTGTATGTGTTTGTGTGTGTGTGTGTGTGTGTGTGTGTGTGTGTGTGTGTGTGTGTGTGTGTGTATGCATAGAAGGCAACATCTTGTGTGTTTGGGGACAGATGAATGCAATGGAAATCCACGTATGTGCTGATGTATATGTGTGTTATGTAAGTGGTGAGGGTATATAAGGAAGTTATATGAGTGAGTACGTGTGTTTGTGTGTGTGTGTGTGGTGCTACTCTAGTGTCTACATGTATGTAGCTGTGCACATGTGTACGAGGGTTGCTGCGTGTGCGTTTGCGCGGTGATTGTGCGAGAATTATATGGAGATTAAATAAAATAAAATGTAGAGTTTCAACTGCGAGGCGGGAGTGTCATTGCTCAGTCGTATGTCATTAAGGTACTCTGAGTATGGATGAGTCAGGCGGAGGAATGATTGTCCTATGGTTGTCTTATGTAGATGGTTCCACAGAAGAAACACGGAAAGGCATAGACAATGTTAGTGAAGGTGAAAGAATGATGATACGGTCCGGTGTAGTTGATGATATTGGTGAAGTGTCCACCATTATGTCAGTCATAGATGATGAAGGGGAAAAACTATGGGCAAGAAAGTTGCGAAGATTATGAGTGTACTGAAAGGCAGGGATAGGTTAGCAATGAAGCATGAAGTGAAAGGATCTGAGAGGAGGGGTTGAAAGTATTGAAGGATACGGTGGTAGTGAGGTAAGGAGTGCCATAGCTGTAGAAAGGGAAAGCATATAGTAGCCGGGCAGTAGCATGGTAAGATGGCTGAGGTGCGATCAATTCGCGAGCATAGATGAGGGCTGCTTAGATCATGATGGGTCGCGACGGGTAAAGAAGCGAAAGGCCATGGTTGTAGAATCGATGGAAACAGTCAAATTGGGAGTAAGGTATGGGAGGTGATGAAGTCGAAATACGAGTGGGAGTCA
>OZ024740.1:363240070-363265070 GCA_964016885.1 Eledone cirrhosa
ATTTCATGATTTTATCCTAAATTTCATGACAATCAGAATTTCACCAACATATTCTAAATATTAGGGTTAAGTTTTGAATATCGTCTGAAAACCAGCAATGGATAATATATGTATATATATATTTATATATATATATACATATATATATATGCATATATACAATCACATGCACACACATACACACACACATATATATATATATATGTATATACATTCACACACACACACACACATATATATATATATATTTATATATATATATATAAACCCATGGCCTCCAAATACTTGATACTCAAAAACTCAGCAATGTCCAGTAGTGCTAAGTTTAATATTCTGATCGCAGACTTGGTACGAGTGATGAAGAACGTGTCCCGCATTTGCGACCCAACAGAAATGGAAAGACACATCCAACACTTCATCAACCGCATACAGTTCTCTGGCCTCAACCAAAGAGACAGAATCAGGGTATACGAAGGAGCCACGGAGAAGTATAAGACCCTCATAGAACTGGACATGAAAGAAATTTGCCCACTGTACAGGAGCAAATCATGGAATAGCTTAGATAGGACTAAACATAACATAGAGAAAACCACCTCATGGTACGACAACCAGAGATACCAGAGTGTCATGTTCGTGGACGCTACCCCTGGAGGGAAATTAGCTAACCAGTGTAGAAAGTCCTTGAGAGAGACCCACTTAAATATTAAGGTGGTAGAAAAGCCAGAAACTACCATAAAATCCCTGATCAGCAAAACATACCCTTTTAAGAAAACCCACTGTACTAATAGGAAATGTATTATATGTAAAGTAAACCCCCGGATAAACTGTAAAACTAGAAACGTAGTCTATAGCATAAGATGTACAGAGGGTACTTGTAGAAACATGACAACAACATACATAGGCGAGACAGCTCGTAGCATAGACGAAAGGATAGACCAACACTGGGGGGAACTAAAAGGACGAAAAAACGGTTCAGTACTATACGAACACGCCAGACAACATGACGGTAACATAAACAACATAGAAATTAAAATAATATCTAAACATAGAAATGACCCAGCAGATAGGCAAATCAGAGAGGCAAGTGAAATAGAACTTAGAAGGCCAAAGCTGAACAGAAATAATGAATGGAATAACAACAACACCCAAACAAACAATACTGACCTAAGAGAAATATAAATAAATAAATAAATATATACACAAGCACAATAACAACAAACACATATAAACACACACTAGTAAACTAAACTAAAATAGAATACAATAACCAAAAGACAATCACCCAAACACGAACACACACCAAACACTATAAACACACGCAAACGCATGCGCAGAGAAGAAGACAAAAGTAAATAAATAAATAAATAAATGATTAAACAGATTAAATATAGATGGCGTAGATATACAATACAACAGGGGGAACTTAATAATAGCACCACTGACGATGTTGCAGATGTGCAACGAAAGAACTTTGTTAGACTATATATATGTGTTTGTGTCTATATTATATCTGTATTTTTTTACCGTTGGTCAGTCAATGGTAAACATTGAGGACCGAATAAATTAACTGATATAAAAGATACGGAAGCGAAAACCAACCAAATAGTGAGTGTGCTCTGTTATTAATTCTGGCAATATTATTACAACAATATGACCCTCCCCAAGTATAACAATATTTCATATCAAAAACGTTGCAAAACAAATTCATCGCCGTCATATTTATTTATATATGTATATATATATATATATATATATACAGAGACACACACAACTCATACCTATGTATTAGTATCTATATTGATATTTTTTTTTCATACTTTAAAGAAATTATAATGTAGAGTGGGACTGTGAGTGAAACGCCCATGATAATTAATACGATGTAATATATATTTACACCCATACACGCACACAATAATAGAAAGACGCACACTTACTTAACAGACATACACATACGCATATACACACCTACAAACCCACACCTACACACACACATACACAAACATGCGAATACACACTAATGAAGAATAAATATACATAAACTTACATTCATACTGAAACACCAATCCCAAAACACGTACACACATACACACACGCGAGCACACACATATCTATACGAATGTAGGCTGAAGCATTCATCACTCATGCAGTTTTGTCTGCCTTAGTCTCCGCCTCCATATACAGTATTATTATCATTATTATTTCCCTTTTCGATCTGAGTTCAAATCCCGTCGAGGTTAACTTTGCCTTTCATCCATACAGGGTCGATAAAATAAAGTACCAGTAATGTACTGGGTAATTTACTGGTCTTGTGCCAACAGTAGAAACATTTTTATTATTATTATTTTTGCCTGCCTTTTATCCTTACGGGGTCGATAAAATAAAGTACCAGTAATGTACTGGGTAATTGCTGGCCTTGTGCCTAAAGTAGAAACAATTATTATCATTGTTTTTATTTTCTTTCATTAATTGGCAGTATCGATAGAGGGTTGGACGCCATGATTTCTAGCATAGTTACGTCCCTTTACGGTCTGAGTTCAAATCCCGTCGAGGTTAACTTTGCCTTTCATCGTTATGGGGTCGATAAAATAAAGTACCAGTAATGTTCTGGGTAATTGCTGGCCTTGTACCAAACTGAGATATATGCCGAGTGTCTTCCTGATACCTAGGGCAAATAAATTCACAGTGTGCATTGGTAAGCCAGTTAATACAACACATTGATTATAATTTTAAAAAAACAAAACAGTATACATATATACACATGTGCATATGCATATGTAAATACAAGGAGGGATAACAATCTTACAGAGATAGTGCTCTTCTCAATACGTGTGCAGTACCAGTCAAAACAATTTTTTGCACCTAGTGCAGAGGGTAAACCAGGAATCATTCGCAAATATTGTTCTGTTCCCTTCTTGATCATTCCCAGTCCTCCCACAATCATTGGTATTGTAACGGCCTTGAGGTGCCACATTTTCTCAATTTCAATAAGCAGATCTTTATTATTATTATTATTATTATTATTGGTCTAAGCGGACGTATTTTGCTCGCTCCCAGTAAGTCGCTTTATTTGCCTGTTAAAATTATTTGTTGTTAAATATTTCTTGTTGTGTAAGGGATATCAGCCCTTAGACTTTGCCCTGTAAAGGGGAAAGTATAATATTTGGGCCTTTTGGCCCAAATATTTGAATATTTTTTACATGTTAAAACATTTACGGAGAAAAAAAAACATGGCTGAGCTACGCCCCCAGCGATATGTCTGCTGTCGTGCAACAACGACGTGGAAGTTGAGAGGAGCGCTACAGCGAAATTAACACAAATTGATAACACAAACACCACTACAAACAATGTAAACAAAGACACCAATGATACCAATGGGAACTCTAATTTTGAAAAAAAAAATGACAGTAACAGCGACAACGAAAATACAGATAACAAAAAAAAAAAATAACAAATACAACAACAATATCAACATCACTAACATGAAAACAAATAGCGACAATACCAACAGCAACAATACCAACTGCACCGAGAACAACGGCGGCAACAAAGACAACAATGATAACAGCGACAGTGCTAACAACAACACCAACAAGAACAACGACAACGACCACAACACCCCCAACGAAAACAAGAAGAACACTTTCGCTGCGGCAGCAGCAAAAAAGAGGCCATGCTTCAACATGGACCTCTCAAACAAAGATGAAAAGTTGGCCCAGGCATGGAAGCTCATCAAGCAAGAGCAAACCTGGGCCAACTTAACTGTCCCGGTAGAAGCTATTGAGGCAGTGGAGAGTAGAACGGTGCATTATAGATGCATCTCAGCACAAACCAAAAGGGCAGCTTTAATCCCACAAGAAGATGTCGAAGTCGCGCTGAGGTGCATCAGAGAAGACACCGAATACATAGAGAGCGGCAGACAGTACGGCACCATTTCGGTGTTGTTCAAGTCAGAAGCCCTCGCTATGAAACACGCTATGACTCCTTGCAAAACCAGCAAGGTCATAATGTACCCCTCCCACATGGGAAAAAGAACGACCCGTCTCCGCATTCCCAGTATCCCACCAGGACTTGACATGTGGTGGATTCTGGGATGTGTGATTGTGGAGGCGACGGATACCGTCCCTATAGAAGTGACCAGAACGGCCAGAGAGGACTGGTCCGGGGTTGACCTGGAGATCCTTCTCCAGATCAGGCCCGAGAATGTGAAGACAATCCCGGACCACATCTGCCTTCAGAATGGGAAAATCATTCACATTATGACCGAAGGCAAAAGGCCGCAGTGTTTTGTTTGTGGAAAAAAACCCATTTGCGAGCCTTCTGCTCTCAACTGCTGAAAGAGGCAAGGGGTCGAAAGGCTCCACTGCTGCCGACGCTGGGGCGAGAACCACAACCGACACCTGCACCGGCAAAACCAACAACAACAACACCAATAGAAAGACCACCACCAACATTAACCACCCAGCGAGGAAACGAGGAAAGCTGTCAAATTCCCCCTCCCCCCAAAAATACACACACCAATAAAACCATAAACATACATACAGACACACTTACAGACACAGACCCCTCATCTACCAGTAGTGAAGATAAGGGAAAACCAAAATCCCCCAAAATACAAAAAGGGAAACATAAAAAGAAAAAAAAAACTCAACAAAGCACAAAATCACCCACAATAAAAAACGCAGACACCACCCACGCAAACATCTCTCCAATAACACCAACATCAACACCACCATCACCATCACCAGAATCCCCCAAACACAAACAACCTAAACAGACGCAAGAACAAATATACACACAAACATCTGAAACCACAGACACCGCACTCACAACAAACACAGATACAACCGAAACAACACCACCAAAACCATCACCACCATAACCACGCAAACAAATAAAATCACACCAACAAAACATATAAAACTTCGTGCTCGTCAGGAGGGCCAACAAGGAACTGATGGCCCTCGTAGCACGAAGTGAAAATATACAAAAAGAGAGGGATTTTTTAAATCGAGCACATTTCGCTCGACATATTCAAAGAAATACGAGACAGCTTTCCTCGGGACGTGGGAACCCAGAACGTAAAACCCACTTCAAGACTTTTAAAGAGGTTCCCAAAAGAAACCCCACTAACTATGGAGGTCGAACAACCCGACCTTCACAAGAGCCCGGAAGGTAAGTAAACCTTCCTCTCTCTGTGTTTAACCTGCCAACATGGCCGTATTAAGAGTAGGATGTTTAAATGATCGAGGCCTGGGATCGTCCTGGAAGCATGGTCACCTGCTCAACGACCTCAGGTCTATAGAAATGGATGTAATTGCAGTCAGCGAGACCAGGATTTCCGACACGCGCGCACTAGCCCCCATTTTCGACGACTATCAGATCTTTGCATCTGTTAGCCGGCCGGGAATGGGGGTGGGGGTGGCAGTGCTGTTTAGGAAAGGCCTGGATCTCGAGGTATGGTCGATCTTCCGGGACCCAGGCGGGAAGCTGGTGGTCCTGGACGTGAACAATAATGAAGGTGGTGCCTTTAGACTGGTGGCCGTCTACGCTCCTACTGGGGCAGGACGGCCGGACTTCTTTAGACGCCTGGAAGCCTTTCTGGGTACGTCTCGCTTTTACTGTTAGCGGGGGACTGGAACGGCATCTTAGACGCACGCTGGGACTGTGTGGGAGTATACGATAGGAGCAGGGGGTGCAAAAGCCTCAAGAACCTGATCAGCCAGTTCCAACTGTCTGACAGGTACCGACTAGATTTCCCTAATGCGCCAGTGTGGACCTGAGCTAACCGCATAGGGTCATCTAGATCGTATATAGACAGGATATTAATTAGGAAAATAAACATAAATAGTGTAAGCTGTCCACGTTTTGAAACGGTCGCCTATTCAGATCACAAGTTTGTGATCTGTATGGTCGACCTAGATAAGACGCGTAGGTTAGGACCTAGTTACTGGAAGCTAAACATGTCATTTCCGGCACGTAAAGCTTACAGGGACCAGGTCAATAATTTAGTTAAGAAAAAGTTGACAGGGGGAGTCGTCAACAATAGATGGTGGGGGGCTCTCAAAAGAGAGATTAGAGTAATGTCGATAGAGTTTAGCAAAGAAGTAGCATTATAGAAAAATAGAAAGGAGGAGGAGTTGGTAGATAAGTTAGACGAGGCTATTCGTAGTGGCATTGCAACTGATGTGCTAGCGGCGAGAATGGCATTAGACCATTTCTTCAATGCGAAACACGAAGGTTGCATTGTCAGAGCTAAGGCGCGTGCTCTGAGAAACGAGGAAACCAAAGCTGTTCGATGGGCCCGCGTGGCAGAGGCGCAGCGTGGTAATAAAACCACGATTCGGTCTTTGACGGACCGAGACGGGCACGAGCTGAGCGATTCCAAGAGGATGTGTGAGGCCTTTCGCCAACATTTTGCTCGGTTGTTCGAGGGAAGTGGCGGGTCAGAGATGGTGGCGGACTTCAGTCCCTACCTCGATGGCTTGCCGCAACTCTCGACGGCTAACGCTGGGCGCTGCGAAAGGCCAATTACTTCAGCCGAGATTCAGGATGCCCTTGTAGGCTGCATTAGGCGCAAGTCACCCGGTTTGGATGGTCTGCCCTACGAGCTTTACGTAAATATGCCAGACTTGTTCTCCAATCTCCTCGAAGCCCTCTACTGCAACTGGCAGCAAAACGGGAGTATTCCCAGTTCTGTGAGCCGGGGCGTAGTGACGCTGATAAGGAAAGACGAGAACAAGAGGGACACATTAGACAATTTCAGGCCCATAACTCTGCTCAACACAGAGTTTAAGATTTTGGCAAGGGTGTTAGCGAAGAGGTTGGCGCTTGTCGTCGGGGATTTGGTTGGGGAGGCGCAAACTTGCGCAATCCCAACCAGATCCATACACGACAACCTCCACCTAATGCGATACATCATAGAGAGGGTAGGGTGTAAACCTGGCTTCGGTGGGGCTCTGATCAATTTAGATCAATCGAAAGCATTCGATAGGGTCGACCATCGGTACCTGGAGGCTGTCCTCAATGCGGCTGGCTTCGGCCCCGTCTTCAGAAGCTGGATCGCTGAAATGCACAGCGGCACCTGCTCGATGGTCAAAATTAATGGCCACCTCTCGGAACCGTTTGAGGTCTCCCGATCGGTCCGTCAAGGGTGGCCTCTCTCCTCCCTTCTGTACGTATTGACTCTCGAGCCTTTACTGCGGAAGCTGGAGCTGTTGCAGGGCATCCCGCTCGAACCGAGACGCGGAAAGGCTGTGTCGGCTTATGCGGACGACATCACCGTGATGGTGTCGGACACCTCAGAAATTGAGGTGGTCGGCAACTTAATGGAGGAATATGAAAGGTTGACAGGAGCAAAACTTAATCCGGAAAAGTCAGTAGGCTTGCAACTCGGCACCTGGAGAGGCAAGTCCATGCCGTCCAACAGCGTCGTTAGGCGCTGGACGGACGGACCGGTAAAGTTGCTAGGGGTTTGGTTCGGGCCAGACCTCCAGGTGGATAAGAATTGGGACGAGGTGACGGGCAGGGTAGTCAGTTTCACCCAGAAATGGGCTGGGATGAAGCTATCACTGAAAGGTCGGGCGGAGGTGGCGAACGCGTACATCGCATCCGTCATCTACTACCGTCTGACCGTCGTCCCTTGCCCCCGTTCGCGCCTCGCCATCTTGGAGCGGCTCCTCTTCAAATTCTTGTGGAGGGGTCAGGTTCCGCTGGTGAGGCTGTCCATCTGCTGCCAGCACCCTCTACGTGGAGGGCTGGGCATGCCGTGGTTAATGATGCGCAGGCACGCGCTGAGGCTGCGGCATCTCCAGATATTCTGCCTAAACGGTAAACAGGTGTTGTCAGACGGGCCTTTCCGCAGCTCGTTTCTTTGACTGAGTTGCAGTCCTGGGTCAAGAAGAGACCGAGACTGGGTGACTGGCATCTGGAATGTTGCCAGGCACTCACTGCCCTCTACCAGGCGGGCAATGCGGTCAGTGGAACTTCCACTCTCGAGTTCTATAGTGGATTAGTGGTGGGCAAGTGCGACGACGCACTCGGAGAGGCTCTGGGAGTCAACGAAGTCGAACTAACCAGTCTGTACCGGAGGACTTTCGAGCCGGGGACGATGGATAATTTCCAAAAATCCCTCGCTTGGCAGTGCTACCGGGGGCACTGCCGGTTCGAGATAAATTCTACA
This sequence comes from Eledone cirrhosa, assembly GCA_964016885.1. NCBI lineage: Eukaryota > Metazoa > Mollusca > Cephalopoda > Octopoda > Eledonidae > Eledone > Eledone cirrhosa. The sequence continues at coordinate 363,248,250 of OZ024740.1, forward strand.
GGCACGGAAGTGCTGTCAGACGGACCTGCCCGAGATGCGCGCAGAGCAACGAAACCGTTCTGCACGCACTCGTCCAGTGTCCGTGCATTACTGACTTGTGGAGTTATGTTGAACAGCTGTTGTCGCGTGTAGAACGGATCCGGCTGTCGGCCGAGTCCATAGTGAAGATCGACCCGCCACCTTCTTTTGGCCAGGAAGGGCAGGCAATTTTCCTCTGTCTGGTGGCAGTAGCGATGGAGGTTGTATGGTGGACGAGGTTGAAAGGACTGAAGACAGACACTTTTCTCTTCGGCCAATCCCTCATCAACTTTTTCAAGTTTCACTTGGAAAGGAAGGTGGGGGTGGAGAGAGAAGTGCTGCACCCCAGTACATTTGCTGAAAATTGGGTGAATGTGGCGAGAATGGCCCGTGTGAGTGGGTCTACTCTGGTCATGCGGCTGTAGGTAGGTAAATTTGAAGAGGAGAGGGGTGCCCTTCCAGGGTTCTCTCGAAGCGTCGGGTCGTTCAGGACTGGTGGGGTACCTGAGCGAACCCTAGGTGGTCATCCCCCCTATTGGGGAATTTTTTCTTGTTGTAATTTTATTGTTACTTTATTGTTACTTTGTTATTGTTACTTTGTTTATTCATATTGCTTACTCGATTTTTCTGTAAAACCCCACTGTCCCAGTCTTTTGTATTGTCCTCTATATGTCGGCCCTTGTGGCCAATAAATGAAATCATTATTATTATTATTATTGTCCAGCATGATAACTATCTAATTGATCGAGCAATCACGAAACTTGTAATAGCAGATGGCATTAGCCACTCACACACACATATATATATGTGTGTGTGTGAGATATATATATATATAGAGAGAGAGAAAGAGAGACAGACAGAGAGAGAGAGAGGGAGTGGGAGAGAAGTCAATAACAAAAATAATATAATTATGGTTTATTAGTTTAACGTTTATATATATATATGCGTGCGTGTGTATAACATATATATGTATATACATATATATATATATATATATATATATATATATATATATACATATATATATATATATATATATATATATATATTCTGTGTTTTTCGAATATTAATAATAATATTCGATTTGTTTGCAATTAATATTATTATTATTATTATTATTATTATTATTATTATTATCATTAAGTACCAGTAATGCACTGGGATAATTGCTGGTCTTGTGCCAAAAGTAGAAACAATTATTATTATTATCATTATTATATAATATATATATATATATATATATATATATATATATATAATGAACAGGCGGGGTTGTAAGATATCTACAAATTGTTTCGCGGAATTAAGCAATAGTTGAGTAAATTACTCGTCAGACCTTTTGCCGCTCCAAAACATATTATTAGACCTTCAAAATTCTACACAGGAAAAAAAGAAGGCGTAACTTTATGTAGTTAGACCGTCGCCTTCTCACACAACGTTAAATCCAATATCTTTTTCATAGGATGGCAGAAGGATATTCCACGTTAGACAGGGGGCCTGACGAGGGAATTATGCAACGGTTGCATAATTTCACGAAGCAATTTGTAACCACCTTGCATTCTAAATGCTGCTTGAATTACATTAAACTCTACCAACCCGGTATTGAGTATTTTCGTTTCATATACGTCTCAATCTCATATCCGTTACACATACACCCATGCACGCATACACATATACACACAACACACACATATGTATATGCATGTATGTATGCATGTATATATATATATATATATATATATATATATATAGGAGTGTTCATTACAACTCTTAGTAAATAAACGCCAGGTCCTCTTCTTTGGCTCTAAACTACAGGCGACGTTATCACACGTCTTAGAGCAGGAAATATCCCGTTTGCTTCCAGGTAAATCACTAATTATTTACTTTTATAAACCAGCACCACCACCACCACTAATATTACCATCATCATCACCACCCCCACAACCATGTATCACTACCAACATTATGACTATTCTCCATTGCTGTTATCTCAACCAGTGTAGCCAACACTACCATCGTCATCTCAGTAATGGCTACAATTACCACAATTGGCACTGCCAATACATCTGTACCCACTAATACCTTCACAAATGCCTTCACTAGTATCATTATCACTACCACCGCTACGACCATCATTATCAATATGACCGTTATAACCCCGACGCTCGTCACTACCACCACTATAACCCTATTAACATAACTACAGTCATCATCATCACCACCTCTACAATCACTAAGCCCACCATTACAACCTCCATCACCACCTCTACACGCACCTGGCCCACCACTACAACCACCATTAACACCAATATCATCACTACAACAAACACACAACAACCATCATTACCATCAACGTTACAACCAGCATCATCAACGTTACAACCCCCATAACCTCCTCTACAACCACCACCAACACCACTACAATTACTATCACTACTACCAATAGTACCTTTATCAGTACAATTAAAACCACCGTCAGTAACACTATCACCAACACCACCATCACCGTCATCAAACCATTACTACCATTTCCATCACTGCCATTAGTACCAACACCATCATATATCATCACTATCATTATCATTGCCACTGCCACCATCACTACCACCATTATGACTACAATACTACAACTACTACCATTACTACTACCGATCTATATTTGTTGGATGTTTATTGTTGGTAATTGTTATCAAAAGGTTTGTGAAGATAATAAGCTACCACCACAATCACTACTACTACTACTACTACTACTACTACTACTACTATTACTACTACTACTACTACTACTACTACTACTACTACTACTTCTACTACTACTACTACCACTATTATCACCACCAACATCACTACTACCATCACCACTACCCATCTATATTTATTGTACTTTATCAATCGACTATTATTAAGGCTGTGATCATAATACTCGGCTTCCACAGTACACCCTAATGAAGCGTTCTTAACAGTTTCTACTTGCTGGGATATTCCCCAACCTTTGTATGCCGTATTCCTTTGTTTTACTGTATAAAAGTGATTCGTTTTTGTATTTGTTTTGCAAGATTCTTGATGTGAAATCGTGTGTTGAAATAGAAAGAAAATAAATATCATATTTTGGGAGGGTCACACTGAAAATTAAAACACGCGCATTAGTTGAGTTTCACTTCATTGTTTATTACTAGTTAGGTAATTAATCCCTCAACCAGATAATTAATCGACCAACTGGACAAAGCATGGTTGAATCGTTATGACGTTCGCTTCACAAACACAGACTGCCAACCTCTAACAAAATTGGGAGATTTTACATAATGAAAACTATACCCATTTTCACAAGGGAAGACATCTCTCACTCACACCAAAGTGGGTTGGAGATCGCTCGCTGGACGAGAAGAGTTGACAGGTCTGCAATCATTAAATCCTGGGTTTGATCCTTCTGCGTAACTTGGCAAGTGACATTAACCATAGCTCCGGATCGACACATGCCTTGTAAGGGAAATTAAGTAGATGTAAACTGTGTGGAAGCCTGTTGGATGGACAGTAATTGTAATTCAAAGGGCCAGCTTTGTCACACACTGTGTCATGCTGTATCTCAATTTCCTGAACAGGCTTGTTCAGATAATCAGACAACTGGAGAACTTATCATCGAAACCGACGGAAGTTCACTCTATTCCAATCAATCAATCGGTTCATTACCAAATTGTCAAAGTTTTTAAGATGTAAATAGGTTCATAACTGATTTGTTCATAAACCAACTAATGAATGGTTAAATTACCTGATTAATAATTGTTTATTACATAGGCACAAGGCGAGTACTTTTGAAAAAGAGGAATGTCGGTTAAATTTATTCGATTTCAGTACATTTCAAGTACTTTATTTTATCGACCCCAGAAACGTGAAAGGCAAAGTTGATTTCGACGGGGCTTGAATTCAGAAAGTAAAGGGCCGTAACTAAATGCTACAAAGTATTTTGTCCAACTCTCTAAAGATTCTGCTAATCCGCTAATTTCCCGATAAATAATTCTTTCAAGTTTTGGCACGAGTCCAGTAATGTGAGAGACGGGGAAAGTCGATTATATCAACCCCAGTACTTTAATGGTACTTTATTTGATAGAACCTAAAAGGATAAAAGGCAAAGCTGACCTCGGTGGGATTTGAACTCAGAGCGCAGGAATGTGTAACTAAATAATGGTTTCTGATTTAGGCACAAATCCAACAATTTTGGTGGAAGAGAAAGTCGATTAAATCAACCCCGCCATAATAATTTCTAATTCAGGCACAAGAAAAAAAGGGATGTAATGTGGAGCATAAGTCAATGTGAAAGAAAAAATGTTATTTACAGGCATAGTTCTTGAATATAAGCACCCAACCAACATCCAAACTTTAAAATTTTCTCCATTTACAAATTCATAGACAACGCTACTTTCACCCATCGTACCAATAAGGAAACGTATTTCATTAACAAATTCCAACCTCTACTTAATGCACTAAACTTCGGACTAAACTAAAACTGGAACGAACAATCAAAGATTTACAAATACCTATGTCTCTCTAAAGAGTCACCTCCCTTACACCCTACCTAATCCTTTTTCTTAAATAAATTAAATATCATCCAGTATGAATTACCTCCCCCTGCATATTAACTCTCTAAAAAGGGAAATCATATCAAACCCCAGTCCACCATTTGCCTCCATCATGGATCAACTTAGCACTCTTGCTATATTAACACATTTTGATCTGCTTATCTTCATGAACTATGCCTGTAAATAACATTATTTTTTCTTTCACATTGACTTATTATGCTCCACATTACCCCCCTTTTTCTTTTTTTCTCTTTTCTTTTCACTTCATAAACCTTGTTTGTAAATAACATTATTCTTTCTGCACCATTTCTTTAACATCTCCAACACCACCATTCTACACCAATAATATTATTATCATTTGATAATGCATAAAAATGCTGAAACCGGTAATAGACAATTATTAAATATATAAATAAATAAATAAATGCCATTGTTAATTAATAAATAAATCAACTAATACCTTAACACTTCACACAAAGTAAAATATTTCGTTTTAATCATTTTCTAACCCAGAAAAAAAGAGAGAAATAAATAAAAAGGGAAAAAAATATTTTTCTTCCTAATAATCGTCTTTTTCTCCCTGTTTTCATATATATATATATATATATATATATATATATATATATATATCTAGGGCGGGTAAAATTCCCGAGATCCATGGACGAGTTCTCTCCAGCGGTCTCTGTCCCTCATTATCGCTGCCATGTCCTGCGTCTCCAACAGACCAGTGTCTATCCTTAGGGCATCAACATACGTTAACATTGGTCTTCCTCTTCCAGTGCGTCCATGTAGGGGCTCCCACAGGAGCACTGAGTGCAATGTCAACTCCGGATGTCGGTGAGCATGTCCAGCTAACCTCAGTCTCCTCTGTCACTTTTGAGCTGACTTTTGGGAGGCTCCCATACAGCTCTGAGTTTTTCATCCTCAATGTATACTGATTAATGTTCAGAGCCATCCTCAGCATTCTCGTGTAGCACCCATCCACCATCTGAGTGAGTTTCTAACTCGTGTGCTTCCTCTCCACATTTTATTATTATTATATATATATATATATATATATATATATATATATATATATATATATATATAGTGGTGGAACACTGGAAGGTAATATCCGTAGTGGTAGAGCACTCAGTCCAAGGGACGAGTTAGGTAGAAGTGGTTACAAAACAGTTAGTTCACCATACCGAGAACAATTGTTTCACCTTAGCGGATCTTCAGCTCGAGCTGAAGATCCGCTAAGGTGAAACAATTGTTCTCGGTATGGTGAACTAAATGTTGTGTAACCACTTCTATATATATATATTCAAAATAGAGGATAGAGACAATTGAAAAAATAACAGAAAGACGGACAGTCCCATCTCCTCAGTCAACCTCTGGAAATCACTACGGTTTCGGTTATGTATGATCGATATCTTTCATTCCAGTGCATATTGGGACAACGTAACAAAACAGGTAGACAAGTAATGCCTTTAAATAAATTGACAATAATAAGGACTGTGGTCCAACGTGCAGACAAAGAAGAGGGACACTGAGGCGAAGAAAAGGCAAGAAGGGAAAATAGAGGAAAACAGGCCGGGTGGTGTAATGTCTGTTATATGATAGTTTCTCAAAAATGACTAAGTTTTTAGAATATAAATTCAAAGACAATGGAAAAAACCAATGGAAAAAAACAACATAAATAATATATATATATACATAAAGAGAGAGATAGAAAGTGGAGTGGGGGAGATAGACAGATAGATAGATAGATTATTTTTTGCAGCATTGTGCAACAAACTCTTTCTCTTGTGACATTTGGTAATTCTTGAGAAAATTTCTTCGAATTTCTTTGTTTTAATTATAGGAAATTACGATTGGTTCAAAGGTATGGTTTAGAATTTAATTGTTAATGTTTAGTGCTAGTATCTATGGCGGATTGCGAGTGGGGCTGGTTGGACTGTATCCAGGAGACCACAATTTTTAAAGGGCCCCTAATTACATTTTTGCTATCATAAATAATACGCAAAGGCCCTATGTAAGTTTAATTCGCTGCTGGTTAGCTAATAAGGTTCGGTTTTATTGCTATGGTTAGAAAGTCAAGGTTAGGATTAAACTTTAGTGAGTATAGTTAGGATAAGGGTTTGGGGATAAGGATTAAGCTTATGTTTATTGTATGTTCCGTTACTACTAATAAAATGATACCCAAATCTTCATAGTCATTAGCCTTCTAAACAAACAACATTTCAAACCAGTCAGATCAACAATGACCACACCCACATGCACAGCTATATAAACAAAAATTTCTTGGGAAAAGAAACTGACAATAATTAAGATTAATTGTGCTTTCATTAAGCAGAATAAGATTTAGATTAGGTTTATGAATGTCTAAAGAGTTTCGGTTACTTGAGCGGGAAGGTTTTAGATTAAAGAAACTACGTAATACGAGGACTGGTACATGATGACGTCCGTAATTGGTGCAGGCTGGTTGTTGCGCCAGAAGGGTTAGGATTTGATTTTCAAGAACGTGTATGATTTTTTTATTTTTCCTTATGTGGTATGGGTCAAGTGAGGGGGAGGTATGTAGGTTTGTGGATTCGTTTGCTTGAGTTCGTGGCTACTTTGGTTTGTTCAAGTTAAGATAATTGACAGTCTTAGTTACTTATATGTACGTCATGCCTAGATATCAGGTGGACTGGATTCCCTGCTGACAGGCATACATTTCCTGTTGTGGGATCGACTGTTATTGTATTTGTGTTTGTAGATAACATTGGGGAGCGCACGAAAATTTTCTTTTTCTTTTGTGTTATAGGGCTGGTGAAGGGGATCGGTTATAGATTTATAGTTTACGTTTTCTTGAGTTTGTCGTTAGCTAGGGTTTGTTCTGGGTGTATTCATGTTCAAGCCAAGGGAATTGCTTGTGTGTGTGACTATATATATATATATATATATATATATATATATGTGTGTGTGTGTGTGTGTGTGTGTGTGTATGTGTGTGTGTGTGTGTGTGTGTGTATCATTGTTATTATTATATAGAAATGACTTCTACTGGACTAGACCTATGAAAAAGCTCTAGTCCTGCAGAAGTTATTTGTATAATAAAATAAATATGCCTATACGCTACTAATGTATTGAGTAACTTTTTTAACCGTGGTCACCTCCCGATATACATCGTGAATCCACCCATATATATATATGTGTGTGTGTGTGTGTGTGTGTGTGTGTGTGTGTGTGTGTGTGTGTGTGTGTGTGTGTAATATATAACCCACTTTCTGTAAGATGATTAAAATACGATAATTAGCGACCGATATGATTTCTTTAAAACATTTCCAGAACTCCATTAGAGGTAGACCCATGAGTTCTTTTGTTGTGGCTGTTGGTGTTTAACACAGAGTTAAGCTTGAAGGAGCATACTCATGATCAAAGCGATTCCACCTATGTCCATGCCATCTTATTTTTAAATAAGAAAAAAATAAAAATGCCGATTTCTTTGAGAGAGAGAGAGAGAGAGAGAGAGAGAAGAATCAATCCCAGTAATGGTAATTTATTTATTGATCTCGAATGGATAAAGGGCAGATGAGCGCAGAGAACCGAAACAAATACCGAGATATTTTAATCCGACGCCTTACCAACTCTAATTTGTCGCCTTATTTTAAATGTTAGTTAGTTAGTTCGTTCCTGTTGCCCTATTTGGACAATTGAGTGAGAGTCATTTCTATAGCAATCTTGATCATTAAAAGTAACGTTACTTAAACCCGTGCTCATCTTTCCTCCTTTCTCAACACAAGCTAAATACCAACCCAGAATTTCTAAATCAGAGAGGTGGATTCCATAACCCTCGATGGAGGCCCATTCCTGGTACCGTTAGCCAGAGTTAGTTGTGCCTGTGTCTCATGTAAGACACAGTCACCACACGCTGTAATAATGATTGATGTCACTACTTATTACCGAAGGAACTCTATAACTCTTATTGGAGACCAAGTCTAGGTACTGTCAGCAGGAGCCATTGTATAACTTCTTTTTTTATTTGTAATGTTATTTATATAACTATGAATATGGTAGGTTGTGATTTAAAATAAATTTGGATGTCATATTAATTAGGTCGAGCGACCACATTGAGAACTGCCTCAATGGCTCGTGTTTGCTGTCGTTGTTGCTGTTACTGTTCCTGTTATTGCTGTTGTTGTGTAGTTCTCTGACAAACTTAATTGAGCAGACATATGTTCAAGTCCTTTTGTAGGTGACATATCTATCAACGACTACATTTTCTACATCTATTCCCCTTTTCGAAGATTTTAGTGTATGATTTGAATGCGATGTGATTGCTATTTCTAGCAAGTCAAGCGATCATAGAAGTTTCCTTCGTTGGTTGATTCCTGCGGTTATTGTCGTCGTTCATTCATGAATGTGTTCTTTTATTTTTTATTTATTTATTTACTTTCTTTTTTTTTTTGTAATTTCTTATCAAATCTAACTTCCATTATGGTTTAAGATACTATGATATTATTGGAGGGGGATGTGGCTGCTACTCCTAGCAAGTCGAGCGACCACGTAAAGCCTTCGTGGGCTTGTTTCTGTTGTTGTTTTGTTTTTGCTTTTGTTGTTGTTGCTGATCATTGTTGAACATATTCTGTTGTTTTTATTTTTTTATTTTATTTTATTTTATTTTATTTTATTTTATGATTTCTTAATAAATTGTCTGGTTATGTGAACACAGCTTAGCTGAATGGTTAAGGAATTTGTTTCCTCGCAATTAAGTCTTGGGTTCACTCCCATTGCATGGCATCTTTGGCAAGTACCATTTACCATAGCTTCAAATCGACCCATGCCTTGAAAGGGATATTTGGTTGGCGGAAACTTTTAGGAACCCCGTCGGATGGACGGTACCTGCAATTCCAAACGTTTGTCACTACTGAATCCTGTTGAGTATTACGTTAACGGTACACATATCTGTGGGATATTCAACCTCTTAGACAATAATAAAAGATGGATTGCACCTGTAATTCAAACGGACAGCCTTCACAGGTTGTGTCATGCTGAATATCACTGAGAATTGTGTTAAGGGTATACATATCTGCGGTATACTCAGCCACTTGCAAGTTAATTACACGAGCAAGCAGTTCTGTTTATCAAACAATATGAACAGTCATCGTTGAAACCGACGGATTTCCATTCCATTCCCTGAATTTGCTGAGAGAAACAGGTCTCTAAACTCATTAAAACAGACTAATTACAAAGATCGTTATCAGCGTTCGACAGAAATGTTTATCATGGTGATTCAGTTAGGGATTATGAAAAATGAAAGGAAAACCAATATCATTTAATTTTATTTCATTAATTTTTAAAACTAAATCGGGACAATAATTATAGAAGGCATTGGATGTTGTCTATTATTTCTTGCGGTGCTGATAGGAGACAAGATGTTTTCCTATAATCCATTTAAATGTTATTGCTATCGATTACTGTAAAATTTTAGAAAGCAATGTTATCTAACTATATCAAACAAAATTTATACACAAGATTAATCCTTTAGATCCATTATGTCCGTTTAAAACTCAAATGAAACTGATTTATCTTTGACCGTACAATTCATCCATTATTTCTTTCTAATTGAAGAGTGGTGGTTGGCAGAATCAGTAGAGAGCATGACATAATTTTCCGTGATATTTGTTCCAGTTCTTTAACATCTGCGTTCATATCCCGCCAAAGTCGATTTTACCTTTCATCCTTTTGGGTCGATTAAATAAAGTACAAGTCAAGTTCTGGGATCCATTTAATCGACATTCCCATCCCCTCAAAACTGATATGTATAACTTCCATTTAAGCAGATTTAGCTAGTCTCGTACAAAGTTGCGTTTCATAAGACGTTGTTCGGGTGTTGTAAAGATATGGGCCTCAATCCTATCATGAAGAGCAACGCGTAATGAAGCGCCTTGCTCAAGAACACAACTACCCAGTTCACACATTGAACCGACGACGTTATTCTCATGAGTCCCCAACCTCTATGCCATACGCTTAACTGAACGCCTGAGTCGTAAATTAACGCGTAAGTGGAGAAGTATTTGACAGGCACGTATGCCCTTAACGTAATTCTGAGGTAGAATCAGAGTGATATGATTTGTGACATGACAGGACCTTTGATTCAAAAGTATAATCCATTCGACCGGCTTCCATACAGTTTCCGTCTGCTCAATTTCCATCACGATACTTCTTACGAGCCCAGGTTATGATAAAGTTACTTGCACAAAATGCCATGTGATGAGACTGAATCCGGGGTCTCCCGATTGAACTTTTAACCACTCAGTCGTGGCTGCATTCATAAACGTATAACGTATCAAAAACCAGTATTAACAGGTTATTCTTAATGAGCCATAATTATTGGTCATATGTTTCAAGATTACGAGAAACCAAAGTGGTGTGTACGAGGTAGACGTGGGGTCGTATTAACCCATGATCTAACTCCAAGGTTCTCAACTATTTCGGGCACTGTTGGCCACTTAAATATTTAACCCCAACACAAAATAAAATGACAGGTCCCTTGTCCCTGCGAAGCTTATTCAACCTTATGGATAATACGGCCCTGGAAGAGAATCTTAATGTATATGTGTTGTTTGTGAGTTATTGTTAGTGTTTAGCCTTATGTCTGATATATGAACAAGCCATTCAACCACCATGCCAACCACGTCCTTTTGTTGGGCATTGTATACCTGGGATTACATTATACAATGTGTTACCCCTTTTCAAGAGAGTAGAGTATATTTTTAGTTAAATGTGATTGTTATTTCTCACTTGTGGATTGACCACGTAGGAGCTCTTAAGAGATGATAATCGGAAATAAAATCATAGAAAAATACAGGGTGTCCATAAATTATCTTTACCATTTGAAAAATTAAGAAGAAAGGAAAAAGTGAATATAACTATATGTAGTCTCTTGGAAAAAATTGGGAAACAAATAAAGTTTTATTAAAAACATCAGATCACTTCAAATTGGGATCCATTGGTTGTGCGCTCAATTTCTGACCATGTGCGTTGTAGCATTCTCTCATTAATGGTGGAAGTTGTAAAGATAATTTATGGATACGCTCTATTACACTTTAGGCTAGGAGAAAATGTTTAAATCGAAATTTAATGTTTCCAATGTGTTTTGTTTTTCTAATAGTTTTATAGATATAAGATTCTACTGGTTTAAAAATATACTTTTGTTAATCCATATTTTGTCTGAGATTATTTTTTTTTTTTTTTTCCTGTGACCTTGTCTTTCTGGATTCCACGAGTCTGGTAATATCAAAGCAGTCAGTAAAATAATTTGAAAGTTAAGATGCAATCAATAGCCTCCAGTTTCTGATCGATCGGTGGAAGGGAATTGAATCTTTTTCTTGATATGATACCAATTAACTGTGGAGGTGCATGGCTTAGAGGTTAGGCTAGTAATCTCCCTATCATGAATTTGGATTCAAGCCTACACGTTGTGTCCTTAAGCAAGATACTACAGTCCACTTAGCTGGAAAATATGAGTTGTTCCTGGAATTAAAAGGACCACCCTTTTCATACACTGTCACACTAAATCTCTCTGAGAACTACGCATCGGTGAACCACCACTTGCACGTTAATTTCTCGAGCAGGCTGTTCCGTTGATTAAAATAACTGGGATACTCGCAGCTGAAAGCGACGGTGGTCTAACACATCTGTTAGGTTGAGTTAATATTTTTAGTGTAGCCTGGTATCGATTTCCTCAAATGAATTTCAACTCCCGTTCAATATGTTATCTAGTATTACTGCCAATTAATATCTCTTTAAAGATCGGTTAATCCTCTTGATAACCACTCGGCCCAAACCAGATCTGGTTCTATGAAACATAACCACACGTTTTAAAGGGTTCCTTTTCAAACCACAACCTATCGCATAATTTTATATAACATGGCATGGTCTCGTAATTCCTGATGGAGTTGTAGGGGCGCCGTATTGCCATATGGCGTTTCTTGGGCATTTTAAGCCTGGCGGAGCCCAACCCTCTCCAGGTCTGAGTACAGCAGAGTTTTCCAGAGAACAATAGAAAGTGAGAGAGAGAAAATAAGAAAGAGATATAGAGGAAGAATCGACCCCAATACTAGACTGGTACTTTTTTATCGACCTCGAAAGGATGAAAAACAAAGTTACTATTTTAGTAATACAATTATTAATTATTTTCTTAAATACCTCAAACTTCCTCATTAATTAATTGAAATGGAGTATATATTTGATAAGAAATATGGTCATGAAAGGGTTAAGGAAAAAAATTAGTATTATATTGAGTGATCTGAATTCCATGTAAATTCAGTTAAATGTGAAGAAAATAATTGTTTCTACTTTTGGCACAAGGCCAGCAATTATCCAGTGCAATACTGGAACTTTATTTTATCGATCCCGTAAGGATGAAAGGCAGAGTTAACCTCGGCGGGATTTGAACTTAGACCGTAAAGGGGCGTAACTCTTTTGCTGCAAAGCATGGAGTCCAGCCCTCTACTGATACTGCCAATCCACCTGCCATATGTGAAGAAAATAATGTTAGAATAACACTATTCCGTATATATTTCATCGTGAACACTATTGATTCCACAATCGATTCCGTTATTTCTATTAGAAGAAAATATGACACGCTGCGATTTCATATTTTCCTTATCGTTTCCAAGTCAAACTGCTTAAATTCTTGTTTACAGGTTTTGTAATCATGCAGAGTTGCTACTTCTAATGCACGCACCTGTATATTCCTATGTGTGCATATTTACACATGAGTATGCACACGCACTCATATATATATATATATATATATATATATATATATATATATATATATACACATTATATATATTATATATATATATAATACTAGCAGATTTACCCGGCGTTGCTCGGGGTTTGAAATTATGCTAAGAATATACACCTAGGAAGTAAAAGAAGAACATTATTTTCCCCAACCTGTCAAAATAAGCAGAAGTCTTCAATAATTAATGCAAACGAATATTTAGTGCAATCTTTGTACACATAAAACTATGTTGATAATGAAGGAAAACACTGAACAGGATGTAGTTATACAAATGATTAAAGACAATACACGTTGCAAATCTGTAAAAAAAACAGACAGCTTTGCTAAAGTACAAAAAGTTGTAATGAAAGCAGAGTTGTATACAAACAAAAAAACAATGAGAGTAGAATAAGAGAAAATCTATTCTTTGAGAGCATCCTTTGCTGTGTATGGTTAAATTTTGAACTTATAATCCAAAATATCCTGCATGACATATTCATTGGTATGTTTTGTAATGAGTAAGGTGAAGTCAAGGCAGAGCTGTAATAAGTTTTTTGTTAACACTAAAGCACTTCAGGATAGACGATATTCTTTGTTTTTCTTTTCGGAACAAACGCAAAGAGATTATCTCGACTGCCAACTCGTGAGCAGGCAACGTAGAATTGTCCGTGCGAAAAGCAAGGTTCATCCAAGTGAATTCCAGTGACGGACAGAGTTTGACCTTGCGACTTGTTTATGGACATCGCAAAGGCAACACGAAGGGAAAATTGGGTTCGGCGAAAGGAGAAGGGAGTATCCACGCCTGATGTAGTCAGGCTAATTTTTGTTATTATCACATCCCCGCCTTTTCCACATCCAGATAGAATGGTAGCGTCAATACTAAGTGGAGACACTTTTTTAACCACAAGGCGTGTACCATTGCATAGTTTTGGAGGAGTGATATTTCTCAGCAAAATAATTGGCGTTCCCTCTTTCAGAACCAATGTATTAGGAGGTAAACCAGGAGGATTTAAAGAATTTAGAAATTCAACTGGATAGTTGACCGCATCCTGTGGATCACATACAGTATCAATAGATTTATATATCCGTGGATATCCAGGAAGAATCCTGTTCAGTATGTTCCTTCATTGTCAAAAAGGTTTGATGTGTACGAATACAGCTGGAAGCATAGATAATGCCTGCCTCAAATGAGGACGAAATTACTTTAAAAATGTAAAAGCTGTAGGTCCCAATATTTTGAATGGAAAGTCCCATAAGGATTGTTCTAAAAATAAACAAACCATCATCAAAATCTCGTAAAATTCGAGACTGCTGCGAGATTAGGCCCTTACCGCGAAAATTAACACTTAATATAATGAAACAAGTTAAAACAACAAGTGTTTTTTTAACTTTGAAAGTGCAACAAATTTTTTTTTGTATCAACATGGCTTATGAAAGTTTAAAAAATGTAAAAGATGTAGGTCCCAATGGTTTCAATGGAAAGTCCCATAAGGATTGTTCTAAAAATAAACAAACCATCATCAAAATCTCGTCAATTCGAGACTGCTACGAGATTAGGCACTTAACGCGAAAATTAAAACTTAATATAGTGAAACAAGTTAAAACAACAAGTGTTTTTTAACTTTGAAAGTGCAACAAAGAATAAACAAGAGACAAACTATAATATTACTGATTTATCTTCAAATGAATCTGATGTTTATATTTCTGAAATTTCGTCTGACGATGATTGTTGTTTTAAAATTGAAAACGAAGGTCTCCATATCTCACTCTCTTTATAAGGATTGTCAATAAAGTTGGTTATCACCCTACTACCGATAATTTTGATATCGATTTTTTATTGCTCAACGTGGGTCGATTGAAAAATGTTTGTGATGTGACCAACTTAACGACCTGTGCAACGTGCACAGAAAATTTGGTCAAATTCGGTTGGTAAGTGTAAAAGCCTTAGGTATCCAAATTTGTACACAGACACACAGACATCCTCGCTTTTATATATATAAAATATATATATATGTAAATTTCTTTAAGTCGTTTGGAAGTCTCGACAATGCAGATGGGTAAATCTCCGGGTAACAAGATCCGGTGGTGGAGAGAGAGATGTAAGTGAGTGTACGTTGAGATGCGTGGCGTGTATAAGACTGTAACGTGTAGAGGAATGAAGCAAAGAGCGTAAAGGATAAAAATAAAAATAACAACACGAGAAAGAGTTACCTTGGGAGAGATTTAATTGTCCCTATATATTTCGGATTCACATCTATCAACTGGGGTTTTTTTCAAGGGGGGGGGGGGGTTCTGTCGGAAAGGTGCGAAACGTGTCCTCCGCTGTTCGTTGTTTTGAATATCTGAAGTATTCAGCAGAGCGCGCGTGCGCGTGAAATGGGGTTGGTCAGGCAGAGGTCAGCAGCCGAAGTAGTTCTTTCAATTATGGGAGTGGGGTGGCGCTAGCTGTCAGTCTATTCTCTGCCTGTTTGGTGAATGTTACTGTGTGTGTGTGTGTGTGTGTGCGTGTGTTGTTGTCTCGCTTGAGTGTGTGTGTGCGTGTGTTGTTGCCTTGTTCCTCTGTATTGGCAGTGTAGTATGTTCGTATGGTGGAATGCTACTGTGTGTGTGTGTGTGTGTGTGTTGCTGTCTCGCTTGCGTGTGTGTGTGCATGTGTTGCTGCATCGTTTGTTAACTTAAACCAACTACCTCATTTCGCTTCTCTCGGATCGTTTGTTTAATTGTGGCCCTAGGCGTTTGATCCAAAGTGCTTCCTTGATACGTAACGTACCGATGTTTCTTTCTGTCGCTAGAATTGTGACAATGGGCCTTCCGTCTTTGTTTCCGCATTTGGCTATGTGTTTCCGGAAAGACGAGGCCCTGGTTTTAGTGTGTTCCTTGATCCGGATGTGCAACGGCCGGATTGTGCTACCTATATAGTATTGGTTGCACTTGTTACATTCTATCTCATAAACGACGTATGTGCATAGGCATCAGTTCGCATGGCGCATCGGGCAGTCTCTGAGGGAGCACGCGTCAGTTGATTTCCCGGGTTTCCTGGAGAGGCATCTTCGCAGGGAGGGGCCCGAGTGGGCCAGGTGGATGTCGATGCCCTCCCTCCGTATAGCTTTGCGGATAGCGTTTGTGGTATTCTCGCCCAGGTGTGGCATTTTAAGGAAGCACTTGCCTTGGGTGCCTCTCTGCCTCTTGTGTCTGGTGTCTCCTACTCTGTCTGTGAGCGAGGTAGGGTTCCCGTTCGTCTCCAGCACCTCAGGAATCGCTTGGTATGAGTGACACCACTCGCGGGATCGCTGCATCTGTTTTTGATTCGCGGGATCTCGTTCGTGATGTATCCTCTTTTGGCACTGTTAGGGAGGGCGGACTTGTAGTGAACGAACAGGTCCCTGCAGGCTGCCTTTCGGTAGAAGTTGCAGTGTAACCCTCCCTGTTCCGTGACGTTGATTCGGAAGTCGAGGAGGGCAAGTG
>OZ024740.1:363270070-363275070 GCA_964016885.1 Eledone cirrhosa
CTGCTAGAGATGTTGTATTAGCCAGTGCGGCATTTTTAAAACTATGTTTGTGGGTATTAAACCTTACCTTAAAATTGTTAGAAGTAGCTCCTATATATGAGCAAATAGAATCTTTAGTTTTAACTTTACATTTATAAACTATGTTGTTAACAAGACAATTTCCTTTTAATGGGCAGTTTGCTTTGTTTCTAGTTACAACCTTTCGTTAATTCTGTATTTGAGGAGATATTATGGTTAGTTTGATGTATTGGTGGTATACTTATGGTTTTTTTTACATTTATATGCATTATAGGCACTTATATTTTGTTTTATGTTTTTGGTTGTTGAGTATGAGAATTTAACTGTTGATCTATTTAAGATTTGATGGTATTTGTGGTTTGGCGGGAAGTTTTTCTCTAGGATATAAACATTTTTTTTAGCAATATTATCCTTAATTTGTAAATTAAATGGAGCATTATACCAAGTAACTCGTCTATTACGGTTTCTATGTTGTTTATTGTTTTTATAGGATGCATCGTGATGTTTACTAGGAGGATTATTGTTAATGACCTCACCACGCACATTTTTAGTTAGATTTATTGATTTAGGTGTTTTAGCTTGTTTATTAGGAGTTTTATTATTAACATTTATTAGAGTTGTATGATGAGTAGTTTTTTGAGAGTTACTATTCTTTATATTAGAGGAGTTAGAGAAATTTGGTTTTATGTTGGTATTTTGGGGTATAGTGTGAGTGGCATTTAGGTGTGTACTTTTCATTTGGTGTTTGTTGGTAATATTAGGTTGTATGTTTATAGTGTTATTAGTAGAAGGTATATATTCCAATCTATTTTTGTGGCCACTTCTATCTAGAGCTTCGTTATAGAAGGTCGCATTTTTATCAAATACATCTTGGTTAGACGAAAGGTTAGAAATTCTAAGTGATATATTATATGCAAGGTTTTTAAGGATAGATTTAGGGTGATTAGATTGTGAGTGTATGTAGTGTAAGTTTTGGTTGGGTTTATGGTAAGGTTGGTAGATACCCGTAGCTAAGTCTAAAGTTATATCTAGGAAATTAACTACTTTACTTGTGTTTTCAAAAGTAATATGAAGGCTATAATAGTCTTTAAGGAAAGTTCTAATAAGCTTTTTGTTTTTTTCTATTTCTGAGAGGCTAAGGTTGTTGGAAAGAAGAAGACAGTCATCACGATATAAACCACATTTAAGGTGGGGAAAGGAAGCATTTATGTTAAAAAGAAGAAAGAGGCCCACAAGATCAGTAATTTGGGCAGAATCGCTTGAACCCATAGTAATATCAAATAGATTACTATATGTGTTTCTGGTTCAGTATTCATTCTGAAATTCAATAAGTGTTAGTCTAGCATGTGTAATAATATTAATGTCATCCAAAGTTAAGTTAGATCTATTTTTAGCAAATATCAAAGCTTTGTTCAGGAGTATAGGTGATATAGAAGAATAGTAATTATCTATATCAAACTGTAGAAATGAAGCAGAAGATTTACATCTAATATTTTTAAACCAGTTAATTACCTGGGAAGTGTTTTCCCAGAGTGGTAAATTAACATGTTTTCTTATTTGTGGGATGACTCTATCCAAAATTTTTTTGCTAATTATTCCAATATCAGATTTGGAGGGACATATAAGTCTTATAGAAGGATTTGAGTTAAAGTTTGATTTATGATCTTTCAGGTTGAAGTGTGGTCTTTTCAATGCCAAAGGTTCAGTTCTATCTTCAATATTTAGTTTATTCACTATGTTGTGTGTTTTGTTGTTGATGTTGGTGAGTGACGCATTATTAGTTTTTCTATAATTTTTCCTGAGTTCTTTATATATGAACTCATTATAATTTTCAATATCCATGTGATATAAGTTTCCAGTTTTGTCCGAGTGGACATGGATTTTTTTAGACTTTTTTAGGTCCAATAGGATAGAATCAAGGTCCTTTTGAAAGACAGATTTATACTTCTTAAATTTGAGGTGTTTAATTAAATTAAAAAGGTCTTTCTCAAAGTCTTCAAGTAGAGAGTTGTGTGGTGGATTCTTGTAAGTAGTGAAATCATACATATATTTCCTATCTGCATATTTAGATTTTTTATCGAAGTGGTAGGCCCTCCATCTAACTCTTCTGATAAATTGGTTAGTCTTCTGTATCATAAGGAGTAAGAAGTCATCCTTAGAAGGTATTGGTATATTCTTTAAAGAAGTTCCCAAGTATATATATATATATATAAATATATATATATTATATATGAAAAACCACAGACCCTCCATCTCAACTCACCTTTTGAAAAGCAGAAGAACTGCGAAACCGGTAAAGGAACCAAATAAATATATATATTTAAAAAAAAAATAAGACTCCAGTTGCATTTTCGATTTCATCTCTTATTCTTTATATATATATATATATTTATATATATATATATATATATATATATATATATATATATATATATATATATATATATATATATATATATATATATATATATATATATACACACAGTTCAAGAGTAACCAATCCTAAAGAGAGAGATGGAGATAGGAGAGGAGAAGAGAGATTGGTGAATTTGTTAGAAGCCAAAGCGTAAAGGCATGTGCTCAATATGCAATATGCAGTGGAAGGCAGCTAGGTGGCTGGGTTCATACAGAGGTTAGGTGCACAGAGCTGGAAATATTCATTAGTTAAGCAAAACAAGACCACAAATTTCACAAGGAAGACATTATTAAAAGATTGTCAACATATTTTAGTTTGATGTAAGGAATGTAGAGAATAATAATAATAATATTAATAATAATAATGTCCGTTTACAATTGTTTCGCTACTCCATATAATATTTCTGGATCAAATTATTATTGATCTGGTTCAGTAGAAAATAATTAACTTAGGTAAAAATAGAACAGCTCATCGGAACTTCAAAAGGAATATAAATTAAAATAAGGAAAGATGTTACATAAATGTAATGTTCCATATATTGTTATTTCATTATGGTGTCCTGCGTATATCTATTGTCTGCCATAGTCGAGCAGTATTATTCTATCGAGGCTGCATTCTGTGAGATCTGCCTATGGGTAACAAGATGGCCGCCAATGGACATATTAACCTTACTAATTAGAGGGTGGTTTCAGGGGAAGTAACTCCTCGAGAGATTAGAAATTGTGGGTAGTTTATAGTTAAGAAGTGCTAATTTTTTTTTTTTTTTATTGAGAGACCATGTAAGGGAGGTAACCTATAATTATCTAAGTTAGTTATAACTAATTAACTTATTAGCTACAAGTAAAAATGGGGCTAGATGACTATGTTGGGTCAAATATTCTGTTGGCCCTTCGATGTTGACAGCTAATAGTTACCTCCGTTCTATCGTTAATCGGTAGAGGTCGTGATAGAGTTACGTAATATGCTTCGGTAAGACAGAGGTCACAAGAGTTTCTTCGTCCATTGAACGGTTGGGCCTTAGCCAAGATATCCCATGTTAGTGAGTGTTCAATCTTGATTAATTTAAGGTTTTTAATGAGCCTAACTAGAGATGTCGAACATCGGTTGTTAGGGTCTCGGAAGGAAAAAGAGTGCGCGTTATAGCGTACCTTAAAAGGGTTAGAGGTAAAGCCGATATAGGAGCTGGTATGCGATGCAGTTTTAACCGTGCACCTATAAACTATATTGGGTGTCAGGCAATGTCCATTTAGTGGGCATGCATTAGGGTAACGGCAGTTGCAGTTACTTCTGCGGTTAGTGAGAGTAGGGTTGTTTAACCTAAGCGGTAGGTCAGTGCTAGAAGGATTAGATGGGGGAGGTGTGCTACTAGAGTAAGTATCGGTGTAGTGGCGTGGTGTATTTGATGGGGGTGGTGGTACCGCGGGGTGGGAGTTATACTGTCTTAGTTTATGATGGTTACTGAATGCGATGTGGCTAGCTAGGTTAGGTGTTGTGGAGAGTGAGATTTTAATGTTGTTTTTATTAAAGAGTTTGTAATATCTATGGTTGGAGGGGGGGGTTAGATATGATAGAGAAGAAGCGTTTAGGGATATTGGTGGCTAGATTAGATGAGAATGGGGGGTTAAGCCATGTGATATTTCTAGGCCTATTCCTTCTAGGGGTTCTAGTGGAGTTGGTAGGGGCCTTCATGAGGTTATTATTACCTGGGCATTTGTTATTTGTCATCCCATTGCTTATTCCTATTCTAGGGTTGATTTTTAGTTTGCTACTTGGAGTGGGAAGCAGGCCACTGCCACCATTAAGGTTCTCTTTATAAGTGCTGTTACTGCTAAAATTCCGGCGAATCTGGCTATATGCTAAGGTATTTCTAGTTCTAGTGTTAAGTTTATTGTGGTTGTGGTGAAGTGCTGTGTTATGGCATTTAGGTATGTAGTAAATGGACTGTTCATAACCAGATTCAGGAAGACCCTTATTATAATATGCCGCATGGTTTATAAATATCTCTTCATTTGCTGATAGCATGGAGATCCTATACGAGATAGATTTGATTATTGCTCTGATGATTGCCGGTGGGTGGTTAGAGTGTGGGCTAATATATGTAAGTATTTCACCTGGTTTATGATAAGGGTAATATTGGTTATTGTTAAGATCCATGGTAACGTCTAGGAAGTTTACTACTTTATGGTTCGGCTCGATGGTGATAGAGAGACCGTTATTTTTAAAGAATCTATGTAATTGTTTTTTGAACAAGTTAATGCCTCGATTAGTGCAATTGTGGACTGCAAATAAGGCGTCGTCCCTATATATTCCGCCTTGCAAGGGTTGGATCTCAGCTCTGATGTTATGTAATAGGTATATTACATAACATATTCCTTTTGAAGTTCCGATGAGCTGCTCTATTTTTACCTAAGTTAATTATTTTCAACTGAACCAGATCAATAATGATCTATAATCAAATGATCCAGAAATATTATATGGAGTAGCGAAACAATTGTAAACGGACATTATTATTATTAATTTGGCAGTATCGGTAGAGGGGCGGACGCCATGCTTTGACGCATAGAGT
>OZ024740.1:363290070-363292570 GCA_964016885.1 Eledone cirrhosa
GAATCTTTAGTTTTAACATTACATTTATAGACAATGTTGTTAACAAGACAATTCCCTTTTAATGGGCAGTTTGCTTTGTTTCTACAGTTACATCCTTTCGTTAATTCTGTATTTGAGGAGATATTATGGTTAATTTGATGTACTGGTGGTATAGTTATGGTTTTCTTACATTTATATGCATTATATGCACTTATATTTTGTTTTATGTTATTTGTTGTAGAGTATGAGAATTTAACTGTAGACCTATTTAAGATTTGATGGTATTTGTGGTTTGGCGGGAAGTTTTTCTCAAGGATATAAAAAAATTTTTTAGCAATATTATCCTTAACTTGTAAATTAAAAGGAGCATTATACCAAGTAACCCGTCTATTACGGTTTCTATGTTGTTTATTATTTTTATTATTTTTATAGGTTGTATCGTGATTTTTACTAGGAGGATTAATGTTAATGATCTCACCACAACTATTTTTAGTTATATTTTTAGATTTAGGTGTTTTATCCTTTTTATTAGGAGTTTTATTATTAATATTTATTAGAGTTGTATGATGAGTAGTTTTTTGAGAGTTACTATACTTTATATTAGAAGATTTGGTATTTTGGGGTATAGTGTGGGTGGCATTTAGGTGTGTACTTTTCATTTGGTGTTTGTTGGTAATATTATGTTGTATGCTTTCAGTATTTTTAGTAGAAGGTATATACTCTAATCTATTTTTGTGGCCACTTCTATCTAGAGCTTCGTTATAGAAGGTCGCATTTTTATCAAATACATCTTGGTTAGAAGAAAGGTTAGAAATTCTAAGTGATATATTATATGCAAGGTTTTTAAGGATAGATTTAGGGTGATTAGATTGTGAGTGTATGTAATGTAAGTTTTGGTTAGGTTTATGGTAAGGTTGGTAGATACCCGTAGCTAAATCTAAAGTTATATCTAGGAAATTTACTACTTTACTTGTTTTTTCAAAAGTAATATTAAGATTATAATAGTCTTTAAGGAAAGTTCTAATATGTTTTTTGTTTTTTTCAATTTCTGAAAGGCTAAGGTTGTTAGAAAGAAGAAGACAGTCATCACGATATAAACCACCTTTGAGGTGGGGAAAAGAGGCATTTATGTTGAAAAGGAGAAAGAGGCCCACAAGATCAGTAATTTGGGCGGAATTACTATGGGTTCAAGTGATTCCGCCCAAATTACTGATCTTGTGGGCCTCTTTCTCCTTTTCAACATAAATGCCTCTTTTCCCCACCTCAAAGGTGGTTTATATCGTGATGACTGTCTTCTTCTTTCTAACAACCTTAGCCTTTCAGAAATTGAAAAAAACAAAAAACATATTAGAACTTTCCTTAAAGACTATTATAATCTTAATATTACTTTTGAAAAAACAAGTAAAGTAGTAAATTTCCTAGATATAACTTTAGATTTAGCTACGGGTATCTACCAACCTTACCATAAACCTAACCAAAACTTACATTACATACACTCACAATCTAATCACCCTAAATCTATCCTTAAAAACCTTGCATATAATATATCACTTAGAATTTCTAACCTTTCTTCTAACCAAGATGTATTTGATAAAAATGCGACCTTCTATAACGAAGCTCTAGATAGAAGTGGCCACAAAAATAGATTAGAGTATATACCTTCTACTAAAAATACTGAAAGCATACAACATAATATTACCAACAAACACCAAATGAAAAGTACACACCTAAATGCCACCCACACTATACCCCAAAATACCAAATCTTCTAATATAAAGTATAGTAACTCTCAAAAAACTACTCATCATACAACTCTAATAAATATTAATAATAAAACTCCTAATAAAAAGGATAAAACACCTAAATCTAAAAATATAACTAAAAATAGTTGTGGTGAGATCATTAACATTAATCCTCCTAGTAAAAATCACGATACAACCTATAAAAATAATAAAAATAATAAACAACATAGAAACCGTAATAGACGGGTTACTTGGTATAATGCTCCTTTTAATTTACAAGTTAAGGATAATATTGCTAAAAAATTTTTTTATATCCTTGAGAAAAACTTCCCGCCAAACCACAAATACCATCAAATCTTAAATAGGTCTACAGTTAAATTCTCATACTCTACAACAAATAACATAAAACAAAATATAAGTGCATATAATGCATATAAATGTAAGAAAACCATAACTATACCACCAGTACATCAAATTAACCATAATATCTCCTCAAATACAGAATTAACGAAAGGATGTAACTGTAGAAACAAAGCAAACTGCCCATTAAAAGGGAATTGTCTTGTTAACAACATTGTCTATAAATGTAATGTTAAAACTAAAGATTCTATTTGCTCATATATAGGAGCTACCTCTAACAATTTTAAGACAAGGTTTAATACCCACAAGCATAGTTTTAAAAATGCTGCACTGGCTAATACAACATCTCTAGCTGAAAAAATCAATAGTTATAAAAATAAGAATATAAAATATGATTTGACCTGGAGTGTGCTCAAAAG
>OZ024740.1:363300070-363327570 GCA_964016885.1 Eledone cirrhosa
TTAGGGTGTTTGGAAGGGTAGTCGTTATTTACAGTTATACTCTGGTGTATGGAATTAGCTATCTACTGGATGCTTTCCATTGTGCTACGTTCTAAATCAAACTTGTTAGTGCTCTCTAGTGGGGATGTTCTTATAACTATATTGATATCGTCTACGTAACAAGAGTACATGATAAGGTCTATGGATATCTCAGTAAGGAGATCTTCAAGTCTCCTTTCCCACCATACCATAAAAAGTTTGGCAACATCACCAGCTATGCTGACGGCAATGGCTGCTCCCTCATTTTGGGTGTAGATCTTCTCGTTGAATTTGAATATGTGGCCCTTTAGGGTAGTTTTGATACTAGTCCCTATTGCATGTGCGAACATTTTTCTTACCTGATCATTGTTTTGGGGGGTCCGTATAGCTTTGGTCCACCCGATCCACCTTCCCATGGGAGTATTTTTTGCCATTGAGGTTATGGTGGGGGGTCTACCTCTTATGGTTCTACTGGGGCAGAAACGTCTAAGGTCATGGCTGTCTAGGTAGACAGTGTCATAGGTAAGTCTAAGTAGGAGGCCCTGTTCGTCTGTGTCGACGTCGCAGAACTCGACCTCACTCTCAATGATCATCTCCACACATTTTTCCACAGCAAAATCAATGTTAATGGATGGGTACAGTGATACCACATCCATACTGCTTATTATGCAGTTGGATAGGTTCCTGTTTTTGTTGCACTCACTGATTCTGCTGAAGAGGTCCTCTGTACTGTCACATACATCTGGGGACATCTTGATTATGGGGCGTATAACCATTGAGAGGAAGTAGGCGATCCTGTAGTTGCTAGCTATATTTTCTCCGCATACAGGTCTTGTTGGTGGTCCTGATGTCGGGTCGTCGACTGTCTTGTGGTCTTTGCCATAACAAGGGTGGTATGCCATTGTTAGACGCCTGGAAGTTGTTGGCAGTGCGTCTGCTTGGCTTTAGGATGTCGGTCCACGTCATCATGTGACCGTTAAGGATTTTCTCTCTCCCATCATGTATTTGCTGTGCAATTTCGCTCGTGTTGGTGATGTGGGGTTGTATAGCCTTGATGTAGTTCGGCATGCTGTCTATTGACATCCTACCAAACTTATCCGTGGGTAGACATACTACCTCACCACAAGACCTGCATATAAACAGAACTGCAGACACTAATGTTTCTGTATGATTACCCTTCATCAGTGCAGTATACTGACTACCTGCTAACTGTCAGAATCGAATATTATTATCAATATTCGAAAAACTCAGATTACATTTATTCAGCCATGTAGAGCGATAAACTATTTGTTAATTATTATTATTATTATTATTATTATTGTTATTGTTATTCCTTGAATCTCAGTCATTGATGTTGGTTAACTGGAAAGTCCGTTGGATTGAATATCAAGCCACTACCTGCAGCCTCAGATATTCAGGACGTATCGGAGGGTTCTTGCTGTTCCAAGCAAGCATGCCTTTTGAAGCGTTCCAAAAAGCGTGAAGGGGCCGATTTTCTTTAACCATCCCTGGAAACTTTTGGAGATAGTCCCCAGTGCGCCTATGACAATCGGGATCACTTTGACTTCATGGCAGTTCCAAATCCTTTTCACCTCCCACTTTAGGTCCTGGTATCGGTTAATTTTCTCCCTCTCCTTCTCTTGCACTCTCGTGTCGAACGGGCAGGCCACATCCACAATCAGGCACGATCTTTTTTCTTTGTCCACAACCACCAGGTCAGGTCTATTGTGTTCCAGTTTTTTGTCCGTCTGTATCCTAAAATCCCACAGCACCTTCACCTGATTGTTCTCCATCACCGCCTCTGGCCTATGCTCATACCATTTCTCAGAATGTGGTAAATTGTTTACTTTTCACAGGTGCCAGTGGATCACCCTGCCCATCACATCGTGTCTCCAGCCCTTATAGTGGGTCTGGGCTAGGTGTTTACACTCGGATACAATGTGAGCCACAGTCTCCTCTCTCTCTCCACAGATCCTGCACAGTGGGCTAGCCTCCTCCTTGTAAATATGGTGTTTCAACCACTTCGTTTTGAGGGCCTGCTCATGCGCAGCCATTAACATTCCTTCTGTAGCCTTGTTGAGGTCTCCTCTTCTCAACCAGTTCCATGTCTGTGGATCTCTGAATTCAGTTTTCTCAAAGAAGGTACTATGAAGGGATTTTTCCTGAAGGCTGCTCTTTCTCCTTGATGTTATTTCCTCCTTGGACATCCCCTGGCCTATTGTCCCCTCCTTCAGTACAGTTCTGAGCATTGGCTCCTTACTATCAGTCACGTATTTGTGTAGGTTGTTTTTCTCCATCTGAACACAGTCCTCTATGCTGATAAGACCTCTTCCACCCTCAGATCTCCTTAGGTAGAGTCTATCGACATCACTCCTCTTGTGGAACATGTTGTAGATAGTCAATAGCTTCCTAGTCTTCCTATCCATTTCTTTTTGTTCAGCAACATTCCATCTCAGAATTCCCGCACTGTACCTAATAATAGACACAGCTCGGGAATTTACTGCGCTTATGGCATTTCTGCTGTTCAGATGTGACTTCAATACGCTCCTTACTCTCCGAATGTATTCAGTTCTTAACAATTCCTTCATTTTTTTGTTCTTTATGCCATCAGCCTCCAGAACGCCCAAATACTTGTATCCTTCCTCAGAGTCAATTTCCTTTATCATCTCACCTGTTGGTATCTGGATTCCGTTACTTCTGCTCAACCTACCCTCCTCATCACAATGACTCCACACTTACTAATACCAAACTGCATACATATATCACTGCTGAAAATACGGACAGTGTCAACAAGCACATCCAACTCCTTCTCACTCTTCCCGAAGAGCTTAAGATCGTCCATGAAGAGGAGGTGATTGATGGTAAGCCCTCCCTTTCCCAACCCGTATCCTGCTCTCACTTTTCGCAGTACACTGGTCAGGGGCATCAGGGCAAGGACAAACAACAGAGGGGACAGCTACCTCCCTGGAAGATACCTCTCTTGATCTTCACTCTTCCCAAGGATTCTCCAGTTGATGTCAACTCTGTTTCCCAGGACCTCATACTCTTGCCCAACAACTGCCTGATGTTATCTGCCACCTTGAAGATCTCCAGGCTTTTGGTGATCCAAGAATGAGGCACCATGTCAAATGCCTTTCTGTTGTCTATCCATCCCATGGCAAGATCAGTGTGTCTCCTCCTGCAATTCCCCATTACCATCTTATCAATAAGTAACTGGTCCTTTGTACCACGTGACTTCTTTCAGCATCCTTTCTGTTCGTCCGGTAACAAGTTGTTTGTGTGGAGGTGATGGTAGATTTCCTCAGACACAATGCTCGTCAACAGTTTCCACATTACGGACAGACATGTGATAGGTCTATAGTTGGTAACATCATTACCCTTGATTCGGTCTTTCATTATCAGAACTATGGTACCTTTTGTCAACCACTCTGGTACCTCACCTGACATCAAGCAGTCATTGAACATGGTTGTCAGTTTCGGGTGGAGGGATGTTATATTTTTAATCCAATACCCCTGCACACCATCTGGGCCTGGTGATTTCCAGTTGGTTAGTTTTTTGGCCTGCCCCTTAAGAGTTTCAACTGTGATACTCAAATCAGTTTGTTGGTGTGCCTGCTCACCGATCTCCCTCTGTACTGTCTCAATCCACCCTGCCTGGAAAAAAGTAAAGCAAATTACTTTACTTGCTTTACTTTTTTCTTTACACTTATCCGCTTTTCTTCACTCTCAGTATTTTTTCTTTCATATATAGTTTTACCCCCCATTGTTCTACCTACCGTTCCGACTTCCTCCCTCTCCCCCTCCCCAGTATCTTCTTTGACCTCATGCCCAGCTGTAGCTGGCACTACCAACGCTTGATTGGGTCTACTCCACCCCCTCCCCTCTTTCTCCTACTGGCAGGTTTAGCCACCATCTCCCCTACTAATTTGCAATCACAGAATTACTACTGATTTTTGACAATCACTTTGACCATATATGGAATTACCCCTTGAGAAGATCGGCTATTTAAATACCAGGATAAATTTTCATTTAGTCCAGAATTAGCCGTCGAAACGGCTTGAGCTCAGCCGTCGGGGTCTTACTGGTTCCTATTACCCACTCTACTACCCCAAGTATTGAGTACTTTGGTGCGTTATGGTCCACCTGGTTCCTTACCACATTTCCTTCGTTATATATATATATATATATATATATATATATATATATATATATATATATATATATATATAATAATAATAATAATAATAATAAAATGTGGAGAGGAGGCACACGAGTTAGGATATATATATATATATATGAAAACATGGAGAAAGAGACGATTATGAGGAAGAAAAATATTTTTTTTTCCTTTTTTGTTTCTCTCTCTCTCTTTTTTCTGGGTTATTTGCCTCCTTCACGGAACCATGGTTCAACTAAGCACTCTTGCGATATTAACACATTTTGAACTGCTTAACTTCAATGACTGTGCTTGTAAATAACATTATCTTTTCTTCCACATTGACTTTTTACGTTCCACATTATGCACGTTTTTTTTTTCCTTTTTCTTTATTTTTTCACTTCTTAAACCTTGTTTGTATATAACATTATTCTTTCTGCACCTTCTGTTTAACATGTACGACACCACACTAATACATTTCACTATCATTTGATAATGCATATAAATGGTGGAACTGGTAATAGACAATAATTAAATATATAAATAGATAAATAAATGCCATTGTTAAATAATAAATAAATCAACTAATACCTTAACACTTCACACAAAGTAAAACATTTCGTTTTAATCATTTTCTAACCCAGAAAAAGAGAGAGAGAGAAACAAAAAAGGAAAAAAAAATGTTTCTTCCTCATAATCGTCTCTTTCTCCCTGTTTTCATATATATATATATATATATATATATATTTACTCACCTAAATCCGAATTATCACATGAAAAGAATTTTTTTTAATTCTTTAATTTCTAATTGTTAATTTCTTAATTGTTTAATTTATAATTTCTGATATTTGATTTAGGATTTTAATTTTTATTTCCAAATCTCACTCTTAACTTCCAACGTAAAACCATGATACCTAGAATTAAGTTTATTTTCCCTTATAAGGTGATGGTCAGTCGTACCGTCAACGCTTAGTGAGGGGTAGTATTATGACCTGTAAAAACTAACACTCTCCCATCCCCTCTGGCTCTCGGCTGACTGCCGCAGCCGTGATGGGTAGCAGTAAAATATGGTACAGGCATTGGTGGGCCATTGTTTTGGCTGAGAGGGTGAACTGACTAAGCGAATTTCGTTGAAATCTGCGGTGGCTAATGGTCAACTTCCTTCGGACATGCGCTTGCGCAGGCCGGTGTGGGTGAATTGGTACTCACAAGGGAGCGGATGAAAAACCCCAAAACACGCAATTCATCCGTTCCCATGTCGATCCAATTTGGATTGCCTCGGAGACATAACCTTATTATGTAACAAGCTGTCTGATGATGACACGACACTCGCACACAGAACAGTGTGGCCAGTGTCGTCACTGAAATATATCACAGCATTATTATTAAAGGACTTGAACATCTGAAACTACTTCGCTTTTCCTTATTCTATATATATATATATATATATATATATATATATACATACATATGCATGTGCGTTTAAGATTGTAAATAAGGAAGGGGTGTCGTATTTGTGTAAAAATATTTTTTGAAAAAAGAATTTCAACATGGATAACACAAGAACTAGAGAGAGCGCTGTCAGACAACACCGAGAGAGGGAGACTTTATCAGCATGTTAACAAGACAGCGTTCCGGCGGAGGTAAATATAAACGAAAATATTACAAAGGAAAAGAGGATTGTTACAGATTTAAAATTACCAAATATTTCTAACACAAACAACACCAACAACAACACCGTCAATAACAACAGCAACAACAAAAATAACAGCGGTAAAGTCGAGAACGACAATAACAATGACAATAATAACAGCCACAACAACAATAATAATAGGAACAGTATCAACAAAAACAACAATAATAACAACAGCCACAATGACAGTAACAACAGCAACAGTATCAACGAAAACAACAACAACAACACCAACAACTGTACCAACGAAAACATCAACAATGACGTCGATACATGTAACAGCGATCTCAGCATCACCAGTAAGACCAGTAGTGGCAGTAATAGTGGTGCTGGTGAAAAAGGGACCACTTCTTTTGCAGGTGTCGCCCGAAATATCGAGACAGTGTTAGTCACAGAGGAGGAGATGGCAGTCGCAAGGGCCATGGTGAAAAGAAGCGCCAATAGAGTCTCCCTGAAATCTCCACCCGATTTTTTCAAGGACCAGCAGCTACGGACGGTGACTTACAGCACCGTAAGCAAAATCTCACATCGGGTGGAGAGAGCCACGGAGTCTCAAATCCAAAAGGCCTTGGGGTGCGTCTGGGCACGCAAAACCCACATCACCCAAGGCAGAAAGTACGCCATAGAAGACGTACTTTTCGCTACTCCCCAGGAAGCAAAGTCTCACTCTTTGGAAACCCTAAAGAGTGAGGAGATAGTCTTGGTGCCCTCCGACTGCGGTCAGAAAATTGTGAGGGTCAAATTGACTCAGGTCCCACCCGACGTGCCCATACCGTGGCTGGCCGCGTCTGTCCTTGCTGGAATCGAGGACAGGACGACCATGCTGCAAGTAGAGAAAATAGGGAGAGAGAACTGGTCAGGTATAGGCATGCAAATGCTTATACAAACTGACCAGGAATGTATCGACGCTATCCCCGATATCATAGACATCGAGGAAGGACTCCAACTCCCTATAAGCGTAGAAGGAAGACGGCCAAAATGTTATCTCTGTCGGTCGAAGGGTCACCTCAGGGCATTTTCCCGCAGAAGACAGCGAAGAAGAAGGCTCCTCTCCAATACCTGGTCCGATGCTACCAAGAGCAGGGCAGGCAACAAACGCAGAAGCGATGAGTAGGAGGGCAACGTCCGTCGCAACCGTACCAAGGCCACGGACAACTAAAGCAGCAGCATCAGTGGCGGCAACACCAATAGCTACATTTGAAGTAGCTACACCAGCAACAAAATTGCCGAAGAGGGCTCCACTACCACCACCAACAGCCGTGGAACACATACTCCTCCCAGACGCCACGGAATCCGACATGGAGTTTAGGGCGGGAGTGAAGTGGCAAACGGTCTGCCACAAAAAAAGAAAAAAGAAAAAAAAACCCTCAGATTTACCCTCCAAAAGCGAAGGCATACAAAGAGGGGTAAAGGCAGCAAGGAAACTTGCAGCAACACCACCACCATCACCACCACAAGCACCACCACCAACAACAACCACACCACCACCAGCATCACCAAAAACACTAACAACGCAAACAAAACAAAACACACACACCAAACAGCAACAAGAAGAAAACAGCAACAAAATCACCCCTCACCCCAAAAAATAAACATGGCAAAAAAAGAACTCATACAATATATAAAGCAGCACACAGACATCACAGAAAAAAACTACTACACCCCACCAACACGAAGAACTCTCCCGACAAACATAAGCATCATTGAAATCTCAATAGAACAGTACAAAACTTTAAAACAAAAATTCCCCAACGCAGTTGGAAACTTCAGAGGGTCGGTTACCAAGAGTATATACACTGACATCCTCTTGGAAACACCCATTACCAGCCAAAGGGACGGTTCTACTGTCCCTTCACCACACGATCAAGGTAAGTGACCCTTTCTCACTTGCCCCGTTTCTCGTCCAACATGGCCGTACTCAGAATAGGCAGTATAAATGCACGTGGCCTGGGTCATCTTGGAAGCAGGGTCACCTGCTCAACGACCTCAGGTCACTAAACATAGATGTGGTGGCCATCAGTGAGACCAGAATCTCTGAAGCACAAGCCTTCGCACCGATCTTCGGCGGCTACGATGTATACACATCTCCCAGGCGTCCAGGATCGGGGGGAGGGGTTGCCGTCCTTTTTCGGAGGAGCTTGGATCTCGCCATACGAGCCACCTTCCTAGACCCAGAGGGTAAGTCGGTGGTGCTGGACGTGACCGGCAGCGAAGGCAATGCTTTCAGGCTGGTAGCCGTCTACGCCCCAACAGGGGCAGGACAGCCAGATTTCTTCAGACGTCTAGAGACCTTTCTTGGAACGTCCCGCTCTTTAGTGTTAGTGGGCGACTGGAACGGTATCGTGGATGCACGCTGGGACTGTGTGTGGCTAGTGGATAGAAGAGGAGGGTGCAAGAGCCTCACCAACCTGTTCAGACGTTTTGAACTGTCTGACAGGTATCGACTGGATCACCCGAATGTGCCAATGTGGACATGGACAAACCGCATGGGCTCATCCAGATCGTATCTCGATAGGGTATTCTGCAGAGAACTAGATAAGGCTAGTATAAGTTGTCCACAATTTAAAATAGTCGACTACAGAGACCACAAATTTGTGATCTGTGAGATCGACATAGACAGACTTCATAGACAAAGGCCCGGTTACTGGAAGCTGAACGTGTCTTTCCCGGCGCGCAAAGCCTACAGAGATCGGCTTAGGGTATTAGTTAAGCGGGCGTTGACGTGAGCGGTCGTCAAAAACAGGTGGTGGTTCGCCCTGAAAGGGCAATTAAAGTAGAGTCGATTAGGTTCAGCAAAGGACTAGTGATAGAGGAAAATAGAGTAGAGGGAGAGCTAGTCAGAAAACTAGAAGAGGCGTTTAGGACAGGAATCGCAACCGACGTGCTTGCGGCGAGATTGGCACTCGACCAATTCTTCAACGCAAAACACGGAGGCTGCATTGTCAGAGCTAGAGCGCTTGCTCCGAAACAGGAGGGGACAAAAGCCGTCCAATGGGCCCGGGTGGCAGAGGCGCGACGTGGCAACAAAGCCACAATTCGGTCTTTGTCTGACCAAAACGGGTGCGTGTTGCTCGAACCCGAGCAGATGTGTGAAGCTTTTCAGCAGCACTTTGCTGAACTGTTCGGGAGGTGCATGCCTCGACGGACTGTCTCGGCTCTCAACGACCGCAGCACAGTGTTGCGAAAAGCCAATAACAGCCGATGAAATACGGGAAGCCATGCCTAACTGCACGAGGGGTAAATCGCCAAGTTTGGATGGTCTGCCCTACGAGCTTTATACATTTATGCCAGACTTGTTCGGTGACCTCTTGGCAGACGTTTATTGCAACTGGCAGCAGAACGGGAGCATTCCCAGTTTTGTGAGCCGGGGAGCGGTGGCGCTGCTGAGAAAAGACCCAAACAAGGGGGGTGTTATCGATAATTTCAGGCCTATAACTCTGCTAAACGCAGAGTTCAAAATTTTGGCCAAGGTGTTAGCAACGAGGTTGGCGCTTGTCGTCAAGGGTCTGGTGGAAGTGGCGCAGACATGCGCCATTCAGGACAGATCCATACACGACAACCTCCACCTCATGCGATACATCATAGAGAGGTGGTTAAGGAACCTGGCACGGGTGGGGCCCTGATCAACTTGGATCAATCAAAAGCATTCGATAGGGTCGACCATCGGTACCTGGCGGCGGTCCTCGGGGCAGCCAGTTTCGGGCCCGTTTTCAGGGGTTGGATCGCTGCGATGTACAGCAACATCTGCTCAGTTGTGATGGTGAACGGTCACCTGTCGCAGCCGTTCAGCATCATGCGCTCAGTCTGCCAGGGTTGTGCCCCTCTCGTCCCTCTTGTACGTATTGGCTCTCGAGCCGTTACTGCACAAACTGGGGGCGATGAGGGGCGTCCCACGCGAACTAGGATGCGGGAAATCCGTGTTGGCTTACGCCGACGACGTCACCTTGGTGGTGTCGAGCACCAGACACGTCCAGATGCTCAGCACCGCTCTCAAAGAATACGAAGCGGTGACAGGAGCAAAGATAAACCAGGAAAAGTCGGTGGGCTTGCAGCTCGGCACCTGGAGAGGCAAGTCCATGCCGTCCGACAGCGTCGTGGAGTGTTAACTGGTCCGTCCAACGACACGACGCTGTTGGACAGACCGGTTAAATTGCTCGGAGTCTGATTCGGACCGGACATCCAGATGGAGAAAAACTGGAACGAGGTGACGAGCAAGGTGGCCTCCCTCACCCAGAAATGGGCCGAGAGGAAGCTGTCCCTGAAAGGTCGGGCGGAGGTGGCGAATGCGTACATCGCCTCCGTCATCTGCTACCGCCTCACCATCGTCCCTTGCACCGACCCAACTCTCACCAAAAAAGACCGAGGGATAGAGCTTGGAAACTGGAATGTCTCCAGGCGCTCAATGTCCTACGCCAGCTGGGCACCAGTATCGGTGGAACATCCACCTCGGCGTTCTATAGAGGACTAGTGGAGGGGAAGAGCGACGACGTTCTCGGAGAGATCCTGGGCGTCGAAGAAGATCAACTGTTTGCTCTCTTCCGGAGAACTTTCAGCCCAGGGCCTATGGATAACTTCCAAAAATCCCTGGCCTGGCAGTGCTACCGGGGAGCGCTGCCGGTTCGAGCTAAGGAAGGTGTTTGAGTCTACCGAGTTCTCCAATAAGCTCAATAGGATTGAGAGAACAGCATGGAACTGTTTCAAAGCAGTTGTTAATGGCTTCCTGGGCAACTACAGAGTTGAAAACTACCAGCAACTGGTGCAGGATCTGATAAAGGCTTTTGGCACCATGGGATGCAGGATGTCGCTTAAACTCCATATGCTGGACGCTCACCTGGAAAAATTCAAGGACAATATGAGCGCCTACTCAGAAGAACAAGGCGAACGATTCCACCAAGATGTGAAAGAGATAGAGCGGAAGTACCAGGGCCACTACAATGAAAAAATGATGGGGGACTATATCTGGGGGCTAGTGCGGGAATGCGACCTGGACTACAACCGCAAATCCAGGAAATCCAGTCATTTCTGACGTGTATAAGTTGCTTTATAAGTGTTATTTGTTTTTACTTGTTTTCTTTTGATAAGCTTGTGTAATAAAATAAATATATACTCTGTTGATTTAATTATATGGACTGATAAATTTTAAAAAAATGTGTTTTTCCTTGAAAAATATGAAAATTTCGAAATATCAAACTTCTGACCACAAACTCAAACTTCTGATTAAATAATAGTGTTTTTTTTTAAATAATAATGGGATATAACAAACCAGTAAATGACACTTAGAACCGGGGAACAAAACATAAGTTACGCAATGTTATTTATTTAAAGTGGTGAAGGCTTGTGTATGACATGCAGCATGTTTTAAATCTGCTAATTGCAATGATACCTTCGAACAACAGTCCTCATATATTATTGTCACAGAGTTTCACCATTTCAGTATGCATATGCATACGTACACACAGTTAGCTGGTCGTTAATTCTTATGAATTATTTCGCTTTTTGGTGGCTATAGGTTTTTATCCCGCAGGGTGTCCAAATATCACACTCTTCACAGAGCAGACTTTTAAGGGTTGCTGATTTAGTTGTCGACGACCTGATCATACAATACATTGTACTGGATTGCATATTATCAATAGCGCTCGAGAGCAACTTAATGCAACATATATACATACATACAGACAGACAGACACATGTTATTTGCTACTTCTTGCACTCGGAAAAGTGCCGCCCATTCATTGAACATTGCACGATTATGTGCCCCGAGGTGACTTTCCGAACCCGCTTTTGTTTTGCTGGCACGTTCACAGATGACAATTAAACTGTCTGTTTTGGCTGGGGTGTTGTCTTTATGCATTCTGTCATGTCCAGCAAGTTCACCAGCTGATTTGCAAATTAATCCACACTCATTGCAACTGTCCTGTGTATAGCGTGGCGATATAACCATCTCACAAGTAGCTCACTTTCTCTCTGGCTCGTGTGACTTCAGATGGTAGACAAATCCAGCTCTTGATAGAAGAAATCGGCCACATACGTTGCACCTCAACTCATGCTGTACATTTGCAGGCACTGCATTCGAGTCCCGCTTACGGAGTCAACATATCAAAGCAATATGCTCCACTCGATTTTTCTTAAAAGTATCATACCCATACATGGTGATCTTTCTCCAATATGTACGGCTTTCAGCCAATGCCTCCCAGTCCTCCATATCAAGCTTCAGAACTTTAAGATTGTCTTTTATGACATCTCTAAACCACTTCATTGTTTTATGCTGTGACCATTTTCCTCTGGTCGGCTATTTAGGCAGCCTTTCATCTTCCATTCTGACCACTTCACCAGCCCAACGCATCTGGTTCAAAATAAGCTTCTTCTCAATACTGGTGCTGCCCGCTTTCTCAAGTACAGCAGCATCAGGTGTGTAAGAAGACCACTTGATATTCAGGATACATTGCTGATAAAACTTTTCAAGCTGCCTAATGTAATGCGTGTAAATTGTCCACGTTTCGCATCCGTATAGCAGGACTGTAAGAACTCAGGCCTCGTACACAAAGAGCTTTGTGTTTCTCGTGATACCATGATCAGACCATACTCGCTTCTCAAGCTTCCCGTTCACCACATCAAGTTTTTTCCTCTAACGAAAATATTTGGCGCCACATGCACTTTCCTAATTGGTGAAGTATACATGGCCTTTGTCTTTTGTATGCTAATATTTAGCATGTATTAGAGAGGGTGTCCAATATCAACTGCATGTCCTCTACAATGAGTGCCACAAAATCGGCATGAACTCTCCGAAAAGAGTACCAAATGTTTTGGAATTGGTGTTAAAACGTCATAGATTAAAAACTTTGCTAGAAGTTCTAAATCGCAAGTGTACACCGATTTCGAAGTTTTTGAAGGCATATGTCAGTAGCACAGTGAAGTAGATACAGAACAGAGTAGGTGCAGGTATGTCGCCCTGCTTGACATCGTTTCTCACTGAAATTGGCTCTGAAAGTGTTCCATTGAAGTTCACTTTTGCTATCATATTTTGATTGTTTTTTTAATATTCCAACAAATTCAGGTAGGCATACAAGTTTCTCCAATATGACTGAAAATGCACTACGATTAACAGTATCGAAGGTCCACAATAATTTGGTACAGTAGCACTCACTGCTCAATACGCTTCTCCACAAGATGGCGGTATGCAAATGAGGCTAATCAGCCGATGTGTAAATTTGAGAATACTATGTATCGTCAGAAGCTCCAGTGGGTAGCAGAACGAGCAGAATACACAACCTTGACATGGAGCAAGACATTCCGAAACAATTGTCAATTGTCGATTGTTTTCTCTCAGCTACCGCTAGAACAAAAGGATAACGTTGTCATCTACCACGTGGTGTTTTATGGGGCTGTTTACTTGCAAACAAACCGAATATTAATAATATTGTGATATTATTATATTGTTATTATTCACTCATGAATACATTTAGTACATATTCTTATCTCAGTTCCAAACAAATAAATGTCGCCGATCTCGTATAAACCCGCAGAAACAGGTGTTTGGCAATCTCACACGGTTACTGAGATAATATGATCGCAGCTTAAGTTATTCATACTGAGATACTTGTTTGTTTATTATACATACACATACAGATTATTCCTTCATACACACCCCTATTATATATATATATATATATATATATATATATATATATATATATATAAATACATATACATACATATATACACACGTGTTTGTGTGTGCGTGCGTCTGATAACATTATGAAAGCGTGGCTAAATTGACGGAAGTAAAATAATTACGAAAATACTTATGTACCTTATGTAATACTATTGTTAGTGTAAATCATTCGAAATCTTGTTTATTGACTATTGATTATTGGTTAACATGATTTGGTTTCTTTATTCCAGATAGCATTTCAGTGAACCCACGTGATATGTCAAAATACCAAGTCTCTCCTCCATTTTCCATGTGGACATGTGGTCTATGTATTCTGATACTTGTCTACACATCCATAAGTTACGCGGATGCACGATACATACCAGGAAATAGACTGTAAGTAATTTTAACCTATTTCAACATACGTACGTACGTACGTATGTATGTATGTATGTATGTATGTATGTATGTATGTATGTATGTATGTATGTATGTATGTATGTATGTATGTATGTACGTATGTATGTATGACCTGGGAGAGATGACCCCTTAGCCTTTGTCTGGGAGAGATGACCCCTTAGCCTTTGTCAAGGCAGAATTCTAGGAGAAGGAAAACTCTGATATAACACCTGCAACTCTGATGGTATCCAATGATGTTGACTTGTTCTTCTTTTTCGTAAATATCATCTTGGTTAAAAGAGTGGGACTGGCTTTGTGCAGTGCCTTTGCTCACTATAAAAGCTTCACGGCACAGGCATTGCTTTATATCTGGAGATCTCTCTGCACTTGTCGTCACATGATACCATGGGCCCAGCACTATGTGTCAATAATTGTCGCAAGTGTAGTGTTTGTACCAGAGTTTTCAAGTCGCTGGCTGGACTAAAAAGTCACACTCGTTCAGCGCATCGGTATGGGTTCTCCTACATGGATATAAAGTAGTGGCCGTACTCGAAAACGAGTTGGCAGCCACCATGTATGTATGTATGTATGTATGTATGTATGTATGTATGTATGTATGTATGTATGTATGTATGTATGTTCTTCTGGTATTATAATATCACAAATTGTTGCCAATAGAGTGAGAGTCGGTTTCTAACATAGATACAAGACTCTCTCACTGGAATTTACACAACATCAACTAGGTAGATATGTCTGTATGTCTGCATGCATGCATGTGTGTGCAGGTATGCATGTTATTGTATGTGTGGATGTGGATGTTTTGGGGGTGTATGTGTGCATATGCTTTACGTATGTATGTATGTATGTATGTTATGTTGGGTCACTCTGATGTTCTACTGGTATATGTAACCCATTACAACCTGTCGCATGACAACGGGTCGTCGGCGACTAAACCGGCAACCCCACCAAGTTTACTTGGTGGGGAAGGTGATTTTGGACACCCTGCAGGACA
This sequence comes from Eledone cirrhosa, assembly GCA_964016885.1. Classification (NCBI taxonomy): domain Eukaryota; kingdom Metazoa; phylum Mollusca; class Cephalopoda; order Octopoda; family Eledonidae; genus Eledone; species Eledone cirrhosa. The sequence continues at coordinate 363,315,000 of OZ024740.1, forward strand.
AAAGCCAAAACCTGGCAAAGAGCGGAAGAACTCATATGAGTCAACGGCCAATCAAAAGGGTGTAAATATGTATATACATGTATGCATGTGTGTATATATATATACATATATATATATATATATGTGTGTGTGTGTGTGTGTGTGTGTATACATGTATGCATGTGTATGTATATGTGTAGGGACATAGAAATAATTGGGCTGGATACCCGACCGCGCGGTTAAACCACTGGGAGTGAAGGACCCCTAACCTCTGTCAGGGCATTCTACTAGAAGAAGGCAACTCAGGAAACTGGGATAACTCCGACATAAAACCTGCGACCCAGTACTTACCGATGATGTGATCTTTTCTTCTTTTCGGGTATAGCTACTGTCGCTCAGAGAGTGGGGTTGGCTCAGTGCACAGTCTTTCTGCACTTTAAAAATAATCTTCACGCACAGGTATTGCACGATAGCATTAATTGATAATTATTAGTAATGTTATATAGTGCAATGGCCACACTCGATAACGAGGGGGCAGCCATCATGTATGTATGTATGTATGTATGTATGTGTGTGTGTGTGTGTGTGGTTTTGAGGTTTGGGTTTTCGGCTCACAATCGTAAGGTCGGGTCGTGAGTTCAATTCCCGGTGGCACGTTGTGTCATTGAGCAAGACTCTTATTTCACGCAGCTCCAGTCCACCGAGTTGTACCTATAATTCGAAGGGCCAGTCTTGTCACATTCTGTGCCATGCTGAATCTCCCTGAGAACTACGTTAAGGGTATGCGTGTCTGTGGAATGCTCAGCCACTTGCACATTAATTTCACGAGCAGGCTGTTCCGTTGATCGTATCAACAGGAACACTCATCGTCGTAACCGACGGAGTGCCAACAACATGTATGTATGTATGCTATTCGCTCTCTTAATTTTGAGTTTATTTTTGATCGGCCACCATCCCGGTGGCAAGGTTGTAAAAAATGAAGGAAATTATCTTTATTAAATTATCTTTATCTCATCTCTTGTGTGATTGTTCATACTTTGAATAGTAAGAATATTTTACAGATTTTTAAAGGTTCCAGATATTACAGCCATTTGTAGCTTATGAATTAAAGAGTTACATTCTTTCTCCACAAATCTAAGTTCAGTTACATTTTGGTCCAGGTGGGTTGGTATATATCCTGCAGCTCCAATAATAATAGGTATAAAGCTGAAAGTGTATCTTGCACATTGGATCGGCATCACCTCGTCAATGGTCCGTAGATATACTCCTTCTCTTGCATTTCTTTTACCACATTGGCACCATGTGAACAGGTGACATTTACAGAGCATATTTTTAATGTGTGGTCCCAATAAACAATATCAGGTGGGCTGAGCTTCAATCTGGTGGCAATTTTTATTTTTCGGTTCCACCAATATTCTTTTGTGTCATTAGTTTCACCATTTTCCCCCCTATTTGATTTGATTTTCACTTTTCGTAATGCATTCCAGTTCCTTCTTGCTATCCCATCATGCCTCATGGGGAGGTAGTCGCGAGAAGTCATTCTTTCACGGTTGGCAATAATGTGGCTAACATCTTTAATCTTTGATTTGCACAGCTTACATTTATTGTCAACTGATGACCTTCCTCTTTTCTGCAGTAGATACTTGGTGGAGATATATACATGTCAGGCTTCTAGTATGGATTGTACCCTCTATGGCCTGTGGTTTTCGTCTCAACTACCCATGAACAACGTTCTCAGTGAACTGATCTTTTTTTTTATTTTGTCCGAGCATTAATTAGATTCTTCCAGGGCGGTGGATTGGTAGTATCGGTAGAGGGTCAGACACCATGCTTTCCAGCATAGTTACGTCCCTTTACGATCTGAGTTCAAATCCCGCCGAGGTTGACTTTGCCTTTCATCCTTACGAGGTCGATAAAATAAAGTACCAGTAATGCACTGGGATAATTGATGGCCTTGTGCCAAAAGTAGAAACAATTCATTAGATTCTTCCCATATTCCTGAAAAAAATGGTTATTTCATGTCTCTCTTCTAGATGAGTGGTTACCTTAACAGTATTATTATTTTCATGCAGGGCGGTGGATTGGCAGTATCGGTAGAGGGTCGGACGCCATGCTTTGACACATAGAGTTACGGCCCTTGCCATTCTGAGTTCAAATCCCGCCGAATTTAACTTTGCCTTTCATCTTTACGGGGTCGATAAAATAAAGTACCAGTAATACACTGGGTAATTGCTGTCCTTGAGCCAAAAGTAGAAACAATTATTATTTTCATGCTCATAAATCTAGATGGCTGTTGACCTTCTTCGTCTGATGAAGATTTTGTATCAGTGTTATTATGTGTGTTTCGTATGATATTAATATGGATTTTAGACGCTGGTCACCCTCCTTCTGTGAGAAATATAGCATATCCACATCCCCATTGATGTTAAAATTTCCATTAACACTGAGCAGCTTGTGAGTCCTCACATCCATCTCGTTCAGTTCTTACAATCACCAACTCTGCAGACCAAATGTTGGTGTTAGGATGAGCACAGCAAAACTATTATGGGCAATGTGCTTGTTGTACGCTGAGAATTCTGATGACTATTCTCTTTATTGTCCTGGCGTACTCATTCCTGGTTCTTCCCTTATTCCTGGGTCCATCGTATCTGACATTATCATCCTGTCTAAAATACCTATAATTGTCACCTAACTGTAGATGTTATATCCTCAAAACATTCATTTTCAGGTTTGCAGAGGAGGGCACAACTATTCCACACTTTATTATCAAAAATGTATATTTGGACTCAACAAATTTCATTCCAACGTCTGTAGAAAATTGGGTAATGCGGTCTCTAAACCAGAAACAAAGCTTTTATTTTAGAATTCAGACTACATCAACTAATTAATCATGTATCTCTCCCTGCATATGTGTATGTGTGCAGGTATGGATGTTATTGTATGTGTAGGTCTATGTTTTAAATTATATACGTGCACATATACATATCTTTCTATATCTACACGTGTATATCTGTAGATATTACACGCTAAAATTCGGGAATGTTTTACATACTTTTGGATTTCCACTGTATTTATGATATCCTAATTAACCGTGCTTTCTAGTTTTGTGAAGCCCAACTTCTCAAGATTTTTCTGAGACAGTTAGTAACACATTCAAGTACCCCATTGATAAGAGGTGAAAATATAATGTTGTAGTCAGGGTTGAGTAACTGCAGGTTCCTCGTTAGTTCACCACAGATGTTCTCCTTTTCAATAATTTTAAAGACTAAATTGACTTGGGATGGCAGCTGATTTTCCTTGCCTCATGTCATTATGTCTTAGCTGTTATGTCTACGTCATACTGAAGTTTTGACAGAAACATTCTACCAGTACTGTTTCATATTATGTGTGAGTACGTCATCCACATCAATGTAAATTTTTATATTCGGGACCAATATTTCTATGGACTGCATTATATAGTGGTTTGGATAAAACATTATGTTTCAATAGGGAGATAGTTCTGTGATAACATTTTGCAGTTCGTGACATGTTGGTTGTTTATTCCACAGTCTCGGTTTGTTGTCACATCTTGGCATTTTACCTACATTTCTATCCTTTTTCTACATCAAGTATTTCGTTTGTTTTACTTGTTCTTCGGCTGCAATGTCATGCCCTTCAAAGTGAGAGCTAATGTACCGGTGGTTGGTCCAAGATACACTACTTTGGTTACCTATATCATACCCAGTTTCTGACAACAAACATCTATGATTTCTGTTGTGTGCATGTATGTATGTATAGATGTATGTACGTATATATATATATATATATATATATATATATATATATATATATATATATGTATATATATGTGTGTGTGTGTGTGTATATATATAACGAAGGAATTGTGGTAAGGAACCAGATGGACCATAACGCACCAGAGTACTCAATACTTAGGGTAGTAGAGTGGGTAATAGGAAAAAGTATTACCCCGACGGCAGAGCTCAAGCCGTTTCGACGGGTATTTGTGGACTAGGGGTACTTCCTTATAAGGAAGTATCCCTTGAAAAGTTCGGATGAATTCTAATTTAGTCCAGAAATACCCGTCGAAACGGCTTGAGCTCTGCCGTCAGGGTCATACTTTTTCATATATATATATATGTGTGTATGTATGTATGTATGTATGTATGTATACACACGATTGTAAAACTACAACCAACGATTTCCTGAGCTAACTAAGTCTGACGATATGAATAATAACGATCTGTTGCAGTTCTGCATTCGATCCCGGTGTAATATCGTGTGTACGAATTATAGTAGATAAATATAAATTTTACTTATATATAGAGAGAGAGTGTTCGTGCTAGAAAGATCTTCTTCAGTTCAAACTCACAATCAGCACCTTTTACACACACACACACACAGATACATATATATATATATATATATATATATATATATATATATAGAGACTAGAAAGATCTTCTTCAGTTCAAACTCACAATCAGCACCTTTTACACACACACACACACAGATACATATATATATATATATATATATATATATATATATATATAGAGAGAGAGAGAGAGAGAGAGAGAGAGAGAGAGAGGGGGAGAAAGAATATAGTAGTGACCAGATCTCGTTAGGGGAAATCGAAGACTGACAACATGAATTGTTTTTTTGACTCGACAAGAGAATCGTTTATCATAGTGTTTCCGTGGTGGTTAACCGTGGGTACAATGAAGATAAATCCAGGAGTGTTTATGTATTATATAATAAGTAACATGAATATATATATATATATATATATATATATATATATATATATATATATATATATATATATATATATATATATATATATATATATATATATATATATATATATATTATATATATATATATATATATATATATATATATATATATATATTTATATATATTTATATATATATATATATATATATATATTTATATATATATATATATATATATATATATATATATATATATATATATATATTTATATATATATATATATATTTATATATATATATATTTATATATTTATATATTTATATATATATATATTTATATATATTTATATATTTATATATATATATATATATATATATTTATATATATATATATATATATATATATATATATATATATATATATATATATATATATATATATATATATATATCAAAATAAAGATCCGAAGGCATGGTATAAATTTCCAATCATTTTAATCACGACACATGTTTTAATAAGAGATAGATCGATCGTGCGGCCATGATCGATTATCACTGATCTCCTCAGGTGAAAATGAATTGTCTTCAAATCCTTGATATGAGGGAGAAAAATTCAACGATGCTCACTCACTAGAGTTCCCCCCCCCCCTCCTCCGCTATGAAGATTAAGTAGTAAAACACGCCGACTGCTATCGTCCTCAGTTAGGGTAATAAAACTATCAAGTCTCTATCTCTCAATAGCTGTAAAAGACGCTGGACGGGTCTAATCTCAACATCAAATCTTTAGAATTACAGTCGGTCACAGTTAGTGTGAGTGAGTACACACACACTCACACATCATATATATATATACCAACATAGTATGACTGGTCACGGTCCTATCAATTGAACACTACACTAGGTTTTGATCCGTGATCATCTAACCATGGAGTGCTCACAGTTACTGGTTGGACAATATTACTTACACACCATTAATGGGTTTACACACATCCTCGGGATTTTGCTATTCTTTTTTATTTTATTTTATTTTATTTTATTTTATTTCTGTGTTGGGTAACACACCTCCACCCCTCAAACACCTATCTTAAAAGCCCAAGGGCCCATATGACGGGAAATCGCACATACTGACACCTTAACTCAAATACCCAACCCTACACAGAGCCCCTTGGTGGCCTACATGGCGGTTGCTTGCACGCACAGATTTGGGGACTCAGATTCTCAATGGGACAACAGCACATACAGAGTTCGATATGAGCTGACTACTTGCTCTTCACATGGATGTGTATATACCAAAACATACACTTTTTTAGACGATGCGGATGTGTATATACCAAAACATACACTATATAGAAGATAAGGATGTTACAATTCAATCGATACACGTATAGCAGAACATTGAACTGAATTTACTTGCGTGTGTATAAGGTTGCGGTTGACCCAATTTCTCCAATTTACATCGTCAAATTGAGATTTGACCAATATAACATTTGTTGTTTTGTAAACTAACTTTCGGTGAATATTATGTTGGTATATATTTATATATATATATATTTTCTTCGACCTCGCGTCGGTGTGTGTGAGTGTGTGTGTACTCACTCACACTAACTGTGACCGACTGTAATTCTAAAGATTTGATGTTGAGATTAGACCCATCCAGCGTCTCTTTTACAGCTATTGAGAGATAGAGACTTGATAGTTTTATTACTCTAACTGAGGACGATAGCAGTCGGCGTGTTTTGGCTGCTTAATCTTCATGAGGGGGGGGGGGGACAAAACTCTAGTGAGTGAACATCGTTAAATTTTCTCCCTCATATCAAAGATTTGAAGACAATTCATTTTCACCTGACGAGGTCAGTGATAATCGATCATGGCCGCACGATCGATCTATCTCTTATTGAAACATGTGTCGTGATTAAAATGATTGGAATTTTATACCATGCCTTCGGATCTTTATTTTGATATAAATACTCCGTTTTACCTCATCTAGCTGTTCCCATAAATGGAATTGGAGATATACAAAAGCGTGGAGAACTTAATATTATTAACAAAACTTTATTGGACCGTTTGACACAACCAATAATACACCTTACTATATATATATATATATATATATATATATATATATATATATATATATATATATATATGGGGGGGGGAGTATGTGTCTGGGTGTATATATGTATGTATATATATTATCGAAATGCTGAATGTTTGAGAGTTGAAAATGTGATCTTCCCATACGCAGAACATAATGGTTATAACAGTAGATCAATATAGATAATAGTTGAAAAAATAGTTGAAAAACCTGAACAGACGCGCCTGCAATGAAGCATGCCCCCGTTTCGCTTGAATACTGTAGATATTTCTGTCCACTAGGGCGATCTGGACTAAATATTGCAAAAAATCTTTCCTGGAGATATAAAGTTTCTCATATAAGCCACAATAGAAAATGATAGTGTAAAACGTTAGATATAAAATAATTCTATGAAATCACCGACTGGGATGAAGACGGGGAAATAGTTAGGATAATGTAAGTTATTTTCAGCATCTATTATCACCGGGCTGCAAATAAAAATTCTTTTAAATCGTCTAAGTTTTTTCAACTAATATAGGACAATTTTGTACCGCTGAATCAGGAAATGACATCCGTTTCTCTCGATCAGGTCAGGTTTTTGTGCTAAGTCGATTTTAAAAAATCCGATCTTCTGACTATATCGATTACATTTTTGTGACATTTTCGGTTGATTTTTGTTAATATTTCTCATTCGAAATAGATTTTTAAGAGAAAAAATCGTTTTCTAACACAATTCATTAATTAAGTGTTATAAAAATTGATTAGTGTACATTGAATAGTAGAGATTGATAAAGGTAAGTACATGTAAATTGCATGTTGGATCATCATTGTTCAAATTTCAGGGCTTGAACTTCCGTTTCTTCGAACTATAATGCTCAGCGGCAAGGACGTCTCTTTTCAGAGTCCAACAGTAATCAGCCATCAGGACTGTATCCCAGCGTCCCTGATACCTGGTCTCCATTTCTTTCATGTTCTGATGGAATTTCTCCTCTTGCTCGTCGCTCATTTATTCCAGATTCTCAGGAAACCGATCCATATGTGAGAATAAGTACTGCATTTTGATGCTCAATTTGCATCCAAGGTTTCTGAAAGCAGTCAGCATATTGGTGACAGGTTCTGTGTAGTTCCTGTCCTTGTTGCCAAAAAATGTTCTTCACGACCAGAACAAAAACCTTCCACGCTTCCAGTTCTATTTCGTTCATAGACGTTTCAAACTCTTGATCTCTGATAAGCTGACGGAGTTGAGGGCAGTCAAAGATGCCATCTTTCAACTTCTCCATGGTCAATCCTGGAAAAGCGTGGCACAAGAAAGTGAAGCAGCCACCCTGCTTGTCCAGAGCTTTGGTGAACTGTTTGATCAAGCCGAGCTTGATGTGCAGCGGTGGGGAGAGTATCCTGTCTCTGTCTCCCAGAGGGTTGTTTATGATATTACTTGCTCTGCAAGGCACCAATTCCTCCTTTCCAGGCCAGTCCTTCTTCGTGTAATTCTGAGCTTGGGCCCTACTATCCCACATGCACAGAAAGCACGGGCAATTGGTGAACCCAGACTGTTGTCCCAACAAAACGTTCACCATCTTCAGGTCAACACAAATCAACTACTCATGATGATCATAACGAATCGAATTTTCTCCAGCACGTATTTCACTGCTTCATACGTCTCCTTAAGTGTAGTCGAGTGAGCGAGGCGTACAGCGGCAAACTGGTTGCCATTGTGCAGTACAACACATTTCAGAGATTACTTGCTGTTGTCAATGAACAGTCTCCAATCTTCAGGTTGGTACTGTGGCACACCAAGCTTGTACAGAAGCTGCACAATGTATGTACAGTACACCAAGTCGGAAGTACTCCAAACGGAAGTACTCTTGATGTCTGTAACGGCAGAAAGTGATGCGAGCACTGTCAGAGAGGAGGCTTTTTTCCTTCAATCTGGATGCCAACAGTTCAGCAGAGAACTTTGACAAGCTGAAATCGCGAATTAGATCATTTAGCTCCTTTTAAGAATAAAAATATGGGCATCATCGTCAAGAACCACTTCTTTTTCTTAAATTCCTTCAATACTGGAGGAATCTTCGTCACTAATATCAGGAGTTTCTCCAAAGACAGATACTGATTTCATCACAATAAGCTACAGGATGACGTGCTGATTCAAGATCAGGATACACTTGAGGCTGCTCCGGTTCTTTCTATTGATCCCAGTCAAATTAATAGCGCAGAAGTAGCAGTCAGTGCCATGGTTTGTCGGCTCCCTCCAAATCATGGGAATTCCAAAGTTCAGAAGCTATTCTTGCCCTTGGTCCAACGACGCAGATACTCGGTGCATGTCTTGCATACCATGTGTGACGCCCAAGTTTCATACCCAAATAAGCATGGTAAGCACGCTTTATGAAACTTGTGACTGGATTCCTGTTGGAACAACTGTGTATTCGACGCAGATGTAACAGAATACATCAGGCTTATTTTTGCAAGATCTGGCCGGATCAATTTCATTCACCTGCAAAAGAAAAAAAAAACAGTTTGTCAAAAGTTGATACATGTAAACTCTTCGGAATTCGTTTATTTAAAGAAATAAGAAAGAAGTTTGCATCATATAAATAGAAAATACTCGTACATGTAAACAAAAACTTTATAAAGCATCATGTGTCGATACATCAAAAAGTTGACCTGATTGAGCAAAACCAATGTAATTTTTGGATTCAGCACATCAAAATTGTCCTAAATCAACTATAGAAACTTAAACAGTAAATTTGTTGTTGGCCAGAGTTATTTTGTTTATATTCTTAATCATTACGAGACAATTCGTTATATCTACGACACTTTTCAGACCTTTTCCCAAGTACACAGCTCCCACTCAATGTTTTTAATTGAAATGTGTTGGTATCGTTACAAGTTATGTCTCTCCTCCTCTCTCTCTCTCACACACACACACTCTCTCTCTCTCTCTCTCTCTCTCTCTCTCTCTCTCTCAATAAATTGCCAGATCTAATTGATTCTCTGTAAAAACTTTCTGAAATTGCTTCATGAAAATATGAAGAGTTGGAACTGAGTCCCAATAGCTTCTGTCGTATCACAGGCTACAAACCAACAACAAACAAGCCAAGAAAGAGAAAGAGAATTCTGATGCAATTCCAACATCACTCTCACCAAGAGAAAAGTTCAGATGCAGGACCTTCAATGTTATTTTAGATCAGTTGACTCTTGTCTTACAAAAACACAGGACACCAATCACGGCATGACAAATTTAAAGCCATAGTAAACGTATTTAGTTTGCTTGATGTTGAGACAAGAACTGAAGCTGTAAAACTTACCACTGCTTTCCTATGTGATTTTTGTGATGTGTCGATAAAAACATGTCCAGATTGCTGTCTTTTCCAAGCACAGATCGTGTCTCATCCCATCTCAACAGACAGTTTTACTCAATGATGAAGCACTTGCTGATATCTTTCCAAGTGTTGATTATTATTAGAATATATTTGTACTTGATGGTCATAAGTTGTTCAAGTGAGACATCATTCAGCAAATTAACACTCAAAGAATTATCTGAGAACCCTGAAAGACCAAGAGCTCTTTGTCTACTGGATGATGCAATTTAAGGAATTCATTAAAGATTTGTCAGATGCCAAGTGTAGAGAGAAATACTTTTTGTGTGTATTGTAATGATGCATATAGCTGTAAGTAGCTATAGCTTACTGTACTTAATTTAGATAAACGTTTCTACCGACAGGTGCGTTTAACTTTTCTATGGACGATTTAGCATATCTTAGTACACTTGCCTCTGTGGCAGCCCAGCAACTAACTTGACAGTTTTGCATTTAATATATATGTACATTTTAATTTTTTTTTTCTTCTAGCATTATATATGTTTCCCTGTCACAGTTATGCAGTTTCATTTATATATAGTTCAGTTCTTTTGGTTTTTTTTTTTTTGGTTTTTTGCATTTAACTTTTGTCAATTACAATTATATGCACTAAGTGAACAGAAATTTAGTAATTTCCTGTGTTATAAATGTTCTGTCCTAGAGACCCATACACAAAAAGAGTAAGACGTTTTGAGAAATCAATGGCATGTTTATGAGATGTGTGTCGTTGAAACTGCATGGAAATGTGTATGCTGCATGTGTGAGAAGTACCTTGATTTATGGAAGCAGGACATGGGTAATGAATATGGAACCGCAGAGAAGGCTGGAAAGCGCAGATTGAAAATGGTTCAGTAGATGAGTGAACTGTTCCTCAGTGTGCGGAAGACAAAAATGAATTGCAGAGGATGATGGAGATAGAGTCAGTGATGAATGTTATGAAGAGAAATAGTATAAGATGGTTGGGACATGTGTTGAAGAACATGAGTGGGAGAAGAACAATGGAAATAAATGGGGAGGGTGATAGAAGAAGGGGATGACTAAAATATATATGTCTAGAGATGATAGAAGAAGAGATGAAAGTTAGGGGTTTGGTGAAGAGAAATGTAGTCAATACAGCTAAGCGTAAAAAGCTTATCATAGGGTCCAGGGTTCGGCTTCGGAGGGGAACTTTCTAGATGCAAATTCTATGGTCATTCGTGAATGAAAGGTCTTTTCACTTACATATATATATATATATATATATATATATAAACGTATGTGCCCGTGTGTGTATGTCTATATATATATGTGTGTGTGTGTGTGTGTGTGTGTGTGTGTGTGTGTGTGTGTGTGTGTGTGTGTGTGTGTGTGTGTGTGTGTGCGTGTGTCAGGGTAAGATTTTTAACCATCTTCGAACTCAATATAGTGTTGGTGTATTTACACCAATCGAAGCAAAGTGCCATCCGGTTTTGTGGAATGAAGATCTCCCGCTTAGGTGAATAAGTATTCAAATAGCAGGGTCGAGTGGATTTATTCTATGTGTATGTCATGAATCCATCTGAACTATATTTCCGTCAAATCACACATTCAACAGTTGCCTTAGGTCAATGGTAATATGATATGCCTGACCAAAGTCATCTTGCTTTCTTTTCTTTATTATGGTACATTTGGGCTAGTCTCATGAATGTCCGAGCAAGCTCGACCAGGTGATGATGATGAACTCACATATGTCTAAATTGCTCTTCGCCATTTATGCCTTCACCATTTCCACCGCGTGACCCTGCACATCCAAAAATGTGTAAATATGCATATACATGTATGCATGTATATATATATATTTATGTGTGTGTGTGTGTGTGTGTGTGTGTGTGTGTGTGTGTGTGTGTGTGTGTGTGTGTGTGTGTGTGCATGTGTATGCATGTGTATGCATGTGTATGTATGTGTATGTATATGCGCGGGGACATAGAAATAATCAGGCTGGATACCCGATCGCACGGTTAAACCACTGGGAGTGAAGGACCCCTAGCATTTGTCAGGGCATTCTTCTAGGAGAAAGCAACTCAAGAAACTGGGATAACTCCGACATAAAACCTGCGGCTCAGTAGTTACTGATGATGTTGATCTTTTCTTCTTTTCGGGTTATAGCTACTGTCGCTCAGAGAGTGGGATTGGCTCAGTGCACAGTCTTTCCTCACTTTAAAACATATTTTCACGCACAGGCATTGCACGATAGCATTAATTGATAATTATTAATAATGTTATATCGTGCAATGGCCATACTTGATAACGAGGGGGCAGCCATCATATATGTATGTATGTTCTGGTTTCATAATTTTATAATATTTTACCAATAGAGAGAGAGAGAGTTGGTTTCTAGCATAGACACAAGAGTCTCTCATTGGAATGTAAACAACATCAATTAGGTAGATATGTCTGCATGTCTGCAT
>OZ024740.1:363332570-363432570 GCA_964016885.1 Eledone cirrhosa
AATTGTATTTGGAATTAATTAATAGAAAATTTACAAAAATTTACAAAAATTATGAAATATTTCATGATTAAGATATTTGCAATCTAGCTTAACAAATGGTTCTTAAATACAACTATGTCGGGATGTTTTAATTTAAATAAGAACCTTTTAAAACAACAGATATGCACCAAGACCACACAATGGGGTGGTCGTACTGCTGCTTCAAACAAAGCATATACTTCACCCTGTCAGGTAGCTGTACGGATGCTACAAAAAAGCACCTAGTCCACCCGTTAAGGTTGTCGCACTGATGTTATAACAAAAGGCATTCGGTCCACCCAGTAAGATAATGTTGGTGCCACAATAGAAGCTCCTAGTACACGCTGTGATGTGGTTGGCTTTATGAGTCTTGCAGCTTTAAAACAAAAACCAGGGCAAAAACGAATTGATAAGTAAGATTTGGTTACCTGACCTGTCTAACCTCAGAACATGACAACCCCTCTAACTCATGCAAAAATGGAAAATAGATGTTAAATATTCTCTAAGAAGCCACTATTTCTTATGGCAGTGTTATAGTATAGAACCAAGGAGTTATACCCCTATGTGGGTTTTTTAATTCTTTCCTTCCCTATATATTTATCCGCCCCCTCTTTTTTGGATGCTCTCCTATCACTCTCATTTATATAAGTTACTTCGGGATCTTTTCCGACACCACAAGTTGAAAAGTTGGTCCAGCCAACGAAACGTGCGTTCCTGTTATCCTGTACATGTCTTAATGATAATATATTAAAACTCACCCTGTGGGTTTTAGCCGCTCTACGCCTTGCATATTTCTACCAAGTTATTACTACTATACACACACACACATATATATATATTTTTTTTATTCCGTTTCTTCGTCATCCCACTCTCCTCTATCTTTCTATTTTACCTTTTGTTTTTCATTCGATCTTCTAATGAAGTGTTAGCATCCGAAAGGTTAAAACACTTTTATGATGTCACAGGTTTTGACGTGGTTAGGTGTAGACTGTGTAGAGACAAGCTTAGAGATGTTTTTAGTGTGGTCAGAGCAAGAAGAACCAAACTCTTGGTTTTCGTCAGCTTACCAAATTACAAACTTTTTTTTTCTTCTTTGTGGGGCAGGGAGTAGAGTACATAACTGGAAGAAGGGAGCACTGATTGTATAGCCTATCTGTAGCATCCACTGATGTTCAGAATCGTTAGTATATTATACAAAGCGCCTCGTGTTACAGTTACGTTTTTTTTTTTTTTTTTTTTTTTTTTTTGTATTTTGTTATTTTGTCTATCCACCTGGAATTGATAAAATAATGATCAGTGAAGTACTGGAATTGATATAATCAATGTTCAGCATTGTACATATGTTTAAAATCGATATCAAAATGATACAAGAGACTGTCCTTCTTATTTATAAAAGTGTATCCATTACATTTTTTAGCTAAATCTTAAGGAAGCGACAGTGTTTATGGTTTTCTGCAGGCCTTCTGAGACCAGTGAAGTTGATGTTCTTAATGTTTTACTAAAATTGTTTAAATTGTACGAGACATTTTTTAGTATTCCATGCATATTTGATCTACCCATTTGAAATGCTAATGAAATTTATATTTGGATATATTGTAGGGTAAGACGAAGAGCTCTGGTAAATACAAGATGTATGGGTTTTCCCTGTATATACTCGCAAGCTGGATCAAGAATCGCCGAATATGCAATACACAAAGTGTTAATGGAGAAAATGCAACGATGTCTGGCGAATCCAAACTGTATTCCCGATTTCTCAACATCTAAGAAATAGTGATTATGAACTCATTCGACAGTCCAAAACACTATCGATTGATTGCTTTTGACTTTACTGTGTGTTGGTGGAGCTACAGATATTTTGTGGCTTAAAGAAAATAAAAATCAGTTATCAAATAAAAGAATTTTAAAACATAAGCCGAAGAAATGCATACCACGTGTTTGTGTTTATCTAGCTTATTTGGAAACACGAAAACCACTCAAAATGTTCTTTTGTTCTTTGCAATATATATACATATATATATGTGTGTGTGTTGTGTGTGTGTGCGTGTGTGTGTGTGTGGATCTCTTTCTCTCTCTCTCTAATATATGTATGAGACTCTCTTCTTGCCATTTGAAGCGTTAAACTAATATATTTCTTCCATGTAGTATCGTTTGTTTTGTTTTGTTTTTTCATTATTTCTGTATACCTTTTACACACACACACACACATACATATATATATATATATATATATATATATATATATATATATATATATATATATAAATAAATACATATATACACAGGTTGACCACAAAAACACTCCGTAGCTGTTGTGTTTTTGTGGTCACCCTGTAGATTTAGGAAAAAGAAGTTGAAAATACAATTGGAGTCTTTAAGAAAGTTTATTTCCAATAACTTATAATTTTACCAGTTTCATGATTTTCAAAAGTTAAGAGAGTTGGAGAGATGTGGTTATGCCGATTTGTAACTCGCATCTAACTGATGTTGGGAATTTCTTTCAGTTTTATGCGAAACATGTGGCTCAGATTGCAATATGTTTGAAGTACAAATTGATAGGTTGAGGAAGATCACGTGATCAGATATCAAAATGTTGGGGTAATTTCGCGCCATAAATATGGTCTCATGGTTCTTTCAAGTTTTTGAAGAACAGTGACTCAAGTTTAAAGTATAATTTGATATGCTGAGAGTCATCACGTGATTAAGCACCAACTTTGGTGGTACTTTCGCGCCCCAAAAGCGGGAGTGCCGTGGGTTGGTGAATATGGACAGTAGAAATTCATGCCTGTTGTATTCAATAGTCTATGGCAGTTGATATTCTTCTTATATATATTTCGATAATCGGTGCTGGGTGAGCCAAGCAATCGACCAATAACGGTGTAATCAGACGAAAACACTCCACGTCATGGGTACAAAAAAGGCATTACTTATCAATATTAAGAAAAGGAAGAGAGACAGTATCTCATATTCAATATCAGTTTATTTCATTACATCATACATTTCATAGACATCAAAAATTCGTCATAAATTTTTAAAAAGGTTATTTTTATTTGCTCTTTAAATACCTCTCTGATGACATCGCATTGGGTAACGGTTGCGTGTAATAACTGCATATAGAAATGTATCGATACAGAGATATGCACGTTATCTCTCTCTCTCTCTCTCTCTCTCTCTCTCTCTCTCTCTTGTGACACTAAACTCTGCCAGTTGCAGACTGTGCATTAATATGTGCTCCACAAAGTTCGATCGCCAGCAGCAGAGTTCAAAGAGCAAAGATCAAGACCAGTTCATAAGTTGACATTGTCAAGCCATCGTTTTGGCTGCCGGCCTTTGCTTCTCTTACAGGCCAACCTTCCTTCCGGGCATAACCTACTCACACCACGAGTTTATCTTTTTATATGACCGTATAGTTAGAGTATTCTGGACTTGACAATTGATGTAATTGGTCTAAGTTTGGTAATGTTGAGCAGCTCACTGATACAGATGCAGTATCTGGGCCACACGTGCACACATATAATTCCAAACATACTGGTCCATACATGCAATAACATCCATACCTGCACACACCTTACACAAACATTTACTTTATTTATGTCTAACTTCCAACGTGATTCTTTGCCGATAAGCACGCAGTTTTTCATCTAGAGATTTGTTGCCTTATTGCTATGCAATTTCCTTAGGTGTGAGTTTTTGGTTATCATACAGGAATTATTTCTTAAGGAGCTGCTTCCCAACTCTCACGATGTTATCTTCCTCGAGTAGACAAACGTGTTCTATGGCTGGGCTTCTACGCTTGGTGGTTCGTAGATATCGGAAGGGTATGATGCAACACTCAAAGGTTGTATGGGTTGATGTTAAGCCTCTGCCTTCCTGTTTACATTTCAGGGAGAAGCATCTATGTCACTATTGTTGTGGAAATTTCCGGTACTGGTTAGAATTTTTCGGGTTTTAACATCAACGACTCGGATATTATCTAGCGTCCAATCAAGTATTCCAAATGTTAACACAGCAAACGCATTGTGGGCCAGCGGTTTATTGTGTGCAGAGAGTGCCGAAGACCATTTCTTTTCTTATTCGAGTGTTATATTCTCTAGTTACTCGTTCCTTGTTACAGATTCCATCATGGGATATTTTCATCTATCCCTAAGTATCTGTAGCAGCCCTCATCAGATCGCAGGGAAATAGTCAAGCCATTTATAGTGATGTTGTTAGATTGGCTAGTAGCTTTTCCTCACTTTACAATCATATAGGAATATTTAATCTGGCCAAACTCCCTCTCTATATCTTTCGAGAACGCCGTAACCAGGTTAAGGGTTGTCTTCATACCATTTATATTCCTGGCATAAAATTTTAGGTCATCTACAAAGAAGGTATATCTTAGGTTTGTGTTTCTGACCTCCTGGGAACCAATTAGGTATCATTGATATTTCTTCATCATAACGGATAAGGGGTTTACTGATAGTGTAAAAGAACCACACATGGGCTATCTCCTTGAAATACACCCCTGTAGTACTTTATTTTATCTGTGACAATATAGTCCTCCTGCTCAGTATTTAACTCCAGCAACAAGATAGATTTTCTATGGCTCTGATTATGGTATCTCGGACTTTAGCGAGTGGAAAGGCCTTTAGCATCCAAGAGTGAATAAAGAATTGAATGCTTCCCTGTAATGCAGCTAGACTGTAACCAAGTTCCTCCTGTGAAGCCGCACCTCTGATATCGCGGTTTTATTAATTCAGGAAACCCAGAAATCTATTCTTCCCAGTTGCTTGCTCGGCTGTGATGATTTTGTTATTGTCTCAGTGATCTGGGGGGATTAGGTTTAGATAGGCTGTGTACATTTTATACATTAGCTTCTGGCATGCAATAGATCAGTAGTTTTTTACCAAGTGTTTTCGGAGATCAATCTTTTCTTTACTAATATCATTAGGCTTGATATATGTGTATCTCCTTTGTATCAGTAGTCAACAATCAAGTCTATTCTTGGTGCTTTCTCATCCTGAAGTTTTTCTATCACTGTCTCAAAGATATCATCATTGATGTTGTAAGTTTTTCATGTAATGCAGAGGCAATAGTTTGTACGAATCTCTTTTAATCATACTGCATCTTGGTTGGAAAGTTCTTTTCCTCACCCTATATTTTTCTCCAGAAGAAATCTGTCTTACTAGAATGACATTTATTGATTTGCGCCGCCATATCTCTATAGATTGATGTTTGCTTTCGGCTGAATCTTTCAATAATTACACGGGGCAACAGAAAAACATTTTTGTCTGGTGCCTGGAATATTTTAACGAATTCTTAAGTGATTTTGCCTGTTAAATTCACAAGTAACTTCAGTTTTTCTCTATCAGGTCTAGTTCTTTGGCTAGACCTGATAGAGTAAGTATTTTATTCATACAAGAGGCATATAATATGAATCAATAAAGAGAGCATAACACAAAACAAAACAAAGTACAAATAAAAATTGAAAATTGAAAATGCACATTGGCAAAGATTTTTGGCAGGAAATTCAAGGAATAAATTTACGCTTCTTTGTACACCGTGAATGTTGAGCAACATGAGTATCTCGTTTTAAACACCAGCAATAGACTGCCATCATCACAGCATCCCAACGTCCTTGGTATCGAATTTCAATCTCCTTGATGTCCTGATGGAATTGTTCGCCTTGTTCATCGCTAACATCTCCGAGATTTTCAGGAACAATCATGACTAAAACGATAAGGAATTTTGATGCTCATATTCGCGCCAATATCACGAAAAGTTGATATCAAGTTGGTTACAAGGTCTTTATAGTTTTCACTTCTGTGTTTCCCAAGGAAATTTTGCACTACTTCTGCAAAGGCTAGCCAAGCTGATGCTTCATTTTCGCTCATCGTTTTCCCGAAATTTGTGTCCTTCAAGAGATTACGGATCTGTGGTCCATCAAAAATCCCTGCTTTAAGTTTTTTCAATCGTCAACTCTGGAAATACACTGCAGATATACTTGAAGCACTCCCCATTTTTGTCAAGAACTTTGACGAATTGCTTGATCAATCCGAGTTTGATGTGCAAGGGGGGGGGGGGTGATCTTATCTCGCTCAACTAACGGTTCTTCCAATATATTGGCAGCTCTACATGGAGCCATATTTGTTCGAGGCGGCCAATCTTTCTTAACATAGTGGTTTACTCGGTCCCTACTGTCCCGCATGCAAAGAAAGCATGGGTATATGGTATAACCAGATTGCCCATGAGAAAATTTACCATCTTTAAGTCAACACAGATGACCCATTTATGATCATGATACAGTATCTTCTCTAAAACCAACTTAATTTCTTCATATTTTTCCTACAGAGTTGTTGAGTGGCCGAGTTGGACAGAGCCATACACATTTCCGTTGTGCAACAATACGCATTTTAAAGTACGCTTAGAGCTGTCTATGAAAAGACGCCATTCCTCTGGTTTCTATTCCTCAATACCAAGTTTATTAAGAAGCCCACTGACACATCTGCAGTAAACCAGCTCTTCCTCTTTTGTGAAGAAAGGAACTTTTCATGCTGACTCCGATAAAAGGTTATACGGACACCATTCTCTAGAAGATTCTTCTCTTTCAGTCGGGAAGCCAACAGTTCTGCAGAATTTTGGGGAAGGTTCAATTCACGAACTAGATCATTTAGCTCTACCTGGGAGAATAGCTGATGTAAATTCTCAACTGAAAAGTCTTGATCTCTAGTGTTATCTTCAGGTGATGAATCTTCTTTGGTTGAGGGTAAAGTTATCTGAGGCAAGACATTGAAGACAGGAACAGGAAGCTATTCACTGTGTGGAACCAGTCTAATAGTAGAGGCAAGATTAGGATAGACAAGGGTTTGTCGATTTTTCCGGTTAATACCCTTCAAATTTAGGTTACAAAAATAGCAGTCGTCCACGTGATTATAGGGCTCCCGCCTTACCATTGGTATAGCAAACCTCATACATTTCCTTGTCCCTTTAGTTCATTGTCGCAAATGTTCTGTACATTGTTTGCAGGCACTATGCTGTGCCCAATATTTATCTTGGTCTCCCAGCTTCACTGCAAAATATGCCACATACGCCCTTTCAACAAAACACATTTGGAGAATTAACGCAACACTTTCTTGAAGAGATCTTTTGCTCATTTTCTATTGCTTAGTTCACTTCAACATCTAAAAATTATGGAAAAAGAAAAAAAAACTTATAATTAGAATAAGGTAACGAACACTGCGTACTGGAGTACACACATACATAGTGACTATAGGGATGTTCAATAACTTAAAAACTAGATCTGATAGGTCAAAAAGAAGGTTATATTTGGATTCAGGAGACAGATTTTGTATAGAAAGGATGTCTATTTCCGAAACACCAAAAACCTTGTAGACCAGTGTTATTTTCCTTTCAGCCACCTTCTAATATAGGAGTTTCTCGCTGACAGCTCTCAATTCTTGTTTGAGGGTGATCAACTTGTATTGAAACGTTCTGCTTGAACTGTCTCCAAACATAATTTATATTTTATTTTTTACTCTTTGTTGGTGAGGAGTGTAGTATTTTTTCTGTTTTGTATAAATGTAATAATCATTGTTGTATGGTCAATAGTTTTTCGTAAGTCAGCAATCTATTTTTCTCTTTTTGAAGTATACAATGGCATTTTAGCTGGGGTTTTTTTCCTAAGGTCTTTAGGAAACCAAGATACTAATGCATCTAGTATGCCCCAATATGTCCTAGCAACCTTTACAGTTGTTGCAAGGCTGTGTAGACATGCCTGAGTGATTAAGGCGTACGCTTAAAAAACGTGTGGTTCTGGGTTCAATCTTGCAAGAGAGGGTGTACCTAAACTAAAGCATGCGAGTGTTACTTAAATGTGTGTATCCGATCAAGGTCTAAGTACATTGGGTTCACTTTGACGTAACTATATGCACGTGTGCATAGTCCTATAGTAGTAATATATGGAGGTTCATGTGAACTACAGATTACCGACAAGCACATAAACGCCGACTGACACACTACTGCAACACGCCCATGTATGTGTATACGATCTCCCTCAAACACGGAGGTAGATTGATAGAGGAAAGAAAATGAAGAAAAGGAAAGAAAGTAGAAAGGGGGGGAAAAAGAAGAAAAGAACAGATCATGTCATATATAAAGATGAAGATAAAAAATTTAATAAAAGCTAGAGGAACTATCTAAGGGAAAGGAGGGGCTAGAGCTCCAAGGGATAGATAAATCTGTGTACCTATACAGCAACGTATATATGGGCTTGCGAAGTGCTGTAGTATTTCGGTCGTTTACACGTTGATGAGAGGAAGGGTTTCAAACGTTATATACTATAGATTATACTAGCAGAATGGCCCGGCGTTACTCGGGATTCTAAACATAGATTGGCATGTTTATCCCTCCTTTCTGGAACAGTACAGAGAAGTACGGAATACCTCGGCCTGGGGGCGGTGTCTACATTTTGTGCTTATAAAAAAAATTCGTCGTAGATTACCAGGGGTTTAACTTAATTGAGTGCCTGAGAGTAAAATGTTCAACCCACGAAAGCCAAGGCGATAGGGTTAAGTAAAAAAGCATTCGACAAACTGAACATGTATTTGTTGTGCTATGGTACAATGAAAGCAATAGTTACAGCGCAGTAAGCATGTGGGACTGCAGTGGTGGAGAGCATGAAGGAATTTAGTTGCATACTTTTAAGATTAGAGGCCCTAACGCAACCAAAATGCTAAACAATGCGGTCCCCGGGCAAAAATTTGAAATCTTTTTTGTCAAGAAAATTAGTGAAACATAAGTAATGCATATGCAAAGCTTTTTTAAAATCGGTTGGGTACTTCTCGAGTTACAGGCCCTAACGCAACCAAAATGCTTCAAAAAATCGGTTTTTCGCCTAATACGGTCCCTAGGGCAAAAAATGAGAACATCTTTTTTGTTCAAAATACTTTAAGCGACATAAGTAATGCAAATTTTGAAGAAATCACCTGGATTATTGTTCCGTTATGCCTCAAAAAAGCCTTTAGGGCTTAAAATATGTGGTTTTTCGCCTAATGCGGTCCCTACGGCATTGAAAATTTGAAATATGTTTTGCTCAAAACACTCACATGACCATAAGTATTACATGTGTAAAGTTTGAAAAAAATCGGTTGCGTGGTTCTCGAGTTTTAGGGAGACAGACAGAAATTCTCTATTTTAGATATATAGACTAACAGAATGGCCCGCCGTTGCTCGGGATTCTAAACATAGCATGTTTATCTTTCCTTTCTGAAACAGTACAGAGAAGTACGGAATACCTCGGCCTGGGGATGGTGTCTACATTTTGTGCTTATATATATATATATATTAAAATAACAGATTAAAGTTTAAGCAAAGAATCGCTGCTTTCACACTTAGCGGGATCTTCTGAAACTAAAAAAAATCAATCTGTGAACGCAGAAGTAAATATTTCAAAAAACGTTGCAAACAAAGGAAAACAGGAAGACGATACTTTGGTTCATGAAGACGTTCCTTGGCAATGAACGGAAAAAAGCGAAGATAACACGTCATCAATGAGAACAATGTTTGTTATAATGTCGTAATGCAGACAGCCAGACATACAGACATATATTATAAGGGCGCGACGTTATAGCTGCCTAATGCAGTCCCTAGGGCATTGAAAAATTGAAATATGTTTTGCTCAAAACCCTCACATGATCATAAATATTACATGTGTAAAGTTTGAAAAAAATCGGTTGGGTGGTTCTCGAGCTTTAGGGAGTCAGACAGACAGACAGACAGACATTCTCTGTTTTAGATATATAGATTAGCTAACTAAATCATTTTAAGAAGGTTTGGCATTTTTGTGTCTACATGTGTTGAAAAAATCGGAGCGTTTGTTTATTATGTGAGGCCCACTCTCTATAATTTCCACACCCTCCGAGGTACACAAATCACCGCTACCCATAAAGGATCCTCCCTCATAAGGGTCTGTGGCGTTAAGCGTCGACCACGACAGAGAATGTTATATCCTGTTTAAGCTTCAATATAAACTCGGATAGCGCCGTGCTCCCCACTTGTATATTCTCTTAAACGAGTGGCGATAATTGTACCATCTGTCTTTATGACTGGTTAAACCTATATGCTTATATTTTTCGTTGTTAATAATAACCTTACATTCATATACTATGTTTTTACGGAAGCACCTAATTTGCATAGGGCAGTTTGTTGGATTTCTTCAGTTGCCGTCAATATTGGGAGTATATGTTGTGTCGGAATTCCATCCATTGGAATGGTGAAACTCCGGGTCCGGATGACCAACACTGATTATCATAATAAATACATAGCTCCTATTATTGTCGAGCGCTTTATGCTGTAATAGCTGTAACGCGATGGAAACCTTCAATGTCTCTACATTAAGACATAGCACTACCAGGCAAAAGGGAGTTCACCAACAACTAAAAAAAAAACTCAACCATATAGAGAATGCGCTGGAGCGCATACCCCTTCGATAAAGGAGTACCTTAGGACCAAACGAAATATACATAACCTGGAATCGAAGTTTATATACTGAAACAAAACCCCACACATTAAGGGTCCCGTTGAATTTAAGAATGAGATTATTAATATAATACAAAATCTAGGACACTCAGGATAAGGTTTATGGATCACAAGGCTAATTTTGAATTGGAATTGCCTGTTAGGCAAATTGTATCATCCAAATCGGACGTAGGGATTATCAGTAAACACATACTCGATAGGATTATACCAGCACTGAAGAATCAGTCTCAGCTCCAACTGTGGGGTGGAACCAAAGAGGTTAGGATGGTTTACGTATCTACAAAACAAGGACAGCACTAACTTTATGAAACTATCGCACCAATCCTGCTCAATAAAGCACTGATATTCTCCCTATAATATACAACAAACTGTACTCAATACGAGATCGGCGTAATTCTCGCAGCTAGGAAAACAAATATTAAATTCAATGATGAATTATGGGCACGCAAGGATAGACCTAAGTACTTTGACATCACCATGGGCTCTATAGACTCAGCACATGTAACAGACCCCGTTGGCTTAATTTGACCGCCAAATTAAGCGCATGATTCCGGAACTGGGTGGAGGCTTGTACCACATAGATGCACTTTTTACTCTAATATAACACGATAACAGTACCCTAGATATGAAAAAGAAAATAATTATCAAATTCTTCAAAAATTTCGGTCTAAAAGTAAAAGTAGGAAGTAATAGAAAATAATAAACTTCCTTGATATCACCTTAAATCTGAACTCTGAACTTTTCCATCCATACCATTAATTAAATAAAAATATTAATTACGTTAGCTATAACTCTAACCATCCTAGGGCAGTAACTAAGGATATAGTTAACAGTGCATCTAGGGAATTTCTATGCTGTCTAGTGATAATTACTAGTGATATTTTCGAAAGCAAGGCAAACTACTATAATGACACACTAGCTAGAGCAGGATATAGGGATAAAAGTAAATATACACCAACATATAGAAAAACCCTTACTTGCCACAAAGAACCAATACATATGTATAACTATGGTAACGACAGAGTGAACTACTCTATAGCTAATAAACACTACATACAACAACCACTTGCTCGTGACCCAAACAGAAATACCACAGATGGCACCAACATAGATACCAACAATTCATATAGTAACAATATCGATTCTCTCGACAAGTAATGAGTGGGTAGGATAGAATATAATCAGAGTAATAGAAGCCACCCCTCTAACAATAAGAGAAATAAAAATGAGATAGACGTTCGTTAACTTCGCCACAAGAAAGCAACAAAAAAAAATGGGGACCAAACTCTTCTTCTTCTTCACCCATTTATTCCTGTGAGGAGTGTGGGGAAGAATCCCCAAACACTCTATAGGAAGGATGGGGAGTTAAATATTACTTATATCTTTTTATAACTACAAGTTGAAATCTTCCAAGGATCTTGTTATTACAAACGATTATAAGAAAAATACCTTAGTCGATGAGTTTGTTGCTTCTTACTTGCAGTGACATGCTTCTGACTTCCATGATATAAATAAATGTCTCTTTAACGCTCAATCCTCTATAAATATAGATTTATTGTCGAAAGTTGATTTTCCGTACAGACAATAGAATATCTCAATAGGAGATAAGCCGTAGAAGAACAATTGACGCAAAATAGAACATGATTTGTCGATAACAAATTCATACGCGACTTACCATTGGTCTGTTTTAACCGAATTGCATATGAAAATGTTGCTATTGCGAGGTATTACGTAGTTCCACTACATCACCCTCTGCTTAGACTGGAAAGTAGTCGATAAAAATGAGGAGAAAATTTCTGCAAAGGTAACATAAGTCAAGCAAAGCAAATACAAAAATGAAGAAAGAGAAATGAAAGAATAGTTCGTATGTAAATGGTTTTACAAAGTTTCTTGGGCCAACTTCGAGATGTCATGACGTATGTTGAAGGTAAAGGAGTGTGTGTATGAAATTGTGGTGCTTGCGATGATGTTTGTATTGACACATGGTAGGAAGGGGGAGTATGAAGCTATGGTGCGAGAGCATCTGTGTAGGCCCGCTTTAGTCTGTCAATAGAGACTGTGTCTCTATGTCCATTAAAGTCAATGGTGAAATGTTTGTCTGTAGGTGCTAGTACGCGATTGGGTCCAGAGTAAGGTGGAATGAGAGGACTTCTCACTGCGTCATTTCTGACAAAAACAGATAGATCCCTGAAAAGTTGAGATACGAACTGCCTACCACGGTCTGTAGTAATAGTGGTAGGAAATCTGTAGTGCGATATCCATCCTGAAACCAGGGCTCGCGCTACTGATTCATCAGTTATGTCACTAAGAGGGATGGCTTCAGGCCATCGGGTGAAATGATCAATGCAGATCAGGATGTATGAATATCCACGACTGACAGGCCAAGGTCCGACGATATCGATATCTATGTGGCAAAAACGTGCGGCAGGTGTGCTAAATGTGCCGAGAGCTGCGCGAATATGTTTATGCACCTTCGACTTCTGACAAACAAACAGGAACGTGACCAAGCAGTAATATCACGTCTCATATTCGGCCAAAAGAATCTAGCTGAAATGAGTTTCACTGTGGTGGAAAATTCTGGGATGTGCCGGACTGTGTAGAGAATCAAAAACTATTCGACGTTGAGTCTCTGGGACCAGAGGGCGAGGTGAATCTGTCGCAGTATCACACAGAATCTGAGAGTCCAAAGTGGGAACAGGCAGGTATGTGAATTTGCAGATTGCTAATTCAGGTGAAGAGAGATTCAACGATTCTAGGGCGGGCTGTTCTGCAATATTCGCAGGTGCTGACAAGAAATTGATGGGTAGGCGAGATAAGGCATACGCCGCTGTATTTTGTTCACCAGGTATATGACGAATGTCATTCGTAAACTGTGTTATGAAGTCCAAATGACAAGTTTCTCGAGGTGAGTATTTGTCCGGATTGGAACCAAGTGTGAACGTAAGTGGACGATGGTCGGTATAGATCGCAAATTATCAGCCTTCCAGTGAATGCCGAAAGCATTTGACAGCCAGGAAAATGGCTAACAGTTCCCAGCCGAATGTGCTATAGCGGGATTCGGCGGGCTTAAGCTGCTTTGAAAAGAAAACAAGAGGTTGAAGCTGTTGTTGGTGATGCTGTTGCAATACTGCACCTACCGCTCTGCTTGATGGATCCACAACCAGCGAAAACTGGGCACCAGACACAGGGTGTGCAAGAAGAGATGTGTTTGCTAAATTCTGTTTAGCTTTGGAGAATGCTTCGAGTTGCATAGGTTCTAAAGTGATTGGTTCGTTCTTCTTCTTTCTGTTACGCAGGAGATCAGATAGTGGAGCTAAGAGTTCTACGCAATGTGGGATAAACCGACGATAATAATTTAGGAGGCCCAGGAACTGCCGTAGCTGTCGCAAGGAAGTAGGCGGATGGAGTGCCTGAAGAGCCTTCACTTTTTCAGGAAGTGGGAATATTCCTTCAAAACGACGAGTGAAGCAGCGTCGAAAATTCACTTCGCAGGGTTAATACGAACTTGGTACTGCGTAAATCATTCAAACAGTTGGCGGAGGTGCGTGACATGATCCTCCGGTGAAGCACTCGCGATGAGAATATCATCGATGTAATAATATACAAAATCTAGGTCACGGACGACTTAGTCCATAAATCGCTGGAAGGTACTAGCAGCATTGCGTAATCCAAAAGGCATTATTAAAAACTCGAATGCACCGAAAGGTGTAATAATACCAGTTTTAGGAATGTCCGCAGGATTCACAGGGATTTGATGATATGCTTTGATGAAGTCCAATTTCGAAAAGATAGTACATCCATGAAGCAAAGAAGCGAAATCCTGGATGTGAGGAATTGGTCCGGCACAGTGATCAAATTTAATCGCCGAAAATCTCCAGTGGGACGCCAGTCTTCCGAATGTTTCGGAACCATGTGCAAAGGCGAGGCCCACAGACTGGAAGAAGGGCGAACGATACCCAACTGCAGCATATGATTAAACTCTGCCTTAGCCGCTTTCAATTTTTCCGGAGAAAGGCAACGCGGGCGTGAAAGAACTGGAGCACCCTTAGTCTCAATAAAATGCTTGGAAGAGTGAGTAGGGGTATCTACCGCAAAGTTCAGATTAGTTAATTCAGGAAAGGAATGCAAAAGCGCATGATACGGGTCATCCGAAGCAGCGATGAAGAAGACTGGACTGATAGCCTGGATTACTGAAGCACGTCCAAGCACAGAAAGATTCGTAGTTGCGTCCAATAAACGACGTGTCCGCATATCAACCATTAGATTATAATGATGCAAAAAATCGGCACCCAGAATAGGATATGGCAAATCAGCTATGGTGAAAATCCATGAGAAATCTCTACGGAAATCCAGATCCAAAGAGCGAGAGATTTGTCTATACGTAGGGATAGCAGAATGGTTGATAGCATGTAGTGATATTTGTGAGAGAGGAGGTTTCTCTTTTAAGAGCTTCAAAGGCCGAATGTTGCACGACGCTCCCGTGTCAATGAGACAGCGTGCGTGCGGGGAGGAATCTGTGATAAAAAAAAAAAAGGCACGACTGTCAGTACAAGATTGCGAAGAAGACGGTGTGCTTAATTCTCCGGTACTCCGTTTCCCTGGTTTGGAAAAGAACAAGGCTGGATACATTTATGAGCCGAGGCTTCGAAACGCCTATGGTACCAGCACGTTCGCAAGGTTGAAGGTTGGAAACGACCAAGTGAAGATTGCGAACGATTTCGCAACCATTGTCGGGGAGTTCGTGATCTGGAGAAACGAAGAAGTTGTACCTCTTTTGTTAGGTCACGGAAGGCCTTGAGCGTTGCCTCAGTGGGCGAAGTGGCGCTAGCAGTAACCGATGCGACAGGTGAAGATGAAGAAGAATTTGCCGCAAGTCACGTCGGAGTAGAAGTAGTAGAATTGCCGGTGTAATCAACGATCTTATCGGCGGATGAAGCCAACTGATCCACCGAACTGGTTTCCGTCATTGGTGCCAAAATGGCTTGCACATTAGGAGGCAGCCTAGAGAAAAATCATGGAGCTGTCGGCTGGTGCGTCTTCCGCGGGCTCTCACATCCTACGTAAGAACTGAGTAGGTCTGTAATCGCCGTAATGTACGCCGTTCACCAAAGTACGGAACTTCTCCACAGAGACAGAAAACGCTGGAGAATTTCCTTTTTGACACTGTTATACGTAGCTTCAGGATACGGGTCAGTAATTAAGTCTTTAACCGTTGACATTAAGGAAACAGGAATGGCACTGAGAAAAAGATGGAGCTGTCTAGAATCTGAAGATATATTATTTGCTAGGAAATACGATTCCATCTATGTGATCCAGATCCGCATATCACCAATATACACTGGTAGTGAATTACTTGCCATTGCTGTAATGTAAGTACTGCTTCCCTCGACCGAAAGAAAAGAAGAAAAAGAAGACGTTTGTTAACTTCGTCGCAAAATAACAACTGGATTATTCCTCGTGAATAAAATATAACACACAGCAATAACATTTATTTATATTTTTGTCAACATGGCCTGTCGGATTCCTTAGGCCGGGCACAACGCCACATAAAGGTTTCAAAGTCCTGTTGTGCCATTACCACTTAGAGAGTGCGCATGTTTAGGCCAAAATGAAAATGCGGGAACAAGTGAGGAAGAAGAAGGTGAGATGCCATGTTGGAAAAATTTCTATGTTCCAAAAACGCGTGAAAAGACCATGAAGAAGATGAAGGCGGCCATATTGCATAAGAATTCCATGTGTGAAGAAAAAAATTGTTCGTTATTGTCGGGTCAACATTTTGTAGTGAGAAGGATGTGTTCCTTTTAGTCGGGTCACCATTTTATAGGAACGATGAGGAGTTAAATATTACTTATATCTTTTTATAACTACAAGTTGAAATCTTCCAAGGCTTTTGTTTTTACAAACGATTATAAGAAAAATACCTTAGTCGATGAGTTTGTTGCTTCGTACTTGCAGTGACATGCTTCTGACTTCCATGATATAAATAAACGAGAAGGTGACAATCAATGTATTCATACGCGACTTACCATTGGTCTGTTTTAACCGAATAGCATATGAAAATGTTGCTATTGCGAGGTATTACGTAGTTCCACTACAACACATTCCAGCTGCTCTTCTCAGAAGCAACCGTCTCAAACTGACCCGACTGGATCCCCAAGCAGGAGCAGCCAAGCACATGAATGTTATCCAATGATCTTGCTCTGGGTCTCCTACTGGTTGATTTTGCTCGTAAAATCTGTCCTGAGACATTCTAAACACATGTCCATAGTGTCGGAACTATGACCTCTCAATTCGGAGAAGTAGCTGCTCAACCTGGAGTGACTCTCTGATCTCCGAGTTACGCACTTTATCGAGTAACCATACTCCAAAGTCCCTTTGGAGGAACCCCATTTTGGCTGTTTTTATTCACGATCATGTTCTTTCAGTTATTACCTAATATTCATGAGTTAAGGGTTGGCATGAATATCGAATTGAAGATAGCGTGTTTGGCTTTTACACCTACCTCTCTTCTTCTGATTACCGAATGCTGAAGTTGGCACATTACTGCACCAGCTCCTGCAATTCTTGCACTTAATTCAGCCTTCTGCCTTCCATCTCTCTTGAACATGTCCTCGAGATCTTGAACTTCACCTGCTTCAGTTGAACTTCCTCCACATGTACAGTGTACTGAGCAGGCTTCCTTGAGAGGACGGCTGTCACAGTTTTTGCAGCACTGATTTTCATTCCAGCTATGCAACATCAGCATCAAACCTATCAAGTGCAAGTCGGAGATCACCTTCTGTCGAGTTAACTAGCACCATTTTGTCTGTAAATTCCAGTTGACTGATTTTACACTCGCCAGTCATGATACCACTTCCATCCTGGCTGTGCATGTCAATCCTGTTCATGTAAATAATAAACAGGAGAGATGACAGTACGCACCCTTCACGGAGTCCGACTCCCACATTGAATTGTTTCAATTTAGCACCATTTATCCGAACACAAATACTCGGGCATTTGTATAGAGACACCAGGGCAGCAAGAAACAGACCATTGATCCCATACTACTGCAGAATCTTCCACAGCATGTCCCGACGATTGCAATCATATGCCTTTTTAATGTCTACAAAACAAGATAACCAAAAATAGACTACACATACTAATAAGGGCCCGGACCCATAGCATACAGCGCACAAACCACACACCCAAACATCAACACACTATTGTTATGGTAGATCACGGAGCAACCACTAGCGTAGGCACACTACTAGGAAATAGACCTCGGAACAACATACACAGAAATGCTGTGCAGATACCATCAATACAACGATTTGCAAACGCAAAGTTTCCACTGTATCTAGTCTAAATGCAAGGTCAGGCGTAGCAACTTCTAGATAAAATAACCCCACTACAACTAGTTGCAATACGAGATGCATTTCCACACCATAATGAACTCCATACTAGCGAAATAACACATTATGACATAAGACAATGACGCAACTAAACCCGCTCACGTAATACCTTATGGCAGAGCCCCCCCCCCACCCCCAATAATAACAAATTAGAACAGAAACAAAATCAAAACTTAAGGGCACAAAAGCATACATTAGTAGATAACATAGCAGCCCTAGAAAGAAATTGAAAAGGACTTAGTAACAGACCCAATTTAATTCATTCTGAACCGGGGTTTAGCCACCCCAGTGGATAGAATTCTGACACAACACATACACCCAATATTAACTCCAACTGCAGAAATCCAACAGACTACCCTATACAGAATATGTGCCTTCGTAGGAACATAGTAAGCGATGAAAAATATAAGTATATAGGTTCGACAGCGTCTAGTTTTAAAGGCAAGTGGTACAACCATTACCATTCATTTAAGAGAATAGACAATTAAACAGGATAGAATATAACATTCTTTGTTGTGGTTAACGTTTAAAGCCGCATACCTGTATGAGGGAGAATCCTTTACAGTTTGCTGTGATTTGTGCACCTCGGAAGATATGAAAATTGTAGAGGGTTGGCCCTACATAATAAATAAACACTCTGATTATTTTAACACGTATAGACACAAAAATCCTAAACCTTCTTAAAGTTCTTTAGTTAGCTAATATAATCTACTAGACTAACACGTTCACTTTGAAATATTTTTTAAAAAAATCATGTTCATTTAAAAATAATTTTTAAATAATTAAAATATATACAGACATGTATTTAATATAAAATGAAATTAGAAGGCCCATATATGTGTGTGTGTGTGTAATCACACACACACACACACACACACACACACACACATATATATATATATATATATATATATATATAGAGAGAGAGAGAGAGAGAGAGAGACTTTATGAATGTTCTAAATACTCTTTGGTTATTATTTATAAAGTACTTTGGCTCTGTAATATACTTGTTATTTTACATTGAGCTACTCTCATACTTGTAATTGGATAATATTTAATATTACCCACATTATATATATGTGTGTGTGTGTGTATATATATATATATATATATATATAACTGGATCTACCAACTCATAATATTATAATATATTATAACATTAAATCATAAATTTTTTAACACTACAAGTGAAGTCATTCTTTTCCTTTTTTTCAAATATACCTAACTGTAACAAGGATCTCACACATTTTCCAATATTCTACCACCTTGTACACGACAGAATGACTAACACACGTTCAGAATCTGTTACTGAATCCCTCAAATCGGAGACAATATTACAGGAGATCTCAAAAAAACTCTCCATAATGATAAGTAAGTACAACTCTCTTACTAATGCCCTATATGAAATGGAACAACAAACACGCAGCTATAGGGAGAAACTCGATTCCCTAACTGCAGACTGCCAGAAACAAGAACAAATTTCACCCTCTGAAATCATTACGCACGACCAGAATCCACCATTCAAAATGCGTTCAAAGAATGGAATGAACTGAATCTGGAAGAAGAAGCTTTCAAAACAAAGATACCAAATGAGAAATATTTGGAACCAAATACTAAGCCAAAGAAAACAGGCATACTGGAAAGCCTTGAGGAGTGCAAACCTAGCGGACACATATGAGATATGGCGAAGTAAAAAACAAGTCATCCTTCCGAGAATATTCCGGATTAAAGAAATAACATCAGAACCAAATGAAGAATCCAAAATAGGACAAAATCTAGCACTCCAGAAACTTGAGACAGAAATCACTCTACTCCGTCTAAGAGTGTCAAAATTTAAAGAGAAATTCGAAAAATGTGACACCACCATTAGAGAAGAAATAAACAAAAGAAGCATCGCTAATGTACGAGAAAAACTCTTTGACCTTTGGAAGAATGATGCAACCAGAGAGGAATTGAAATCAAAGAAAATCTTAGAGTCAAGAACACAATGGCTACAAGAATATGAAAAAAACTATGGGAAAGTCCAAATAAAATCGAAAAAACAAGCCCATAAGAAACCCTCAAATTCGGCAATATACAAAAACACAAGAAATGAAGAATTCTCACACAATAAACAAACATCAACCAGAAATCGGAGAATTCCAAACACACAATTATACACAAACCAATTACTGAACACCAGAACCAGATACAACTATCAAAACCCCAAGAACAATTACCAGCGGCAAAATTGGAGGCATATGATGACCGAACGGAGCAGCAGAAGAACTAGACCCCCATATATCAACCACCAAACAAAATACTACCGTTCAGAAAATTATCAACAGGAAATGCCAGCGAACAGAACATTTCACCACAACAGAAACACCGCTACCTCAAATGGGAATTATTATTTTTTAGAACAAGGTGCCTCCCACCAAATGAAAGGAAAAAAGAAAAAAACACCACCCTTCAAGTGGCACCCAACGTGAAAACTCCAAAGGAACCAAAAATAATCAACATATCGGCCAAAAAAAACTAACACAACAGGAAATAAAATTGCTAGAAAATGCACTGAAATTCACACCAACTCCAAAAGCAGATCAAGCCGACCTCATAAAAGACAGAAGATTTTTGTCAAAAATTACATCTAGGAGAATTCTTCCAGGGTGTAGAATACAAGGAGGAATCACTAGTAAGAAACAAAAAGAACTTCAGGCCTCCGTTAAATAGAGACAAACACCTGGAGGACTATATAACCTACCTCCGACGATCAGCACAGTCAAATACTGCAGAGACGAAACACAAACACAACATTCCTACAGACCAACTGCAAGCACTAAACAAACTACAAAAAGACTCCTCAATAATCATAAAAGAAGCGGACAAAGGTGGAGCAATCATCATCATAGACAAAAACCACTACAATGATATGGTCCTAGAACAGCTGAATAACGAGGACTTTTACAGAAAAATCAGCAAAAACGAAGAAAGAAAATTGATGATTAAAGTAGGCAAACTGACGACCAAGTACCAAAACATCCTCACACTAAAGGAAATCAGTTACGTAACCAGCTTTGAAATGAAAACCAGCAATTTTTATGGTTTAGCGAAGGTTCACAAATCCAGAGAAATCCAAAATACACAAAAGGCAAAAATACATCATATGTTGAAGTACCAAAACCGACAGATTTTAAATTACGCCCAATTGTTGCCGGTCTAGCCTCAAGCACACAACGTCTAAGCAACCTATTAGACATCATACTGAAACCCTTATGTAAAAAAGTGCCAAGCTTCATTAGAGATGATATGGAATTCCTGAACTATATCCCCCAGAAAGTACACCATCTTATATACTAACATCCCACATGACTTAGGAGTTGAAGCTGTTGACTTCTGGATTACAAAACATCCAGACTACATTTCAGAGAGATTCCCAAAAAAATTTATTTTTGATAACGAACTATATTTACAAATAAAAGAAACGGCTATCGGTACCAAAGTGGCCCCAACATATGCAACACTCGTTATGGGCCACCTGGAGGCAAAATTACATTCCAAACTGCAGGAAACATTCAGTCATGACTTCACCACCTACATTAATCACAACTGGAAACGCTACCTAGACGACTGCTTCATCTTCTGGAATAGAAGCCAAGAAGACCTTCAAAGATTCCATTCAATCATAAACAATCTTCACGAAGAAATAAAATTCACCATGGAATGTAATAAAAAGGAACTACGGTTTCTGGATATCCTTATCATTAAGGAAGGGGAAAATATCAAAACAGACTTATTTTACAAACTAACAGACACACACCAATACTTGAATTTCCGTTCAGCACACCCATCACATACCAACAGGAACATTCCTTTTAACATGGCAAGATGCATCTGTACCATAGTGACACACCCCACACTACAGGAAAAAAGATTATATGAATTAAAAAAGTTCCTTAAGAGACAAGAATATTCAGTGAACCTCATCAACACAACCATCTCCAAAGCCCAGAACATCCCAGTGACAACACTGAGAAAAACAAAGCAACAAAATAGAATGGAAAAAACAGTTATCCCTTTTGTCATCACTCACAATCCAAGGAACTTCAACATTGTAAAAGCCGCCAAACAATATCTCCCGATTCTCCAGCAGTCCCCCAAAATGAATGCACTCATAAAAGATGCACAAATTATATATAGTAGACGCCAAGCACCCAACCTAAAGAAACTGCTTACCAAGGCAAAATTTACGTCTAATAATGAAGCAATGCAAGTTAAGAAATGCGGGGACCCTCGATGTGGGACTTGCGAACTCATTGAAGAGGGTGGACAAATCTCCTTTAAAAACAACCAGTCTTTCACAGTTAATGCAAACATGAATTGCAAAACAAAAAACTTGATTTACTGTGCAACCTGCCCACAATGTAAAGAATACTACATTGGTGAAACCGGAATGGGTCTACATGACAGAGTTCGAGTACATAAACAACAAATTAGAGACCCCTCTGTCAGAAACACGCAGTGAACACTTCGCAACATGCGGAAAGGGAAATTTCACAATTTTCCCCTTCTTTAAGATATGGTCGGACAACAAACACTTCCGAAAATATAAAGAAGAATTCTTTATTAGAAAATACAAACCACTACTGAACACAAAAAAGTGATATTCCATTTTCAAGCAACAGGATTCTCCCCATTCTCTTTTCTTTAAAAAAATCTCATATTGAAAAAGAAAAATTGTTGATGACACCAATCGCTGAAGAGAAGAAAAATCCTCAGAGGTACAATAACATTTCATTAATTTACCCTTCCCCACACCAATGTATATATGAACTTAAACACCTGAGTGGATGTGTGTATAGATATTTGTATGTATAGATGTGTTTTTTTTATATGTGCCTGTAGGTATACAGATATATGTGTAGATGTTTACGTGTATGTGTGCATATGTGTGTGTGTATATTTATATATGTGTGTATGTATGCACGTGCGTATGTGTGAGATAGATATGTGTATATATATGTATGTGTGTGTATATATGTATGTGTGGATATGTGTATAATATATTTATATGTATATATATGTAGTATATATATATATGTATGTAAAAAGAAAAATATATATATATATGTAGGAGGTATAAAATGTGTTTATGTGGAATATATATGTGTATGTATGTGTATATAAAATGTGTGGAGAATATATATATATGTGTATTTGTATGTGTGTGTGTATGTATATATGTGTGTGTATATATATGTGTGTATGTATGTATAAAATATATATGTGTGTATATGGGAGAAAAAAAAAATATATATATATCACGGAAAAGAAGCACCCAGCACTCACTGTAAATGAGGCTGGTGTTAAGAAGGGCATCCAGCTGTAGAAATCAAGGCAGAATCAGTTCCCGTCTCACCCTTGCAAGCAGGGAAAAGCGAACGTAAAATGAAATGATGAAATGATGATGATATATATATGTATGTATGTGTGTATATATGTGGGAGATATATATAATATGTATGTAGGATATGAATAGGATGTATATGATATATGTGTGGGATATATGTGTGGTATATGTATAGGATATATATGGTGTGTATATAACAAACATGTATGTATGGTATATTTGTAAAAAATATATATATGTGGGGTGTGTATAGGATATATATATATATATTTATGTAGAAAAAATATGTGTGTATATGTGGTGCATATATATGTATGTGTTTGAAATATATGTATATGTAGTATGTATAGGATATATATATGTATGTGTATGTATGTGTGTGTATGTATATATATATATATGTATGTGTGTAGGTATGTATATGTATGTATGTAGAAAATATATATTTGTATGTATGTGAGATATATATATATATGTGTGTATATGTATGTATATATATACATATATGTGTATATATGAGTATATATATGTGTGTGTGTGTGTGTGTATATATATATATATATAAAAAAATATATATATACACACATATATATATACATATATATACACACATATATGTACACATATATACACACACACATACATATACATCCATTTATACACATACATGTGTATATACACACACATGTATGTGTATGTATATATATATATACACACACACATACATGTGTGTGTATATACACATGTATGTGTATACAAAACCCACACGTGGCCTTCTTCTTATCCATTATTTGCCCTTTCTCATACATGTCCAAGTCTAAATATGTGAGAAAAGCTGAACTGTAAGATTCCAACAGCAGATGTAGTAGGTAACTAACAAAACTTCTAAATATACAACTAAAAATTATTATTACTGCATATAAAACTTGTTAATTCAAGTAAGGGCTAGGTGGAGCAAAATACAGAAGTCAGCATGGAGCAGAAAGACATGGAGGCTGAGAGAGCCCTCTGTAGATAACAAGTTTAGAGAAATCTTTCTTGACGTCTATGACAGTAAGGAAGAGGAGTTAGCAACATACAACATAGAGAAAAATTGGGAATTTCGACGGGACAACATGCTGGAAACCATGAGCCACATCTGCGGTTGGAGCAAAGTTCCATCAAGATGGAGGATGACATGGTGGTGGAATGACAAGGTAGATCAGACCATTAAAACAAAAAGACAAGCCTGGACAAAATAGAAGAACAGAGGAGATGGAAAGCAATACTAGATAGCTAAAAGGCAGGTTAGGCATCAAGTATATCTAGCAAAGGGAGAGCCAGAAAAGAAGTTTGCACATGTTCTGCATCAGGTGGATCAGAGGCGTGAAAAGTTCAGGATTGCAAGACAGTGTACTAGAGAGAATTGTGATGTTGGAGAAAAGAGTGTCTGAAATGATAATGGTACACTTGCCCTGTGTGATGCTAAAAATAAACAGGCATGGAACAATACTATGAGATGCTTATTGAGGAAAATGAAGGGGGCAATGAAGGTCTATCCCATGGAGACCCTACTGAGGGACCAGCCATGAAAGTTGACAACAGTATGATAGATAGAGCAATTAAGGACATGAAGGTAGGGAAAGCAGCTAGACCGTCCAGTATAGTCATTGAGATTCTAAAAGTATTTGGCATGGAGGACACAAACTAGTCAAATGTATAGTTAACCAAGTTGTACAGGGTGGTGACATACTCAACGACTTGTGCGGCAATGTCATTGTAAATTGCTACAAGGACAAAGGAGATGCACTACAGAGGCATCAAGTTGACAAACCAGACCATGTAAGTAACTGAAAGAATTATAGCACAACAAATTAGGGAAAGAATCAAGTTAGATGAGATGCAGTTTGGATTTATGCCTGGTAGGCGTACTACCGATGCCCTCTTTCTGGTTGGACAACAACAGAAGTACTTAGCTAAGAGTAAACCACTGTATCTAGCATTTGTAGATCTGGAGAAGACCTTTGACAGGATCCCACATTGTATAATCTGGTGGGCATTTAGAAATTAGGTATAGATGAAAGGCTTTTGAGAGCCATGCAGAATGAAAATTGGCAATGAGTACAATGACAAGTTTGATATGCAGGTGGGGGTTCACCAGAGATCAGTCCTCAGTCAAATCCTGTTTATCATTGTCCTTCAGGCCATCACTGAGTAGTTTATAATTGGCACTCTATGGGAGCTCCAATATGCTGATGACCTAATCCTCATAGATTAATCTGTAAGAGAGTTAAAGGCAAAATTTCAAGCATAGTAGAAGAACGTAGAGTTGAAAGGTCTAAAAGTATATTTAGCGGCCAGGTTCATTATATCAGAAATGAGTGGGCAGAAATTCCATAAGATGGAATTTCTGCCCACTCCTTTCTGAAATGTAAACTAAGGATGCACAAGAGATGTGGGATTGCAGGTAGGCTAAACGTAAAGATAGACTTTACATGCAGATGTGCAGGGGGAATGAGGACAAAGAGCACATGTGAAATAAATTCCTTCAGCTGCCAGGGGAGCTTCCTAGTTGTTGACAGCTTGCACTATTTAGGGGATCAAATTAGCAATAGGAAAGGATGCGTTGAAAGTGTGATATCAAGTATAAGAACAGGCTGGAAGAAGTTTAGAGATCTATCACCACTGCTTACAACAAAATGCTTTTCTATCACAGTGAAGGGTAGACTGTATGATGCCTGTATGCAAACTGCAATGTTACATGGCAGTGAAACATGACTCAAGAACACCTATGGAGGCTAGAAAGAAATGAGCTGAGTTGCTCTGATGGATGTGTAATGTTAGTGTGCATGAGCAGCATAGCATAAGCAAACTGAGGGAAAGACTTGGCATAAAAGGAATTGGATGTAGTGTAAAAGAGAGAAGACTGCATTGGTATGGACATGTGATGCACATGAAAGATAGCAGCTGCATAAAGAAACCCAAGTGGCTGGGATCCATGGAAGAGGCGGACTCGGAAAGATATGGGATGAGGTTGTGAAGACCATCCTTAAAAAACTAGACCTCGCAACAGAAATGACTAAAGACTGCAGGGCTGGCGCTATGCTGTGCTGATGAAGACTCAAACAACAGCATACAATGTAGCCTCACCTACCCCAATGTTCCCCCTTCCACTACCACTCCCTAATGTTTAATCTATACAATAAATTTATCCAGTACATGCAGTAAAGTGGTTGGTGACAGGAAGAGCATACAGTGATAGCATGCTTGCTAAACAAAGGGTTGGGAGGACCCTCAGTAGTTTCAAACACATGACAACCTCTCCTGTGCACTTGATAAAATGTGAGACAATACATGAGGGAGAACAGATCCCTGGCTTGTCTGGGAGATCAGTAGCCCATATCAGTACTGGCTTAGTTTATGCAGACCTGTCCAACCCTTTCTAACATGGAAAGCAGACGTTAAAATGATGATGATGATGATATATATATATATCATGTTTAATATAGAAATAGCTTCTAATCATGTAGAAGCCATTTCTATATTAAACATGATGTTTACTCTCTACTAATGTATTATTGAGTACTTTACTAACTGTGGTTTCCCCTGATTGAACCCGGGACTCACATTGTAATGTGATCGGGTAGGTGTCACAACAGCCCACACTGTAAAGTGGAAGTACAAAATACATGGCAAAAAGCACCCAGCACACACTGTAAATGTGGTTGGCATTAGGAAGGGCATCCAGCCATAGAAAACCAGCCCACACTGTAAAGTGGATGTGTGAAAGACATGGCAAAAAGCACCCACCACACACTGCCAATGTGGTTGGCATTAGGAAGGGCATCCAGCTGTAGGAAACCAGCCAGAAACCCTCCTATATGAGCGAGACACGGTCACCCAATCCAACATGCCTCAAAATGGGACAACCCTTTCTAACCCAAGCTAACAAGGAAGATAGACGTTAATCGATGATGATGATGATATATATATATATATACATATGTATATATAACTATGCCCAAATAAACATACGTGATTAACTCAGAAAAGAAAAAGGGAGAAAATATAGAATATGAGTACGAAACTGGAGAGAACAAGAAAAACTGAATGAAATAAGGATAATATATAATAAAGGATAACATAAAAATAAACAAAAAATACAGAGATAAAAAAATAAAGTAAAACAAAGGAAGTAAAATGGTTGACCTTCACATTTGTCCTCAGTCAAGGAGACCTGGTCAATTACCCAAACTGACACATTCTTTTGTTTCTTTAATCTCCAGTACTCTCTTCTAATGGGACTAGATGGTATCATTTATATTTCAGTATTTTTGCTGCTATTATTGTTGCTATTGCTGCTGATGTTCTAGCTGCTTCTTTTGGTGGTTTTGTTTTTGTTTTATTTTCTATTTGTTTTGTTTTGTTTTTTGTTGTTTTTCTTCATTCAACTTAGCAGATTATTT
This sequence comes from Eledone cirrhosa, assembly GCA_964016885.1. Classification (NCBI taxonomy): domain Eukaryota; kingdom Metazoa; phylum Mollusca; class Cephalopoda; order Octopoda; family Eledonidae; genus Eledone; species Eledone cirrhosa. The sequence continues at coordinate 363,360,326 of OZ024740.1, forward strand.
AAGAGTTACTTGTGAAAAAACCAACTCTTAATATAGTAAAGTAACATTGGTGGTATACGTGCTGGGCTCTTCATCACTGCCCACTAGGGTCCTTGGTGACCAAACACTGAATGACAATTATATTTTAGGTTAGAGGTCAGCTCTGAAAGCAATAAAGGATGAAGGGTAAATCAACAGAAAAATGAGATTACATAATTGCCATTTTATGTAAGCACATACCGGAAAAAATAAATTAAAAATTGAGATTTACAGATCACACCTATGTAGGTTCAGCTAGCCTCCTAGGAGGTTGGCTCTCACATGACGTTTATTGGATGTTTTAATAAGTGCCCCAATCTTATCATAAAAGGCAATATGTAATCAAGTATCTTGCCTAAGAATACAACATGCCACCTGGTTCAGGAATTGAACCCATAACCTTAAAATTGTGAGTCCAACACCTAAACACAAGCCCACAACTACAGTATATTGTTTATTTAATTAAACACCTACAAACACATTATTTACTGTTTTATATGATTACATACACTTTGTAACTCCTAAAATATTCAGTTAAAGCTCATAAAATGGTAGAAAATACTGGAAAATGCTGGACATGAAAAATCTTTAGTGCATTAAGACTAGAACCTGATTAACCCTTTTATTATCAAACCATCTGATAAACCCCTGGTTCTAGAGTACATAAATTTATTTTTAAATATTTATAATTATCTAAAGATCTACCATCATAATTTTATGTTTTAAGTTATATTGCAAACACCAGCTTAATAAAGAGAAAGTTAGTTATATTTCTAAATCTTTCCACATTCTTGATTATTTCAAAAATCAGGGTCAGTGTCATTCACTAGAAATATGGTAATGAAAAGCTTAAAGTGTATGTATTTATCTAAAAACTATCCATTATCATTCTATATAATAATTGTTATGTTCTAAACACCAACTTAAACGTGAAAAATTTAATTTTAATTCTAAATCCCTCCAAATTCTTGATTATATTAATTTTTTTTTTTTGGGGGGGGGGGGGGGGTCATAGGCTGTGTCTTTCAATAGAAATATGGTAACAAAATGGTTAATTGCCATTTCTAGTCTTAGTCCCTGTATTGACACATTCCTCAAAATGTTTCTATATTCTGCATCAGAAGCACAAGCTTTTTGTGAATAATCCAGAAAACTGTCTGAACCAAAAATTATGGAGCGAAATACAATAAAATATTTCAAATGAGGGAGAACATCTAAAATATTGGAATTTTTAGCAAAATTCCTGAAGGTTGACAACACTATCATTATAGCTTTCTCAGTTACATTACTCAATTGTGCAGCAAGAAAAGATTCTGGAACCATGGCATTAGAGTGATTTGCTGTTGCATTCCTTAGATCACTACAAGAATTTGAACCCCAAACTACAAGCTAACAAGAACTAACATGAAGCTGAATTGTTTATAGCTAGTTTGAATTGAACCAACAAATGTTACGTGACTTAACTATCGTAATCACACAATAGCAGCCAGGAAATATAAACAGTTGATCTTTCAGCTTTTAGTTTCACACTATACTGACCTATCTAAATATACATACGTCATTTAGAAATTGGAACTGTCTTAAAAACTTAATAAAATCCTTTCAAACAACACCCATCAGATGACTATTTCTGCTATTACTACTTTTTTTTTATTTTAATTGAATGACGTATTAGGAAACACAAAAATTACATGAGGAGGTGCTAACCAGCTGAAATATAACAGCACACAATTCTGAATTGTGTGGTGTTAACAGAATCACATCCTCTTTAAAAGGAAGGTGACAACCAATACCTGCAATTTGTTTACTTGAGATTTATGCCTTCTATTTCACTTTCTTAAAATTATTGTTTTTCTTATATTGTGTAAGATGTTGCATTTATGAAAAAAAAAGAAGTTTAACCCTTTAGTATTTGCATTACTTTATATTTACTATTGTATTTTTGTGGTAAAAGCTTTATCTCACATAATATCGAATCTATGAGATTTTGATATTATTTAATTTGAGAACAATACCTTAACATTGGTGTGAGTGGTCAGTTACAGCTGGTTTCAACAAGGTGAGAGAATTCTGGTTTCAAAGAGGTGAGCGAATTCTGGTTGGATACAGCCAGTTTAAATGATAAAGGATTAAACTAAAAATTAGTAAAAAGTATCTCTTGTTTTGTGTAAATCTAGTAAATATTTTGGAATGCAGTAAATTCTTAAACAAGTTTTTCTGATCCAGCTTCAATTTCCAATATAATTAATTTTGTTTGACGTATATAGAAAATATTCTTTAGAATGGACCCTCCACTGGTTCTGATAATCAGTATTCCAATATTTCGATGAATGAGACAGCCTGTTCATAAGATTAGTAAGTGGCTGAGCATTCCACAGCACATGCACCCTTAACATAATTCTCAGGGAGATTCAGCATGACAAGACTTTCACTTTGAATTACAGACCATGACAAATTTCTAAGCAGTTTCCATCAATACAATTTCATTCACAAGGCTTGGATTGATCCAAAGTTATTATAAATGACACTTACCCAAGATACCACACAATGAGATCAAACCTTGGACCTACTGATTGCAAAGTAAACTTCTTGACAATTTGACTATGCTTTGAAAGGTAAAGACGTTATCAGGGGCAGTTTAAGCATGCATTGAGCCCCTGGTGGAAAATTTCACCGAGGCCATTGCATATCATTTAGGGTAGCAAAAAAAAAAAGGAATTTGGAGTCCTTTAAATATTGTGGAGCACCTGGTTACAGCACAATCAATGCTGCTCCTTAATCTGCCACTAGATGACAGGGAATATGGATAATCAATCATCAATAATCACTAATTGATGAATAGACAAATAATCCAATGTCTTTATCACCATCATCTTGCAGACCAAGACTGAACACGAAACCACATGGTTGTGAAGCAAGCTCCTTAACCACAGTCATGCTTGCAACAATATGTGATAAAAGAACAGCACATTGTAATATTTTGTATAAAAATCAGTACCATCTGATGTAGTAGTTTATATGAGAAAAGTAAAAGAATATGAAAGTGATGAAATTTACATATGAAACCTATGCAGGTTTAGCTAGCTTCCTACGAGATTGTATGGTATAAGAGATATATTGGATGTTTTAACAATAGGAGGCCCAGATCTAGCATTTTGTTGTTACAGCTTACACCTATGTAGGTTTACCTGGCCTCCTGCAAGTGTGTATCTCTAATGAGGTTTCTAGAGTATTTTGATAATAGGAGTTCCTGTCCTATCATAAAAATGAATCAGAAATGAAGTGTCTCAACAACACAATGTGCCACCAGGCCAAGGAATCCAATCTATGACCATATAATGTTGAGACTAACACCCTAACCACTAGACCATGCACCTTAAGAGAAAAACAAAAGGAATCAGAGAAAACAAACATTTTGTTAAATATAAAATAGTTTAATTCTCGATGTTTCTTCAGCGTAGTTTGGAGATTTTCAAAGGAATAAAATCGTTTGAATCTGAATTTTCCTCCCCCTCATCCTCATTGTCATCATCAATAATTATTGGTCGTTTGTTGTGTGTTTTTCTGCGAAAAGAATTTTTAGAATCAATGTCAGGTATTGGAAGCGAGGATGTTTCACTGTTGGTCTTAATCTCAGATTGTGAAGATGGTACCGTTGACATTAACTTGTTGCTATCATCTGACACCACCCGGAATTCTAGGCACACTTCATGGCTGGCAGTAATGAAGATAGCTTTAGGACCTGCATTCAAGAACAGAAAACAGTATTCTATATAATATTCTTGCATTTAGACAACAGATGAGAAGTAAATAACATCATTAGAATTAACTCTTAACATCCTGTACCACATGGAACTGCATTAACAAGACAGTCTTGAAAAGTACAAAACAACACTATGACTACATCACATTGAAGTCTTTAGTTTACTGCAAATGTTCCTGTTTGTTCACTAATAAAGATACAATAAGCATTTGAATTAACATACACACAAAAGCATATTAGTAAGACATTCTCTAAAAGTACAAAATGACACTATGTTTGCATCACATTTACAGCAAATTTCCCCAACAATCTGTTCAATATTAAAGATACTACAGACATTTGAATTAACATAACCGTTTTAGATATTTTTAGTTAAATCTCTATCAGAATCAGTATTGTCTTACACTCTCTCATGCACCCCACTCATATTATTTCGCCCTCAAAAAATAACAACTTGACCAGTGTCAGATAGATTTTAAGAATAAGTTAAGATATTCCAATCATCATCATCATCATCATCATTTCATTTTACGTCCGCTTTACCCTGCTTGCAAGGGTGGGACGGGAACTGATTCTGGCTTGATTTCTACAGCTGGATGCCCTTCCTAACACCAACCTCATTTACAGTGAGTGCTGGGTGCTTTTTTTGCCGTGGCACCTCCACGACCACTTTGCAGTGGAATGATATGGACCCCAGTCCCTATCATCTCATTTCTACAGCTGAGTAAACTGGAGCAATGTGAAATAAAGTGTCTTGCTCAAGGAAACAACACATCACCCGGTCGCTCAAGGAAACAATATTATATTATATTTAAATTCATAAATGTTTTCAGCTCTGCCTTTAAAAATGTTAAATTCCATTACCCTACTGTAATGTAGTTGATGAAAAGAGAGACAAGTTAGATTCATATGACATAGGGGCAATTGGAAAATTTATTCTGAACAAGGAAAAAGAAAGTGGAAGGGAGCTGATTGTCAGATCAGATTAATCCTTTAGTGTTCAAACCAGCCAAAATTATTTCCCCTTTATTTGTTCAAACTGGCCAATTCTGATTGCAGACACCCAGACTAAGATATTCTAAAAATAAACAATAATGTCATCAAAATCTCATTGATTTTAGATTAATGCACGATAAGGGCTTTACTGCAAAAAATAACACATAATACAGTGAAATAATTTGAAACAACACTTATTTTTTTTGACATTGGAAGTATAACTGATTTTTTGTGTGTATCAACATGGCTTATGAAAGTAGCGATACCGACTTTGAAGGTTTTACACACGATAACATTCAAAATGAAAGAAAACATCAGTGATTTATCTTCAAATGAATCAGATTTATATATCTTTGAATTTTCATGTACTCTTACACAATATACTGTGTAGATTTACATTACAGAATGTGTCCAATATATAAGTTCATTAACAGGTGTGATGTAGGTGTAAGACATTATTATACCGCAGATGTACATATTTATGAGGGCAAGATCCTCTGCTAGGAGCACCAAAGAAAAAAACAGTCAAAATATATGTCTGAGATAAAGTGGAAGGGTTCAGTCAGAAACCACACAACATCATGTCCCAATCCATTTTTTTTCTCTCTGTTATATTTTTTCTCCATGTAAATATCAAAGTTAGCACAGTTGCCTGTGTCTGATTCCCACACCTTGATGCCCCATTTGGTGGGCTTAGCTGGCATATACTGTCTAAAATGTACCCTACCCTTATACCCAATCATTGCTTCATCAACACTGAGATTTTTTCCAGGTATATATACAGTTTGAAATTTTTCAGATAATACAATTAATGGTTTGACTTTATAGAGAGGATCGTAATTCGATTCATTTCTACTGGGAGCATTTGAAGTATCGACCAGGTGCAATTACTGATTTAATTTCAAATGCCTTGTTTTCAGCATAATACTTGATATATAAGGGTCACTAAACCTTATATCAGTGCTCCAGTAGTTCCAGTCTTGGAAATTGTTTTATTTTATTGATTGAAAAAAATGCTTGAATCTCCACAGTGTCTGCCAGTTGCCATAGCAGATCGGCTTTTCCCTGATTTGAAATTTCTTTTTGAGCATATCGATTTATCTCTTTTGCCACAACTTCAAAGAAAGTCTGTGGCAAAAAACAAAAGAAAATAATCCAGTGCTTTAGCACCAGGAGGTAATGTGTGTTGTGGACCAGTATTGGGAGATAATGTGTGTTGTGGATCAGTATTGGGAGGTAATGTGTGTTGTGGACCAGCATCAGGAGGTAATGTGTGTTGTGGAACAGTATTGGGAGGGAATGTGTGTTGTGGACCAGTATTGGGAGGTAATGTGTGTAGTGGACCAGTATTGGGAGGTAATGTGTGTTATGGACCAGTATTGGGAGGTAATGTGTGTTGTGGACCAGTATTGGGAGGTAATGTGTGTTATGGACCAGTATTGGGAGGTAATGTGTGTTGTGGACCAGTATTGGTAGGTAATGTGTGTTGTGGACCAGTATTGGGAGGTAATGTGTGTTGTGGACCAGTATTGGGAGGTAATGTGTGATGTGGACCAGCATCGGGAGGTAATGTGTGTTGTGGACCAGTATTGGGAGGGAATGTCTGTTATGGACCAGTATTGGGAGGTAATGTGTGTTGTGGACCAGCATCAGGAGGGAATGTGTGTTGTGGACCAGCATCAGGAGGTAATGTGTGTTGTGGACCAGTATTGGGAGGTAATGTGTGTTGTGGACCAGCATCAGGAGGTAATGTGTGTTGTGGACCAGTATTGGGAGGTAATGTGTGTTGTGGACCATTATTGGGAGGTAATGTGTATTGTGCACCAGTATTGGGAGGTAATGTGTGTTGTGGACCAGTATTGGGAGGTAATGTGTGTTGTGGACCAGTATTGGGAGGTAATGTGTATTGTGGACCAGCATTGGGAGGTAATGTGTGTTGTGGACCAGCATCAGGAGGTAATGTGTGTTGTGGACCAGTATTGGGAGGGAATGTGTATTGTGGACCAGCATTGGGAGGGAATGTGTGTTGTGGACCAGTATTGGGAGGTAATGTGTGTTGTGGACCAGTATTGGGAGGTAATGTGTGTTGTGGACCAGTATTGGGAGGTAATATGTGTTGTGGACCAGTATTGGGAGGTAATGTGTGTTGTGGACCAGTATTGGGAGGTAATGTGTGTTGTGGACCAGCATCAGGAGGTAATGTGTGTTGTGGACCAGCATCAGGAGGTAATGTGTGTTGTGGACCAGCATCAGGAGGTAATGTGTGTTGTGGACCAGTATTGGGAGGTAATGTGTGTTGTGGACGAGTATTGGGAGGTAATGTGTGTTGTGGACCAGTATTGGGAGGTAATGTGTGTTGTGGACCAGTATTGGGAGGTAATGTGTGTTGTGGACCAGCATCAAGAGGTAATATGTGTTGTGGACCAGTATTGGGAGGTAATGTGTGTTGTGGACCAGTATTGGGAGGTAATGTGTGTTGTGGACCAGCATTGGCAGGTAATGTGTGTTGTGGACCAGTATTGGGAGGTTATGTGTGTTGTGGACCATTATTGGGAGGTAATGTGTATTGTGGACCAGCATTGGCAGGTAATGTGTGTTGTGGACCAGTATTGGGAGGTTATGTGTGTTGTGGACCAGCATTGGCAGGTAATGTGTGTTGTGGACCAGTATTGGGAGGTTATGTGTGTTGTGGACCAGTATTGGGAGGTAATGTGTGTTGGGGACCAGTATTGGGAGGCTATGTGTGTTGTGGACCAGTATTGGGAGGGAATGTGTGTTGTGGACCAGTATCGGGAGGTAATGTGTATTGTGGACCAGTATTGGGAGGTAATGTGTGTTGTGGACCAGTATTGGGAGGTAATGTGTGTTGTGGACCAGCATCAGGAGGTAATGTGTGTTGTGGACCAGCATCAGGAGGTAATGTGTGTTGTGGACCAGCATCAGGAGGTAATGTGTGTTGTGGGCCAGTATTGGGAGGTAATGTGTGTTGTGGACGAGTATTGGGAGGTAATGTGTGTTGTGGACCAGTATTGGGAGGTAATGTGTGTTGTGGACCAGTATTGGGAGGTAATGTGTGTTGTGGACCAGCATCAAGAGGTAATATGTGTTGTGGACCAGTATTGGGAGGTAATGTGTGTTGTGGACCAGTATTGGGAGGTAATGTGTGTTGTGGACCAGCATTGGCAGGTAATGTGTGTTGTGGACCAGTATTGGGAGGTTATGTGTGTTGTGGACCATTATTGGGAGGTAATGTGTATTGTGGACCAGCATTGGCAGGTAATGTGTGTTGTGGACCAGTATTGGGAGGTTATGTGTGTTGTGGACCAGCATTGGCAGGTAATGTGTGTTGTGGACCAGTATTGGGAGGTTATGTGTGTTGTGGACCAGTATTGGGAGGTAATGTGTGTTGGGGACCAGTATTGGGAGGCTATGTGTGTTGTGGACCAGTATTGGGAGGGAATGTGTGTTGTGGACCAGTATCGGGAGGTAATGTGTATTGTGGACCAGTATTGGGAGGTAATGTGTGTTGCGGACCAGTATTGGGAGGTAATGTGTGTTGTGGACCAGCATCAGGAGGTAATGTGTGTTGTGGACCAGTATTGGGAGGTAATGTGTGTTGTGAACCAGTATTGGGAGGTAATGTGTGTTGTGGACCAGCATTGGGAGGGAATGTGTGTTGTGGACCAGTATTGGGAGGTAATGTGTATTGTGGACCAGCATTGGGAGGTAATGTGTGTTGTGGACCAGCATCAGGAGGTAATGTGTTGTGGACCAGTATTGGGAGGGAATGTGTGTTGTGGACCAGCATCAGGAGGTAATGTGTGTTGTGGACCAGTATTGGGAGGTAATGTGTGTTGTGGACCATTATTGGGAGGTAATGTGTATTGTGGACCAGCATCAGGAGCTAATGTGTGTTGTGGACCAGTATTGGGAGGGAATGTGTGTTGTGGACCAGTATTGGGAGGTAATGTGTGTTGTGGACCAGCATCAGGAGGTAATGTGTGTTGTGGACCAGTATTGGGAGGGAATGTGTGTTGTGGACCAGTATTGGGAGGTAATGTGTGTTGTGGACCAGTATTGGGAGGTAATGTGTGTTGTGGACCAGTATTGGGAGGGAATGTGTGTTGTGGACCAGTATTGGGAGGTAATGTGTGTTGTGGACCAGTATTGGGAGGGAATATGTGTTGTGGACCAGTATTGGGAGGAAATGTGTGTTGTGGACAAGCATCAGGAGGTAATGTGTGTTGTGGACCAGTATTGGGAGGTAATGTGTGTTGTGGACCAGTATTGGGAGGGAATGTGTGTTGTGGACCAGTATTGGGAGGTAATGTGTGTTGTGGACCAGTATTGGGAGGTAATGTGTGTTGTGGACCAGTATTGGGAGGTAATGTGTGTTGTGGACCAGTATTGGGAGGTAATGTGTGTTGTGGACCAGTATTGGGAGGTAATGTGTGTTGTGGACCAGTATTGGGAGGTAATGTGTGTTGTGGACCAGTATTGGGAGGTAATGTGTGTTGTGGACCAGTATTGGGAGGTAATGTGTGTTGTGGACCAGTATTGGGAGGGAATGTGTGTTGTGGACCAGTATTGGGAGGTAATGTGTGTTGTGGACCAGTATTGGGAGGGAATATGTGTTGTGGACCAGTATTGGGAGGAAATGTGTGTTGTGGACAAGCATCAGGAGGTAATGTGTGTTGTGGACCAGTATTGGGAGGTAATGTGTGTTGTGGACCAGTATTGGGAGGGAATGTGTGTTGTGGACCAGTATTGGGAGGTAATGTGTGTTGTGGACCAGTATTGGGAGGTAATGTGTGTTGTGGACCAGTATTGGGAGGTAATGTGTGTTGTGGACCAGTATTGGGAGGTAATGTGTGTTGTGGACCAGTATTGGGAGGTAATGTGTGTTGTGGACCAGTATTGGGAGGGAATGTGTGTTGTGGACCAGTATTGGGAGGTAATGTGTGTTGTGGACCAGTATTGGGAGGGAATATGTGTTGTGGACCAGTATTGGGAGGAAATGTGTGTTGTGGACAAGCATCAGGAGGTAATGTGTGTTGTGGACCAGTATTGGGAGGTAATGTGTGTTGTGGACCAGTATTGGGAGGGAATGTATGTTGTGGACCAGTATTGGGAGGTAATGTGTGTTGTGGACCGGTATTGGGAGGTAATGTGTGTTGTGGACCAGTATTGGGAGGTAATGTGTGTTGTGGACCAGTATTGGGAGGTAATGTGTGTTGTGGACCAGTATTGGGAGGGAATGTGTGTTGTGGACCAGTATTGGGAGGTAATGGGTGTTGTGGACCAGTATTGGGAGGGAATATGTGTTGTGGACCAGTATTGGGAGGAAATGTGTGTTGTGGACAAGCATCAGGAGGTAATGTGTGTTGTGGACCAGTATTGGGAGGTAATGTGTGTTGTGGACCAGTATTGGGAGGGAATGTGTGTTGTGGACCAGTATTGGGAGGTAATGTGTGTTGTGGACCAGTATTGGGAGGTAATGTGTGTTGTGGACCAGTATTGGGAGGTAATGTGTGTTGTGGACCAGTATTGGGAGGGAATGTGTGTTGTGGACCAGTATTGGGAGGTAATGTGTGTTGTGGACCAGTATTGGGAGGTAATGTGTGTTGGGGACCAGTATTGGGAGGGAATATGTGTTGTGGACCAGTATTGGGAGGAAATGTGTGTTGTGGACCAGTATTGGGAGGTAATGTGTGTTGTGGACCAGTATTGGGAGGTAATGTGTGTTGGGGACAAGTATTGGGAGGTAATGTGTGTTGTGGACCAGCATCAGGAGGTCATGTGTGTTGTGGACCAGTATTGGGAGGTTATGTGTGTTGAGGACCAGTATTGGGAGGTAATGTGTATTGTGGACCAGTATTGGGAGCTAATGTGTGTTGTGGACCAGTATTGGGTGGTAATGTGTGTTGCGGACCAGTATTGGGAGATTATGTGTGTTGTGGACCAGCATCAGGAGGTAATGTGTGTTGTGGACCAGTATTGGGAGGGAATGTGTGTTGTGGACCAGTATTGGGAGGTAATGTGTATTGTGGACCAGTATTGGGAGGTAATATGTGTTGTGGACCAGTATTGGGAGGTAATGTGTGATGTGGACCAGTATTGGGAGGTAATGTGTGTTGTGGACGAGTATTGGGAGGTAATGTGTGTTGTGGACCAGTATTGGGAGGTAATGTGTGTTGTGGACCAGCATCAGGAGCTAATGTGTGTTGTGGACCAGTATTGGGAGGTAATGTGTGTTGTGGACCAGTATTGGGAGGTAATGTGTGTTGTGGACCAGCATCAGGAGGTAATGTGTGTTGTGGACCAGTATTGGGAGGTAATGTGTATTGTGGACCAGTATTGGGAGGTAATATGTGTTGTGGACCAGTATTGGGAGGTAATGTGTGATGTGGACCAGTATTGGGAGGTAATGTGTGTTGTGGACGAGTATTGGGAGGTAATGTGTGTTGTGGACCAGTATTGGGAGGTAATGTGTGTTGTGGACCAGCATCAGGAGCTAATGTGTGTTGTGGACCAGTATTGGGAGGTAATGTGTGTTGTGGACCAGTATTGGGAGGTAATGTGTGTTGTGGACCAGCATCAGGAGGTAATGTGTGTTGTGGACCAGTATTGGGAGGGAATGTGTGTTGTAGACCAGTATTGGGAGGTAATGTGTGTTGTGGACCAGTATTGGGAGGTAACGTGTGTTGTGGACCAGTATTGGGAGGTAATGTGTGTTGTGGACCAGCATCAGGAGGTAATGTGTGTTGTGGACCAGCATCAGGAGGTAATGTGTCTTGTGGACCAGCATCAGGAGGTAATGTGTGTTGTGGACCAGTATTGGGAGGTAATGTGTATTGTGGACCAGCATCAGGAGCTAATGTGTGTTGTGGACCAGTATTGGGAGGGAATGTGTGTTGTGGACCAGCATCAGGAGGTAATGTGTGTTGTGGACCAGTATTGGGAGGGAATGTGTGTTGTGGACCAGTATTGGGAGGTAATGTGTGTTGTGGACCAGTATTGGGAGGTAATGTGTGTTGTGGACCAGTATTGGGAGGTAATGTGTGTTGTGGACCAGTATTGGGAGGGAATGTGTGTTGTGGACCAGTATTGGGAGGTAATGTGTGTTGTGGACCAGTATTGGGAGGGAATATGTGTTGTGGACCAGTATTGGGAGGAAATGTGTGTTGTGGACAAGCATCAGGAGGTAATGTGTGTTGTGGACCAGTATTGGGAGGTAATGTGTGTTGTGGACCAGTATTGGGAGGGAATGTGTGTTGTGGACCAGTATTGGGAGGTAATGTGTGTTGTGGACCAGTATTGGGAGGTAATGTGTGTTGTGGACCAGTATTGGGAGGTAATGTGTGTTGTGGACCAGTATTGGGAGGGAATGTGTGTTGTGAACCAGTATTGGGAGGTAATGTGTGTTGTGGACCAGTATTGGGAGGGAATATGTGTTGTGGACCAGTATTGGGAGGAAATGTGTGTTGTGGACAAGCATCAGGAGGTAATGTGTGTTGTGGACCAGTATTGGGAGGTAATGTGTGTTGTGGACCAGTATTGGGAGGGAATGTGTGTTGTGGACCAGTATTGGGAGGTAATGTGTGTTGTGGACCAGTATTGGGAGGTAATGTGTGTTGTGGACCAGTATTGGGAGGTAATGTGTGTTGTGGACCAGTATTGGGAGGTAATGTGTGTTGTGGACCAGTATTGGGAGGTAATGTGTGTTGTGGACCAGTATTGGGAGGGAATGTGTGTTGTGGACCAGTATTGGGAGGTAATGTGTGTTGTGGACCAGTATTGGGAGGGAATATGTGTTGTGGACCAGTATTGGGAGGAAATGTGTGTTGTGGACAAGCATCAGGAGGTAATGTGTGTTGTGGACCAGTATTGGGAGGTAATGTGTGTTGTGGACCAGTATTGGGAGGGAATGTGTGTTGTGGACCAGTATTGGGAGGTAATGTGTGTTGTGGACCAGTATTGGGAGGTAATGTGTGTTGTGGACCAGTATTGGGAGGTAATGTGTGTTGTGGACCAGTATTGGGAGGTAATGTGTGTTGTGGACCAGTATAGGGAGGGAATGTGTGTTGTGGACCAGTATTGGGAGGTAATGTGTGTTGTGGACCAGTATTGGGAGGGAATATGTGTTGTGGACCAGTATTGGGAGGAAATGTGTGTTGTGGACAAGCATCAGGAGGTAATGTGTGTTGTGGACCAGTATTGGGAGGTAATGTGTGTTGTGGACCAGTATTGGGAGGGAATGTGTGTTGTGGACCAGTATTGGGAGGTAATGTGTGTTGTGGACCAGTATTGGGAGGTAATGTGTGTTGTGGACCAGTATTGGGAGGTAATGTGTGTTGTGGACCAGTATTGGGAGGGAATGTGTGTTGTGGACCAGTATTGGGAGGTAATGTGTGTTGTGGACCAGTATTGGGAGGTAATGTGTGTTGGGGACCAGTATTGGGAGGGAATATGTGTTGTGGACCAGTATTGGGAGGAAATGTGTGTTGTGGACCAGTATTGGGAGGTAATGTGTGTTGTGGACCAGTATTGGGAGGTAATGTGTGTTGGGGACAAGTATTGGGAGGTAATGTGTGTTGTGGACCAGCATCAGGAGGTCATGTGTGTTGTGGACCAGTATTGGGAGGTTATGTGTGTTGAGGACCAGTATTGGGAGGTAATGTGTATTGTGGACCAGTATTGGGAGCTAATGTGTGTTGTGGACCAGTATTGGGTGGTAATGTGTGTTGCGGACCAGTATTGGGAGATTATGTGTGTTGTGGACCAGCATCAGGAGGTAATGTGTGTTGTGGACCAGTATTGGGAGGGAATGTGTGTTGTGGACCAGTATTGGGAGGTAATGTGTATTGTGGACCAGTATTGGGAGGTAATATGTGTTGTGGACCAGTATTGGGAGGTAATGTGTGTTGTGGAACAGTATTGGGAGGTAATGTGTGTTGTGGACCAGCATCAGGAGGTAATGTGTGTTGTGGACCAGCATCAGGAGGTAATGTGTCTTGTGGACCAGCATCAGGAGGTAATGTGTGTTGTGGACCAGTATTGGGAGGTAATGTGTGTTGTGGACGAGTATTGGGAGGTAATGTGTGTTGTGGACCAGTATTGGGAGGTAATGTGTGTTGTGGACCAGTATTGGGAGGTAATGTGTGTTGTGGACCAGCATCAAGAGGTAATATGTGTTGTGGACCAGTATTGGGAGGTAATGTGTGTTGTGGACCAGTATTGGGAGGTAATGTGTGTTGTGGACCAGCATTGGCAGGTAATGTGTGTTGTGGACCAGTATTGGGAGGTTATGTGTGTTGGGCACCAGCATCAGGAGGTAATGTGTGTTTTGGACCAGTATTGGGAGGTAATGTGCGTTGTGGACCAGTATTGGGAGGTAATGTGTGTTGGGGACCAGTATTGGGAGGCTATGTGTGTTGTGGACCAGTATTGGGAGGGAATGTGTGTTGTGGACCAGTATCGGGAGGTAATGTGTATTGTGGACCAGTATTGGGAGGTAATGTGTGTTGTGGGCCAGTATTGGGAGGTAATGTGTGTTGTGGACCAGCATCAGGAGGTAATGTGTGTTGTGGACCAGTATTGGGAGGTAATGTGTGTTGTGAACCAGTATTGGGAGGTAATGTGTGTTGTGGACCAGCATTGGGAGGGAATGTGTGTTGTGGACCAGTATTGGGAGGTAATGTGTATTGTGGACCAGCATTGGGAGGTAATGTGTGTTGTGGACCAGCATCAGGAGGTAATGTGTTGTGGACCAGTATTGGGAGGGAATGTGTGTTGTGGACCAGCATCAGGAGGTAATGTGTGTTGTGGACCAGTATTGGGAGGTAATGTGTGTTGTGGACCATTATTGGGAGGTAATGTGTATTGTGGACCAGCATCAGGAGCTAATGTGTGTTGTGGACCAGTATTGGGAGGGAATGTGTGTTGTGGACCAGTATTGGGAGGTAATGTGTGTTGTGGACCAGCATCAGGAGGTAATGTGTGTTGTGGACCAGTATTGGGAGGGAATGTGTGTTGTGGACCAGTATTGGGAGGTAATGTGTGTTGTGGACCAGTATTGGGAGGTAATGTGTGTTGTGGACCAGTATTGGGAGGTAATGTGTGTTGTGGACCAGTATTGGGAGGGAATGTGTGTTGTGGACCAGTATTGGGAGGTAATGTGTGTTGTGGACCAGTATTGGGAGGTAATGTGTGTTGTGGACCAGTATTGGGAGGGAATGTGTGTTGTGGACCAGTATTGGGAGGTAATGTGTGTTGTGGACCAGTATTGGGAGGGAATATGTGTTGTGGACCAGTATTGGGAGGGAATGTGTGTTGTGGACCAGTATTGGGAGGTAATGTGTGTTGTGGACCAGTATTGGGAGGTAATGTGTGTTGTGGACCAGTATTGGGAGGTAATGTGTGTTGTGGACCAGTATTGGGAGGTAATGTGTGTTGTGGACCAGTATTGGGAGGTAATGTGTGTTGTGGACCAGTATTGGGAGGGAATGTGTGTTGTGGACCAGTATTGGGAGGTAATGTGTGTTGTGGACCAGTATTGGGAGGGAATATGTGTTATGGACCAGTATTGGGAGGAAATGTGTGTTGTGGACAAGCATCAGGAGGTAATGTGTGTTGTGGACCAGTATTGGGAGGTAATGTGTGTTGTGGACCAGTATTGGGAGGGAATGTGTGTTGTGGACCAGTATTGGGAGGTAATGTGTGTTGTGGACCAGTATTGGGAGGTGATGTGTGTTGTGGACCAGTATTGGGAGGGAATGTGTGTTGTGGACCAGTATTGGGAGGTAATGTGTGTTGTGGACCAGTATTGGGAGGTAATGTGTGTTGGGGACCAGTATTGGGAGGGAATATGTGTTGTGGACCAGCATCAGGAGGTAATGTGTGTTGTGGACCAGTATTGGGAGGGAATGTGTGTTGTTGACCAGTATTGGGAGGTAATGTGTGTTGTGGTCCATTATTGGGATGTAATGTGTGTTGTGGACCAGCATCAGGAGCTAATGTGTGTTGTGGACCAGTATTGGGAGGGAATGTGTGTTGTGGACCAGTATTGGGAGGTAATGTGTGTTGTGGACCAGCATCAGGAGGTAATGTGTGTTGTGGACAAGTATTGGGAGGTAATGTGTGTTGTGGACCAGTATTGGGAGGGAATGTGTGTTGTGGACCAGTATTGGGAGGTAATGTGTGTTGTGGACCAGTATTGGGAGGTAATGTGTGTTGGGGACCAGTATTGGGAGGTAATGTGTGTTGTGGACCAGCATCAGGAGGTAATGTGTGTTGGGGACCAGTATTGGGAGGTAATGTGTGTTGTGGACCAGTATTGGGAGGTAATGTGTGTTGTGGACCAGCATCAGGAGGTAATGTGTGTTGGGGACCAGTATTGGGAGGTAATGTGTGTTGTGGACCAGCATCAGGAGGTAATGTGTGTTGTGGACCAGTATTGGGAGGTAATGTGTGTTGTGGACCAGTATTGGGAGGTAATGTGTGTTGTGGACCAGTATTGGGAGGTAATGTGTGTTGTGGACCAGTATTGGGAGGGAATATGTGTTGTGGACCAGTATTGGGAGGTAATGTGTGTTGTGGACCAGCATCAGGAGGTAATGTGTGTTGTTGACCAGCATTGGGAGGAAATGTGTGTTGTGGACAAGCATCAGGAGGTAATGTGTGTTGTGGACCAGTATTGGGAGGTAATGTGTGTTGTGGACCAGTATTGGGAGGTAATGTGTGTTGTGGACCAGTATTGGGAGGGAATGTGTGTTGTGGACCAGTATTGGGAGGTAATGTGTGTTGTGGACCAGTATTGGGAGGTAATGTGTGTTGTGGACCAGTATTGGGCGGTAATGTGTGTTGGGGACCAGTATTGAGAGGTTATGTGTGTTGTGGACCAGTATTGGGAGGGAATGTGTGTTGTGGACCAGTATTGGGCGGTAATGTGTGTTGGGGACCAGTATTGGGAGGTAATGTGTGTTGTGGACCAGTATTGGGAGGTAACGTGTGTTGTGGACCAGCATCAGGAGGTAATATGTGTTGTGGACCAGTATTGGGAGGGAATGTGTGTTGTGGACCAGTATTGGGAGGTAATATGTGTTGTGGACCAGTATTGGGAGGTAATGTGTGTTGTGGACCAGCATCAGGAGGTAATGTGTGTTGTGGACCAGTATTGGGAGGGAATGTGTGTTGTGGACCAGTATTGGGAGGTAATGTGTGTTGTGGACCAGTATTGGGAGGTAATGTGTGTTGGGGACCAGTATTGGGAAGTAATGTGTGTTGTGCACCAGCATCAGGAGGTAATGTGTGTTGTGGACCAGTATTGGGAGGTAATGTGTGTTGTCGACCAGTATTGGGAGGTAATGTGTGTTGTGGACCAGTATTGGGAGGTAATGTGTGTTGTGGACCAGCATTGGCAGGTAATGTGTGTTGTGGACCAGTATTGGGAGGTTATGTGTGTTGGGGACCAGTATTGGGAGGTAATGTGTATTGTGGACCAGTATTGGGAGCTAATGTGTGTTGTGGACCAGTATTGGGCGGTAATGTGTGTTGGGGACCAGTATTGAGAGGTTATGTGTGTTGTGGACCAGTATTGGGAGGGAATGTGTGTTGTGGACCAGTATTGGGCGGTAATGTGTGTTGGGGACCAGTATTGGGAGGTAATGTGTGTTGTGGACCAGTATTGGGAGGTAACGTGTGTTGTGGACCAGCATCAGGAGGTAATATGTGTTGTGGACCAGTATTGGGAGGGAATGTGTGTTGTGGACCAGTATTGGGAGGTAATATGTGTTGTGGACCAGTATTGGGAGGTAATGTGTGTTGTGGACCAGTATTGGGAGGTAATGTGTATTGTGGACCAGTATTGGGAGGTAATGTGTGTTGTGGACCAGTATTGGGAGGTAATATGTGTTGTGGACCAGTATTGGGAGGTAATGTGTGTTGTGGATCAGTATTGGGAGGTAATATGTGTTGTGGACCAGTATTGGGATGTAATGTGTGTTGTGGACCAGTATTGGGATGTAATGTGTGTTGTGGACCAGTATCAGGAGGTAATGTGTGTTGTGGACCAGTATTGGGAGGTAATGTGTGTTGTGGACCAGTATTGGGAGGTAATATGTGTTGTGGACCAGTATTGGGAGGTAATGTGTGTTGTGGACCAGCATCAGGAGGTAATGTGTGTTGTGGACCAGTATTGGGAGGTAATGTGTGTTGTGGACCAGCATCAGGAGGTAATGTGTGTTGTGGAGCAGCATCAGGAGGTAATGTGTGTTGTGGACCAGTATTGGGAGGTTATGTGTGATGTGGACCAATATTGGGAGGTTATGTGTGATGTGGACCAGTATTTTGAATAAAATTGGGAAGATGTATTGGTGTGGTGTTTCTCAACCATGTTGCTGTAATATTTTCAATGGCGTCCTGGAGATCTCCTTTGCTTTCACTTTCAAAACAACAACCATCATCAGATGAACAATCAGAGAATATATAAATCTGATTCATTTGAAGATAAGCCACTAATATTATCTTTTGTTTCTTCTTCATTTTGGATGCCATCGTGTGTAAAACTTTCAAAGTCAATACCGTTACTTTCACAAGCCATGTTGATACAAACAAAAAAATCTGTTGTACTTTCAACATTAAAAAAACATGTGTTGTTTCAAGCTGTTTCACTATAATAATTTTAATTTTCATAGTAAAGGCCTTATCTCGCAGTAATCACAAATTAACGAGAGTTTGATGATGGTACTGTTTATTTTTAGAACAATATTTTAGTGTGGGTGTTGTTGGCCGGTTTGAACAAATAAAAGGGAAATAATTTTGGCCAGTTTTAGCCATTTTGAACACTAAAGGGCTAAGGAAACAATGTTTTTGTTGATCTTTCCATTACTATCTATCTGTTGGTTATTAGATAGAACCAAGGAAACAACCTTTCTATTGGTCTTTGCATTGCTGATATTAAATACCCATCACAGCACCTAGCAAAAGAAAGGAATCAATCATCAGATAACATTAAGAAACTGTTTCCATTGGTCTTTCTATAGCTGATACTAACTGCCTGTTAAACCTCCTGGCAGAAAAAAGGAGCCAATTGTTAGATTAGCCCAAGGAAACTATGTTTCTGTTAATCTTTCCATTGCTAATACTATCTGTTAGTTGTAACTCCTAGAAGAAGGAGCAATCATCATCCTCATCATTTTACGTCCGCTTTTCCCTGCTTGCAAGGGTTGGATGGGTCCTATTCAGCACAGCATCTCTCCACCTGTCACGGTCCTTCGTCATCTCATCCGTGAGTTTCAGCGATCTGAGGTCTGCTCTCACCACCTCCGCCCATGTTTTTCGTGGTCTACCTCTACTGCGTCTTCCCTCCACTGGGACTTCCTGGCACTTCTTCACCCATCGGTCTTCCTCCATGCGCATTATATGTCCATACCATCTCAGCCTTCTCTCTTGCACACCACAACTTATTCCTCTTATACCCAGTTTCATTCTCAACTCGTCTACGCTTGGTCGTTCACGCACATTGATATTGCACATCCAACGGAGCAAACTTGCTTCATTTCTCTCCAGCCATCACATATCTTCTGCAGTTGCTGCCCATGTCTCACTACCATGTAGCACCGCGCATCTCACACAGGCATCATATAACTGTCCTTTCGTATGCAGGGAGAAACCCTTCTTTGTCAACAGCAATGTGAAATAAAATATTTAATTAATAACAAAACATGCTGCTGAGTCCAAGAATTGAATCTATGAACTTATGATCATGATTCCAACACCCTAACTACTAGGCAACCATGCCTTCACAACAAAACAAAGATAAAATAAAAATACTTACCAGCCATGATATAGCTGATTGTTGAATATGGAGTGAAATGGAAATCTTCTTTTAGGTATCCTTTCATCAGCATCATAGCTATCATTCTCTCACAGGTCTCTCTCGTTAAGGTGGGTGCCTTTATCTCTTTTACGCGGAGAGCTGGACTTCCTTTACCAAACCAAGCATCCACCAATTTTGTCAAAGTGTGGAACTGTTCTATCTGCTGACCATGCTTTACCAAAGTCAGAATATCTTTGGCATACTTGTTGACATTCTTTGTTTTAATTGCTGCCAATGAAAAAACATTCATATTAATATTTTTTTTTATCAAACCATTGCTCTTAGAAAGGGCCTAGCCTAGTAATCTATGTGCTGCCATCACTGTATGATGGCAGAAGATGCTCAGCCTTGGTCATGTGCTACACATGTCCATGAGGAGACCAATAAAGGAAGGACATATGAGTCAAACCAGACCAGTCCCTGGCTTGGGAGGTCTACCGGAAAAGGAATTCAAGGAAGAGATTGGTTTAAATGCCAAGAAAATGTAATACTGTTAACTTATGCTAGATTGCTACAGATGTATAAATGCAACTTATGAAGTAGCTATTGGTTCAGCTGAATATTCTCTCCATCTGTAGCTCCTCTCATACACACTTTACATATAAATATAGCTGTCACATTATTTAATAATCCCCTCACACTACTACATATTCATATTGTATGTTTAATTGAGTTCACTCCAATACCATTCCTGTTTTTGCCAACTTATTAAATGCTTTACCACTTACCATCACCTTCATAATTTTGCCTTTATACACTACTTCTACCTATTTATCTTCACCCTCAGTCCATCCATACATAATCTCTGCTATTAATACCAAGTCACCAACATGCAGTAAATCCCATGATAAAAACCTTGTTTACACTTTGGGCTAGTACCTCCATCATAAATATAGTAGTGGCCTTAATACTGACATCTGGTGTACTCCAACCTTCAATTCAAACTTGTCACTGTTCCATGCTCAAAGAGAGGAAGACAAACAATAAATTGCAGGAGATGACAAGCATAAAGCCAGTAATGAATGTTGTGAAGAGAAATGGAATGAGATGGTTGGGTCATGTGTTGAGGGAGAATGAAAGTGACTGTGTGAGAATGAATAGAGCCAGTGATGAATGGGGAGGTAGAAGAAGGGGAAGAACAGGAAAGACATGGCTAAAAATGATAGAGAAGGAAATGAAAACCAAGGGATGATGTAGGGAGATGCAGGTGATAGAGCAAGGTTAACTCTTGCTTTAGCAGATAAAATGGCCTTAAAATGCTTTGTGTTGTTGTATATAATTATGTAATATAAACAAGTAGCACTTGTTTATATTACATAAAAATACATAAAAGCATATTATGTTCATAAGTACATAAAAGCATATTATGAGTGTAGAATGCTTAATAAAAAGGAAATGGTAATTATACTGGTCTCATCATAACAGTTCTAAAACTGATGCTCTTAAAAACCAATACCACCCACCTGAACCCCCCATTGTTTCTATGATTCAAAACCAATTTAAAGTGTCCATATTTAAATTTAAAAACTCCAATATAATTTTATATAAGAACCTTGTGTTACGTTATGTTCCAAACATGAGCTTAAGACTTTTGATTCAAGATAGTCAGAAACTAACCCTGATTCTATGATACAAATCTGTTTATTTTAAAGTGTTTATATTTATCTAATAAAAATTACTATCATAATTTAATGTAAGAATTATTATAATGTCCCAAACATCATCTTAATAATCAGAGCCTTAGTCATAATAATTATTAAGCCTTGATTATTTTCAAAATTATTTGAAACTTATAGGCACTGTCTTTCATTAGAAATACAGTAACACAAAGGTTAATGAGTTATATTGTTGTCAAATCATTTAAATCTTTTTGTGTTCCAAACTTCAGTTATTAATTATCTCACATTGAAGTGCTGTACAAATACAACAATGTTTGTTTACATAAAATTGTAGTGAGGTGTGGTGTGGTGTGATGTGGTGTGTGAGGCATGAAGTCTTGCAGAGTGATGGTAAAATGTGAAACTAACACTGAAAACATACCACACACACTCAGTTTGTGACTTGTAGGTTCTAATTCAAAATCATACCAAAGTTAGCCAATTGCAGCTTTGTTATTTTTTATGACAAATCAGTCAAGTTGGTGGGGAGGGGCCGTACTAATACTGATAGTGTTAATGGTGGGTAAAATATTTTGTAAAATAACACGGCCATTTTTGTTGTTATTTGTGGTGAAAGTAATACTACTAAATTTCCTAACGCATGTTAAGTACTTTTTAACTACTTTAAGTAGACAAGTTTTCTTTCTTTCATTTCATTTAAATATGACATTAAGGGCTGATAATTCTGATATTTATTTATTTACTGTCGGCTGGAACACATAATAGAGTAATAGTTATATACACACACACACATATATATATATATGGTAGCTGCCAACTCGTTTTCGAGTACGGCCACTACTTTATATCCATGTAAGAGAACCCCTACCGATGCGCTGAACGAGTGTGACTTTTAGTCCAGCCAGTGACTTGAAAACTCTGGTACAAACACTACACCTTTGACAATTATTGACACATAGTGCTGGGCCCATGGTACCATGTGACGACAAGTGCAGAGAGATCTCCAGATATAAAGCAATGCCTGTGCCGTGAAGCTTTTATAGTGAGCAAAGGCACTGCACAAAGCCAGTCCCACTCTCTTAACCAAGATGTTATTTACCAAAAAGAAGAACAAGTCAACATCATTGGATACCATCAGAGTTGCAGGTGTTATATCAGAGTTTTCCTTCTCCTTGAATTCTGCCTTGACAAAGGCTAAGGGGTCATCTCTCCCAGTGATTTTGGATGGCCATTGACTCTTAAAAGCTCCTTTGCCCTTTGACAGGTTTTGTTTTTAGTCCTGCAGGATGTCCAATGTCACCCTCCTCACCAAGAAACCTTGGTGGGGTTGCCAGTTTAGTCGCCAACGACCCGGCAATGGGACAGGTTGTACTGGGATACATGTTACCAGTAGCACCAACTGGTGACCTGACATATATATATACATACATATATATACATACATATATATATATATATATACATAATATATACATATATATATATATATGATACATATATATACATATATATATATATATATATATATATATATATATATGATACATATATATATACATATATATATATATCGAGAGAAGGCTACGTTGGTATGGTCACGTGATGCGCATGAAAGACGACAGCTGTATAACAAAGTGCAGGGCAATAAAGATAGACGGTAGCTACAGAGTAGGCAGACCCAGAAAAACCTGGGACGAGCTGATAAATTCTGACCTCACACACTTACACCTCTCCAAGACAATGTCACTGGACCGAGACCTTTGGCGGTACTCAGTAATAGAGAAGACCCGCCTTACCTAAATACAAAGTAAAACCTACTACAGCCAGTAGGCATCTCTAACAAAATACACCCCGGTCCCACCACCCCCCACCCCATCCACACCGCCCCTTCAATGTAAAGTTATGTTGGTGCCACAACTTCCAGGCCGAAACAAATGAGATCGTGTAGACACAGTCCACGCTGTAATGTGGTCGTGTAGGCAGCACGGTAAAAACCTCCCAGCCCCACACTGTAAATGTGGTTGGTGTTAGGAAGGGCATCCAGCTGTAGAAAACCTGCCAGACAGTCCACGCTTTAATGTGGCCGTGTAGGCAACACGGTAAAAACCTCCCAGCCCCACACTGTAAATGTGGTTGGTGTAAGGAAGGGCATCCAGCTGTAGAAAACCCGCCAGATAGTCCTATGCGAGCAAGACAAACACTCTTGCCTCAAGTGGGAAAACCCCCGTCCAAACCCATGCAAGCGTGGAACACGGACGTTAAACGTTGATGATGATCATGATGATATATATATACACACATCATCATCATCATCATCATCACCGTTTTACGTCCGTTCTTCCACGCTAGCATGGGTTAGACGGGTTGTCCTGTTGTGGGCAGTGTCTGGTCGGCTGACCATGCCTTGCTCATACAGGAACTGATCTGGCTTGATTTCTACAGCTGGATGCCCTTCCTAACACCAACCTCATTTACAGTGAGTGCTGGGTGCTTTTTCGTGGCGCCTACACGTCCACTTTACAGTGTGGGCTGGGTGCTTTTTTGCCGTGGCACCTCCACGACCACCTTGCGGTGGTGGGGGGGGGGGGGGCATATTGTTTATATGCTTCATCATGTACCCATGGGAGGTCGGGTACCCTGTATTACTGCGTGACGCCAGAAGTCACGGTCGTGTGTCATTGACTTTGAGAGGTGTAGTTGGGTAAGGTCGGCTTTTATCACCTCATCCCAAGTCATCTTGGGTCTCCCCACTCCGCGGTTTCCATCAACTTCTAGTGCTCTGCACCTTTTTATGCAGCTGTCATCCTTCATACGCATCACATGTCCATACCAGCGTAACCGCCTCTCCTGCACGCAGCATTTGATTCCTCTTATGCTCAGTCTCTCTCTCAATTCCTTTATGCTTTGTCGTTCACGTATATTACTGTTACACATCCATCGGAGCATGCAGGCTTCGTTTCTCTCTAATCTACGTAAGTCTTCCACCTTCAGCGCCCAGGTCTCACTACCATGCAACATCGCTGTTCGGATACACGCATCATACAGTCTGCCTTTCATTCTGAGGGAGAAGCCTTTTGCAGCTAGCAGTGGTAGTAGTTCCCTAAACTTCTTCCATCCCGTTCTTACCCTAGTTATTGTACTTTCTGAGCACCCACCTCCGTTGCTAATTCGGTCACCTAGGTAGCAGAAGCTGTCTACTGTTTCTACAGGGCCCTCCCAGAGATTGGTGGTACTTGTTTCCTGTGGCTGTTTGCTTGCTGTTTCAGCACAGCTGCTGCATGTGAATCCTACATTCTTAATTAAGCTTCCTGAGATCCCGCTACATCTCTTGTGTACCCATTGTTTGCATTTGGGGCAAAGAATGGAGTTCCTACCTACACCTTTCCTACATACTGAGCAAGGCCATTTCCCTGAGGGGATCTGGGTTCTGTTTTCTCGTCTACTTATAAGGACCTTAGTCTTACACATATATATATATATACATATATATATATATATATATATATACATATACATATATATATATACATATACATAATATAGATATATATATAAATGTATATACATATACATATATATCATCATCATCATCATCATCAACGTTTAACGTCCATGTTCCACGCTTGCATGGGTTTGGACGGGGGTAGTCCCACTTGAGGCAAGAGTGATTGTCTTGCTCGCATAGGACTGTCTGGCAGGTTTTCTACAGTTGGATGCCCTTCCTAACACCAACCACATTTACAGTGTGGGTCTGGGAGGTTTTTACCGTGTTGCCTACACGGCCACATTACAGCGTGGACTGTGTGTTTTTTTGTCGTGACACCTACACGATCTCATTTGTTTCGGCCTCGATGGCGCGGCACCAACATAACTTTACATAGAACGGGGTGGTGTGGATGGGGTGGGGGTGGTGGTGGTGGGACGGGGGTGTATTTTGTTAGAGATGCCTACTGGCTGGAGTAGGTTTTATTATATATTTAGGTAAGGCGGGTCTTCTCTGTTACTGAGTACCGCCAAAGGTCTCGGTCCAGTCTTGGAGAGGTGTAAGTGTGTGATGTCGGAGTTTATCAGCTCGTCCCAGGTTTTTCTAGGTCTGCCTATTCCGTGACTACCGTTTATCTTTATTGCCCTGCACTTTGTTATACAGCTATCGACTTTCATGCGCATCACGTGTCCATACCAACGTAGCCTTCTCTCGAGTAAACAACATCTGATCCCTCTTATCTCTAATTTTTTCCTTAGTTCGTTTATGCTTTGCCGTTCACGTATATTACTGTTACACATCCAGCGGAGCATGCAAGCTTCGTTCCTCTATAGTCTGCGTATATCCTCTGCACACAATGCCCAGGTCTCACTGCCATGCAGCATTGCTGTTCGTATGCAGGCATCGTACAACCTGCCTTTCATTTTTAGGGAGAACCCTTTAGCAGCTAATAGTGGTATAAGCTCTCTGAACTTTTTCCAACCAGTTCTGACTCTAGCTACAGTACTTTCAGAGCACCCTCCCCCACTGCTGATTTTATCGCCCAGGTAACGGAAGCTGTCCACTATTTCTATAGAACCCTCTGCGCAGTTGAAAGAGCTAGTATTTTGTGGGCACTTGCTGCTACTTATTGCACCAGAACACTGGCCACATGTAAAATCTATGTTCTTAGTTAGCTTACCTGTGATCCCACTACATCTTTTATGCACCCATACTTTGCATTTAGGACATAAAATGGAGTTTCTACCTACGCCTTTCCTACACACCGAGCACGACCATTTCCCAGAAGGGACCGCCGCCTTGTTTTCTTTCCTACAAACTAGTACTTTGGTCTTAGCCAGGTTAATTTTAAGTCCTTTTGACTCTAGGCCGTGCTTCCATGTTTGAAATTTCTTCTCTAGCTCGGCCATTGATTCCGCTATGAGTGTCAGGTCGTCTGCGTATAGGAGTTCCCATGGGCAGCCTGTCTTGAACTCCTCTGTTATAGCCTGAAGGGCAATAATAAATTGTAGGGGGCTGAGAACAGAGCCCTGATGGACGCCAACTTTTACGCTAAACTCTTCACTATATTCGTTGTTAATTCTAACCTTGCTGACTGTTTCTTTATACATGGCTTGTATAGCCCTCACAAGCCATTCGTCAACGCCTAGTTTTCTAAGAGCCCACCAGATAATGGAGCGGGGACTCTGTCGAAGGCTTTCTCCAAGTCGACAAAAGCTAAGTAGAGGGGTTTACCTTTAGCTAGATACTTCTCCTGTAGTTGTCGTACTATGAAAAGAGCGTCTGTGGTACTTTTGCCTGACACAAACCCGAACTGCATTTCATCTAGGTCAATTCTCTCTCTGATTAGTTGTGCTATTACTTTTTCCGTGACCTTCATGACCTGGTCGATTAATTTAATGCCTCTATAGTTACTCCTATCTAGGGCGTCTCCTTTACCCTTATAACAGTTAACGATGATGCTGCTATGCCAGTCCTTCGGAACAACCCCATTCTGTACGACTTGGTTAACTATGCGGGTGACCATGGTGTGTCCCACCGTGCCAGATGCCTTCAGCATCTCAGCAACTATTTCTGAAGGCCCAGCCGCCTTACCCGTCTTCATATCCTTGATTGCCTTACTTATTATACTCCCCTCGACTAACACTGCTGGTCCCTCTATTGGGTCGATATGGGGGAGACTGTCTTTCTCCCATTTATTCTCCTCATTTAATAGCCTTTCATAGTGACACTTCCAAGCTACCTTCTTATCAGTGTCGGTGATGGCAAGTGTGCCATCGTCGTTTAGTACACACTTCTCCCCGACAATATCACGGTTTTCCTTGACGCATTGCCTAGCAATCCTGAACACCTCACGTTTTTGGTCATCGCGTTGTAGAACATGCTTGAACTTTCTTTCCTCAGCTTCCCTTCTTGCTAAGTACACTTGTCTCCTAGCTTCCCTCCTGGCCACTTGATAGTCTTCTCTACTTACCCCATCCCGCCATACTTTCCAAGCCTGCTTTTTGGCCTTAATTGACCCCTCCACCTTACTGTTCCACCACCATGTTACTCTCCTCCTGCCTACAGGCCTGCTCCAGCCACAGACTTCGTCTGTCGCCAACAGCAGGTTTGCTTTCAGAAATTCCCACTCTCCCTCTATATTGTCCGACTCTAAATGTTCTTCCTTACTGTCGAAAGCATCAAGTAATATGCTTTGAAATTTATTCCTGGCTGTGGGGTCCTTTAGCTTCCATATTTTTCTCCTGAGGATAGTCCTCTTCTGCTGTTGAGTACGTCTCGTCCTGACTATGAGGTCGCTAATTATCAGTCTATGTTGGGAGGTGCATTCTTCATGGGGGAGGGATTTAGTGTTTACAACAGACACTCTGTCACGTCTTCTGGTAAGGATATAATCTACCTGGCTTGTGTGTTCCCCGGATCTATAGGTGATCAGGTGATTGTCACGTTTTTTGAAGTTAGTGTTACAGATAGTTAGGTTATTTGCATCACAGAATTCCAGGATTCTGGAGCCTTCCTCATTTCTAGTACCAAACCCATAGCCTCCATGGATTTCGTCGTAGCCGTCACAATGTTGTCCAACGTGACCATTTAGGTCGCCTGTGATAATTATATAGTCACTGTCGGATATTTGGGAGGTAGTTAGCATCAGTGTCTCATAGAATCTGTCTTTTATAGTGCCGGGCAGTCCGGATTGGGGTGCGTACGCAGATATTACTGTCACCGTAGTTCTATTGAGGACAAGTCGTATTTTAATTATTCTGTCGTTCACTCTATTTACGTCTATTATCTTATCTGCCCACTTTTCTGCTACCATGATTCCTACTCCACCCAGCCCATCGTCGTTTCCCACCCAGAAAAGCTTATAACATCGTTTTTTACCCTCAATGAACCTAGCAGACCCACCCCTCCACCTGGTCTCTTGAATACAACAAACATCGACCTCCTTACGTTCAAGCATTTCTACAACCTCGTTAGCGCGACCCTTTAGGGTGCCTACATTTATGGTACCAACTCTGAAGTTTTGGATTGCGTTTGGGGGTTGGGGGCGGTGGGGGGCGATGGGGTTATGTTAGCCGTCCGCGGTCGAAACAATGAGGAGTGCTCGCATTCTCGTCCAAGAGGTGAATTTGTCTTTATCTTTGGCATTGTCGCTGAGCGTCCAGATTTTTCTCTCTCTCTCCTCCACTCTCCAGGATTCCGCAGTCCATCCATCCATCATATATCGAAAGGCAACCAGGCAAGCGATAGTATAGGCCTCTGGCTTCTGATTGGTCCGCCTAATAATACTGGTGATGCGTGGGGGCTCTGGCTTATGATTGCTCCACGTAATAGCAATGGTGGTGCGTGGGGGCGGGAGGGAGGGGTGTTGGGTAGCTAGATAGGAGGTAATGATTATACATATATATATATATATATATATATATATATATATATATATATATACACAAATCATCATCATCATCATCATCGTTTAATGTATATCTTCCATGCTAGCATGGGTTTAGATGGGAATTGTCCCACGTGAGGCAACATTGGTTGTCTTGCTCGTATAGGACTGCCTGGCGGGTTTTCTACGGCTGGATGCCCTTCCTAACACCAACCACGTTTACAGTGTGGACTGGGAGGTTTTTACCGTGTTACCTACACGGCCACATTACAGCGTGGACTGTGTGTTTTTTTGTCGTGACACCTAGACGACCCCATTTATTTAGGACTATATATATATATATATATATATATATATATATAGTCCTAAACAACACGACGGTAACATAGACAACATAGAAATTAGAATAATATCTAAACATAGAAATGAAACAGAAAGAATGAATGGAATAATAACACCCTAACAAACAACCCTGACCTAAGAGAAGTATAAATAAATAAATAGATAAATAAATAAATAAATACATACACAAGCACAATAACAACACATATAAACACACACTAGTAAAGATAGAATACATTAACCAATACACAGTCACCCAATCACGAACACACATCAAACAAAACACTATACACACACGCAAACGCATGCGCAAAGAAGACAAAATAAAATAAACAAATAAATAAATATATAAACAGACTAAATAAAGATGGCGTAGAAAATACAATGCAACGGGAGGAAACAATAGCACCACTGACGATGTTGCAGATGTGCAACGAAAGAACTTTGTTAAACTATATATATGTGTTTGTGTCTATATTGTATCTGTAGGTGGATTGGCAGTATCGGTAGAGGGTCGGACGCCATGCTTTGACGCATAGAGTTACGGCCCTTGCCATTCTGAGTTCAAATCCCGCCGAGGTTAACTTTGCCTTTCATCCTTACGGGGTCGATAAAATAAAGTACCAGTAATACACTGGGTAATTTCTGGCCTTGTGCCAAACGTAGAAACAATTATTTTTGACCATTGGTCAGTCAATGGCAACATTGAGGACCGAGTAAATTAGATTACCGATATAAAAGACACAGAAGCGAAAAGCGAAAACCAACCAAACAGTGAGTGTGTGCTGTTATTAATTCTGGCAATATTACACAAATATGACCCTCCCCAAGTATAACAATATTTGTTTCGACACACGATTTCATATCAAAAACCTCGCAAAACTAATTTATCGCCGTTATATATATATATATATATATTGTTATACTTGGGAGGGTCATATTGTTGTAATAATATTGCCAGAATTAATAACAGAACACATTCATTGTTTGGTTGGTTTTTGCTTCTGTATCTTTTAAATCAGTTAATTTATTCGGTCCTCAATGTTTACCATTGACTGACCAACGGTCAAAAATACAGATATAATATAGACACAAACACATATATATAGTCTAACAAGGTTCTTTCGTTGCATATCTGCAACATCGTCAGTGGTGCTATTATGTTTCCTCCTGTTGTATTGTATGTCTACGCCATCTTTATTTAATCTGTTTATTTATTTATTTATTTATTTTTGTCTTCTACTCTGCGTATGCGTTTGCGTGTGTGTATAGTGTTTGATGTGTGTTCGCGTTTGGGTGACTGTGTTTTGGTTATTGTATTCTATCTTAGTTTACTAGTGTGTGTTTATATGTGTTTGTTGTTATTGTGCTTGTGTATATATTTATTTATTTATTTATATTTCTCTTAGGTCAGTATTGTTTGTTTGGGTGTTGTTATTCCATTCATTTTTTCTGTTTAGCTTTGGCCTTCTAAGTTCTATTTCACTGGCCTCTCTGATTTGCCTATCTGCTGGGTCATTTCTATGTTTAGATATTATTTTAATTTCTATGTTGTCTATGTTACCGTCATGTTGTTGTCTGGCATGTTCGTATAATACTGAACTGTTTTTTCTTCCTTTTAGTTCCCCCCAGTGTTGGTCTATCCTTTCTCCTATGCTACGAGCTGTCTCGCCTATGTATGTTGTTGTCATGTTTCTGCAAGTACCCTCTGTACATCTTATGCTATAGACTACGTTTCTAGTTTTACAGTTTATCCGGGGGTTTACTTTAGATATAATGCATTTCCTATTAGTTCAGTGGGTTTTCTTAAAAGTGTGTTTTGCTGATCAGGGATTTTATGGTGGTTCCTGGCTTTTCTACCACCTTAATCTTTAGGTGGGTCTTTCTCAGGGCCTTTCTACACTGGTTAGCGTCAACGAACATGACACTCTGGTATCTCTGGTTGTCGTACCATGAGGTGGCTTTCCCTATCTTATGTTTAGTCCTATCTAAGCTATTCCATGATTTGCTCCTGTATAATGGGCAAATTCCTTTCATGTCCAGTTCTATGAGGGTCTTATACTTCTCTGTGGCTCCTTCGTATACTCTGATTCTGTCTCTTTGGTTGTAGCCAGAGAAATGCATGCGGTTGATGAAGTGTTGGATGTGTCTTTCCATGGGTCGCACATGCAGGACACATTCTTCATCACTCATACCAAGTCTGCAATCAGAATATTAAACTTAGCACTACTGGACATTGCTGAGTTTTTCAGTATCAGGTATTTGGAGGCCATGGGTTTAGCGTAGTCTGAGTGGAGAATTTGGGCTCTCTCGTCTATAGTGTTAATCCAGAGTTCCGTGTCTAATACAGGTAGTTTATTGTTAGGGTGTTTGGAAGGCTAGTCGATAGTTACAGTTATACTCTGGTGTATGGAATTAGCTATCTGCTAGATGCTTTCCATTGTGCTACATTCTAAATCATACTTGTTAGTACTCTCTTGTGGGGATGTCCTTATTACTATATTAATGTTGTCTACATAACAAGAGTACATAATGAGGTCTATGGAGTTCTCATTAAGATCTTTGAGTCTCCTTTCCCACCATACCATAAAAAGGTTGGCAACGTCACCAGCTATGCTGACCCCAATGGCTGCTCTCTCATTTTGGGTGTAGATCTTCTCGTTGAATTTGAATATGTGGCTCTTTTGGGTAGTTTTAATACTAGCCCCTATTGCATGTGCGACCATTTTTCTTACCTGATCATTGTTATGGGGGGTCCACCTTCCCATGGGAGACTTTTTTGCTATTGAGGTTATGGTGGGGGGAGTCTACCTCTTATGGGTCTACTGGGGCAGAAACGGCTAAGGTCATGGCTGTCTAGGTAGTCAGTGTCATAAGTAAGTCTAAGTAGGAGGCCCAGTTTGTCTGTGTCGACGTCGCAGAACTCCACCTCACTCTCAATGATCATCTCCACACATTTTTCCACAGCAAAATCAATGTTAATAGATGGGTATAGTGATACCACGTCCATACTGCCTATTAAGCAGTTGGATAGGTTTTTGTTTTTGTTGCACTCACTGATTCTGCTGAGGAGGTCCTCTGTACTGTCACATACATCTGGAGACATCTTGATTATGGGGCGTATAACCATTGAGAGGAAGTAGAAGATCCTGTAGTTGCTAGCGATATTGGCTCCGCATACAGATCTTGTTGGTGGTCCTGTTGTCGGGTCGTCAACTGTCTTTTGGTCTTTGCGGAGCCCATACAAGGGTGGTATGTGATTGTTAGACGCGTGGAAGTTGTTGGCAATGCATCTGCTTGGCTTTAGGATGTCGGTCCACATCATCATGTGAGCGTTGAGGATCTTCTCTCTCCCCCTCATGTATTTGCTGTGTAATTTCGCTTGTGTTGGTGATGTGGGTTGTATAGCCTTGATGTAGTTCAGCTTGCTGTCTATCAACATCCTACCAGACTTACCCGTGGGTAGACACACTACCTCCCCATCCCTTGTGCGCTGCTTGATGCTAATTAAGCCTTCTACAGGTTTGCTTCCAAGTTGTTGGACCTCTGGTCTGCTCTGTCTCTTAGTATACCTGTCTACTATTTGTCTAATCTTATATCTAGCTATGGTGAACTGTGCCTCTGTCTCGTCATCTATTTGTTGTGGTATACAAACCCTTTTATTAAAGGGTAACCTCATAGGATAAATATTACCCATCTGATATGTTTTGTCAGCTGGATTGAAGAATAGTTTCTCTAAGGGGTTGTCATTATGTCTATCGTCATAGTTATGTGTGTTGTTTTTATTGTTATTATGGTGGTTGTTGTTGTTCCTATCATTAACATTATTATTGTTATGATTGCTAGATGTATTGTTGTTATGATTGTTACATGTATTGCTGTTGTTTTCTCTATTGTTATTGTTGTTGTTACTGTTATTTCTACCATTGTGGTTGTTACTTTTATTATTGTTTCTTGTTTTTGTTGTTGTTGTGTTTATCATTAATGTTGCTACACGTATTATTTCCATTATTACTACTGTGGTTGTTGTTGTTGTTACCCATATTATTTCTATTATTACTACTGTGGTTGTTGTTGTAGTTACTCGTATTATTTCCATTATTACTACTGTGGTTGTTGTTGTTGTGTCTGTCGTTAATGTTTCTATTATTATTATTGTCGTTGTTGTTGTTCTGTCTATCATTAATATTATTACCATTATTATTACTACTATTTCTCACTCTCCTGCTATTGTTATTGTTATGACTATTACTATTATAGGTGTTATTTCTATACTCAGAGTTATTGTTTATATTACTGTTATTGTTATTATTGTGGTTGTTGTCCGTATAGTTGTTGTTGTTTACTTTCGCATTCCAGCGTATTTTTACGAAACACGCCAGACAACAACATGATGGTAACATAGACAACATGGAAATTAAAATAATATCTAAACATAGCAATGACCCAGCAGATAGGCAAATCAGAGAGGCCAGTGAAATAGAACTTAGAAGGCCAAAGCTAAACAGAAAAAATGAATGGAATAACAACACCCAAACAAACAATACTGACCTAAGAGAAATATAAATAAATAAATAAATATATACACAAGCACAATAACAACAAACACATATAAACGCACACTAGTAAACTAAGATAGAATACAATAACCAAAACACAGTCACCCAAACGCGAACACACATCAAACACTATACACACACGCAAACGCATACGCAGAGAAGAAGATAAAAATAAATAAATAAATAAATAAACAGATTAAATAAAGATGGCGTAGACATACAATACAACAGGAGGAACATAATAATAGCACACTGACGATGTTGCAGATGTGTAACGAAAGAACTTTGTTAGACTATATATATGTGTTTGTGTCTATATTATATCTATATTTTTAACCGTTGGTCAGTCAATGGTAAACATTGAGGACCAAATAAATTAACTGATATGAAATATACGGAAGCGAAAACCAACCAAATAGTGAGTGTGTTCTGTTATTAATTCTGGCAATATTATTACAACAATATGACCCTCCCCAAGAATAACAATATTTGTTTCGACACACGGCTTCATATCAAAAACTTCGCAAAACAAATATATATATATATACACATATATATATATATATATATATATACACACACACACACTCATATATATATATATATATATATATATATATATATTTATATATATATATACATACATATATATATACATATATATATATATATACATATATATATATATATATATCATCATCATCATCATCATCATCGTTTAACGTCCATCTTCCACGCTAGCATGGGTTTGGACGGGAATTTTCCCACTTGAGGCAAGATTGGTTGTCTTGCTCATATAGGACTGTCTGGATGCCCTTCCTAACACCAACCACGTTTACAGTGTGGACTGGGAGGTTTTTACCGTGTTCCCTACACGACCATATTACAGCGTGGACTGTGTGTTTTTTGTCGTGACACCTACACGACCTCATTTATTTAGGACTGGATGTTGTGGTACCAAAATAACTTTACATCGAAAGGGGGTGGTGTGGATGGGGTGGGGGTAGTGGGACGGGGGTGTATTTTGGTAAGAGGTGCCTACTGACTGTAGGTTTCGTTTTGCACTGAGGCAAGGCGGGTCTTCTGTATTACTGCGTAGCGCCAGTGACATTGTCTTGGAGAGGTGTAAGTGTGTGAGGTCGGAATTTATCAGCTCGTCCCAGGTTTTTCTGGGTCTGCCTACTCCGTGGCTACCATCTATCTTTATTGCCCTGCACTTTGTTATACAGCTGTCGTCTTTCATGCGCATCACGTGACCATACCAACGTAGCCTTCTCTCGAGTAAACAACATCTGATCCCTCTTATTTCTAATTTTTTCCTTAGTTTGTTTATGCTTTGCCGTTCACGTATATTACTATTACACATCCAGTGGAGCATGCAAGCTTCGTTCCTCTCTAGTCTCCGTATATCCTCTGCACACAATGCCCAGGTCTCACTGCCATGCAACATTGCTGTTCGTATGCAGGCATCATACAACCTGCCTTTCATTTTTAGGGAGAACCCTTTAGCGGCTAATAGTGGTATAAGCTCTCTGAACTTTTTCCATCCAGTTCTGACTCTAGCTACTGTACTTTCGGAGCACCCTCCCCCACTGCTGATTTTGTCACCCAGGTAACGGAAGCTGTCCACTATTTCTATAGAACCCTCTGCGCAATTGAAAGAGCTAGTATTTTGTGGGCACTTGCTGCTACTTATTGCACCAGAGCACAGGCCACATGTAAAATCTGTGTTCTTAGTTAGCTTACCTGTGATCCCACTACATCTTTTATGCACCCATACTTTGCATTTGGGACATAAAATGGAGTTTCTACCTACGCCTTTCCTACACACTGAGCATGGCCATTTCCCGGAAGGGACCGCCGCCTTATTTTCTTTCCTACAAACTAGAACTTTGGTCTTAGCCAGGTTAATTTTAAGGCCTTTTGATTCTAGACCGTGCTTCCATGTTTGGAATTTTTTCTCTAGCTCGGCCATTGATTCAGCTATGAGCGTTAGATCATCTGCGTATAGGAGTTCCCATGGGCAGCCGGTCTTGAACTCCTCTGTTATAGCCTGAAGGGCAATAATAAATAGTAGGGGGCTAAGAACAGAGCCCTGATGGACACCAACTTTTACGCTAAACTCTTCACTATATTCGTTGTTAATTCTAACCTTGCTGACTGTTTCTTTATACATTCGTCAACACCAATTTTTCTAAGAGCCCACCAGATAATGGTACGGGGGACTCTGTCGAAGGCTTTCTCCAAGTCGACAAAAGCTAAGTATAGGGGTTTACTTTTAGCTAGGTACTTCTCCTGTAGTTGTCGTACAATGAAAAGAGCGTCTGTGGTACTTTTGCCTGACACAAACTCGAACTGCATTTCATCTAGATCAATTCTCTCTCTGATTAGTTGCGCTATTACTTTTTCCGTGACCTTCATGATCTGGTCGATTAATTTAATGCCTCTATAGTTACTCCTATCTAGGGCGTCTCCTTTACCCTTGTAACAGTTAACGATGATGCTGCTACGCCAGTCCTTCGGAACAACCCCATTCTGTATGACTTGGTTTACTATCCGGGTGACCATGGTGTGTACCACCGTTCCAGAGGCTTTCAGCATCTCAGCAACTATTTCCGAAGGCCCAGCCGCCTTACCCGTCTTCATATCTTTGATTGCCTTACTTATTATACTACCTTCGACTAACACTGCTGGTCCCTCTATTGGGTCGATGTGGGGGAGACTATCTTTCTCCCATTTATTCTCCTCATTTAGTAGCCTTTCGTAGTGACACTTCCAAGCTACCTTCTTATCAGCGTCAGTGATGGCAAGTACGCCATCATCGTTAAGTACACACTTCTCCCCGACAATATCACGGTTTTCCTTGACACATTGCCTAGCAATCCTGAACACCTCACGTTTTTGGTCCTCGCGTTGTAGAACATGCTTGAACTTTCTTTCCTCTGCTTCCCTTCTTGCGAAGTACACTTGTCTCCTAGCTTCCCTCCTGGCCACTTGATAGTCTTCTCTACTTCCCCCATCCCGCCATGCTTTCCAAGCCTGCTTTTTGGCCTTGATTGACCCCTCCACCTAACTGTTCCACCACCATGTTACTCTCCTCCTGCCTACAGGCCTGCTCCAGCCACAGACTTCGTCTGCCGCCATCAGCAAGTTTGCTTTCAGGAATTCCCACTGTTCCTCTAACTTGTACGACTCTAATTGCTCTAACTTACTGTCGAAAGCATCAAGTAATATGCTTTGAAATTTATTTCTGGCTGTGGGATCCTTTAGCTTCCATATTTTTCTCCTGAGGATAGTCCTCTTCTGCTGTCTAGTACGTCTCGTCCTGACTATGAGGTTGCTAATTATCAGTCTATGTTGGGAGGTGCCTTCTTCATGGGGGAGGGATTTAGTGTTTACAACAGACACTCTGTCATGTCTTCTGGTAAGGATATAATCTACCTGGCTGGTATGTTCCCCTGATCTGTAGGTGATCAAGTGATTGTCTCGTTTTTTGAAGTTAGTGTTACAGATAGTTAGGTTGTTTGCATCACAGAATTCCAGGATTCTGGAGCCTTCCTTGTTTCTAGTACCAAACCCATAGCCTCCGTGGATTCCGTCATAGCCGTCACAATGTTGTCCAATGTGGCCATTTAGGTCGCCAGCAATAATTATATAGTCACTGTCGGTTATTTGGGAGGTAGTGAGCATCAGTGTCTCATAGAATCTGTCTTTTATTACGGCAGGCAGTCCGGATTGGGGCGCGTATGCAGATATTACTGTCACAGTAGTTCTGTTTAGAACAAGTCTTATTTTAATTATTCTGTCATTCACTCTATTTACATCTATTATCTTATCCACCCATTTTTCTGCTAACATGATTCCTACCCCACCTATCCCATTGTCATTTCCCACCCAGAAAAGCTTATAGCAACGTTTTTTACCCACAGTGAATCTAGCAGACCCGCCCCTCCATCTGGTCTCTTGGATACAGCAAACATCAACCTTCTTACGTTCAAGCAATTCTACAACCTCGTTAGAGCGGCCTTTTAAGGTGCCTACGTTCATGGTACCAACTCTGAAGTTTTGGATTGTGTTTGGAGGATGGGGCGCAGGGAGGGGTGAGGGGAATGAGTTTGGGGTTATGTTGGCCATC
This sequence comes from Eledone cirrhosa, assembly GCA_964016885.1. Taxonomy (NCBI): domain Eukaryota; kingdom Metazoa; phylum Mollusca; class Cephalopoda; order Octopoda; family Eledonidae; genus Eledone; species Eledone cirrhosa. The sequence goes on from OZ024740.1 coordinate 363,398,009, forward strand.
CGCGGCCGAAACAAAGAGGGGGCGCCTTGCCCTTTCATCCAGCAGCATGAGGTGAATTTGTCGTTATCTTTGGCATTGTCATCGAGTGTCCAGATTCTTCAGACTCTCCAGAAATTCCTTAGTCCATCCATCATATCGAAAAGCAGCCAGTAGTGATAGCATAGGCCGTTGACTTGTGATTGGTCCAAATAGTAAAGGTGGAGAATGGGGGCGGGAAGGAGGGATATGGGGTAGTTAGCAAAAGAGAAGATTATTTAGAACAAGCGTGGAGAAGATTAATTTAGAACAGTGAGACGGAATTATAGGATAGCAACGATTGTAGATATATATGGATGAATGAACCAGGTTTTAGGAGACAAGAAGAAAATGTTCTATTATACATTACATTTTCGTAGAATCAACTGACCATTTAATAAGAGTTGACAAATTCTGAGGTTTTGTCCTTCGTAACATTCTTATTTATATTAGGGAGTGAGAGAGCGAGAGGGACGTATATGTTAGAGAGAGTGGGAGTAATAGCGATTTTGATGGGCGAGAGAATCTATTTTTATGAATCCTGGAAAATTTTTTTTTTTCTTTTTCGGCCAAAATGGTAGCAAAGAGAAGATTAATTTAGAACAAGCGTGGAGAAGATTAATTTAGAACAGTGAGACGGAATTATAGGATAGCAACGATTGTGGATATATATGGATGAATGAACCAAGTTTTAGGAGACAAGAAGAAAATGTTCTATAATACATTACATTTTCGTAGAATCGACTGATACATATATATATATATACATATACATACATATATATATATACATAAATATATATACATATATATATATACGTAAATATATATGCATAAATATATATACTAGCTTCCACAACACATTTATTTTGTAACCCTCATTTTCTCTACCATGCTGCCTCTCTATCTGTCTATTTTGCCATCAGATGCTACAAGCCATGACTTGGCTACCTACCTCACACCACCATAGCCTATTCGACCAATCAAACCTCAGCATGCCACCCCCCCACTACCAACCCCAACAAACCCTGCCATTTCTACTACTACCTAACTCTCTCCTCCCCCGTCCCAGCCCAACACACCTTGCCATTATTACCACCACCACTGTTCTTCTGGCACTGAATTTTCCTACCATTATGTATGGATGAGCTGAGAATAAATTGGAGCAACTCTGAATTAATAGATGAAAATGAATATGAATCCGCGAGCTACCAAGCACCCATGTGAAGCTCCAATTCAGAGACAGGAAGCACACACACACCCCTGCAAAAATCGACCCTACCCTACGAATGTCGACAAATGCCCAAAACTCCGAGTTGGTACCACCAATGTTAGCACAATGAAAGGAAGAGCAGGAGAAATCGTAGAGATGCTAGAGCGAAAGGAAATTGATGTATGCTGTGTGCAAGAGACTAGATGGAGAGGAGAGTCTGCTAGAGTCCTTGTAGGAAAAAGTCAGTGCTACAAATTTTTTTAGGTGGGAAATGACGATGGGATGGGTGTTAGGAAGGGCATTTTATTTTGTACTTTAATTTGTTTACCCCTTTACATTTCATCACTCCTGCATACATGCATACATACATATATATATATACAAATATATACACATACATGCATACATCATCTACAAATACATACATCATCATCATTATCATCATCGATGATACATATATACAAATATATACACATACATGCATACATACATCTACAAATACATACATATATATATATATATATATACACATACATATTTATTTAAAATATCAGATTGCGTCAACATTAACATAAACACACTCTCCAGATATGAAAGTAGGTTGGTGACATGAAGATAAAACTATAGATTAGCCCAGTGAACTGACAAATATTTCACTTATATATTATATTGTATTTTCTCATGTATAACACAAAACATTTTGAACTAAAAGAGTGGGGTATTCTTGAGTAAATGTTTTCAGAAATTTTTTCACTGAACTTACAGATAATCATTTGAAATGGTAAAATTACATAAACATGTTGATATCATTATCATCATTTAATGTCAATTTTCCATGTTAGCAAGGATTGGGCAGGTCTTCACTGACCAATCAGTACTTAATCTATGTCAATGCCTTCTCAGACAAGCCGGGGAGAACATCTCACGTACATTCCTGCACCTTACAGAGTTCAGTGGGTGCATTTTAACGTGGCACCAGCACTAGGGTGGTTGACATGTCTTTGACGTAATCATTTAATCTCCATTTTCCCTGTTAGCAAGGATTGGGCAGGTCTTAACTGACCAAGTCAGTACTTAATCTGTACCACTGACTTCTCAGTGGTACTAACACTAGGGTGGTTGTCATATATTTGATGTAATTTGTTTACAGATGCTATTTGATAAATTGGCAATATTTGTTATTTGGGAATCAACATAATAAAGAATGATTTTTCTCAAACTTGTTTTGAAAGAGGATAAGCCTGCTTCTACACAAAATACTAAATATCTGGTTGTTTTACATTCTTTAACGTCATGAGAAACTAAATACTATTGAGATGGAGATTCTGATCAATAACAGGGTACAAGTTTACAAAAGAATTATGTACACATGACTATACGCCAGGTTTGGAGATATATATAAGCATGTAATTTATTTCCCTTTTTTGGCTTTTGAAACAGGAGTTATATTACACAATAAGAAATGTAGTACAGCTAACATTTTTAGATTTGCCGAGACTTTTTTTAATATTATTTCAGGTTTGATTAAATAATTTCTAGAAACAGATTGAGATAGATTAAATATACATCTTATAGTCTGAAAAATACTGTGTTAGTCCTATTGCTAATTAATACTAAGATGTATGTGTGTGGCTGATGTAAGGACTCTTCAGTTGTGCTATAGTCATGACAAATTCCCTACTGTTGGTGATCTACATGATAAATGCACCCAGTATATTCTGTAAAATGGTTAGTGATAGAAAGGGCCAATCCTGGGTTGGTGGATGGCCCAGAATTATTAAAGAATCAGATAGGATGCTTCTTTGCAGTATTTGATCTACTCTGTGCATTCTGAGTTAAAATATCACTGCCTTCTGCTAATCATTGTGATTGGCAGATAGCATCAACAATGGAAAGAGCAATGAAAACATTGTTTCCTTGGTCCAATATGATGAGGAGCTCTTTCCTTTTGTTTTTTTAAATGGTTAAAATTACTCTTCCATGGTGTAATTGCTTTAAATCAAGTCACTAGCCTAACAAGTACAACTCTGAAATTTATTTTTCATCCAGCCATAGAAATCTTGTCAAACAAAGGGTTAAGATGACTCTTCAGTTGTGTCAAAAACATGACAATATCCTCAGTCTTATTGACATGATAAAATGCATTCAGTGCAATTTGTGGTGTGTGAGGAACCTATGAAGAGATGCCACGACCAGTAGCTCCAATTAAGGTCACTAGCTCCAATTAAGTATTAACTTGGTCTGTGATGACTTGTTCAACCTTTGCTAGCAGAGAAAACAGGTGATAAAAGATGATGATGATGATGATATCTCCAAACTAAAAACAAAAAACTGACTCACAGCTGGTGGAGGCAGCCTTGCAATGGTCACACATTCGGTTACAATCTGAAGAAGACCAAGTTTCACCAAAATGCCGGGCAATCATTGAGCGTCTGCAGCTAGAAAAGGAAATCATCAGAAAGTCAGCAAAACTCTAAACATAATAACTATAAACTAATTTCTGAAGTTTACATACATGCACACACATGCACATATGCATGTACACATGTACACACACATATACATGTACATGCATACACACATGCATACAAACACATACATATATACGCACACATGTATACACAGACATGCTAGCATATGTACAAGTGTTATGGAGTGGTCAAAAGCTACACAGAAGTCAAGTCTGTGACTGCAAGTTCAATTTCTGGTTAAGCCACTTCACTCACCTTCCATACTAACAATTTCCAAGGTTTATAAGAGACACATACACACATACACATAAGGATAAGCATAAACACACACACAGGATGACCAAACAAACAATGTATGATTTGAGATGACTGTTCAGTTTGGCCAACCATATCCTGGTGCTATGATGAAATGCACCCAGTCAACTCTATAAAGTGATAGTGCAGGTGTCACGATAAAATGCATGCAGTACACCTTGTAAGGTGGTTGGTGGTAAGAAGGACATCTAGCTGTAGAAACAATGCCAAATGTTGAATGTATGAACAAAATGAGGTCCATCTGATAATAAGATAAAACCACTAATCCAAAACTGCACTAACAGCCCTTCACACCATCAAACCTAGAAATAGCAGCAAAATATCCTTCAAATCACATCATACCAACTTTAAAAAAGATACACATTGTATAACATAGTACTGGATACACACTGCCTTAACCCTTTCATTACCATATTTCTGACTAAAGATATGGCTATCAAGTACTGGTTACACACTCCCTTAATCCCTTCACTACCATATTTCTGACTAAAGATACTGGCTACCATTTTCAAATAAATTTTTGAATAATCAATAATTTAGAGGGATTTCTTTCTCATTATTAACCCTTTAACATTTACATTACTCTATATTTAATACTGTATTTTCATAGTAAACATTTTATCTCATATAAATATCTCACATAATATTGAATCTATGAGATTTTGATATTATTTATTTTGAGAACAATATCTAAATGTAAGAATGAGCAGCCAGTTACAGCCGGTTTGAATAGAAAGCAGTGAGAGAATTCTGGTCAGATATGGCCGGTTTAAATGCTAAAGGGTTAAGCTGGGTTTGAAACATAACTTAAAAAAGGTTCTCATATAAAATTATAATGAAATTTTTTTATAAATATAAACACATTAAAACATTTTTATATTATATAGCCAGGGGTGGTTCCAGAATGTTTGCTATTAAAAGGTTTAAAACAAACGAAGGGGATCTGAGGATCATGGTTAGCATGTTTTTCATCATAGTTATCTATGCAATCAGGACTGATCTGGGTCTAAATGTAAAAATAACATACATGGAAAGGACCCTATTATTCTTAAGGCTGACTAGGGGCCCCACAGAGAAAAAAGAGCACATAATTATCTCTCTTTTATTTTTTGGTGTACTAGAGTGAAAGATAAAAGTGCCAGATGGAGTCCAAACTACCTAAAAACCTCGGGACTGAGCCGTGAGTTGATACAGCCCTGAGCATGGATCATCATATCTTCCTAACTTACCGACTAACATCTGAGCAGTAATCCATTAAGGCATATAAATTCTCAGTTCCTGTTTGTTCTGTGAAGACCATGGTACTTTGGCGCATGACATCATTAAGACGGTAATAGACAATACAGTGGGATATCTTGTCATCACGACCTACCAATAAACAAATATATATACAGTATGTATAAGCATGGAATTCATATTATTGAACCAAGAGAATAAATGGGAAAGTAAAGGCTTGCCCCAAGTAGACCCAACCAAGAGATCAGCTATAAAAGTTGACAGCAATATGATAGACAAAGCAATTTAGAATATGAAGGTAGGGAAGGCTGGACTATTCGGTATAGTTGCCGAGATGCTAAAAGCATCCAATGTCATACGTTATGAGTTAGATAATTAATCAAGTAGTACAGGATGGTATCATATCCAATGACTGGTGCAGCAATAACACTGTAAACTGCTACAAGGAAAATGGAGATGCACTACAAGGCATCAAGTTGAAGGACCAGGTCATGAAAGTTGCTGAAAGGAGTATAGCACAATAAGGGACAGAATCAAGCTAGATGAAATGCAATTTGGTTTTATGCTAGGTAGGAGTACTAGTGATGCCCTCACCCTTATGAGACAACCGCAGAAGTACTTAGCTAAATGTAACCTGCTGAATTTGTGAATCTGGAGAAAGCCATTTACAGGATCCCTACTCCATAATCTTGTGGCCACTAAAGAAGTTATATGTAGATGAATGGCTTGTGAAGGCCATGCAAGCCATATATAGAGGTGCAGCCACCAGGGTGAGAATTGGCAATGGATACAGAGATGAATTTGAAGCAGAGATGGGGTTCAACAGAGCTCAGTCCTTAGCCCACTTCTATTTATTGTGGACCTTCAAGCCATAATTAAGGAGTTTAAGACTGGAACTCCATGGGAACTCTTGTACGCTGATGAACTAACCCTCATAGCTGAATCTGTGGAAGTGTTAGAGGCAAAATTCCTGACATGAAAGAGAAATTTAGAACTGAAAGACCTAAAAGTAAACCTAGCAAAGACTAAAGTCTTGATAAGTAAGAAAGTGGATAAGAATCTGATAACATCAGGGAAGTGGTCTTGTGTGATATACTGAAAGTGCATATGACTACTGGATGAGAATGCTAACACAACTGTAACCCACATAGCATATCAAAACCAAAAACAGCACAAATTTCAACCTGTCTGAAGAGAACACGTCAGTAGGTTATTATACAACCACTCTGATGTCTTTAGTGAGAGAGGTGTGTGGGAATAGGGGAGGTGGGTATATGAGTGTGTATGAGGGGCAGAGTGTTAGGACATAGGAGGTGAATGAAAGTGGGGGATAACTCTGATTAAGTACTGAACTGGTCTGTAACAACCTACCCAACCCTTGCTAGCATGGAAAAGAGAAGATAAAATTATGATGATGATATTTCAGGCCTAGAAAGGAGTGTAATGGTGATATATATATGTATGTGCATATAGGTGATATATGTATGTGTGTATTGGTGAGGTATGTATACATGTCCTTGTCTGTATATATGTGTGTGTGAATATGTGTGTCTTTGTATTTATACTGATGCCACTTAACAACTGGTGTACTTTGTCTATATCCTGTATTTTAACAGTTCAGCAAATATAGATCAATGAAATCAGTACAAAACATGAATATAAGTACTGAAAAAACAATATGAAATTTAAATCTCACACCTTTAGGCAGGTTCAGCTGGCCTCCTACAAAATTGTATTTTATATGAGGTTTCTAAGTGTTGTAATAATAGGATCCCCAGTCATATCCTGTTATTGTTGTTACAACTGACACCTATACAGGTTTAACTGGCCTCATATGAGGTTGTATTTCATAGGGGGCTTCTTGGGTGTTTTAATATGGGGCCTCAATCCTATCGATAAGTACTGGGTATGATATGATCAACTAAATTTCCCACAGAAAGGATCCAGCATGGCAGCAGTCTAACAACTGAAACGAGTAAAAGAATAATAATTTCCTTACCAGCACGACCAGATTCTTGATACAAGTTTTCCATAGATTTACTGAGAGAATGGTGAATAACAAAACGGACATCTGGTTTATCAATCCCCATTCCAAATGCAATGGTAGCAACAATAACCTGAAATAATATAAACATTAAAATTAAGTTAAAATCTGTTCCAAGTTCAAAGCTTCACCAGGCTTGAGCTTAACCTGATCACATTAGAATTAACTTCTAATATCCTGTAATGATTTAGTAGAAAATGTCTAAATACAGGTTTGTTTAGTCATAAGTATATGGTGCCTTAACCAGTGGACAGAACACTGAACATTTGCAGTAAAATAATTTTTAACGTGATGTAGATATAGTGTCATTTGATACTTTTCAAGAATATCTTGCTAAAGTGGTTTCATATGGTTTGCTAATTCAAATGTTTACAATATTTTAGTGGGGTGGTCATAGGTTTATTTACTCCAGTAAATACCACTGCATGCCAACTACTAATTTAATTTGAAAGAAGATATAGAAGAACTTTTATGTAATTTTCCTTGGTTAGAATTATCTCTCTACATTCGAAGTAATAATTGAAGCATGACGAATATCTCAAAACAAGTATCAATAACAATTTGCATTTATTGTAGTGCATGTATTTCAATTTGGTAACAAAACGTATCTTGTGACATGATAGAAGTGTAATCCTGAAATACAAGATAGGATTGGAAAAGGTTTAACATATTTGTGCTCGTGTGGACAGTTCGAGAGCCTGCTGCCAAAAAGGGAGATTGCCCTTTTCTCTTTCTTTTATAATACCTGGAACGGAAGTTCAAGGAATTTTCTAGAAATTCTACGGGAAGTAACTGTAGCTACTTCCCTTTATCTAGAGAGTGCTACCAGACTCCCCTCTCAGATGAGAAGTCAAATAATCAACCGAAGGTCATTGTAGCAAGAACCTGTAAGAAATGAGGAGCAAAGCAAAGGTACAAGAAAGTGCATGAATAAAACATGAGCACAAAACAAGTAAATGCATTTTACAAAGAAAAAATTTTTTTTTGTTATTTGCTTCAGTTGGGAGCTCATGTTTTATTCATGCACTTTCTTGTACCTTTGCTTTGCTCCCCATTTCTTACGGGTTCTCGCTACAATGACCTTCGGTTGGTTATTCGACTTCTCGTCTGAGAGGGGAGTCTTGTAGCGCTCTCTAGATAAAGCGAAGTAGCTAGAGTTAATTCCCGTAGAATTTCTAGAACATTCCTTGAACTTCCGTTCCAGGTATTATAAAAGAAAGAGAAAAGGGCAATCTCCCTTTTCTCTTTACCAGTGGACAGAATGTTGTGAACATTTACAGTAAACTAGAGTAATGAATTTTATTTTTATAATAATACAGTCAGGGTACTGATCTATACTTTTCAAGAATATCTTGTTAATACAGTTTCATATGGCTCAGGGCATTAAGAGTTAAATCACTGAATGTGCAAGACGTTCCCCTGGATGGGATGCTAGTCCATTGCAGAGTTAATTTCAGCTGATGCTTGTCATCATTGTTTCAACTGAATGAACTGGAGCTACATGAAATGAAGTGTTTTTCTCAAGGACACAATGTGCCACCTGATTTGCTAATTGAACACACAACTTTATGATCATAAACTCAACATCCTAAGCCACATGCTTTCTCATAAAGGTTACATAATAAATACATAACCAAAAACTGAAGACAGATAGCAACAGAGCTGTCTGGAGCCTATTCCAAAACAAAAACAACAGTAGCAATAACAATGAGAACATCTCTATGGTTACTTGAACTGTTAGAAATAGTAGCAAAATCTGCCTCAAGATGGTCATCTGACCTGTCTAGTCACAGAATATGACAAGCCATCAAACCCATACCAGCATGAAAAACAGATATAAAACAGTGATGATAATGATGATTAAGATGGTCAACCTCTTACCTGTATGCTGTTTGCAAGCCATGCTCTGTGAATTTTTTTACGATGGCTTGCAGCTAGATCACTATGGTAACAGCCGACTCGAACACCAAATTCCCGTAAACCTACAGTGACATCTTCACACTCTCTTCGAGAAAAACAATAAACAATACCTACATGGATGAAAAGAAAAGATAACTTTGGAATGAGCCATAATAATACACCATGTGTACTTGTATATTTATACATATATATATCTGTAACTCTTTAAAATTAAAACACACAAATATATACATGACACATTTCGTATTTCAGTCATGTTCCTACAATAAGAGATTCACTTTCCAATTACAGGGTTCTGGTTTCTAACCCTACACTTATCTCTATACATTTAATCCTGTATATCGTTTGTAAATATATGCTGAACATTTATGTAATAATATCTGAGAAATAAATATAAAAATAACATACTTATCTTTAATCACTTCAATATATCAGCAAACAACATAGACTATAGTGTTTCTCTTATGCAATACATTAATTTATCAATATGCAAATTTCCCAGTTTGTATAATTGTTTATATATTTGGTAATCCTGGTATATATGACATACTAATACTGGAATCGAAAAATTAAATGCATTAAATGTTATTGCCTTCATTATTGATGGCACTGGGCCACTAATTCTATAATTAAGTTTGGATACAATGAAAAAGTGTGTAGAACCAGATCTGGCCAAATGGATAGGGTTACTGGGCACAACACATTTGCAACATCGAACCCCACAACACAAACCAAGGTTTTTAGATAAATGTAAACACCTTAAAACAAACAGTTCTGTATCATAGAACCAGGTTAGTTTCAGACAGTCTGGTATCAAAAGGGTTACTTATTTCACTTGTAAAACAATGGATTATGTATACATATTAAGTATTCACAGCCTTAAATGAAAAGTAATTTTTTAAACTGTAAAAATGTTCATCTTAATCAGTTAATCCTAATATAAATAATTTATGTCTGTTTATTTCAGCTAATATAGCTCTAGGTAGTAGAATTCACTATGTGAATTTAGATGGTAACAACAATGGGTGAACACTAAATAAATACTTATATTTATTTCATAGTCCTTAGTTGGTAGTGTGCAAAAGACAAAACATATTAAACTAAACAAATAATCATACAAACAAAACTAAAAATACTAAGATGTCTTACCAGATAAAGCAGTAAATCTCTTGAGGATAACCTCACTGATTTCTTTAAGTACTTCCTTAGCGCTGCTGGTTTTTGTGCGGACCTGAAAACAGTTTTAATAGAAATGAAACTAGAACGAAACCAAGGTTATATCAATTAATTTTTGTAAAGAAGAAAGAAAAATCCATTCATTTTATCCTATTATTGTTATTAAACATAATGTTATGTTGTAGTGGATGTATGCAGGCATGGCTGTCTGGTTAAGATGTTTGCTTTCCAATCATGAGGCCCTGAGTTTTTAATAGAAAAGAAACTAGTTCAAAACAAAAATTAAAGCAATTGGATTTTACAAATTACCATAGTTATAATGAAAGACATTGTCTGTGGCTTTCAAATAATGTTGAAGATAATCAAGTATTCAGAAGGATTTAGTAATATAACTCATTAAGTTGGTGTTTGAAACAACTTCACAAAGGTTCTTATACTAAATTATGATGGATGGTTTTTAGATAAATGACAAGGCATTGTGTCTTTGACTGAAAACTATATCTTACATTGCTCCAGTCCACTGAGCTAGAACACATGAGTTGTATCTGTAATTCAAGGACAAGCCTTGTTACACACAGTGTCACATTGTGAACTATATTAAGGGTGCACATCTCTATGAAATATTCAACCACTTGCACAAGCAGGCTATTAAGTTGTTGGAATGAACTGAACCATTTATTGTCATACATACTCCCACATTACTTTCTTACTGATACCAAATATATATATGATCATAAATTATTATATGTGAATTGCAGGAGTTATGGTAATATTTGCTGGTGAAGATGCTGAGGGGAGAATTAAATTATACAAATTAACTCCTAACATGCTATAGTAATTTAGCAGAAAATATCTAATTAATGGTTCATAAATTCAAATGTTTATAGTCTTTACTAGAGGACAGAAGGCGAAAATTTGCAATAGAAGAATAAAGACTTAATTTTTAATGTGATGTACTTGGACTCAGTGTTGCTTTATACTTTTCAAGAATGTCTAGTTAAAGTGGTTGCATGTGGTTTGTTAATTAAAATATTTATAGCAAATTTACTAGTGGACAGAATGTTGTGAAAATGTGCAGTATAAGAGTAAGGACTTTAATAGTTTATGTGATGCACTTGCATTTATAGTGCTGCTTTGTACTTTTCAACAATGTCTTGTTAACACACTCTCATGTGGTAGAGAACTTTAAGAGTTAATTAGATTTATGTTCATAAAATGTTTGTATTTATATAAAGAATCATATACTACTACTACCACCACCACTACTACTGCTATCACCACCGCCACTATTACTACTACTACTACTACTACTATTACTACTACTACTACTACTACTAGTACTGCTGCATGTACAGCAGAATATCATTAACTTATTTTGAAGAGGCTCAGGAAAGAAGGGTCTATCAGATTACTCATGACAATAAGACGCCAACAGTTCAAGTTATTACAGATACTTGTGTTTTAAATAGACTTTTGAAAGAAAAAGAGAAAAAAATATTATTCAGGATTTATCTACAATGCAGCAAATGTGTCTGTGTGTGTGAACGTGTGTGTTTGTGATTGTGTATGTGTGTAAACGTGTGTGTGTTTCTGAGTGTGTATGTATGTGTGTTTAAATATGAGTGTGTTTGTGATTGTAAATGTGTGTGTTCCTGAGTGTGCATGTGTGTGTGAATGAGTGTGTGTGTTTATGTGTGAGTGTGTTTGTGATTGTGTATGAGTGTATTTATGATTGTGTATGTGTGTGTGAACGTATGTGTGGCTGAACATGTGTGAGTGTTTATATGTGTGAGTGTGTGTGAGTTTATAAGTGTGAATGTGTGTGTATGTGTTGCTGTTGTTCTTATTGTGTGTGTTAAACCTAAATTGGTTTTGATGATGGCTGTTCCATTTCTTTGATCAACAAAACAGCCTGCTCATGAAATTACTGTGTAAGTGGCTGAGCACATCTCAGACATGTGTACCCTTAATGTAATTCTCAGAGATTTTCAGCCTGATAAGGGTTTATCAAGGTTGGCCCTTTGAATCCCAAGAACAGCTCATTTTTTTCCAGCTGAGTTGACTGGAGCAACTTGAAATAAAGAGGATACAAGACATTGTCATGGGTTGAACTCATGACCTTATGACTGCTGCTGGACACTCTAACCACTTTAGCTATGCATCTTCACATATTATACACACACATACATATGGAACAGGAAGTGAAATAAAGTGTCTTGTTTAAGAACACACCACATTGCCATGAGTCAAAGTTGCAACCTTACGATCGTGTGCCAAACACCTTAACCATTAAGCCACAAGCCTCTTTCACAACACAGTAAATAAAGTCAGCCTAATCACCTCATAGAAAAGGTTAGGTCGGTTGAAAGAGGTGCGGAACAAGATGCAGTCATTCAAGCAGAGTATTTTCTTGACATCGTTCAACACTTTGACAGTGGCTGTAGCAGTCAAACCAAGAATTGGTACTTCAGGAAATTGTCGTTTCATTATGCCAAGAAATTTGTAGTCTGAAATAAACAAACAAACAAATAAAAGCTGGAGTACACAATTAAGTTGATTGAAGAGCCAATGGAATAACTACTGGGGTCTGAGATTAGGGTCAGTAATTCTATAACAGACAGCTTGGAAAAACATTACATTTTTTTACTACAGTCTCATGTCAATTTTTACTCTTTATTTATTTTTATAATTTTTTTTCATAATTTATTCCAAGTATTTAAACTGCTATTATTTGTTATATGTTCCTTTAACTTTTCAATAATTCGGATGAATCTGTCGGACCTTTATAAAACTAATCTTCTTGTAAACTTTCCCATTTCCTCCCCCCCCCCCTCCTCCACACGGCACCATTACTATTTGGTCTAATCCCAATTCAGCGGTTTATAGTATGTTTCTCTTACCAATCTCTATCGCAAAGCCACTGCCTCGGCTATTACTCCTTAAGTTTAGACCTGGTTGCTTTTCAATATGTTAAATGGACTACAGAGCTGGAGAGTCTGTACAATCTGAACATTCAATGACAATGTCAAAGATAAAGATAAATTCACCTCCTGTTGCCTTTATTTCAGACACGGATGGCCAACATAATTCCATCTCCCACACCTCTCCCTGCACCTCCAACCCATTCCTTCCACCCACCCAATGAAATCCAAAACTTCAGAGTTGGTACCATGTATGTAGGCACTTTGAAAGGTTGCCCTAACGAGGTTGTAGAGATGCTTGAATGTAAGGAAGTTGATGTTTGTTGTGTTCAAGAAACAAGGTGGAGGGGTGGGTCTGCTAGATTCATTGCGGGTAAAAAAACGATGCTATAAACTTTTCTGGGTGGGAAATGACAATGGGCTGGGTGGAGTAGGAATTATGTTAGCAAAGAAATGGGTAGATAAGATAATTGCCATAAATAGAGTGAACGACAGAATAATTGAAATAAGACTAGTCCTAAATAGAACTACTGTGACAATAATATCTGCTTATGAACCCCAATCTGGACTACCTGACGCTATAAAAGACAGATTCTATGAGTCGCTAATGCTCACTACCTCCCAAATAACTGACAGTGACTACATAATTATTGCTGGCGACTTAAATGGTCATGTTGGACAACATTGTGATGGCTATGACGGAATCCATGGAGGCTATGGGTTTGGTACTAGAAATGAGGAAGGCTTCAGAATCCTGAAATTCCGTGATGCTAATAACCTAACTATCTGTAACACAAACTTCAAAAAACGAGACAATCACTTGATCACCTATAGATCACAACACACCAGCCAGATAGATTATATCCTTACTAGAAGAGGTGACAGAGTGTCTGTTTTAAACACTAAATCCCTCCCCCATGAAGAATGCACCTCCCAATATAGCCCCATAGCTAGTGACCTCATAGTCAGGACTAGACGTACTCAACGACAGAGGAGGACTACCCTGACTACCTTGATGCTTTTGACAGTAAGGAAGAGCAATTAGAGACATACAATATAGAGGAACAGTGGGAAATCTTGAAAGTTAACCTGCTGAAGGTGACAGATGAAATCTGTGGCTGGAACAGACCTATAGGCAGGAGGAGAGTAACTTGGTGGTGGAACAGTAAGGTGGAAGAGTTAATCAAGGCCAAAAAGCAGGCTTGGAAAGTATGGCAGGATGGGGGAAGTAGAGAACACTATCAAGTGGCCAGGAGGGAAGCTAGGAGACAAGTGTACCTTGCAAGAAGGGAAGCAGAGGAAAGAAAGTTCAAGCATGTTCTACAATGCGAGGATCAAAAATATAAGGTGTTCATGATTGCTAGACAATGTGTCAAAGAAAACCGTCATATTGTCGGGGAGAAGTGTGTCCGTAATGGTGATGGTGTACTTGCCATCACTGATACTGATAAGAAGGTAGCTTGGAAGTGTAACTACGAGAGACTACTAAATGAGGGGAATAAATGGGAAAAAATAGTCTGCCCCAAATCGATCCAATAGAGGGACCAGCGGTGCAAGTTAAAGGTAGTATAATAAGTAAGGCAATCAAAGATATGAAGACAGGCAAGGCAGCTGGGCCTTCGGAGATAGTTGCTGAGATGCTGAAAGCCTCTGGAATGGTGAGACATACTATGGTCACCCGGATAGCAAACCAAGTAATATAGAATGGGGTCATACCAAATGACTGGCGTAGCAGCAGCAGCATCATTAACTGCTACAAGGGTAAAGGAGATGCTCTAGATAGGGGAAACTATAGAGGCTGTAAGTTAGTTGACCAGGTCATGAATGTCACAGAAAGAGTTATAGCGCAACTAATCAGAGAGCGAATTGATCTAGATGAAATGCAGTTTGGGTTTGTGTCAGGTAAAAGTACCAGAGACACTCTTTTCCTTGTACGACAACTATAGGAGAAGTACCTAGCTAAATGTGAACCCCTCTACTTAGCTTTTGTTGACTTGGAGAAAGCCTTTGACAGAGTCCCCCGTTCCATTATCTGGTGGGCTCTTAGAAAACTAGGTGTAGATGAATGGCTTGTGAGCTATACAAGCCATGTATAAAGAAACAGTCAGCAAGGTTACAATTAACAATGAATATAGTGGAGAATTTAGCGTAAAAGTTGGTGTTCATCAAGGCTCTGTCCTTAGCCCCCTCCTATTTATTATTGCCCTTCAGGCGATAACAGAGGAGTTCAAGACCGGCTGCCCATGGGAACTTCTATACACAGATGAGCTAACGCTCATAGCTGAATCGATGGCTGAAATTCCAAACATGGAAGCATGGCCTAGAATCAAAAGTTAACTTGTCTAAGACTAAAGATTTAGTTTGTAGAAAGGAAAATAGGACACAGGTGCCCTCTGGGAAATGGCCATGCTCAGTGAGTCGGCAGAAATTCCATTTTATGTCCCAAATGCAAACTATGGGTACATAAAAGATGTAGTGGGATCACAGGTAAGCTATCTAAGAACGTAGATTTAAATGTGGCCGATGCGCAGGTGCAATAAGTAGCAAGTGCCCACAGGATACTAGCTCCTTCTATTGCCCAGATGGTTCTATAGAAATAGTGGACACTTTCCGTTACCTGGGTGACAAAATCAGCAGTGGTGGAGGCTGTTCTGAAAGTACAGTAGCCAGAGTCAGAACGGGACGGAAAAAGTTCAGAGAACTTATACCACTATTGGCCACTAAAGGTTTCTCTCTAAAATTGAAAAGCAGATTGTATGATGCCTGTATACGAACAGCAATGTTACATGGCAGTGAGACATAGGCATTGTGTGCAGAGGACCTGCGCAGACTAGAGAGGAACGAAGCATGCATGCTCCATTGGATGTGTTATAGTAATATACGCGAACGGCAAAACATAAATGAACTAAGTGAGAAATTAGGAATAAGAGGGATCAGATGCTGTTTACTTGAGAGAAGACTACGTTGGTATGGTCACGTGATGCGCATGAAAGACTACAGCTGTATAAAAAAGTGCAGGGTGATCAAAATTGATGGAAGTTACGGAGTAGGTAGACCCAGAAAACCTGGGATGATTTGATAAGTTCCAACCTCACACCCTTACACCTCTCTAAGACAATGTCACTGGACCGAGATCTTTGGCGCCATGCAGTAATACAGAAGACCCATCTTGCCTATGTACAAAGCGAAACCTACAGTCAGTAGGCACCTCTTAACCAAATATACACCCCATCCCACTACCCCTACTCCACACCCCCTCTCCCACCAACACCACTCTTTCTCTGTAAAGTTATATTGGCACTACAACATCCAGTCCAAAATAAATGAGGTCGTCTAGGTGTCACGACCCAACAAAAAAAACACAGTCAATGCTGTAATGTGGCCGTGTAGGTAACACGGTAAAAACCTCCCAGTCCACACTGTAAATGTGGTTGGTGTTAGGAAGGGCATCCAGCCGTAGAAAACCTGCCAGACAGTCCTATACGAGTGAGACAACCAATCTTGCCTCAAGTGGGATAATTCACGTCTAAACCCATGCTAGCATGAAAGATAGACGTTAGATGATGATGATGTATTATAATCATCATCATTTCCATTTTACATCTTTTAACATTTTTTGTCCATGCCAGCATAGGTTGAATTGGTCACCACATCATGAGATGAGACGGCTCAGACAATCATGTCCTGCTCAAACATTCCAGTTTGACATGGTTTCTACAGCTGGAATTCCTTCATGATGCCAACCACTTTATAGTGTGTTCTGGATGCACTTTATCATGACACAAGCAATACCATTTTATAGAGTGGATTGGGTGCATTGTATTTTGGCACCAGCACTTCCACTTTGAAGTATGGACTGGATGCATTTTATCATGACACCAGTACTGCCACTTACACAGTGGTCTGGGTGCACTGTATTGTAGCACCAGCGTTACCATTTCAGAGTGCACTGGCTGCATTTTATCATAGTATCAGCATCATATGATGTTAAAAGGTGATGGATTAAACTTGCATAGGATCCTTGGTTGAAAGTTATATCAGGGCCCTTGTACCATATTTATGGTAGGCAAAAAAAAAAAATAATTTAGAACCCTTTAAATATTGTTGGTCACTACTGTAAGAGAGAAAGAGAAACATACAGTAAAACAACATCATAATTAATGTGATTATGGTGTTAGGATGACATTTTGTGAAATGTTTATTCAATTATATTTATCAACACAGGTTGTTTATAAATTGTTAATTACCTGGGCAGAATCTATTTTAAAATTCATAAGTTTCTATGAATTTTGTTTCCCTTTTACATTTTGCTTTGTCTTTTTGAAACTGCAAAATTGTAGCACTGTCAATATTATTTAGGGTGCTTATTAAGGGTGTTTATCCAATCAGCATTAACATTAAGGAGGACTAAAATAACTTCAGCTATATTAATTCAATTGGGATATTTCAAGAACTTTTCAAGGACTTGATTACTGTTTAAAAACAACAACAAACTAGAAAGAAGGAAAGATAAAGCCTCTACACTCTGTTTTGGAAACAGGCTCTTCAAGAAACATGGAATAAATGAAGAAGAAACAAAATAAAACAAAAAATAATCTGTTTACTCATTAGTGAGAAATATATATTGCTGATAGAGTTGACCTGTATTTCTTTAGCAAGCCGCCGTACTGGCTGATGTCTAGTGGGAAGGAATTATAAATATCCACTAGCTAAAACTTATTAGTGATTGTGAGGAGAGGGTAAACAACAAATATAGAAATAAGGCAAATAAAGGATGGGTGGGAGACATTACTAATCAAGGATCTTGGACTTTCAAATGTAAGTGGCTAAAAGCAAAACATGCTATGCATATAATAAAGCTGTAATGTAAAATATAAAGCATAAATATGTGTAAAAATCAAGCATAAATATAAGTAAAAATCAAACATAAATATGAATAAAAATCAAATGTAAAATATGTATAAAAATTAAATCTAAATATGTTCCAAAAAAACTTAAGAGGCTTTTAAGAATCAATATTTAATTTGTTTATCTTGGCAGAATGAGGAGACAGCATGTCCAGAGGCTGGAAAATGTCTGTGAGTGACTTTCAATTGATTAGCAAGGTTGCATTTTCTGGATGTGGTCTAAGATGCTAGTGTGAACAATAATAGCACTGTCCTAGATTTGCACTACATTATTGTGAATCTCACAACAGCTTTGTAGGTAGAAATATTTTCTGGCCTTGAAAAGAAAAGGCCAGTTGTTAGGAGGCAGCCCTTGCTATGTTGAGAATATATGTTCTCCATATTAGGAGCAATTGAAAAGGCTCTAGTTACATGCTGGTGATGCTTAAGGGGAATAACATTTTATAATTGTTTTTTAACTGAACAGTCCTCTTGTTAATTTGATTGTTTCTTATTTTTTGTTTTTGTGTGTGTTTTTTGTAGTTGAAAGAGATAAGATTAGCATAACCACATTCAAGGATCATTTCTAGGTCTCTGTTTATGGAATCAGTGAAGGCTTCATATGAGGTGTGAAAACTACACGTAGGTCTCTCTCTCTCTCTCTTCATAGAATCAGTGCAGGCTTGGTGTGAGGTGTGAAAACTACATGTAGACCTCTGAAATCAGTTCAGGCTTGGTGTGAGGTGTGAAAACTACATGTAGGCCTCTGGAATCAGTGCAGGCTTGGTGTGAGGTGTGAAAACTACATGTAGGTCTCTGTTCATGGAACCAGTGCAGGCTTGGTGTGAGGTGTTAAGATTACATGTAGGTCTCTCTCTCTTCATAGAATCAGTGAAGGTTTGGTGTGAGGTATTAAGACTACATGTAGGCCTCTGTTCATGGAATCAGTGCAGGCTTGATGTGAGGTGTCAAGATTACATGTAGGTCTCTCTCTCTCTCGCTCTTCATGGAATCAGTGCAGGCTTGGTGTGAGGTGTCAAGATTGCATATGGGAAAGATTGCTTGGGAAAGATTACAAATATTTCTAAATTTTTTCTCCCCAGAAAAGAAATCTTCTAAACACTCTCTTCTGGTCATGTTTTTCCTGCACAATTTCAAACTGAATATCAACCATTAATGTTAAATGACTAGCAGTACAAGAGAGTTATACATGCCAGTTAATCACAAAGTTAATCCCAGCTGCTGATATTCATTTTCAGTTGAGTGGACTGAGTCAATGTGAAATGAAATGCCTTGCTTAAGGATACAATAAGCAGCCTGGTCTGGGAATTGAACCTATATCCTAACAATCATGAGACTAACACCTTAATCACAGAGCCAAGTTCCTTTACCCCACCCCACCAAAAATAAGGATATAGTTTACCTATTACACATATGGGCTGTTCTGGAAATAAGGGGTGTTAAAGTGGAAGATGCAGCCTGGCTCAGGGAGAAGGATGATTACAACCACATCAATGTGACTGAATTGGACGGTGTGTTGAAAGGAGTGAATCTGGCCGTAAGATGAAGGCTGCATACTATTGAAATTTGAACTGACTCGGCCACTGTATTTGGATAGGTAGGATCAGTAATCACTAATCAGCTGAGGGTACGAACCAAAGAGGCAGCAGAGATGTTAAAAAAGTGCTGTCTGGGAGAGCTAGCTGCTGTGTTCAGCCTGAAACTGAGCATGGTCCTTGTGCCCTCAGAGAATAAGGTGGACATTCTAACCAGAGTGAAGAAAACCCAATAGTGCCAGAGGATTCAAAGCAGGGGGTAGCTGCAGTGTGTTGACTGAGTGACTCAGAGCTAAAAGACTGCATACCATGCATCATATGGACAGGACCTCTTTTCTAGCCAGGAAAGTTAACTCCGACATTACCAGCCATAGCCTTCAGAAAGTGGTTGGAAATTGTGACAGGTGTCAGACCATCAACCCCACTCCAGATGTGCACAAGGTGGGAAACATTCAAGTGAAACACAAATATAAATGATTGACAGTGGATGTGACACACTACTGGCATGGGATATACCTCTTGATGGTCGTCTGTGGACTGGGGTGGAGGGCAATATGGAAAGAAATAAAAACAGGGAAAGTAGATGAAAATGCACAAGTGCTGAATGAGATATTCCTGGAGTGGAGCCCCGTGGATGAGCTGCTGATAGACAATGGCACTGAATTTTGCTCAGAGGTGCTGAAGGAAATGCTTGATAAGTGGAACATAAACTGCTTCTTCAGAGCGGGGTATAAGCCAAGTAGAAATGGGATTGTGGAGAGACACCATTGCATAATCAAGGCCATGACAGAGAGGGGATATATCTCAACAATTGAGGCAGTATTTTGATAGAATATGTTACCCTGGTCAGGTCAGGCTAAGGAGTCGGTGTCACACAGAGCAATATTCATATATGAATGGTGATATCTGTGTACAGCATCACAGTGACCTGTGGAAGGGAAAGAGCCGGTATACATGCAGGTCGCAGACAAGGTCTAGGTCAAACCTCCAAATGCACTCTGCACATGGGTGAAGGAAATAGTAACAGCTGTAAATTCCTGAAATAACATGCACATGGATGGAATGTCACGTCATGTCTTGAATGTCCACAGGATCGTCGATTTGTCAGATGATGACAAAAAAAGATAGGATGCAAGCAACCCCACAGCTCTGTAGAGGTCACAGTGGGAGTGACGTCCATTCAGGTGGATGGCGAACTTTGACATGGAATGAGGTGATGGGGTGATCTTTGAGATCGGGAGGAGGCAGAGGGGGGGGAGCATTGACAGAAAAATAGGGGTCAATGACATCATGTAAGCAGAAGAACAACCAGCATGGTTGCTCTCTTCCTTTTTGAACTGTGGTGCCGAACAGAGGTGAATACCACATGAACTCGAGTATATTTGGATAGGTTCTGGCCAGAGATTAGGCAGGTAAGGCTCTCACAGATATATCCCATCTGGACAAGATCAATAACAGGAGAGAACCTGCAAAGTAGGTGAGTTACGTTTTTTTGCTTACAACACACAATAATTACTTACAGCAGTGATCTGTATCTCTCTATACTTTAGTATGTTTGATGTTAGGAAGGGCATCCTGATGTAGATAGCAGATGAAAAAAAAAGAATTGAAAGACCTCTTCAATTATGTCAAGGATATGACAATCTCCCTAGTGTTAAAACCATGATGAAATGCACCCTGTACACTCAGTAAAGTGGTTGATGAAAGGAAGGGTATCCAACTGTAGAAACTATGCCAAAAGGATAGAGAGAGCTCTTCCGTTGCATCAAGGGCATGACACGCTCTTTAGAACTTGAGTCATGATAAAATGCACCCAGTACACTCTGCATAGTGGTTAGCATTAGGATTGGCATCCAGTAGTATGTCAAAAGTAGAAAAGAAGCAAGAAGTGTGTCCTTGACCTTATGGCCCATCTGAGAGAAGAGTAGACTTGATTAAGTACTGACCTGGTGACAACCTGTCCAGCTAATGCCAGCAATGGAAAAGTGGATGTCAAATGATGATGATAGATTAACTGAGCCACAGAAAATATAAAAACTCTCACTATAGAGACAAAGAGCACAACAATAATAGGATACAGAATTAACAATTTACTTTATAAGAACTCACACCTATGTAATCCTTTCATGTTGTTGTTACAGAACCTATATGTGTAGCTTTAGCTGGCCTCCTACAATGTTGCATCTCATAGGAGTCTTCTTGAGTATTTTAATGATATGGGCCTCTGTCCTTTCATGTTGTTGTTACAGCTCACACCTATGAAGGTTTAGCTGGTCTCCTACAAGGATGTATCTCATAGGGGGTTTCTTGAATGTTTTAAGGATAGGAGCCCCAGTCCATTTGTTGTCATTACAGCTCACACCTATGTAGATTTAACTGGCTTCCTATAAGATTTTAATGATAGAGCCTCAATTTATCATGAAAAGACTTCACCCAGGTCAAGATGTCAGTCAATTGCAAGAGTTAAACCTGCCCTTCAGCTGCTGCTATTATTGCGACTCATTTTTTTCAGTTCAGTGAACTGGAGCATTATGAAATGAAGTGTTTGTCCCAATGGCACGTCATGCCACCTGGTTCAAACTTTCAAATGTAAAATAAAACGTTTTAATAGAAGATGGAATGCGTTTAAGCCTTTCATTACCATATTTCTAATGAATGACACTGCCAATTATTTTCAAATTATTTTCAAAATAATCAACAATTTGGAGCAGTTTAGTTCTATAACTAATTTTCTCATTATTAAGCTGGTGTTTGGAACAAAAATTATTTTATAAAAATTATGATGGAAGATTTTTAGATAAATACTTTAACCCTTTTGTTACCATATTTCTAATGATATTTCTAATGGTTTTCAAATAATTTTGAAAATGTCCAAAATTATTTGGAAAGATTTAGTAATATAACTTTCTCATTATTAAGCTGATGTTTGGAACATAAAATTTATGATGGAAGGTTTTTAGATAAATGTATACACTTTAAAATAAGCAGTTTAGCATTGTAGAACCAAAATTAGTTTTAGATGAATTAGAATCAAAAAGTGTAACCCTTTTAGAGCATTTACATTACTCTATATATACTATTACGGCATTCCTGCAAGATTCATCGCCATTTTCAAAGCCCTGTATGAAAACTCCAGCTGCTGCGTGCGGACTGAGTCCGGTGTGACGGAGTTCTTTGACATTGTCTCCGGAGTCAGACAGGGTTGCATTCTCTCTCCACTGTATTGTATTCTCTCCATTGTATTCTCTCTCCACTGTTCCTGATGGCAGCCGATTTCGTACTAAGGTGAATGGATGATGGACCCGGTCGAGGAATCCCATGGAGAGAGCAGTCAAGGCTGAGGGACCTGGCATTCGCCGATGACATCACTTTGATCGCTGAAAACGGTGCAGATCTGCAGGCCCTAACAACATCCCTACAAGAGAGTGCAGAAAAGATCGGCCTGAGAATCAACACCAAAAAGACCAATGTCATGAGAACGGCCAGCAACACAGGTCCAGTGATCAGAGTCAACCAACAGGACCTCGAGGAAGTCGATCACTTCACCTATCTGGGCAGCATCCTGACAAGCAGCGGCAACGCGGAGCTCGACATCAACTGTCAGATCGGCAAAGGAGCCGCAGTTTTCCAGCGGCTGTGCCCAGTTTTATCATCTTCATGCATTAGCACCAAGACCAAGCTCCGCCTGTACAAGAGCATCGTGCTGCTGACAGTGCTTTATGCGAGCGAGACCTGGAAGAGTACGGCAAAAATAGAGAGACGGCTGAACGCTTTCCACCAGTGGTGCCTGCGAAAGATCCTTCATGTCCTGGAGCGACCAAGTGCGAAACGAGGAGATCCTGCGGTGAGCCGAGTCGTGGACGCTACAGAGAGTGGTCACAGAGCGTCAGTGCCGTCTGGCTGGCCATATTCTGCGTCTGCCAAATGAACGGCATTTGAAAACGGTATTGAACTGGACTCCGCCTGGCGGTAAACGGAGGCGGGTTTGCCCAAGGATCACCTGGCGACGAACGTTCCGGAAGGACCTGATGGCAGCCAACATCACCTGGCACGGACTCGAAAAAGTTGCTGCTGATCATGACCGTTGGCGAGTACGCAATGCTCGATGCGCCAAACGGCGCGGAAGAATCTAAGGCTAAGACTAAGATATATACTATTATATTTTCATGGTAAACACTACCTCACATAATTATCTCTCATAATATCAAATCTATGGGATTTTGATATTATTTATTTTGAGAACAATAGCTTAACATAAATAAGAACAGCCGGTCACAGTCGGTTTGAACAGAAAGAAGTGAGAAAATTCTGGCCAGATATGGCCGGTTTAAATGCTAAAGGTTTAATGAAAAAATGGCAGACCTACCTGGACGAAAATCATGTCCCCACTGTGAACAACAATGTACTTCATCAATAACCAGCCTAGAAAATCTTCCCATCTGGTACATTTTTTCAAGCTTGGCCATAAATCGTTTGCTCTTGGCCAGTTTTTCTGGTGTCACATATAATATTTTTAATGAAGCATTTTTATCTAACATGGCATTCATAATCCTTGTTGCCTCTGTTCTCTCTGTGAAAGAATTGAGTGTTTCTGCCTCAATATTAAGTGTCTCTAGAGCAACAAGTTGGTCTTCTACAAGAGATATCAGTGGGGAAACAACTAATGTGATGCCTGAAATTGAAATAAATAAATGAATAAATGCAATGTTTAAGTATGCAATTAAATTTTTTTTAAACATTATAAAAACATTATTTTATTGCTGGATGCCCTTTCTGGCACCAACATACAACATGCAGAAATATGTTGTACCCATTCTAAACTGGATACACTGTCTAAACTGTCATGGGGCCTGCAAAGCTAACCCATATTTTAGAAAGAAAAATAGTCATAAAACACTTGTTGTAAGTGATGAGACACAACAATAAGCATTTTAAGGGTATTTTCCCAGTTTAAGCAGGAGTTAAAATTTATTTCGACCACACGGGAAGATTGTTCTTATTCCATTATCCATATGAAAAATAGTCATAAAACACTTGTTGTAAGTGATGAGACACAACAATAAGCATTTTAAGGGTATTTTCCCAGTTTAAGCAGGAGTTAAAATTTATTCCGACCACACAGGAAGATTGTTCTTATTCCATTATCCATATGGATTGTTCTTATTCCATTATCCATATTCCATTATCCTGATGCTCACTACCTCCCAAATAACCGACAGTGACTATATAATTATCGCAGGCGACCTAAATGGTCACGTTGGACAACATTGTGACGGCTACGACGAAATCCATGGAGGCTATGGGTTTGGTACTAGAAATGAGGAAGGTTCCAGAATCCTGGAATTCTGTGACGCAAATAACCTAACTATCTGTAACACTAACTTCAAAAAACGTAACAATCACCTGATCACCTATAGATCCGGGGAAAACACAAGCCAGGTAGATTATATCCTTACCAGAAGACGTGACAGTGTCTGTTGTAAACACTAAATCCCTCCCCCATGAAGAATGCATCTCCCAACATAGACTGATAATTAGCGACCTCATAGTCAGGACGAGACGTACTCGACAGCAGAAGAGGACTATCCTCAGGAGAAAAATATGGAAGCTAAAGGACCCCACAGCCAGAAATAAATTTCAAAGCATATTACTTGATGCTTTCGACAGTAAGGAAGAGCATTTAGAGTCGGATAATATAGAGGGACAGTGGGAATTTCTGAAAGCAAACCTGCTGATGGCGACAGACGAAGTCTGTGGCTGGAGCAGGCCTGTAGGCAGGAGGAGAGTAACATGGTGGTGGAACAGTAGGGTGGAGGGGTCAATTAAGGCCAAAAATCAGGCTTGGAAAGTATGGCGGGATGGGGGAAGTAGAGAAGACTATCAAGTGGCCAGGAGGGAGGCTAGGAGACAAGTGTACTTCGCAAGAAGGGAAGCAGAGGAAAGAAAGTTCAAGTATGTTCTACAACGCGAGGACCAAAAACGTGAGGTGTTCAGGATTGCTAGGCAATGTGTCAAGGAAAACCATGATATTGTCGGGGAGAAGTGTGTACTTAATGATGACGGCGTACTTGCCATCACCGACGCTGATAAGAAGGTAGCTTGGAAGTGCCACTATGAAAGGCTACTAAATGAGGAGAATAAATGGGAGAAAGACAATCTCCCCCACATCGACCCAATAGAGGGACCAGCAGTGTTAGTCGAGGGTAGTATAATAAGTAAGGCAATCAAGGATATGAAGACGGGTAAGGCGGCTGGGCCTTCGGAAATAGTTGCTGAGATGCTGAAGGCATCTGGCTCGGTGGGACACACCTTGGTCACCCGGATAGTTAACCAAGTCGTACAGAATGGGGTTGTTCCGAAGGACTGGCATAGAAGCATCATCGTTAACTGTTATAAGGGTAAAGGAGATGCCTTAGATAGGAGTAACTATAGAGGCATTAAACTAATCGACCAGGTCATGAAGGTCACGGAAAAAGTAATAGCGCAACTAATCAGAGAGAGAATTGACCTAGATGAAATGCAGTTCGGGTTTGTGTCAGGCAAAAGTACCACAGACGCTCTTTTCATTGTACGTCAACTACAGGAGAAGTACATAGCTAAAGGTAAACCCCTCTACTTAGCTTTTGTCGACTTGGAGAAAGCCTTCGACAGAGTCCCCCGTTCCATTATCTGGTGGGGCCTTAGAAAACTAGGTGTCGACGAATGGCTTGTGAGAGCTATACAAGCCATGTATAAAGAAACAGTCAGCAAGGTTAGAATTAACAACGAATATAGTGAAGAGTTTAGCGTAAAAGTTGGCGTCCATCAGGGCTCTGTTCTCAGCCCCCTACTATTTATTATTGCCCTTCAGGCTATAACAGAGGAGTTCAAGACCGGCTGCCCATGGGAACTCCTATACGCAGACGACCTGACACTCATAGCTGAATCAATGGCCGAGCTAGAGAAGAAATTCCAAACATGGAGCGCGGCCTAGAATCAAAAGGCCTTAAAATTAACCTGGCTAAGACTAAAGTTCTAGTTTGTAGGAAAGAAAATAAGGCGGCGGTCCCTTCCGGGAAATGGCCATGCTCAGTGTGTAGGAAAGGCGTAGGTAGAAACTCCATTTTATGTCCCAAATGCAAAGTATGGGTGCATAAAAGATGTAGTGGGATCACAGGTAAGCTATAGGCTAACTAAGAACTTAGATTTTACATGTGGGCGGTGCTCTGGTGCAATAAGTAGCAGCGAGTGCCCACAAAATACTAACTCTTTCAATTGCGCAGAGGGCTCTATAGAAATAGTGGACAGCTTCCGTTACCTGGGTGACAAAATCAGCAGTGGGGGAGGGTGCTCCGAAAGTACAGTAGCTAGAGTCAGAACTGGATGGAAAAAGTTCAGAGAGCTTATACCACTATTAGCCGCTAAAGGGTTCTCCCTAAAAATGAAAGGCAGGTTGTATGATGCCTGCATACGAACAGCAATGTTGCATGGCAGTGAGACCTGGGCATTGTGCGCAGAGGATATACGCAGACTAGAGAGGAACGAAGCTTGCATGCTCCGCTGGATGTGTAATAGTAATATACGTGAACGGCAAAGCATAAACGAACTAAGGAAAAAATTAGAAATAAGAGGGATCAGATGTTGTTTACTCGAGAGAAGGCTACGTTGGTACGGACACGTGATGCGCATGAAAGTCGATAGCTGTATAACAAAGTGCAGGGCAATAAAGATAGACGGTAGCCACGGAATAGGCAGACCTAGAAAATCCTGGGACGAGCTGATAAACTCCGACCTCACACACTTACACCTCTCCAAGACAATGTCACTGGACCGAGACCTTTGGCGGTACTCAGTAATAGAGAAGACCCGCCTTACCTAAATACATAGTAAAACCTACTACAGCCAGTAGGCATCTCTAACAAAATACACCCCGTCCCACCACCCACACCCCATCCACACCACCCCCTCCTATGTAAAGTTATGTTGGTGCCACAACATCCAGGCCGAAACAAATGAGATTGTGTAGGTGTCACGACAAAAAAACACACAGTCCACGCTGTAATGTGGCCGTGTAGGCAACACGGTAAAAACCTCCCAGTCCCACACTGTAAATGTGGTTGGTGTTAGGAAGGGCATCCAACTGTAGAAAACCCGCCAGACGGTCCTATGCGAGCAAGACAATCACTCTTGCCTCAAGTGGGAATACCCCCGTCCAAACCCATGCAAGCGTGGAACACGGACGTTAAACGTTGATGATGATGATGATGATATCTGGGGCAGCCTTGTATTAGTTATTTGTAATGTCATGTTTTGGTTCCATATAACTAAAGTATATACACTAACCTAAGAATTAAACTCATGACCATGCTTAACACTTAACTAACAATTCAATTGTCTGGTATGACAAATGTGATGGAAATTAAGATCTTTAAACCTAATATACTTCCTCACTCAGGACTGTTTTACAACCAAATGCTGTTCTTGGCACCAACCCTTTTAGTTGTCTTTTATGATAGAAAGATATAACACTAGTGTCCCCCATCTTAGTTGTTATAGTTACATTTCAGCAGTTTTACACTCTGGTCATCTTCAGAATTATACACTGGCAGTATTGGTAGAGTGTCAGACAACATGCTTTGCAGCATTTAGTTACAGTTCTTTATGTTCTGAGTTCAAATCTTGCCTTTCATCCTTACAGGGCCAATAAAATAAAGTACCAGTAATGCACTAGAGTCGATTTAATCGACTTTTCCCTTTCCTTCAAATTGCTGACCTTGTGCCAAAAATGGAAACAATTATTATAAAGTGATATATTCAGGCTAGTGTCCTCATATAAGTTATTATAGTCACAACATTTCAGTTGTTGTACCCTCCAGTCATCTTCAGAAAACTTTTCTTCATTGTACACTGATATATTAAGACTAGTGTTTTCATATTAGTTAGAGTTGCAAAACAAAACAAAATAGGTACGTTTGAAGCTCATAATTTCCATCATACAGCAGCTACGTGATAGGGTGGGGGAAGGGGCTGGTAGCAGCAATACTGAATTTTCTTTTTAATACCAGGGGATTATATTAATTTGTGTATATCTAAATAAAATATTTCAATGTCATACTGATCTTTAATGCTTAGTAGTTGTTTCTAATTAAACAGTGGTATTTCCATAGGATCAGCTAGTTTGGCAGAATCGGTAGAGGGTCGGACACCATGCTTTCCAGCATAGTGACGTCCCTTTACGGTCTGAGTTCAAATCCCGTCGAGGTTAAGTTTGCCTTTCATCCTTACGGGGTCGATAAAATAAAGTACCAGTAATGTACTGGGTAATTGCTGGCCTTGTGCCAAAAGTAGAAACAATTATTATTATTATTTTTTTTTCAATACATCAGTACGAATTAATTTTGGGTCTTAGGAAAGCTCTTTTGAATAAATACTAAGAGTTGTTTCCCATACATACGTCAAGAGTTATTTCCCTTACTTAATTGTAATTTCTTTCATGGAATGTCACTGAATGAGGTTTATTTTTCAACAAGGTTATTGAGGAGTGTGAGATGATGTTTGGCCTGAATGACTTTGTACTAAATCAAATTAATTTAAATGTTCCATTGGATCTGCATGAACAACAGAGCACAGTTGAATCAACCATAATATTCAAGAGATAAATGCATTAGTATAGACGTGGTACACATGAAAGATGAAAGTTGGGTGTAGAAGGGTGAAAAGAAGCTGCAGAAGAGAAATACATAGGAAGAAGTGGTAAAGGCTGATTACAGAATGCTGAACTTTACAAAGGAGATGATAAAACATAACATAACACAAAACAAAACAGTGTGATAGAGCAGAGCCATTCCATCCATTCCAATATTGAAAATATAAAAGGGAAGCCGATCATCAAATAGACCAAGGAAACAATGTTTCCATTGGTCATTCCATTGCTGATACTATCTGCCAGGCACAGCTCTTGGCAGACGGAGCAGTATGAAATTAAGTATTTTACTCAAGAACACAATATCCTGCCCAGTCCAGGAATCAAAACCACATTATCATCATACATCCAATGCCCTCACAACTAAGCCATGATGATGATGATGACACAGTAACTTTACAAATGAACTACAGAGCTTACCATTACTAATAAGAGCAGGAAGTTGAAAACAAAGACTTTTTCCACCACCAGTAGGCATAATAAGTAAACAATCCTTGCCACTCAATGTAACATTCATTGTTTCCAGCTGCATAGGTCGAAGTTTGTTGATGTGGAAAACACTTTCCATTTTCTCCTTTAATTTCAAACTCCATTTAAAATCTGAAAAAGTAAGAACAATAAAAATGATATTAAACATTTATTCCTGATTTCAATTTCACTCACAAATTCTATGCAGCCCACCCTGTAAACTGGTGGTGCTAGTGCCACGATAAAATTTACCTTGCCCATGCTACAAGGTGGTAGTGCTGGTGTCATAATAATATGCACCCTGTCCACCCTATAAGGTGGTAGTGCTGGTGTCATAATAAAATGCACCCAGCCCATTCTGTAAAGAGGTAATGCTAGTGCCACAATAAATTACACTGAGTACACCCTGTAATGTGGTAGAGCTGTTATCATTATAAAATTGCACCCAGCCCACACTTAAAGTAGTATTGCTGGTGTTAGGATAAAATGCACCCAGTAAAGTTGTTGGCATTAGGAAAGGCATCCAGCTGTAGAAACTATACAAAACTGAAATGTATGAGCAGTGTGGTCATCTGACCATCATGTTTAGCCATGTCTTTCTTGATATTCCCTTCTTCTACTTCCTTCTACATTTATTCACTCTTCTCACCTAGTCACTTTTATCATATACAACATATCACCCAACCATTTCATTCCATTTCTCTACATAATATTCATCATTGACTCTATTCCTCTTACCCAATCACTTTCATTTTTCCTCAACACATGACTCAACCATCTCACTCCCTTTCTCTTCACTACATTCATCATTGGCTCTATTCACTTCATCCTTAGCAATTCATTGTCTTCTTCTCTTTCTTGGCAATACTCCACTCAGCCACTAAACCATTATTATCAGTACTATAAGAAGTTGATAAGAACATCCACAGACATTGAAGCTACTAATAACTGCAAAGACTTATATAAAACTATGGCTAAGAACCTTTTAAACTCCAATCTTTGTCATCCTTCTTTGGTTTTGAACTGCTCTCTCTCAGAATAGTCTCTAACTCTTCCTTTTTCTGTAGTAAAGAATTCTGCCTCTTTAATATATCTTCCAATAGCTGTTCTGTCTCTGCAAGTTGTTGCTTCACATCAGCCAATTCTTTTCGGTAAGCTGAAAAAGAAACAATAGTTCTGTGAATATAATTTGGAAACCAACAACAAAATGTTTTTAAAACATTTTCAGCTTTGTAATAGAGTATATTTACACACTCATTCACCCATATTATATATACCATCACCACAATCACCATTTAATATCTATTTTCCATGATTGCATGGGTTAGACAAGTGGTTATGTGGTGAGGCTAGACCAGTCAGGTAACAATGACCAGCTCATATGTTATATTTTGGCTTGATTTCTAAGGCTGGATGCACCTCCTAATACAACCCACTTTGCAGCATGTACTGGAAGCATTTTTTCATGGCTCCAGTACTACCACCTGACTGTGTGGACTGGTTGCTTTTCACCAAGGCACCAGCACTATGTCTGTATATATGTGTGTATATATATATATATATATATATATATATATATACATATATATATATACATATATATATATAAAATTTCAAGTTATCAATAATGTAGTGATAATATATCGTCACGTTAGAGATGAACAGCGTTCGTGTAGGTTTGCTCAACGAGTATAAATTATATTCCGGAGAAAATGTAGAAAAGATGAATATAAAATGAAAGTGCTTTTATAAAGGAATTTATTAGGTATTGACATATGTTTCTGTAACAGACGGAATACCTATGTATCGCTGCTTGCGTAATCATATAATGTTAGCAAGTATTCGATAGCAAATGTATAATCAGTTGTCACTTCTTCAGAGATATTGGATAAATTGGAAAAAATCAGAAAAATTGAAGTATTTATATTAGTTGTAAGAAAGGAAGAAGAGAGGGGATAGTATATGACAGATGGCAATTCAATTTACTGGTAAACAAATATATAGAAGATTTCTAATGAGAATACAATGAGTATATGGCTTATTTTATCTAAATAAGAATTTTTGGGAGTGCCTATTTTAATCTATACTTGACCAATTGAACAATGGACAGGGCTGGTCGTTTGGTGTCGTAGTATTAATACAGATATAGTGTCAATTAAGGAAGAGGGAGATTATATATATATATATATATATATATATATATATATATATATATATAAGTATTGAAGTTGAAAATAGAAAAAGTCATAGGAGTGAAGAGTGCTCTATGTAAGTACCAGAGCAAAATTTAATGTATAAAAAACAATACAATATAATTACCTCATTACCAGAGGTTTCCCGAATAAGACGAATACGAAAGAAACGTCTTCATTCGTTCGTCGGACGAGGCAATATAAAACATAGCTAAATATTTGGAAAGTCTCCTCAAGAAATGCAAAAAAAAAATTATATATATATAGATAAAGGTAATACAATAGACATATAAAATATATAAAAAAAATGTTTAAGAAATATAGTTAGGTGTGTGTATATGTATGTATATACACTCACAGATGTACATATGTATGTATGTACAAATGTGTGTGTATAGTGAAAATGTGTGTGTAAATATATGTATGAGGGCAAGTATATCTGTGTATATGTAACCACAGACACAGACATGATAGGAGTGTCTGGTTGACAGCTATACAGAAAAACAGGGTATTAGATACATTATAAGAATATGAAGGCACACGCGTATAAACACACACACACGCGCGTACACTTATATGCGGAAGAAAAAGAGGTAAGGGAGTGTAATAGTAAAAGGAAAGTGTCATTCTCGATATATTTATAAAAATGGAACAATAATTTAGAAAGAAAAATTGCAAAGTAAAGAAAAGAAAACAAACAAGGTACACGCGTACATACACACATAATCTATAAGAAACATATATCTATAAAAAATATATATATACACACAATACGTGCAGACAAAAGCGTATGCAAGTGTACATACACACAAAGGATGCACATATATATATATACATACACTTCGCCCCATGTATATTTAATCACACGTACGTACGCGACTGTATACACACACACACATAAATATATATATATATATACATATGCACACATACACATCCATACATTCAGTACGTACACATACACACTCACGCACGTTGACCCGCTTACACACACACACATAAAAATAAGAATGTAAAAAAACATAGATGTAAAAACACAGATATAAAAACACACATACATACACATATATATATACACGCACGCTCGCGCACATACGGAGGCGTTCGTGTACATATACAGAAAGTATACACACATAAAGACGCTCAGACACATAGATACAGGGTGTAAAAACAGCCTTGTGAATGAGTGAGTACAAATATAAAAATATAAAATTGGCTGCGAAATAACAGAAAATATCCACCAAAGACCTGCCTAAACACAAAGACAGAAATTTTCACCAGTTGCCCACACATGAAATCACACCTGCTTTCCACCTCATATAAATTTAACACACTTTCAGATACTTATCCTCCATAAGCTCTTATTCTTCACTTAAATTATTCTCTTTAAGACTACCTTTTCTGATTTACTTACTTTTTTAGCCTTATTATTAATTTTATTTTTATTTTTATTTTTATTTTTATTTTTACTTCACATCAACCACTAACCCCCCCCCCCCTCCTTTATTCTCCAGTTCACTTACCTAATATCTTCACTTTCCACTTTTTACTTCCCTATTTTCTTCACTACCTCATTACACGAGTCACTTGCGTTTTCCACTCCAGATATTTTCTGTTATTTCGCAGCCAATTTTATATTTTTATATTTGTACTCACTTATTTACAAGGCTGTTTTTACACCCTGTATCTATGTGTCTGAGCGTCTTTATGTGTGTATACTTTCTGTATATGTACACGAACGCCTCCGTATGTGCGCGAGCGTGCGTGTATATATATATGTGTATGTATGTGTTTTTATATCTGTGTTTTTACATCTATGTTTTTTTACATTCTTATTTTTATGTGTGTGCATGTAAGCGGGTCAACGTGCGTGAGTGTATGTATGTGTGTGTGTGTGTGTGTGTACGTACTGAATGTATGGATATATACATACACTTCGCCCCATGTATATTTAATCACACGTACGTACGCGACTGTATACACACACACACATAAATATATATATATATATACATATGCACACATACACATCCATACATTCAGTACGTACACATACACACTCACGCACGTTGACCCGCTTACACACACACACATAGAGTTTCTACCTACGCCTTTCCTACATACCGAGCACGACCATTTCCCAGAAGGGACCGCCGCCTTATTTTCTTTCCTACAAACTAGAACTTTAGTCTTAGCCAGGTTAATTTTAAGTCCTTTTGATTCTAGGCCGTGCTTCCATGTTTGGAATTTCTTCTCTAGCTCGGCCATTGATTCCGCTATGAGTGTCAGGTCGTCTGCGTATAGGAGTTCCCATGGGCAGCCGGTCTTGAACTCCTCTGTTATAGCCTGAAGGGCAATAATAAATAGTAGGGGGCTGAGAACAGAGCCCTGATGGACGCCAACTTTTACTCTAAACTCTTCACTATATTCGTTGTTAATTCTAACCTTGCTGACTGTTTCTTTATAC
>OZ024740.1:363437570-363440070 GCA_964016885.1 Eledone cirrhosa
CTCCTTTTCAACATAAATGCCTCTTTTCCCCACCTCAAAGGTGGTTTATATCGTGATGACTGTCTTCTTCTTTCTAACAACCTTAGCCTTTCAGAAATCGAAAAAAACAAAAAGCATATTAGAACTTTCCTTAAAGACTATTATAACCTTAATATTACTTTTGAAAAAACAAGTAAAGTAGTAAATTTCCTAGATATAACTTTAGATTTAGCTACGGGTATATACCAACCTTACCATAAACCTAACCAAAACTTACATTACATACACTCACAATCTAATCACCCTAAATCTATCCTTAAAAACCTTGCATATAATATATCACTTAGAATTTCTAACCTTTCTTCTAACCAAGATGTATTTGATAAAAATGCGACCTTTTATAATGAAGCTCTAGATAGAAGTGGCCACAAAAATAGATTAGAGTATATACCTTCTACTAAAAATACTGAAAGCATACAGCATAATATTACCAACAAACACCAAATGAAAAGTACACACCTAAATGCCACCCACAGTATACCCCAAAATACTAAATCTTTTAATATAAAGTATAGTAACCCTCAAAAAACTACTCATCATAAGACTATAATAAATATTAATAATAAAACCCCTAATAAAAAAGATAAAACACCTAAATCTACAAATATAACTAAAAATAGTTGTGGTGAGATCATTAACATTATTCCTCCTAGTAAAAATCATGATACAACATATAAAAATAATAAAAATAATAAACAACATAGAAACCGTAATAGACGAGTTACTTGGTATAATGCTCCTTTTAATTTACAAGTTAAGGATAATATTGCTAAAAAATTTTTTTATATCCTTGAGAAAAACTTCCCGCCAAACCACAAATACCATCAAATCTTAAATAGGTCTACAGTTAAATTCTCATATTCTACAACAAATAACATAAAACAAAATATAAGTGCATATAATGCATATAAATGTAAGAAAACTATAAGTATACCACCAGTACATCAAATTAACAATAATATCTCCTCAAATACAGAATTAACGAAAGGATGTAACTGTAGAAACAAAACAAACTGCCCATTAAAAGGGAATTGTCTTGTTAACAACATAGTCTATAAATGTAATGTTAAAACTAAAGATTCTATTTGCTCATATATAGGAGCTACCTCTAACAATTTTAAGACAAGATATAATACCCACAAACATAGCTTTAAAAATGCCGCACTGGCTAATACAACATCTCTAGCAGAAAAAATCAATAGTTATAAAAATAAAAATATAAAATATGATTTGACCTGGAGTGTGCTCAAAAGAGCCACCCCTTATCAAAATAATAGAAAGGAATGTAGATTATGTTCCCAAGAACTATTTGAAATAATGAAGTCTAGGGATATCTTATTAAATAAAAGACAGGAATTAATTATATCGTGTAATCATAAACTAAAAAAAACATTTAAATATTATAAACCTAATTAATAACATTATTCTAGAATTTAATTTAATTTAAATGTTAGTTAACCTATAAATTTAATTTAATTAATATTTTATTACAGATGAGAAAATATTATGTAATCATTAATTTTGAAAAACCTTTAAATATTACTAATATATATTCAGTAATTTAATTTATAGATTAATTTTAACTTATTTTAATCTTTTATTATATTTTTTAATTTAGTTTAACCTTTTATTATAAATTTTTTTTTTATTATAATTCTTTTACAGATAAAATATAACAAAATAATATCATGTATCCTATGACGGAGAAAGAATTTTTAGTATTATTGACCTAATTAATATACATTTTGGAAATATATTTATTATTTGGTTTTAGCTTTAATCAACCTAAAACTTTAATTTTAACTTTAATTTGCTTAAAATTAGTATCCTTGTACAGACGAATTGCAGAATGTCATGTAATCATAGAATGGGAGGTGTTTTTGGATATATACCTAGTTAATATATTCTGTGCAAATTTTTTGAAAAAGATATGTATATCTATATGTATATGTATATGTGTGTGTTGTATGTGTATCTGTATGTATATTTATGTGACTATATATGTATGTATGTGTATATATATGTATATATATATATATATATATGTGTATGTATATGTATATGTATGTGTATGTGTATGTATATGTATATGTATGCGTATTAATTTTGATTTTTATTTGCGTATAATTATATTATGCTATTGATGAAATACAATATCTGCTTTATGTATTGTATACCTAATTAACATATACTAATTAACATATACTATTGAAATAAATATATAATTTTTAACTTAGTTAACATATAATTTATATGCTACTACCGATGTAATACTTTATTTTATTTTTATTTGGGTTTCTTTTCCCTATTACTAAATTCATCTCCTAATATTGATACCATAACGTTATTAACTTTAATTTAGTTATAATGTAATTAATAATCTACTACTGTTTGACTTCATAATTCTGCCTCAAATATTATAAACCTAACTAATTTACACCTTGGAAATCAATATGTTGAC
>OZ024740.1:363442570-363550070 GCA_964016885.1 Eledone cirrhosa
ATATGTACATATATATATACATATATATATACATATACATATATATATATGTGTGTTGCAATCGGAAGGTTGTGAGTTCAATTCTCAGACCGGGTGATGCATTGTTTCCTTTATTTTACATTGCTCTAGTTTACTCAGCTGTAGAAATGAGATGATAGGACAGGGGTCCCTATCATTCCACTGCAAAGTGGTCGTGGAGGTGCCACGGCAAAAAAGAAGCACCCAGCCCACACTGTAAAGAGGACGTGTAGGCGTCACGGAAAAATAGATCCTACCACTCACTGTAAATGAGGTTGGTATTACGAAGGGCATCGAGCTGTAGAAATCAAGCCAGAATCAGTTCCCATATGAGTAAGACAAGGTCAGCCGACTGGACACTGCCCACAACAGGACAACCCGTCTAACCCATGCTAGCATGGAAGAAGGAACGTAAAACAGTGATGATGATGATGATATATGTATACATACTGTATACACTCAAATATATGCTGAAAAATATGTGACCAAAACATTGATGGTAATATGAGGGGAGGGGGGTGGCTTATATACAGGGTCAATATTTTGATGAATTTTACCTTCAAATTCTATGTAAATAAGGTGCTAAAATATCTGGAGTGATCATTTCACAATGAAACACCATTTTTCTACATTTCCTATATCACCATGAGTTTTATTCATGCATTGCCTTGAGAACATTCCCACAAAGTCTTATTATTGAACTTTTTAATACATAAATATCCCCTACACACATTCACACATACATAAACACAAGTGTGTTAACTGTTTTTCTCTCTAATTATGCTTTTTCTTTCAATCATGTTTTGTTTTATTTCAATCGCTCTCTCTCCTCTCTCTCACTCTCTCCCCCTTCTACTATGAATTCTTATACAATGTTCTCTTAGTTGATCTCATTTCATTCGGGGTGTATATTAAATAAAAATTTGTTACATTTGGGAGATGGCGTTATTGTCTGCTTAAAAAAAAAGCACAATACTCCCATCATTTGAGTAAATGGAATTAAACAAACATTTGAAAAACTTGAAACTTTATGAAACAGAACTGTTTCTAGTTTGGTTTCTACAGCTGGGTGCCCTTCTTAATGCCAACCAGATTTACAGTGTGGACTGGGTGATTTTTATCATGGCACAAAAACAACCACTTTACAGTGTGCTTTCTGTCATGACACCAACACAACCACTTTACAATGCTGACTGGGTGCTTTTTGTCATGATACATACATGACCATTTTACAGTGTGGGCCGGGCACATTTTGTCATGGCACCAAAAATGACCACTTTACAGTGTGAGCTGGTGACTTGGTTGGGGGAGATGCATGGGGATTGGGGAGATAGATCTAGGGGCATGGGTGATGGGTGGTGTGTTAGGACATGGGTGGAATGTTAGAGCATGAGAAGCATGTTATGGCATGGAAGATGTATGGAGGGGGGGGGGGGGCGTGCAGGAGGAAAGTCATAAATACTAGATGTATTCTCTAACTCGAACACATAGAAAGGTGGGTCTTCTTTCTGTATTACTGCATAATGCCAGCGATCTGAATCATGTGTCATCACCTTTGAGAGGTGTAATTGTGCAAGGTCAGCTTTTATCACCTCATCCCAAGTCTTCCTACCCCATCGCTTCCATCAACTTGGCACCTTTTTATACAGCTGTCATCCTTCATACGCATCACATGTCCATACCAATGCAATTTCCTCTCCTTCACACTGCATCTTATGCCCAGTTTCTCTCTCAGTTCATTTATATTTTACCATTCATGTATTACACATCCATCGAAGCAAGGAAGCTTCATTTCTTTCCAGTCTTTGCAGGTCCTCTGCACACAGTGCCCAAGTTTTACTACCATGCAAAATTGCTGTTCGTATATAGGCATCATACAATGTGCCCATCATTTTAAGGAAAAAACCTTTTGTATTTAGCAGTGGTAGTAGCTCCATGAACTTTCTCGGACCCGTTGTCACTCTGTGGAGATTGAATGAGACTACTCCCTACCGACCCAACAGAGGGATTAGTTATCGAAATTGACAGTTATAGGGTCAAGAGGTGGTTAAAGGGACGAAGAATGGTAAAGCCACAAGACCATCAGGGATAGTTGCTGAGATGCTAAAAGCATCAGATGTAGGAGCTGAACTAGTAACCCACATAGTCAATCAGGTAATACAGGATGGTGCCATACCCAATGACTGGTGCAGCAGTACACTAGTTAATTGCTATAAGGGAAAAGAACAGCTACTGAGGAACAAAACTAATAGACCAAGTTATGAAAGTGATGGCACAGTTAATTAGGGAATGAGATGCATTTCAATTTTATCCCTAAAAGAAGTACTACAGATGCCCTCTTCCTAATGAGACAACTACAAGAGAAGTTTGTAGTCAAGAATAAGCAGCTATATTTAGCTTTTGTTGATCTAGAAAAGGCATTTGACAGAGAACCTTGACCTGTCATCTGGTGGTCCCTAAGGAAATTGGGAGTAGACGAGTGGCTTTGTGAGATCAATGCAAGTCTTGTATAGAGAAGCTGTCAGTAATGTGACAGTAGAAAATGAGTTTAGTGAGGAATTTAAGATACAGGTAGGAGTTCATCAGAGGAGTTTAAGACTGGTTGTCCATGAGAACTTCTGTGCGCTGATGACCTGATCAGCAAAGCTGAAACCATGGAAGGGCTAGAAATTAAGTTCTGACTGTGGAAACAAAAACTGGAATAAAAAGGGGTTGAGAGTAAACTTATGCAAAACTAAAGTGCTAGTGTTAAGTAGGAATGAAGATAGAACCCTGTTTCCTTAACAGAAGTGGACTTGTTCAATATGTAGAAAAGGAGTAGGTTTATACGATGTACACAACGTAAATCTTGGATACACAGGAGATGTAGTGGGATAACAAGTAGACTAACAGGAAAGGAAGGGTTTGTATTTAGAAGCTCAGAGTTAATTGACAGTAGCAGCGACAATATCTTATCCAGGAAGGATCCATAGCTCCGAAAGCATAGTAGATAGAAAAAGGATATGATGGAAAAAGTTTAGGGGACTACTGATTTAACAACAAAAGGTTTCTCCTTCTGAATGAAAGGCTGGCTGTGTGTCACCTGTGTGTGAAGTGCTATGCTGCATGATTCTGAAACATTGGTAGTGACTGCAGAGG
The DNA here is from genome assembly GCA_964016885.1 of Eledone cirrhosa. Taxonomy (NCBI): domain Eukaryota; kingdom Metazoa; phylum Mollusca; class Cephalopoda; order Octopoda; family Eledonidae; genus Eledone; species Eledone cirrhosa. The sequence continues at coordinate 363,445,727 of OZ024740.1, forward strand.
TTGGTGAGAAATGAAGAAAGCATGCTTCAATGGACGCGCAATGTTAATCTAAGAGAATGACAGAGCATGGATGAACTGAGAGAAAAACCGAGTATAAGAGGAATCAGAAGTAGTATAGAAGAAATAAAACTGTGTTGGTATGGACATATGATGCGCATGAATGGTGATCGTTGGTTGAAGAAGTGCTAAGAAATACCAGTGGAAATAAGCCGCAGTAAAGGAACGTCAAGGAAGATCTGGGCAGAGGTGGTGAGATCTGATCTTAAATCGCTGAAACTCAGTGGAGATGACCAAATATCGCGACGTTCGGAGAAATGCTGTAAAGGACCCGTCGAACCGATGCAAGAGTGAAAATACAAACGTAAAAACGATGATGATGGTATATGTACTCTTTACAATACCTATACTCCACTTTCCCAAGTATGGAGTACTTAGCTGAATAATGGTCTTACTAATAGTCTTGGTGACTCCCAATTCTCTCTCTCTCTCTCTCTATATATATATATATATATATATATACTGGCATTGATAAATATGCTGGGTCCGTCAACCCTTATTATATATATATATATATTATATATATGTGTGTGTGCGTGTGTAAAAGGTAAACAGAAATAACAACACAATCGGTACAGTATATGGAAGGGATATATTAGGTTAAATTTGATGTAGCAGGAAGAGGGATATATATATATATATATATATATATACACACACACACACACATACTGAGCTTGATCGACGTTCATGCTTTTCCCAAAAGCATTAACGAAATAAGTGCGGTGCACCGTAAACATATCGCTAAGTAAATATATATACTACAATGCAATCAATAAAGTACGCGATACAAATAATATTATATGAGAAGACTTACTATCCATCACACTTTTACTGCCAAAAACATATCATTAAATTCTTCCAAACAACGAAAGGAATATTTTTCTTTTTTTGGAAATGCCGCGAATAATGTTTATACAAAAGATTGATCCATACCGGTGTCCTATGAATACAAGTTCCTACGGAAAAATATTCTATCAAATTTATTTAAATTTCTACTCAACTTTGTTAAGGATGTGTAAAACCTGAAATCGTTATAAATTGTATTCATATGCAAATTACACGAGTAAAGATATACAGATGAAGTAATTGCCATTGGGGTAGCAGAGGACAAGGTTGATCTTCAGGCATTTGCTGCCAGCTCAGCCAAAGACCTAGGCTGTGTTCCCCCAAAGAGTGCTCTCTGCCTTGGTCGACCTGGTCCAAAACCCGACTCATCAGGCTGTCTTTTTCGGACCCCGCTGAGGCAATTTCATATCATCTGGCCTCTGTTAAAGCTGGGCGTGAAAATCGGATTCCCTTCCGAACATGCCCAGGCCTACCACCTAATGTACGTCCAAAGCTACGTGCTGCAACTTCCTTGAACCGGAACTCAGCACAACATGAAAGTTTTAGTCTGCGTGATGATAGGCAGATCTGGAGGTTTGTTAAGGCTGGTGAAACGTGGAAGAGAGATACCAGCTGGTCTGAGTGTGCACTACCCACAATAACTGGCAATGAAAAAACTGCAACAACTCTGGGAAACTAAACCAGAACAACCTGCCATCCTCTACACACCATCATAAACTGCAAGCAAGGTACAAATTGTTGTCCTTAAATGCTCGCAGTTTATGCAACAAGATACATCTGTTTAACTCCTACGTCAGAAGCATCGACCCTGACTTCATCACAGTCACAGAAACATGGGCACATTCCTTACTCTGTGATGGGGTTTTCAGCATTACTGGGTACAACCTGTTCCGCAAGGACTGCATTAATCGGCGTGGTGGTGGTGTGATGGTCTACGTTCGTTCAAACTTTTTGGTAATTCCTTGCGTTGATTTGAACGAATCACAAGAAGTTTTTTTCTGTGACATACGTATGACCATGTCAACACTTCTGCTTGGTGGTGTTTATCGCCCCCCAAACTACCATCATGACACACAGCTTTGCGATATCCTCAGAGCTGCTGCCAGGAAAACAGACACTTATGTGTTTGTTGCAGGTGACTTCAATCATCCTGAGATCGATTGGGAAACCTTTTGTTGACCACAAAGTGCAAACGATTTCCTTGAGCTAGTGCTGGACTCAAACTGGTCACAAGTAGTCACCTCTCCAACAAGAGGTGACAACACTTTGGACCTGATCTTCACCACTACTTCTGAAGTGGTTATCAGTTGTACTACTGAGGAACCTCTAGGCAACTCTGATCATGCTTTTATCATTGCCAATCTGGCTCTTGCGGGCAACAACAAATACCAGAACCATCTCCAATCTGCTTGCTTTGATTGGAAGAAAGCAGATTGGAACTTGTACTGCACTGAGCTACAGTGCCCAAACTGGCATGAGTTCTATAACTCTGGAGATGTGAACAATATACCCCCAGAGCATCCTGTACTCAATATGGATAGCGTGTGCAGCATCAGTGCCACGTAAGCAGAAAAAAACCCACCCCAAAAGTGCAATTTGGGAAACTTCAGCGGTTCGACTTGCCAGGAAAGAACGTCGGAATGCTGAACGGGAATATAAACTGCATAAATCAGATGCCAACAGAAAAAAGCGGTATAAATCTTCCAACCATCTCAAGCAAGTGACAAAAAAGGCAGTGCTTGAATTTGAACAGTGCATAGCAACCAATCCTGACAGTAAGGTGTTCTGGAAATATGTACATTCAAAGCAGAGACCTCACTCTCCAGTTGGTCCTCTTCGCAATCCCCACACAAGCCAGATCACTGACGATCCCAAAGAATGCACAGAACTCATTGCTGAGTGCTATGCAAGCATTTTTACTGTTGAAAACCAGAATGTACCATCTCTACCATCTCTAACATCAAATTCCATAACAACTATGGAATTTACACCTACAATGCTGCGACGTCACCTTAAGAATAAGCGCAACTATGCCTCCCCTGGTCTTGAGCGTGTTACATACCTGCTTCTCAAACATAGTGGGTACTTCATTTTGCACCAGCTTTCTTTCTTCTTTCAATATTGTCTCAACAATGGTGCTACTCCGGAGCAGTGGAAAACTGCTAGTGTCATTCCCCTGTTCAAAAAGGGCGACCGCACGTCACCTGTCAACTATCGTCCAGTCAGTCTTACTAGCTGTATTGCCAAACTGATGGAATCCTGTGTCAGAGAAACACTTTGGAACTTCTGGAGCTCTCACAGCCTCATCCGGCCCTCACAATTTGGATTTATCCCTAACTCCAGCTGCTGTGATCAGCTTATCGAGTTCCTTGAAGACATTACCCGGATCACTGACAGCGGCTCATGGGTAGATGTTGTTTACTTTGACTTCGCTAAGGCTTTTAATTCTGTGCCACACAAAAGATTTATGGCAAAACTCTATGCAATCGGTGTGAGGGATGATTTTTTTAACTGGTTGAAATCCTTCATTCTCAGCTGAAAAGAGGTAGTCACGGTTCTAGGACAGCATTCTTCACCATATGAGATGTCATCTGGTGTACCACAGGGATCTGTTCTTGGTCCCATTTTGTTTGTGGCATATATTAATGACTTAGATGCCAACTTAAAGAATGCCACGGTATTGAAATATGCAGATGACATCAAGCTGTACCTTGAAATCAAAAGGACTGATCCTGAAATCTACAACTCTTTCTTACAATCAGACCTGGACACAATGCAGCAATGGATCACAGACTGGCAACTGAAGCTGGCTGTGGACAAGTGCACCACCATGCATTTTGGGAGGAAAAACCCAGCATCCACATACTCCCTCCATAACACTAATATCAAGAAGTCCTCTTGTGAACGTGACCTGGGCATTACTGTCAGCAGCAATTTGCATTGGACAAAGCATGTCTCTAAAATTGTCAAGAAGGCCAAGGGTGTCTTGGCATCACTCAGCAAGACCTTTGTTAGCCGCTCTCCAGCCATCTATTTAAAACTATATACAGCTATGGTACGACCACACTTGGAATTCGCATCAGTCTGGAACCCCTATCTTGCTCAGAACATTGACCTCCTGGAAACTGTTCAGAGACGTGCAACCAAGTGCATACCCTCCATCAGACACCTATCATACTCTGAATGCCTTGCTTATCTGGGCATGGATTCATTGATGCTCTGACGTCTGGCAACTGACTTGGTAAACACCCACAAAGTTATTAACCATCTCGCCAACAACAACCCTGAGCACCTTTTTTATCTCCATGTGTCTAACACACGTGGACATGCCTACAAAATCAGAAAACAGCACAGCTCCCATGACTTTTGGAAACATTTTTTCACGCTTAGAGTTGCTGAAGCATGGAACAAACTGCTTGTGTCAGTTGTTAGCTGCTGAGACACTACATCCTTTAAAACCCTCATGCTTCCCGAAATACGCCAAAACTACACCTGATGTACCCCTTCCATACACATGCACACATGTGTATATCATGACTCATGCACTGTTCATTTTCCTGACGTTTGTACATTACCCTATGTACTATACATACATTTTTAATGAGTTGTAGTGCACCTGAGCACCGTACACAATATTTTCATTATTATTAGATATATTGCAGTAGCTATATAAATTTTCATAATAATAATAATAATAATAATAATAATAATAATAATAATAATAAACGAAAATACAAAATTTACCTCTTTTATGAGTAAACAACATTCTTTGTTTTCTGGTTGGTTGGCTGGTTGGCTGGTTGGTTGGTTGGTTGGTTGAATCACATGAAAACTACACACACATACATCTAAAGAGAGAGACACAGAGGGAGAGGCAGAAAGAGAGAGATAGGCCATTATACAGAGAGAGATACAATAAAAGTGTTAGATATTCAGAGAGAGAGTAACGTCTCACAAATGTCTAGAAATGGATTAAACTATAAATCTTTTGATCTATAGGAAGGTTTAACAATATTGTGTTAGCTTTTATAAATTCGTTTTACAGTCTTTGATTTTACAGAAGAAAGAAAAATTGATACTATTTGAAATTAATCTACCCTCCAGAATTTATCCATATACTACTTACAGACAGTACTAACGAAGATAAACATTTCAGAAGCAATGTTATGCGGTATATTGCTGTGTTTCAGATAACTTCCTTTGCAGCTGAAAAAGATCATACTGACTATGGTTATTTCGCAACATTTAAAAATCCAAAGCTAACGCTACCATTTAATCGGCAGTTTACTCCCCAGGCTAATAAGGAAGTTTTATGATGGTTGTTTTTTATGTTCCTCTCACACACACACATTATGGTCTCACGTCATACCAGACAACACACCCAATACAGTCATTTTCTCTTTAATGCATCTTCTCTTAACTGTTCTCCTGGGTGAAACTGGGTACCTCAGCTAGTTGTTACTAAAATGAACCAATATCAGTTATGAGTCTGAGTAACCAGCATATGCACAGAAGCAAATTTGTAGCAGCAATTTGATACTCTTTCCAATAGAGTTCCTTTTGCATTATCTTATACTGCCAAATCGGCCACCATTGAAGCTGATCTCTATGGCATCATAGATAATCTCCCACTACATCTATCTATCTGATCTCTCTGCCTATATTCCTTTCTATGTATTCATCTACCAGTCTGCTCTCAACCACACAACCACTCCTGCACTTGTATTAAATGATATATATATATATTTGATATGCTATTTCTGTATATATTCAGTGACACCCCAACTCCACTGCAACATGTAGGGATTAAGGTTTTGGTTTAGGATTAGTGTTTAAACTTAGGATTAAGCAGAAAGGGAAGAATTGAAAACCTGCAAATTGTAAAGTGTTTCTCTTTTTCCCCAGGCACATGAAAAAAATCAAAATACATTGGACAAACAAACCAAATTATCTACCTTCCTCATCAGCCAGCCTCTGTCAATGAAATTTCGTGCATAAGAGCAGGATTGCATAACTGATGAAAACAATTGGGTGTCTTTCGACTTGAACAGCAAAGTGAATATAGAAATAATTAATAATGGTTTCTGATTTAGGCACAAGGCCAACAACTTTGGAGGAGGGGCAAGTCGATTAAATCAACCTGGTCATTGCTGGTACTTTATTTTATCAACCCCGTAAGGATGAAAAGCAAAGCTAACCTCGGCAGGATTTGAACTCAGAACATAAAGGGCCATAACTCCATGTCACAAGGCATATTGTCTGATGCTCTGCCGATACTGCCAATCCACCGCTTATTACATAAACAATTAATAGTAAGTCTTACAACTAAAGACAGGACAGGATACATCATCATCATCATCACTGTTTAACGTCCATTTTCCATGCTAGCATGGGTTAAACAAGTTGTCCCGTTGTGATAAATGTTGGGTCAGGTGACCATGTCTTGCTCATACAGAGCTGATTTTGGCTTGGTTTCTATGGCTTGATACCCTTCCTAATGCCAACTACATTTACAGTGAAGACTGGGTGCTTTTGTCGTGATACCTACATGACCACTTTACAGTGTGGACTGGGTGCTTTTGTTGTGACACCAACACAACACTTTATAGTGTAGACTGGGTGCTTTTGTTGTGTCACCAACACAACACTTTATAGTGTGGACTGGGTGCTTTTGTTGTGTCACCAACACGACACTTTATAGTGTGGACTGGGTGCTTTTTGTTGTGTCACCAACACGACACTTTATAGTGTGGACTGGGTGCTTTTTGTTGTGTCACCAACACAACACTTTATAGTGTGGACTGGGTGCTTTTTGTTGTGTCACCAACACAACACTTTATAGTGTGGACTGGGTGCTTTTGTCATGATACCTACATGACCACTTTACAGTGTGGACTGGGCGCTTTTTGTTGACACCAAAACAACCACTTTACAGTGTGGACGGGGGGCGTGGGAGAGTAGGCAAAACAACCACTTTACAGACATATATAGTAAGAAAAACACAAGAAAGGACCAGTGCAGGTTAATCTACATTGGCTAGAATAGTTTTTTTTTAAATTGATTAATAAAGTACCAGTCAAGTACTAGGATCAATTCTTCCCCTTCCTCCTCCTCCTCTCCCCCACTCTCTCTCTCTCTCTAGCCTTCCCTTTCTCTCTGGAAGACATAGGCGGTGTTGAGACCTGGATAAGGATGAGCTCCACCAGGCCAGGTTTAAATGGTGTATTTCATGACAACACCCTTACAACTCCACCACGAGTTAAGGAGACTCATGGAGGGGTGGACATACATATATGCATATACACATGTATAGATACAGAAACATATGCATGTGTACACATATAACTGAAAACATACAGATCCACACATGCAATAACATACATTCTTTCACAGACATACACCGAAACACATACTGACGTACATGATAAGAAATATACAAGAAAAGGACCATATGATGATGAGTTTGTAGATCCAGTACCCAACATTTAGTTTCAACTTATTATTACTGGAGCTACAGGGTATATACCAACCTGTCTGACCAAAGTATGTCAGAACTTAGATTGGAGGTAAAAAAGCAGCTCCTTAATTCATAAGCTCCAAATGTCCTTGATATCTGGAACCTTCAATATCTGTAAAACATTCTTATGATTCAAAGAATAACTGATTGAATAAGGGATGATGAAAATTTCCTTTTCTTTACAATTTTCCTCCAGGAAAAAAATAAACTCAAAATTAAAAGAAAGAGACAAAACATATCTACACACACACACACCCAAATATCACTCTCTATATAAAATTCTTTGTCTCTCTGTCTGTCTGTTCCTATGCATTCTCAAACAGCTGGGCCAAATCAAATCAAATTTTACTAGGTAATAGTATTAGACCCTGGGACTGTCAACATGTAATTTTTATTTTCATTTGGATTAAAAGAATATAATATTTTATCTAAAATAATCTTTCTATAGTGAACTATAGTAAACCATGACGCCAACGCTGATGACGAGTCACATTTTGTATATGAGTGTGTATGTGCCTGTGAATGTGTGTGTGTTTGCGAGTTTGTTACTACGTAAGTTGCATACCCATTATCTTCACACACAGACAATTAAACACACACACACATCTACACATACAGATACATATGTGATGACAGACAGTATGTTTGTGTGTGTCTGTCTTAGTATATGTATGTGAGAGTGTGTGTGAGTGTACGTCGTGTGTGTGAGTGTATGTGTGACAATTTTTATTTTCATTTGCATTAAAACAATAGAAAACAACACTCCTATTCTACATATGGAGCAGGGCAACTTCCCTGGACGGATCAAGATTTTATCTTCTTTCCTACTCACTAACACTTTAGTTATATATATATATATATATCATCATCATCATCGTTTAACGTCTATTTTCCACGTTAGCAGGGAAAAGCGGATGTAAAATGATGATGATGACACACACACTCACGCACAGATACACACACACACACACACACATTAAATGTATTGTTTATCAAAATAGCATTCATTAACTCACGTCTTGCAAAGGCATTTCATTTGTCTTAGTCATTAGTAATGAAACTGTCTTCAAACAGTTCGTTCATATAATTAAGTATTATGAACTTTCAACCATTACCTTTCTACAGTTAAACATAATTTTCTCTATGTATCAGGTAACCGATGTTACCTTCCATCAAATCATTTTAGATAAAGTGTATTGCTTATCAAAATAGCATTAATTAACTCACGTCTTGCAAAGGCATTTCATTTGTCATAGTCATTAGTCATTAGTAATTAAACTGCCTCAAACAGTTCGTTCATATAATTAAGTATTTGTCTCCAAGATTTATATTGCATTTAATTTTTCAAAAAGTGGATATACATTTATATTGTTTAATACGCAATATAAGTACCCCCTATGACTAGCAAATCTAAAGGCATGAAGTTACTCTGAAAATGGGCAATCACCACTTTCTACTCTTCTTATTTGGCACTTTGGTGCTTCAAACAGGTATGGAATTTTACTTTTATTCTTTCTGAGGTTTTTTTATAATGGAGATTTTAATCTAACTTTATAATATCAGTTTAACCCTTTCATGACCATATTTCTAATGACATAATTTATTTCAATTAATAAAGAATTTTGAAAGATTTACTAAAATTATTAATTATTTCTTTACTGAGATGATAACTATGGTCCTTCAATAAATTGTGCTGGAACATTTTAATGTAACCCTTCAGTGACAGTTTCCTAATGTACATTTTCAATTAATTAATTGTTTCTACTTTAGGCACAAGGCCAGCAATTACCCAGTGCATTACTGGTACTTTATTTTATCGACCCCGTAAGGATGAAAGGCAAAGTCAAAATTAATGAATAGTTTTCAGGGATTTACTAAAATTATTTCATTACTATTATAGTAACTTAACACATGGTTCTTATATAAAATTAGCTGGAAGATATTAATTTAAGTAGGAAACCTTCGAGATTAGTGATTTTACTAGAAGAAGATGAAGAAGAAGAAGAAATCATTGCACATATCCATTATAATGATTTCAATTTTATTACCAAACCAGCAATTAGATGGGTGGAGAGGATGTCAGTTATATTGACCCCAGTACTTGACTGGTACTTATTTTATCAATCATACTGAGCTAGATGTAATACTAAGTGGACTGTGGAGTGTGATATGCTGTGTATAGTGTTATTATGAGAGAAAATGCTTAGGGATTTTTATTTATGTTGCTGTATGTTCTGGATTCAAATTCCATCAGGGTCGATTTTGTCTTTCATCATTCCAAAGTCAATAAAACACATACCAGTTGAGTACTGAGTTTGATATATTTGACTGTATTTTTATGTGCTTATTTAAGATTAATTATTTTGTCACCCTCACTGAATCTATGATAGAAAACTGTTTAGTTTATAGTGTTTATATATATTTTAATATTTTTCATCATAATTTTATCTAAGAACCTCTCATATGTTCCAAACATCAGCTTAATAATGAGAAAGTTAGTTGTATTACTAAATCCCTTAGAATTCTTTATAATTTTCTAAATTATTTGAAAAGTATTGGCAGTGTCTTTCATTAGAAATATGATAACTAAATTGTTAATATTCATCTGAACATTTTCCATTATAATTTTATGAAAGAACCTCTGCTCCAAAGAACTTATGCTCCAAATACGAACTTAATAATGGGAAAATTAGTTATATGACTAAATCTTTTTAAATTCTTCATTACTTTCAAAATTATCTTAAAATTGTTAGTAGTGTCTTTCATTAGAAATATGATAGTGAAAGAGATATTGTTGTGGTGGTTCTGTGCCTATTTTAGAAATTTTTACTGGATTGGCAGAACCGTTAGCGTGGCAGACAAAATCTCTTGAGGTGAGTCTTTATGTTCTAAGTTCATATCAGAAACTAGTTGCCATGATAGCTAATCAATTGAACCTGTGCAAGTATTAGCACCCAGTCTGATTAAATTGGTGACAAAATTTACAAAGGAAAAGGCATATAAAATGAAGTTGTAATGTGCCTGTAACTGAAACTTTTATGAGACTTAAATTTTAACAGCTAGAGATTATGCTTTTAACCCTTTTTATCTGTGTTCTTTTTGTGTGTATAAGTGTGTTTGTGAGACAATAAGCAAAATATTGTCATAACATGATAGGTTGCTTATGCTAAATAACCTTTAGAATTATATAGACATAAAGATGTGTGAAATAAATTGATTTATTGTTGAGCTGCCTTTGGTAGAGGTATGTATTCTACCAACTGTCGTTTTGTTCAAAATAATTTGTGTCAAATTATTTTCTTTTGTCTTTAAAAAAAATATTTAAATTTGAATGTATTATATATTCTTGAAATTTTAAATCTATTTAGCAGTTTCAAGTTTTGTGATATTTATTGTTTTAATAAAAAATCTTTTTATTGGAAATCAAAGTTGACCATTTTGTGTGTGTGTCTGTGTGTGTGTGTGTGTGGGTGGGTGGGTGGGGGGGGGGGGGGGGGGGCATGTGTGTGCATGCATGTGGAAGCAGTGGCAAATTGTGGGGGTGGAGGTGACAACATTTAAAGAGCTTCAGATTAGTAACTTTACTATCATAAATAATATGTAAGGGCTCCCCAATTAAATTTTCAGGCAGGTACCCTTGCCTAGGCTATAAAATAGTCTGCAGTACCTAGTAGAGTTATTTTCTGTATGTTGTATATATTTCTAAGTCTTGGGATTTTGGGTATGTATCTGTCTGTATTTTTTATCATTTTCAGAGCACCTATTATATTAAAAATAGTTTATTTTCATCATTGATATTTGGTATAATTCTGTCACTATATCTTTATATTTAGATAATTTCTTAATTTCCTTGATAGATATATTGTTTTCTGTGGGAGTAGATACATCAGTTAGTTAACAGTGATTATTGTGTTCTATTGTTATGATTGATATTTTAAAATTTCTGTTATTGTTTTACCTATTGTTTTCACTTTGATGATGATTCCTTTTCTTCACTCAATGTAAACCCAACTCTATATTGTTTTATCCTTGTATCATCTCTAATCTCTTGTGGTGAATAAAAAAAATCACCATTATTTTTATTACTGTTATTTACTGTTTTTGCTCTTCATTAAATGTTGTCTCCATTTCTTGCCCATTGTGTTCTTGATACCCAAGGCAAAGAAACACATTGCATACATTGGTAAGTCACAAAAATAAACACACCAGATTGTTCACGTATATCATCTGCTTTATACATGTACACATTATCCATTAAAAGTCATATTTACAACAGAATAATAATCAATCATATAAGAGTTCTCTATTATAATTATGGAATGTAATCAAATAAAGTGATGTAAAAAAAAAGTTTATATAAAGAATTATCATTCTCACAGTGATAGTGCTTTTCTCAACATGCTGTATCAGTTAAAACAATTTTTTGCACTTCTTGCAGTGATGGTCAACTAGGAATCATTCTCAAATAAAGTTCTGTTGCTTTTTTTATCATTCTTAGTGTTCCTACAATCACTGGTAGTGCAACTGCCTTGTGTTGCCACAATTTTTTCAAATTCAATCTGTATGTCTTTATATTCTTTAAGCTTGTCAAATTCTTTTGTCGCAGTATTAGGATCCCATGGAATGCTTATATCAATCAATAAATAGAATTTATTATTTTGGTCTTTTACAATAATATCCAATTTATTAGTTTTGATAGTTCTGTCTGTATGTATAGAAAAGACCCCAAACTCATTACATTTTCTTCCTCACTACAGCCTCACAATATCAGCAGATTTGATTTTATAATGCCAGCATATTAACCAGTGTATATATTGGCCACACATCCACACATTAAGTGGTCCACTGTTTCAATCTCATCATTGTAAAATCAACATTTTGGATCAGATCCATTTCTCATCACATTGACATCATAGTTCCATGTTAATAAGCTTTGATCTTGAGGAGCTAATATGAAGCCTTCAATCTTTGCCTTTAACTCTGAGCTACACACCCACTAATGGCTGTACCTCTGGTCAACATCACCTTTTTTTGCTATTGGTCACATATTTGCCATGCAAAGGTCTCTGCCACCAGCTCAATATTAATTGTTCATGCTCTTTTTTGCCATTAATTTTATTTCATTTGAAAAAAACAGTTGCCACAGTTGACCCGCTCTGTCTAACCTGATATCAATCATCAAACCAGTAGCAAATTTTTTGCTCTCTTTCAAAATAGAATGAAGCTTCTCATTCCTCTCATGTGTTTCAATGAATTTCAGTATCCAGTCATTTGTTGTTTCACGATATTTGGTCTGTCTAATTGTGGTGGTTTAGTAAGAAAATTCAAACTGGATCAAACCTTGGCCTCCTTAAGCTCTGGGAAGGTTAAGATGACCCACCTCTGTCTTTGGGCTGTGCATTGTATTACAAATCAGCAACTCATACATTTTTGTGTCATCATCATCATCACCGTTTTACATCCATTCTTCCATGCTAGCATGGGTTAGACACGTTGTCCTGTCTTACTCAAGGCCAATACACTGATGGTATTGCCGCAGGTGATAGTGAGGTTAAAATACTGGAATAACCAAGCATTCTCATAAGCATCATGTGCTATGCCAGTAAGGTGAACTACCAACAATAACAAGAACCTCATTGTCAATAACTTAGCTCACACATCTCAAACACCACAGGTTGAAAAAATTGCTTGCTGATAATTACTGGTATTTTAGAATTTTATTCTGTTTGGCTACAGGTGCTGTGACCCTCACCTTCACTGCAACATCTAGGATGTTGGAAAGTGCAAATGAATTGCAAACTTCATATGCTCACCTGATATGTTGGTAAGAAAAGCTACTAATAATGACAAGAACTACATTGTCACTGGCCTAGCTCCCCCTGAACATCTCGGATGTCAATGGCTAAAAAAGTATTAATAAATTTTATTCTGTTTAACTACAGTTGCACCTTTACCACAGCATTTAAGATGTGAGAAGGAACAAAAAAGTCATTAACTGTGGTGTCCCATATGAGGCATCTAACTGCTTACCCAAAGGCAGAAGGTAAACTATCTGGGCTTTTCTCATCAGCCCCAGACAATCTGGCTAGCACCAGAATTGAGGGAATATCAATTCTGACTAGGGAAAAGCTTACTCCTTTGAATTACAGGTACAGTCCATCATCATCATCATCATCATCATCATCATCATCGTTTAACGTCCATGTTCCACGCTTGCATGGGTTTGGACGGGAGTTTTCCCACTTGAGGCAAGAGTGGTTATCTTGCTCGCATAGGACTGTCTGGCGGGTTTTCTACAGTTGGATGCCCTTCCTAACACCAACCACATTTACAGTGTGGGGCTGGGAGGTTTTTACCGTGTTGCCTACACGGCCACATTACAGCGTGGACTGTCTGGCGGGTTTTCTACAGTTGGATGCCCTTCCTAACACCAACCACATTTACAGTGTGGGGCTGGGAGGTTTTTACCGTGTTGACTACATGGCCACATTACAGCGTGGACTGTCTGGCGGGTTTTCTACAGCTGGATGCCCTTCCTAACACCAACCACATTTACAGTGTGGGGCTGGGAGGTTTTTACCGTGTTGCCTACACGGCCACATTACAGCGTGGACTGTCTGGCGGGTTTTCTACAGCTGGATGCCCTTCCTAACACCAACCACATTTACAGTGTGGGGCTGGGAGGTTTTTACCGTGTTGCCTACACGGCCACATTTACAGCGTGGACTGTGTGTTTTTTTTTTTGTCGTGACACCTACACGATCTCCTTTGTTTCGGCCTGGATTTTGTGGTACCAACATAACTTTACATTGAAAGGGCCGGTGTGGATGGGGTGGGGGTGGTGGGACGGGGGTGTATTTTGTATTTAGGTAAGGCGGGTCTTCTCTATTACTGAGTACCGCCAAAGGTCTCGGTCCAGTGACATTGTCTTGGAGTGTAAGTGTGTGAGGTCGGAATTTATCAGCTCATCCCAGGTTTTTCTGGGTCTGCCTACTCCGTGGCTACCGTCTATCTTTATTGCCCTGCATTTAGCTATACAGCTGTCGTCTTTCATGCGCATCACGTGACCATACCAACGTAGCCTTCTCTCGAGTAAACAACATCTGATCCCTCTTATTTCTAATTTTTTCCTTAGTTCGTTTATGCTTTGCCGTTCGGGTATATTACTATTACACATCCAGCGGAGCATGCAAGCTTCGTTCCTCTCTAGTCTGCGTATATCCTCTGCACACAATGCCCAGGTCTCACTGCCATGCAACATTGCTGTTTGTATGCAGGCATCATACAACCTGCCTTTCATTTTTAGGGAGAACCCTTTAGCGGCTAATAGTGGTATAAGCTCTCTGAACTTTTTCCATCCAGTTCTGACTCTAGCTACTGTACTTTCGGAGCACCCTCCCCCACTGCTGATTTTGTCACCCAGGTAACGGAAGCTGTCCACTATTTCTATAGAGCCCTCTGCGCAATTGAAAGAGTTAGTATTTTGTGGGCACTCGCTGCTACTTATTGCACCAGAGCACCACCCACATGTAAAATCTAAGTTCTTAGTTAGCCTATAGCTTACCTGTGATCCCACTACATCTTTTATGCACCCATACTTTGCATTTGGGACATAAAATGGAGTTTCTACCTACGCCTTTCCTACACACTGAGCATGGCCATTTCCTGGAAGGGACCGGCGCCTTATTTTCTTTCCTACAAACTAGAACTTTAGTCTTAGCCAGGTTAATTTTAAGGCCTTTTGATTCTAGGCCGTGCTTCCATGTTTGGAATTTCTTCTGTAGCTCGGCCATTGATTCAGCTATGAGCGTTAGATCATCTGCATATAGGAGTTCTCATAGGCAGCCGGTCTTGAACTCCTCTGTTATAGCCTGAAGGGCAATAATAAATAGTAGGGGGCTAAGAACAGAGCCCTGATGGACACCAACTTTTACGCTAAACTCTTCACTATATTCGTTGTTAATTCTAACCTTGCTCACTGTTTCTTTATACATGGCTTGTATAGCTCTCACAAGCCTTCGTCAACACCTAGTTTTCTAAGAGCCCACCAGATAATGGAACGGGGGACTCTGTCGAAGGCTTTCTCCAAGTCGACAAAAGCTAGGTATAGAGGTTTACTTTTAGTTAGGTACTTCTTCTGTAGTTGTCGTACAATGAAAAGAGCATCTGTGGTACTTTTGCCTGACACAAACCCGAACTGCATTTCATCTAGATCGATTCTCTCTCTGATTAGTTGCACTATTACTTTTTCCGTGACCTTCATGACCTGGTCGATTAATTTAATGCCTCTATAGTTACTCCTATCTAGGGCGTCTCCTTTACCCTTGTAACAGTTAATGATGATGCTGCTATGCCAGTCCTTCGGAACAACCCCATTCTGTATGACTTGGTTTACTATCCGGGTGACCATGGTGTGTCCCACCGTTCCAGAGGCCTTCAGCATCTCAGCAACTATTTCCGAAGGCCCAGCCGCCTTACCCGTCTTCATATCTTTGATTGCCTTACTTATTATACTACCTTCAACTAACACTGCTGGTCCCTCTATTGGATCGATCTGGGGGAGACTATCCTTCTCCCATTTATTCTCCTCATTTAGTAGTCTCTCGTAGTGACACTTCCAAGCTACCTTCTTATCAGCATCAGTGATGGCGATTACGCCATCATCATTTAGTACACACTTACTTCTCCCCAACAATATCACGGTTTTCCTTGACACATTGCCTAGCAATCCTGAACACCTCACGTTTTGGGTTCTCGCGTTGTAGAACATGCTTGAACTTTCTTTCCTCTGCTTCACTTCTTGCGAAGTACACTTGTCCCCTAGCTTCCCTCCTGGCCACTTGATAGTCTTCTCTACTTCCCCCATCCCGCCATGCTTTCCAAGCTTGCTTTTTGGCCTTAATCGACTCCTCCACCTTAGTGTTCCACCACCATGTTACTCTCCTCCTGCCTATAGGCCTGCTCCGGCCACAGACTTCGTCTGCCGCCATCAGCAGGTTTGCTTTCAGGAATTCCCACTGTCCCTCTATATTGTCCGACTCTAAATGCTCTTCCTTACTGTCGAAAGCATCAAGTAATATGCTTTGAAATTTATTTCTGGCTGTGGGGTCCTTTAGCTTCCATATTTTTCTCCTGAGGATAGTCCTCTTCTGCTGTCGAGTACGTCTCGTCCTGACTATGAGGTCGCTAATTATCAGTCTATGTTGGGAGGTGCATTCTTCATGGGGGAGGGATTTAGTGTTTACAACAGTCGCTCTGTCACGTCTTCTGGTAAGGATATAATCTACCTGGCTGGTATGTTCCCCTGATCTGTAGGTGATCAAGTGATTGTCTCGTTTTTTGAAGTTAGTGTTACAGATTGTTAGGTTATTTGCATCACAGAATTCCAGGATTCTGGAGCCTTCCTCATTTCTAGTACCAAACCCATAGCCTCCATGGATTTCATCATAGCCGTCACAATGTTGTCCAACGTGACCATTTAGGTCGCCAGCAATAATTATATAGTCACTGTTGGTTATTTGGGAGGTAGTGAGCATCAGTGTCTCATAGAAAGTGTCTTTTATAGCGCCAGGCAGTCCGGATTGGGGCGCGTACGCAGATATTATCGTCACAGTAGTTCTATTTAGAACAAGTCTTATTTTAATTATTCTGTCGTTTACTCTATTTACGTCTATTATCTTATCCACCCATTTTTCTGTTAACATGATTCCTACCCCACCCAGCCCATTGTCATTTCCCACCCAGAAAAGCTTATAGCATCGTTTTTTACCCACAATAAATCTAGCAGACCCGCTCTCCACCTGGTCTCTTGGATGCAGCAGACATCAACCTTGGATGCAGCATTTCTACAACCTCGTTTGAGCAGCCTTTTAAGGTCCCTACATTCATGCAATTTGTATTAATGTACAAATGGTTGATTATTGCACATACATATGTACCCCTTAGCATAGTTTTCAGGAGAATCAGTATGATACAGTATGTGGCAAGGCTATCGCTTTGAATTACAGGTGCAGTACATCTTGTATTAACATGCAAGTGGCTGCGATTTACAAAAACAAGTATATGCCTTAATATAGTTCTCATGAAGATTTGGTGTGACACAGTTGAATTATAGATATAGTCTATCTTGTAATATAATCGTTTCTACTTTAGGCACAAGGCCAGCAATTACCCAGTGCATTATGTCAGTGTATCAGTATTCCACAGGCATGTGTAGCCCTAAAAAACATTCAGCATAAATTTACAGGTACAGTCCATCTTGTATTTATGTGCAAATGGCCTTGCTTTCCAGAAACATGCAGGCTTCTCAACATTCATGCAATACTCAGAAATTGAATTGCAAATTGAATTCAGTGAGTGTTGTATGTAGAAGAGAAAATGATACCATATATATATATATATATACACACACATATATGTATATCATTATCATCATCGTTTAACGTCCATCTTCCACGCTAGCATGGGTTAGACAGTTTTGTTCCATTTGATGCGGGATTGGTTAGGAGAATGTGGCTCGCTCATACGGAGGTGTCTCTGACAGGTTTTCTACGGCTGGATACCCCCCTAACACCAATCACATTTACAGTGTGGACTGGGAGCCTTTTTACCATATCTCCTACATGACCACCTTACAGTGTGGACTAAGTGCTTTTTGTTGTGTCACCGACACAGTGGACAGAAATGGGAGGATGGGGTAGGTGTGTGGGGTGGGGTGTATATTGGGTTAAAAGGTGCCTACTGACTATAGGTTTGTATGCAAGGGAAGACGGATCTTCTGTACAACTGCATGGCGCCAAAGATCTTGATCCAGTGACAGTCTCTTAGAGAGGTGTAAGTAAGCAAGGTCAGTGTTTATCACCTCGTCCCAGGTATTTCTTGGTCTACCCACTCCGTAGCTTCCATCAATTTTCATTGCTCTGCACTTTTTATACAGCTGTCGTCCTTCATATGCATCACATGGCCATACCAATGCAATCTCCTCAGCTGTATAAAAAGTGCAGAGCAATGAAAATTGATGGAAGCTGTGGAGTGGGTAGACCAAGAAATACCTGGGACGAGGTGATAAAAACTGACCTTGCCCACCTACACCTCTCTAAGACAATGACACTGGATCGCGACCTTTGGCATCATGCAGTTGTACAGAAGACCTGATTGCCATTGTATACAAGCCTATAGTCAGTAGGCACCTCTTAATTCAATGTACACCCCACTCCACACACCCTACCCCATCCTCCCTCTCCCATTCCATCCACTGTGTCGATGACACAACAGTCCACACTGTAAGGTGGCCATGTAGGAGACACGGTGAAAAGGCTTCCAGTTCACACTGTAAATGTGGTTGGTGTTAGGAAGGTCATCCAGCTGTAAAAAAAAACCCTGCCAGAGATGCTTCCGTCGAGTGAGACATGGTCTCCCGACCATTCCCGCATCAAATGAACAAAACCGTCTAACCCATGCTAGCGTGGAAGATGGACGTTAAACGATGATGATATATAAAAAGGAATTTGTAGTTTACTTAAAACATTGTATATGGTGTAAAGAATTCAAAGTTTGAAAGCCACAACAATGTGTGTTTGGAATGAAAATAATTAAATAGTAAGAAACCGGGTTATTTTTTTACCTTAATTTATTCATGTCCTGATATTTCGAGATTAATATCTCTTCTTCCAAGGAAAATAAAGGAACTATTCCAGAGTCCAATGTGGCTTGCTATACCATGCTGGCCGGAAAGCAAGCTACATTGGACACTGGAATAGTTCTTTTATTTTCCTCGGAATAAGAGATATTAATCTCGAAATATCAGGATATATGAATAAGTAAAGTTAAAAATCAACCCTGTTTCTTACGATTTAATTATTTTCCATCGAAACACGTTTTCAAACTTCGAATTCTTTATATATATGTGTGTGTGTGTGTGTGTGTGTGTGTGTATACTTAATTTTTGTATTTGTTTTGCAAGGTGCTGGATGTGAAATTGCGTGTTGAAACAGATATATATTGGGAGTGTTATTCTGTCAATAAAAACACATGCACTAGTTGAGTTTCACTTCAGTTTATTATTAGTCAGGTAACTAATCCATTCCTTGCTGAGTTTCATAAATAGGCTACTTTTTAATTGTCATATTTAATTGTCAAAATTCTCTTGTCACAAATTTTGTGACCTTCTCAAATACTATTCTTGCTCATCTGCGTTTCCTCTTTATTTTGATTTTGTTTTATGTATGCTATCTTGTATTTCTGTGGTGTGTATATGGGATATATATGTGTGTGTATATATATATATATATATACACACACATATATATTCCACATGGCATGCATGTATGTGTGTCCACGTTTGTGTGCTTGTGTGTGTTTGTTTGCCTGTGTGAGTCTCTGTATGTTGCTACTTAAGTATTTTGTGTTTATTATTGTGGTGTTTTTGTATTGTGTATGCTCAGACAAATCTCCTTCCTCCTTCCTCTTTATATATATATATATATATATATATATATATATATATATATATATATATATATATATATATATATATATATAAAATCAAGGTCTAGCAAATAGAGAAAAAGTTTTAAAATAAATTTTAAAAGGTTCGCTGTACTTACTATATGTGCCTTTAACGCGCGGTTTCAAATCTTAAAACAAACAGATAATCCAAGCGGATTTCCATTGAGAAAGGGACTTTCGTCAGAAGGCTTTTCTCGCTTGGAGAATATAAAATTCCCGAGTTCAAATCACAAACTGGCGCCATACAAAACTGTTCCCGAATGAGAGTGAATAAGGAAAGAAACAATCTTGCCTAGTGCCTTGATTTTATATGTTCTGGCTTGTTAATTTATTAACCTGCCATAGAACCACATTGGCATATGGTTGGACAATACTTGTATCCTTATATGTATTTTATACACGTAGGAACACATACTTAATTATATATATATATATAATATATTTGACAATATACCGTATGTTTAATTTAAAACATTTTGAAGACCTCATTTTTAAAGTAGTGACTATATCACTTACTTCTTTTCATGCTGTTGGCAATCATCAGAGCTACATACTGCCCTCTTCCGCCGAAAATTATAGAAGCTGGATTGTTATAGAATTCCAGTAATAATCAGGAGCTGATTATTCAGAGTGATTGCCGGTCCAGCAAAAATTAAATATTAGGATTGGTGCTCTGAAATAGCAATGTATACATGAATGTATGTATAGTATATTTGACAATATACCGTATGTTTAATTATGTATTGGTGCTCTGAAATAGCGATCTATTTCAGAGCACCAATCCTAATAGCTTCTCTGCCTTCTTTCGCCGAAAAGAAGTGACATAGACACTACTTTAAAAATGGTAGCTTAAGGTCTTCAAAATATTTTTAATTAAACATACGGATATTGCCAAATATACTATGCATACATTCATTTATACATCACTATTTCAGAGCACCAATCCTAATACTATATATATATATATATACACACACATGCACATATATATACACATACACATCATCATCACCATTTAATATCATTTTTCCACACTAGCATGGGTTAGATGAATTGTCCTGTTGTGAGACAAGCCAGATCAGATGACTGTGTCTTGCTCTTATAGAACTGTTTCTGGCTTGGTTTCTATAGCACTTTTTATCATGATACCTACAGAACCACTTTACAGTTTGGACTGGGCACTTTTTGTCATGACTCCTACACAACCACTTTACAGTTTGGACTGGGCACTTTTTGTCATGACTCCTACACGACCACTTTACAGTTTGGACTGGGCACTTTTTGTCATGACTCCTACACGACCACTTTACAGTTTGGACTGGGCACTTTTTGTCATGACTCCTACACGACCACTTTACAGTTTGGACTGGGCACTTTTTGTCATGACCCCTACACGACCACTTTACAGTTTGGACTGGGCACTTTTTGTCATGACACCTACATGACCACTTTACAGTTTGGACTGGGTGCTTTTTGTCATGACACCTACATGACCACTTTACAGTTTGGACTGGGTGATTTTTGCCATTACACCTACATGACCACTTTACAGTCTGGACTGGGTGCTTTTTGTCATGACACCTACATGACCACTTTACAGTCTGGACTGGGGGCTCAGGTGGTACATGAGGATTGGAGAGGTAGATCTAAGGTGGGCCACTTATCTGGTAAATATTGGGCTTGTAGGGACTTAGATGAGGGGTAGGGTGGTAGGATATGGGTGGCATGTTAGGGTGTGGGTGGAGTGTTATAGCATAGGTGTATGGAAGGGGATGTGGGGGGAGAAGTATTTTTTAATTGCTGTTACTAATAATTAACGATGTACATTACCTTTTTATATAATTTTCTTTAATCGACAAAGATATGCTATCTTTAATTATTTAAAGGCATCACTTTCATGTAATCTGATGGGATGGTTGATAAATGCTATCTCCTACAAGAAGTTTCAAGAGGCACATGTAGCTTTGGGTACAAGGTTAACAAGAAAGTAACAAACAAAATAAGAAAAAAAATCAAATGAAGCTAGAAACCTTTGTTACACTTTAAGGTCAAAATGGGTTCATTTGTTGTGAAACTAGATGATATCACTAGATATGTTTTTATCTATTAGCTATTTTGTACAAAGATTAGAGTCTATATATGTTGTGCGAGAGTACGATGCCCTCCTGGTGAGAATGGGCTGGACCACTACATATAAATAGTAGCGGCCTGAATATGTGGGCAAGTTGGTACTAGTTCCAACTTGCCCACTTACTCAGGCAGCTACTATTTATACATAGTGGTCCCGCCCATTCTCACCAGGTGGGCGTCATACACTCGCACAGCAATCTACCACAGATAATTAAGACAATCTACTAAAATATAATAGAAGTGTGTGAGAATCTGTGGTTTCATGCTACTGATTATAATATTAGGAGTTCAAGCCTTACACATAACTTACGAACAAACCATTAGACTAACTAAAGATATTTTAAAGGGTCTTTAAACACCTTTGATACTAAATTGTCTGAAACTGCTTCTGCTTCTACGATACAAAGCTGTTTGTTCTAAAATGATTTGGTTATTATTCTAAGTGATTAATCCTTTGTTCTATAACCCTTCTGTTACTATATTTCTAATGAAATAAACTACCTATGATTATCATCGTCATCTTGAAATTAATCAAGAATGCAGAAGGATTTAGTAATATAAGTTTCTCATTATTAAATTGGTGCTTGGATCATAATCTAACAACAGTTCTTATATAGAATTATGGTGGAAAGTTTTAAGCTAGCTGATGAACTGTGTAGTATATGCTCCAGCTGCAGCACCGCCAACCTAATAATCACACTGCATCATGTCTTCAATAATTCGTGGATGTATTGCCAAGGAGTAAATCTTTGTTTTGTAGAACTAAAAAAGGCATATGACCATGTTCCTCGGGACCAGCTGTGGAAGGTTCTGCAGGAGTATAGGATCGATGGTCAACTTCCTACTGCCCTGATGTCTCTATATGAATGTCCGAGTATTTGTGTTCGAATAAATGGTGCTAAATCGAAACCATTCAATGTGGGAGTCAGACTCAGCCAAGAGTACAATTGTCACCTCTCCTGTTCATTATTTTCATGAACAAGATTGATATGTGCAGCCAGGTTGGAAGTGGTATCCAGGTTGGAAGTAAAATCAGTCGGCTGGAATTTGCCGACGACATGGTGTTACTTAACTTGCAGAAGGTAATCTCTGACTTTCACTAGATACGTTTGATGCTGAGTGCTGCATGGCTGGAATGAAAATCAGTGCTGCAGAAACCGAGACACTCATCCTCTCAAGGAAGCCTGTGCAGTGCACTCGAGTTCTATTAAAGCAGGTTCAAATAAAGAGAAGTTCAAATATCTCGGGGGTTGTGTTTACGATTGATGGAAGGCACGAAGCTGAATTAAGTGAAGAATTGTAGAGGCTGGTGCAATAATTCGCCAGCTTCAACATTTGGTAATCAGAAGAATGGAGGTAGGTGTAAAAGCCAAACTCACTATCTTCAATTCGGTATTCGTGCCAACCTTTACCTATGGTCATGAACCTTGGATAATGACTGAAAGAATACAATCATGAATACAAATGGCTAAAATGGGGTTCCTCTGAAGGGTCTTTGGAGTAATGTTACTTGATAGAGTGCATAACTCGGAGATCAGAGAGTCACTCCAGGTAGAGCCGTGACTTCTCTGAATTGAGAGATCACAGCACTGATACTATGGGCATGTGTTTAGAATGTCTCAGGAAAGAATCGCTGGACAGATTTTACAGGCAAAACCAACTGGCAGGAGGCCCAGGGGTGAACCCTGAGCAAAATCGTTGGATAACATCAATGAGCTTTGCTGATCTCGCTTGGGGATCCAGCCAGATCAGTTGGAGACAGTTGCTTCTGATAGGACCCACTGGAAGGAATGTTTGAGGACTCTACCCCCACAGTCCTCTCAGGATTAATTGGGCAAAGAAGAAAAGGTTTTAAAATAAATATAAACACTTTAAAATAAATAGTTTTGGATCATAGAACCAGGAGCTGATTTGAGTAGTTTGGTATCAAAATGGTTAAACTATTTCTATTTACTTTATAATGGTCTCTCAAGGTTCTGTAATGTGTTTTGTTAAATTCATGATGGTAAAAACCAGCTATATTACAGATAATATAGAGAGTGATGGGAAAAAATGTGGAAGGAAGTAAGGGAAAGAAAAGACCAAGAAAGATGTGGCTAAAGATGATGGCTGAAGAAACAAAAGGGGTTGATGAAGGGAGATGTAGCTGATAGGCAAATCTAGACAAGTTTGCTATGGAGCCTGCTAGGCTCAAGTCTGCTTCAACAGGGAAAAATGGCCTTAAAATGCTTATATATAATATATCAAGTGCATTTTTGGTATTTAGTATGTCATTATTTCTTATATATTTCAGTTATTAATGGCCAACATGTCTGTGACTTTGACAAGGATCTCTGCAACTGGAACAACCAGAAATCCCTCGACATAACATGGAAACGAAAGCAAGGAAAGTTAAATAAACAGTCTTTCCCTGACCACACTACAGGATGTATGTATTCTCATAATATTTTATTAAATTTAGCGGAATATTTTAAATGCAACAATGCATATGTAATCATATAAATAAGTTAATGCCATTACTACTTCTATACTACTTCAAGCATTACATTCCATAGTAGGTGTCTTTATCATAGTCCATGTAATACATACAACTACAACTTCTTTCCTTAAGTTCCTAATATAATTACACTCACTGAGATATGCCTCCTTAACCGACTTTATTTCCTTAGAAAAACTGAACTCACTGCTCAAGCTAATTCCAGAGAACTGACATTCCATAGAATAAGGATTGGGCATATTGGGTTGAACACAATATGTGTGACAAGGAAAAATAAAGATTAGTAGTGACTGAGAGAAGATAGCATTTGGCCATCCAACTATGAGGGACTGAAGCTACAGTTGTAGAATAAAAAATGTAGCATCCCATAAGAGACTGCATATCTGTAGGCCAATGGTTAGAGTTTGTTGGTGAGAGACTATAGCAATTAACCGAATACATCCTTCTTTAATGCTCCAAGAAATAGTTTTGGTTATGATTCATGCTTTTGTCTGTGGCATTCTTCATTTGCTACAGTTACCTACACTCACATCTATGTAGGCATGGCCAAGAAGTTAAGAAGTTTGCTTTGCATTGATAATATCCTAGACTTGATTCAGCCATATGGCATCTTGGGCAAATGTTTTTACCATAATTCTAGGTTGACCCAAACTTTGCTACTGAAAGTGGGTAGACAAAAACTGTATGGAAGCCCATCAGATGAATGGCAACTATAATTTAAAGATCTAGCCTTGTTGCATACCATGTCATGCTGATTGGGGTTCAGAATTACATTCAAAGTATACATGTCTGTGGAATACTCAACTATTTACACTATGATACAAAATGTGTCTGAAATTCAAAGGTCCATCCTTGTTACATATTGTGTCATACTGATTCAGCTTGGGAATAAAGTTAAGGGTACACATGTCTGTGAAATACTCAACTACTTACACTATAATTCAGGAGTTGAATGTTCAGTTGATTGAAGAGCTGAATGCTTATTGTTGAAACCAACAGAGGATTCATTATGTTTACAGAGTGTTAGTGAGTGATAGTCTCTTTCTTTTCCTTACTGTTCAGTATTTTAATGTTCCTAGGCTTAATGTTTCTAGGCTTACTATTCATTTCATTATTTAGGATAAAATCTGTATTTAAGTTTATTTTTTCACTGTTTGTATTAAATACATTAATCAGAACTATTAGCTATTTTAATCTACTGTTGCTGGGCTCTTGTTCAATGTCTTAACTCTTTTATTACTACATTTCTCTGCTTATGATTTTTAAATAATTTAAAAGATAATGAAGAATTTGGAGGGTTTTAGTAATATAATGAACATTATTAAGCTGGTGTTTAGAATATAACTTTAAAATGTTTCTTACATAAAAAAAATGATGGAAGATGTTTAGATAGATATAAACAATTCAAAACAAACAGTTCTGATCTGTAGAACCAAAAGATGTTTCAGGCAGTTTGCTATCAAAAGGTTTTTAAGTAAAGTTTGCTGCATTCAGTTTTCACTTCATTATATTGTTTCTAACTATGTTTCTATTTTTTGGAGGAAGGAGGATTATTATACTTTTATAAATGTTTCACTCAATATTTTGTATATATTTCAGCTGGTTATTATTTACATCTAGAATACCAAAATTTGACTGAGAAAAATGTTGCACAGATATCTATGCCAGCATTTCTGCAGATGGACAAAAACTACTGTTTGTCTTTCTATTATTACATGTCTGGCAAGTTTGACAAAGCCTTATACATCTATAGGTATAGCAATGATACTGAACTACCAGATGAAGAAGCTATTGCACTTTATGGTTCTCAAGTTAGTGGCTGGAATCATTTTAGAAAGCCAATTAAAACTAGATTGGAAAACCAGGTAAGCAGATTTCAAATGATAATTTCATCAGGGAAAGTTATGGTTTAGACTGTATCTGCTCTCTTGTCATCAGAGTGCAGGTCAGTTACCTTGGCATATCACTTTGAGAAAGAGCCTTAATATGGACAGTTTCTTGTCACAACTGGTCCCTAATGGCGTCAATTGCAGTATCAATAGGTTCCCAGACAGGATAATCCTTTTCCCATTTGAGGGGGAAAGTCACTCATCTGAGATGCCACATGTCACACATTCTCTAGTGTCAATCTCATTGCTTTAACCACAAACCTGAGCACTGTCAGCCATAACTCAATGGAGCAGGAGATAATTAAATACAGACTATTTCCTTTGTGTTAGTTGTCATGGAGATCTCTGGTGTCCTTGGTTCTCAGACCCATTTTACTCAGCTAAATCAGATGGAGGGCATCATGCCTGAGGAAGGGTAGAGAGAAATCTTCAACTGTGCTAAGGACACGACAGGCTTTCTAGTGCTGGTGCCATGATAAAATGCACTCAATACACTCTGTGAAATGCTAATGCTGATGCTATGATAAAATGCACCCAGTGCATTATGTAAAGTGGTTGGTATTAGGAAGAACATCCAGCTGTAGAAACCATGTCAAAATGGATTATATCTGAGCAAAGTAGAGACCCCTGGTCTGTCTAGGAGGCCAGTAGCTCCAATTAAGTACTGGGTTGTTCTGTAACAACTCATTCAACTCATCCAACAATAGAAAAGTGGATAAAAAAGATGATTATGATAAATGAGGTTGAGAACAATGATAACAGTAATGTTAATTGTATGTTCACCTGTGTAGAGAGAAAAATTTAAAGTAAGATTTTTTTGATAAAGGTTAAATAATAAATCTAGATAAATTTGGATTTTTGAAAAGTTATTCAACTTTTTGTTTCAGTTAATGTTTGAAGCTCATCTAGAAGGCCCCTCAGATATTGCCATTGATGATGTCCAACTTGAAGAAGGCAACTGTCAAGAGTTGAATATGACCTCAGGCAAGTCACATTTCTGCTTTTATTTTAGTATGGAAATCTAGCTCAGTGTTTGTTCCACTGTAGAATTATACACCTCTGTTTAATGAAATTTTATTGGTTTTAGGCAAAGGACCAGGGCAAAACCCTTTGCTCCAGACAATGATCATTAAGAAATAAAGTGGTTGACATGGTGCCATGAAAAATGGACCCAACACACACTATAAGTTGGTTGGAACTAAGAGAAGCATCCATTGAAACCATGTCAAATATTAAATGTAATAAGTAAAATGGGGTTGTTCCAACCTATCTGGACCTCTGGACCATAACAACCTCTCCAACCCATGGCAACATGGAAAACATGTAAAATGACACACACACACACACACACACACACACACACACACACACACACACACACATGCACACACACACACGCATGCACACGCACGCACACACACACACACACACACACACACACACACACACACATGCACATGCACACGCACACGCACACACTTGCACATATATATATATATGGAGTATCTGTGGTGCTAAAAGGAGCTTGGAGAGGGAACAAGCTGAAATTGCCTGAGATTGCAGTTGGACCTCCACCTCATATATATATATATATATGTGTGTGTGTGTGTGTGTGTGTGTGTTGAACAATAAAAACAAAAGGCGAATTTTAGTGCTTAATCAGTTCATAGTTTTATGGTCATTTCAGAAGATCATGATAAATAGATATAGTGACTAATTGATAGCAGTAATTAGTCCTATAAGAGTGTTCTTTCAATAAATCTATTCCCATTCTAATAATTTAGTTGTATTATCAAACACCTGGTAGTTGTTAAGAATTCATCTCATCTCATCTGTCCCATAGTCTGGTGGACCGTTGGGGCAACCGTTGGCCTGGCAACCAGCTCCTTCCATTCCTCTCATGGTTGCACCCAGCTTTATGCCTATCCATTCCGGGATGTTGTCACCCCATATCTTTTTCTGTCTGTCTCTTTTTCTCCCTCCTTATACTGTTCCCTGCAGCACAGTCTAGGCAATCCCTGAAGATCTTGTCATGTGCCTGTACCATCTCAATTTGGATTTGAGAATTAAATATATGTAAATGAGAAAAATATAGATATTCAGTTGAATAGTTGTTTATGTTTTAATGCTATATTTGTTTCTATAATTTTATTAGATGGGATGGTTACAGCTGGATGAGCTGATATTAATTTCATAAAATGATTTTGGTGGGTAGATAATATCTACAACATTTGGTACTTATTTTATTGACTCTCAGATGGAAGAAAGACAATGACCAACTGCAACTGAAATTGAAGTGAAAATATAAAGAGAATAAGAATTCAGTGATGGTCTTGATGATGAGCATTCAATTGTTTAAGCCTTCATTACCATATTTCTAATGAGACAATACCTCATCATCACCATGTCCATTTTTCCTGCTAGAAAGGGTTGGAATGATTCAGTACTTAATCGGAGTCATAAACTTCTCAGATAGGCTGGAGGCCACATCTTGTTTACATATATTCCTGCACTCTACTGAGATCACCAGGTGCATTTTATTGCAGCACCAGGAATAGGGACATTGTCATGTTTACGACAAAACTGAAGAGTCCTCGAAACTCTTAGTTTGACAAGTTTCTATGGCTAAGTGCCCTTTTGTATCACCAACCATTTTACTGAGTGTATCGGGTAGGTTTTATTATGTGACCAGCACAGGAGAGTTTTCTCAATTGCCTATTATTATCAAATAATTTAATGCTTATATTTCTTTCTGTAGGTTATGATTCACTGGATAATAACCCAGCTACATCAGTTCAAAGTTTGCCTTTCAAGTGTAACTTTGAACAAAAAGCTTTGTGTGGCTTTATTGTGAAATCAGGCATTATTTCCTGGAAGCAAGGACATGGTAGAAGATCTTATTTGAACCATGGGCCTAGAGAGGATCATACATTTCGAACTGGATCGGGTAAAGTTTTGTTTATGTGCTTGTATCATTCAGTTAATGAATTAGATCTCATAATTAGTCCTAATTAACAGAATAAATAGAAACATGAAATTAACTAATTGCTATTTGCAAACCTTAGTGACTTCCTTATTTGCTTCTATTGTTCCTTAGAAAAAATGATTTTATTAATGAAGATGAAGAGCATAAGTTGTCCTGTAGACTGTGAGAAAAAAAAAAAAGGATAGCATGGTTTTATGGTTAAGGATATGTGCAGGGCTTCCTGTATGTTTTCATGTGATACCGTATAAGAGTTAACTCAACAGGAAGAGGCAATATCTATTATTCCTAGTTTCTCATTTCTGGTTTTCTGTTTCAGGCAAATATTTGTATTCATCACCCCATTGGAGAGTTGTGAAAAAAGAGGCTGTATTAGTGTCTCCTAAATTTTCTGGAAAAGATCAAAGTTGTCTACAGTTTTGGTACAATATGTATGGAAGAGATGTCAATAAACTTGAAGTTATTATACAGAACAAAACAGTTTGGTATGCTGTGGGAGATCAAGGTTTTGGTTGGAAAGTTGCCTATGTTTCTATAAAGCCCGGGCAAGATTTTAATGTAAGTTGTCATTTTTTCTAGCAATTGTGCCATGATAAAATTCCCCACTACACTCCATAAAGTAGTAGTGCTAGTGTGATGATAAAATGCACCCAGGACACTCTGTAAAGTGATTGTACTAGTGCCAAAATAATATACGCCCAGTATAGACTGTAAAGTAGTGCTGGTTCTACAATAAAATGCACTCATTACACAGAGTAAAGTGTTGGCATTAGGAAGAGCATCCAACTGTAGAAGCCATGCCAAATATGGAATTTAGGAGCGGTATGATATCTCCCTGACCTATCTAATCTTGAACAGTGATAAACCATTTAGTCCATGCCAACATGGTAGGCAGACATAAAATGAGCATGATAATGATCCACTGTTAATTACTCCACTTCCTTCATTATGTATGTTAGTTTTATTATTTTTATTTAGTGATTAACTCTTAACATCCTATGCTACATGAAGCCACATTAGTAAGTCATCCTTGAAAAGTATAACACAGGACTGGGACAGCATCACATTAAGAATTAAAGTTTTAGTTTATTGAAAATGTTCACAATGATCTGTCCACTAGTAAATATACTATAAATATTTTAATTAATACACCTTAAGAAATCACATTAGCAAGACATTCTAGAAAAGTAAAAAACAGCACTATGGTTGAATCATATTAAAAATTAAACTCTTTACTTTAGTTTACTGCAAATTTTTGCAATGGTCTGTCAATTAATAAAGCTATTTTTAGATATTTTCTGCTAATTCATTACAGTGTTCAGATCAGTTTATAATGATCTTTAAATCAATCGACTTTCAGATTACATTTAATGCTTGGAATAGCTATGGTTCCGATGGTTATATTGCCCTAGATGATATACATCTTCAGCAAGGAAAATGTTCCCGACCAGGTTTGGATTTTCTTTTTCAAAGACATTTGTTAATTTTCAATTGAAATTTTATTTTCTATTTAAACCATCAATATGTTAAGCTACATTGGTATCACTATTGTAGCTATACCTCTGTTAATGGAACAGCCTGCTCATGTAATTTAGTGTGCACATAGTTGAGCATTCTGCAAACATGCATACCCTTACATAGTTCTCAGGAATATTGAGAGTGATATAATGTGACATGAAATCTGTTGTAATCACAAGCACAGCTCATTTTTGCCAACTGAGTGGACTAGAGTAACATCAAATAAAGTGTCTTGCTCAAGAGTACAACATGCTACCAGGAATCAAACTTATGATATTACAATCATGAGCTGAACACTCTAACCACTTGGCCACATGCCTTCATCGGTATCACTAATATGAATAAAAACTAGGACAATTACAACACCAATTTTCTAGCACGCTTAGTTCCAGACCCAAGCTGAATTATCTGTTTTGCCAGACTATATAATATTTAATAAGGAACATACCATAAGTCAGAAATACTCTTTGTATACCTCCAACTATAAAGATGTGGAGGTGTAAATGTTTAGAATTATACCTAATGCCATGTGATAACCTCCTAACATGAATTAACTGGTTTGCAGGTCTAGACACATTCAGAAAGCCACTGAATCTGCTACCCACAAATTAATTGCCATTTGTGAATCAAAAGACATAGCTGATCTTCTAGAATTTTCTGGCAGCTCATCCAAAAACCTAGGCTGTGCTCCCCTGAAGGGTGCTCTCCAACTTGGTCAACCGGGTCCAAAACCCAGACTAATTAGGCTGTCTTTTTCAAACTCTACTGAGACACGTTTATATCATTTAGCCTCTGATAAAGCTTGGCGTGAAAATTGGATTACTTTTCAAAAATGCCCTGGCCTACCATCTGATGTACGTCCAAAGCTATGTGCTGCAGCTTCCTTAAATCACAACTCAACACAACATGAAAGCTTCAGCTTACGTGACGATGGACAGATATGGAAGTTTAAGTCTGGGGAAACATGGAAAAGAGATACCAGCTGGTCTGGGCACACTGTAACCACAATAGCTGGTAATGAAAAAACTATGGAAAACTAAATCAGAACAACCTGCGACCCCTACACATCATCATGAACTGAAATCAAAGTACAAATTGTTGTCCTTAAATGCTCGTAGTTTATGCAACAAGATCTTTTTGATTCTTAGGTCAAAAGTATCAACTCCAATTTCATTACAGTCATTGAAACATAGGCACATTCTTTACTCTGTGATGGGGTTTTCAGCATAGCTGGTTACAACTTGTTTCGTAAAGACCGTATTAATTGTCATGCTAGTGGTGTGATGGTCTACATTTGTTCAAACTTTTCAGCAATTCCTTGCGTTGATTTGAACCAATCCCAACAATAAGTATTTTTCTGCGATATATGTATGACCATGTCAACACTTCTACTTGGAGTTGTTTATGGTGCCCCAAATTACCATCAGGACACACAGCTTTGTGATATCCTCAGAGCTGCTACCAAGAAAACAGCCCCTTATGCTTTTTATTGCAGGTGACTTCAATCACCCTGAAATTGATTGGGAAGCCTTTCGTTAGCCGCAAAGTGCTAATGATTTCCTTAAGCTAGTGCTGGACTCAAACTGGTCCCAAGTAGTCACCTCCCCCACAAGTGGTGACAACACTTTGGATCTACTCTTTACCACTACTCCTGAAATGGTTATTAGTGTCACTACTGAGGAGCCTTTAGATGACTCTGATCATGCTATAATTATTGCCAATCTGTCTCTTATGGGCAGTAACAAAAACCACAGCCTGCTCCAAACTGCTCACTTTGACTCGAATAAAGCAGACTGGAACTCTTACTGCACCAAGCCTTAACGCCCAAACTGGCTTGAATTTTATGACTCTGGGGAGTGAACACTATACTTCAGAACATCCTGAACTCAATATGGACAGCATGTGCAGCAGCAGTACTATGTAAGCACAAAAACATCCCCAGAGTGCAATTTGGGAGACTACAGAAGTCCAACTTGCCAGGAAAAAACGTAATGCTGAACAGGAATACAAACTGCATAAATCAGATACCAATAGAAAAAAATCATCCAACCAGCTCAAGCAGGTGACAAAAAAGGCAGTGCTTGAATTTGAACAGTGCAGAGCAACCAACCTTGACAGTAAAATGTTCTGGAAATATATACATTCAAAGCAGAGACCTCACTCTCCAGTTGGTCCTCTTCGCAATCCCCACACAAGCCAGATTACTGACGATCCTAAAGAATGCGCAGAACTCATTGCTGAATGCTATGTAGGCATTTTCACTATTGAAGACCAGAGTGTACCGTCTTCACCACCTCTGACATCAAGTTCTATAACAACTATGGAATTTACACCTGCAATGCTGCAACGCCACCTTAAGAATAAGCGCAACTATGCCTCTCCTGGTCTTGATGGTGTTACGTACCTGCTTCTCAAACATGGCGGGTACTTTCTTCTACCCCAGCTTCACTATCCTTTCAATTCTGTCTCAACAATGGTGCTACTCCGGAGCAGTGGAAAACTGCCAGTGTCATTCCCCTGTTCAAAAAGGATGACTGCACATCGCCTGTCAACTATCATACACTCAGTCTACTAGCTGCATCGCCAAACTGATGTGTGTCAGAGAAACACCCTGGAACTTCTGGAATTTTCACAGCTTTATCCAGCCTTCATAATTTGGATTTATCTCTAACTCCAGCTGCTGTGTTCAACTTATTGAGTTTCTTAAAGACATCACCCGGATTACTGATGGCGGCTCATGGGTGGATGTTGTTTACCTTGACTTTACTAAAGCTTTTAATTTTGTGCCACACAAAAGACTTATGGCAAAACTCTCTGCAATGGATGTGAGAGATGATCTTTTTAACTGGTTGAAGTCCTTCATTCTCAGTCGAAAAGAGGTAGTCATGGTTCTAGGACAGCATTCTTCCCCGTATGAGATATCATCTGGTGTACCACAGGGATCTGTTCTTGGTCTCCTTTTGTTTGTTGTATACGTTAATGACATAGATGCCAACTTAAAGAATGCCACAGTCCAAAATATGCAGATATCAAGCTGTACCTTGAGATAAAAAGGACAGATCCTGAACACTATAGATCTTTCCTGCAATCAGACCTGGACATAATGCAGCAATGGATCATGTACTGGCAACTCAAGCTGGCTGTGGACAAGTGTACCACCATGCATTTTGGGAGGAAAAAACCCAGCGCCCACATACTCACTCCACAACACTAATATCAAGAAGTCTTCTTGTGAACGTGGCCTGGGCATTACTGTCAGCAGCGATATTTTTTGGACGAAGTACACCTCTAAAATTGTCAAGAAGGCCAAGGGTTTCTTAGCATCACTCAGCAAGACCTTTGTCAGCCACTCTCCAGCTATCTATTTAAAGCTGTATATAGCTATGGTGTGGCCACACTTAGAATTTGCATCACCAGTCTGGAACCCCTATCTTGCCCAGAACATTGACCTCTTAGAAACTGTTCAGAGACGTGCAACCAAGGGAATACCCTACTATCAGGCATCTACTATACTCTGAACGCCTTGCTTCCCTGGGCATGGATACATTGAAGCTCTGACGTCTGGCAACTGACTTGGTAAACACCCACAAAATTATTAACTATCTTGCCAACAACAACCCTGTTCACCTTTTTGAATTCCAAGTGTCTAACACACATGGTCATGCCAACACAGTAGAAAACAGCACAGCTCCCATGACTTTCGGAAACATTTTTTCATGCTCAGAGTTGCTGAAGTATGAAACAAACTACCTGCATCAGTTGTTAGCTACTGAGACACTGCATCCTTTAAAACTTCCATGCTTCCTGAAATTCGCCAACACTATACCTGATATCCCCCCTCCATATACATGTACATATGTATATCATGACTCATACACTGTTTACTTTCTTGACATTTGTACATTATTCTATATACTATACATGCACATTTGATGAGTTGTAGTGCACCTGAGCACTGTACAAAATAATATCATTATTATTATTATTATTATTCCATAGAGACTTTTTACAGTATAGGATTAAAAAATATTTAGTGTTGCCGCTACCTCCTCCACAACAACCATATTGCTCTCTCATTCTCTCTTTCACTCACACACACACACACTACCAACCCCTTTCCAGCAAAATAGACATTTTACACAAGATATACAACAGCTTTAATAAAATAGATGTATTTTTCTCAATCATAGTAACCATTTATATTTTTTTTTCTTTAAAAGATGTCTGCAATTTTGAGAGAGCTATGTGTTCTTGGACAAACACCAAAACAGACAGTCTTGACTGGGTTGAAACAAAAGGTTCTGGAACTAAAGGAATTGGTCCACATGCAGATCACACACATGGGACAAATAAAGGTAACGTAACTGTCCCTTCTATATTGTATTTTCATTAGTCTTGAAGCAGATCACTTATAATACAAAATGGACTTTCATCCCCAGCATTTTACAGCTATTTTCCATGCTGGCATTGGTTGGTAGGATTTGAACTCAGCATGTAGGGAGTCAGAAGAAATACAGGAGGCATTTCGTTCCACTCTCCAATGACTTTGCTAATTTGCCTCTAGATAATGTAATCATGGAATAAGTAGTACAATTCCCTCACAGCTTATTAAACTTGAGTTAGTGTTATTTTTTCTGTCTTTTCAAGTTCCAAAACAAATATAACTGAGGATACCAAACTGGCCAAATTTCCATTGATTCTTTGGTATAAGTTTAGTTTGAAGTGCTTATATTTATTTAAAACCTTCTATCATTATTTTATGTAACATTTGTTTTTGATATGCTCCAAACACCAGCTTAATAATGAGAAAGTTGATTATATTCAAAATTATTTTGATAGTTATAGACATTATTTTTCATTAGAAATATGGTAAAGAAAGGGTTAACATATTTATATTAATCTAATTAATCTAAGAATCTTCTATCGTAATTTTATATGTATGCACTTTTGTTAAGATCCTTTCCAAACAGCAGCTGAATAATGAGAAAGATAGTTATATTTCTAAATCTCTCCAAATTCTTGATTAGTTTCAAAATTAATTGAAAATTACAGACAGTGTCTCCTTCACTAGAAATAAAATAACACAAATATCTTTTTTATTTACAGGGACATATTTGTTTCTTGATGCAAAGAAAGCTAAATTGGAGGATACACGAGCTTTATTATCCAGTGAAGCTTTCTCAATGAGGGTGAAGGCAAAATGTCTACATTTTTGGTACCATATGAAAGGAAACGTTGGCCAACTAAGAGTTTACAAACAAAATGAAAAGAAAAAAGAGATGCTCTGGTCACTTATTGGGGACCAAGGTTCCACATGGAATTATGCATGTGTTGAAATTCGAATACAACCAGATAATTTTTATGTAAATATAAATGTTTGATAATAGATACTGCTGGTATACAACATGCATTCGAAACCATTTTACCTGATAAAGCAAGGGTTAGCCAAATGGACCACATAACAGGCTTTGCCATTTTGCTCTGTTATCTCCATCCCTCCTCATCAACCCTTGGCTTACATTTCCTCATCTTTAGCCATATCTTTCTTGGTCTCCCTTATACTTCCTTCCACATTCATTTCCATCACTGAACTTACCCTGTCATTTTCATCATTCCTCAACACATGATCTAACCATCTCATTCCAATACTTTTCACAACATTCACTGGCTCAATTCCCATCATCCTCTACAATTCATTGTTTGTCTTTCTGAATGATATTCCACTAAAGCCATCGTAATTATCTGGAAGAAGCTTTGTTGAGATATGTTCCGAACAATAGCTTAATAATGAGAAAGTTCAAAACGATTAAAAAAAACCCATAGGCACTAGCTTTCATTAGAAATATGGTAATAAAAGGTTACTGTAGTGAGCCTTCCCATATTATTAATCTATGAAATTATATCCATAAAAAAAGATATTAGCATTAATGATAATTGTTGTGAATAGTGAGGGAGACAACTCTGGTTTTCAAAATAAAAATTTCTTCCATCTATTCTCCATCCTTCCTTCCTGTTACTCTTTCACTGGTTTCAGTCATTAGACCAAAGCCATGCTTGGGCGCCGCCTTTGTCCAACAATTAATTTTAACTTTGTTGTTACCATATTTCTACTGAAATACACTATTTGAATTAATTAGTGAAGAATTTTGAAGGATTTATTGAAATTATTATTTCATTTTTATGGTGATATTTGTAATATAAGTTAAGAAAAAGTTTTTATATCAGATTGTGTTGGAATATTTTTATTTAAATAGAAACACTTGGAAATTGGTGGGTTTATAGAAAGTGGAAGAAGTTTTGGGCAGGTTGGTATCAAAAGGGTTGATGATGTTATTGTCTAACCCTTTTTGATACCAAGCATGGCCAAACCCACCTTGGGTTCCATGAAAGAAACACACCAATTTTTAAAAGTTCCTATTTAAATTAAAATTTAAAAAAATAATTTTATATAAGAATCATTGTTTGAGTTAAAATCTTGTCAATGAAATAATAAATAACTTTTGTTAATCCATCGAAATTTTTCAATAATTAACTGAAGTACAGGATTCTTATCTAAATTAAAATATTCCAAAAATAATGTTAAATAAGAATCATATGTTCAGTTACTATCTTAGTAATAAAATAATTAATAATGATTGTACATTTCTCAAAATTATTCATTATTTAACTGAGATACAGGGTTTCTATTTAAATTGAAATCCTCCAAAATAATTGTTTCTACTTTTGGCACAAGGCCAGCAATTATCCCAGTACATTACTGGTACTTTATTTTATCGACCCCGTAAGGATGAAAGGCAAAGTTAACCTCGGCGGGATTTGAACTCAGATAAAAAATGGAGGTAACTCTATGCTTCAAAAGATGCCGTCCGACCCTCTATCGATACAGCCAATCCACCACCATTTACTGCCAATCCACCACCATTACATAATCCTCCAAAATAATGTTGTATCATTTATTGAGTTATATATTAGTTATATAATAATTAATTTAGTAAATCCATGAAAATTCTTCATTAACTGGAATACAGAGTCCCTAATTGAATTAAAATCTAAAATAATTTTGTATAAAAAACATAAGTTACAATCTTAGTAATAAAATAATTATTAATTTTATTATATTGCTCAAAATATTTCACTAATTAATTGAAACACTCACAAAAGGTGTTAGGGTGTAAGTGAAAATTAAAACAATTTCTAGAAATGAATTCAAGAGAAAAGTGTTTTATATCTGTATCTTCTTTATATTACCAGTTGGTTATTGAAGGAATCATTGGTTTAAATAACACAGGAGGAATTGCTATTGATGATTTGGCTATAAATAGTATTCAGTGTCAAAGTAAGTAGTATTTCTTCATTTTAACAGATATTTTTAATATTATAATTTGAAATGCAAAATCACTTACCTTAACTAATTTACTGTCTTTATTGGTAGCAACTCCTTCAAAGGCCAATTTACAGAAATCTGTTGTTAAAACTACAAAGAAAAGCATAACATCAATTCCTGTTACAATTGAACCAGGAAGTAAGTATCAGATATAATTTTTCTTGTATAGAGCCCAGATTTACACACATACACACACACACACACACACACACACACATCATCATCATCATCATCATCATCATCATCCTTTTACATCCACTTTTCCCTGCTTGCAAGGGTTGGACGGGTCCTATTCAGCACACCATCTCTCCACTTGTCACTGTCCTTTGTCATCTCCTCAGTGAGTTTCAGTGATCTGAGGTCTGCTCTCACCACCTCCGTCCATGTTTTACGTGGTCTACCTCTACTGAGTCTTCCTTCTACTGGGATTTCTTGGTATTTCTTTACCCACCGGTCATCCTCCATGCGCATCAAATGTCCATACCATGTCAGCCTTCTCTCCTGCACACCACAACTTATCCTTCTTATACCCAGTTTCTTTCTCAACTCGTCTATGCTTGGTCATAAACGCACATTGACATTGCACATCCAACGGAGCATACTTGCTTCATTTCTCTCCAGCCGTAACTTATCCTCTGCAGTTGCTGCCCATGTCTCACTACCATGCAGCATCACGCATCTCACACAGGCATCATATAACCGTCCTTTCGTACACAGGGAGAAACCCTTCTTTGTCAACAAAGGAAGCAGCTCCCTAAACTTCTTCCAACCCATCCTTATTCTAGATACTATGGCCCCGGAAAACCCCCCTCCCATGCTAATCTGATCACCTAGCTACCAGAAGCTATCAACCACTTCTATTGAACCCACCTGCATTGGAAAAATGTGTCTATCACTGCGATTACTACTGCCAACTTTCCCTGTACATCTACTGCATACATAGTTTTTCCTCCCTGTTAGCTTGCCTGCTATCCCACTACATCTCTTGCATACTCAAGATCTGCATTGCGTACATTTTATGGAATTTATGCCAGTTCCTTTTCTACATATCGAACATGGCCATTTCCCTGATGGAATTGGAGTATTGTCCTCGCTTCTACTTATCAACACTTTTGTCTTAGCTATGTTCACTCGCAGTCCTCTTGATTCCAATTGCTGTTTCCATAGCCAGAATTTATTCTCTAGCTCCTCTACTGAATCTGCTATAAGAACCAGATCATCAGCATAGAGAAGCTCCCATGGGCATCCAGTCTTAAACTCCTCTGTTATGGCTTGGAGGACTATAATGAACAAGAGCGGGCTGGCGACTGAACCCTGATGTACACCTACTTGTATCTGAAATTCCCCACTAAACTCCATACCTACTCTCACTTTACTGACAGCACCCCTGTACATAGCTTGCACTGCCCTCACAAGCCATTCCTCTACACCTAGTTTCCTTAGGAACCACAAAATGACAGATCGGGGTACCCTATCAAAGACCTTCTGTAGGTCAACAAAAACTAAGTATAGTGGCTTATTCTTCTCTAAGAACTTCTCTTGTAGTTGCCTCACTAAGAAGAAGGCATCTGTTGTACTTTTCCGAGGCACAAAACCAAACTGCATCTCATCTAATTTGACCCTTTCTCTAATCAGTTGCGCTAATATTCTCTCTGCCACTGTCATAATCTGATCCATCAGCTTTATGCCCCTATAATTGCGCTTCTCTAGAGCATCCCCTTTACCTTTGTAGCAATTTATGAGAATACTGCTGCACCAGTCTTTGGGTATGACACCACCATATATAACTTGATTGATTATGCGTGCAACCAGTTTAATGCCTACTTCACCTGATGCCTTCAGCATCTCAGCAACTATCCCCAACGGTCCAGCAGCCTTACCATTCTTCATTTCTTTAATTGCCTCTTGTACCCTATATTCGTCAATCTCAATAGCTGGTCCCTCTGTTGGGTCTACTGGGGGTAATTTCTCTCTGTCCCATTCATTCTCCACATTCATCAGTCTCTCATAATGACATTTCCAGGCCTCCTTTTTTTGATCATTCGTGACACTAAGTACACCGGCATCATTCCGGACACACTTATCTCCAACAACTTCCTGATTTTCACTGACACACTGCCTTGCAATGCGGAACACCGCACATCTCTGATCTTCCCATCGCAGAACATTGGCAAACCTCTTACTCTCAGCCTCCCTGCGTGCTAAGTACACTTGACGTCTAGCTTCTCTCCTAGTGGCTGTGTATCCTTCCCTACTCCCACCATTTTTCCAAGCCTTCCATGCCAGTCTTTTGTCTCTAATGACCCTATCTACCCTGCTGTTCCACCACCAGGTCACTCTCTATCTGGTTGAAGCTCTGCCCAAACCACAAGTTTCTTCAGTAGCCTGCAGTAAGATGTCACGTAAGAAATTCCAGTTATCATCTATGTCATACAACTCTAAATCGTC
Source organism: Eledone cirrhosa (assembly GCA_964016885.1). Classification (NCBI taxonomy): domain Eukaryota; kingdom Metazoa; phylum Mollusca; class Cephalopoda; order Octopoda; family Eledonidae; genus Eledone; species Eledone cirrhosa. Next base: position 363,486,506 of record OZ024740.1, read on the forward strand.
TTCTTTTTTGTCATACACGTCTTGAAGGGCTTTGTGAAAAAATATATTTTGATGAAAGGTCTTTTAGCTTCCAGACCTTTCTTTTCCAGACCTTTCTTTTCCACACCTTCCTGTATGTCTCATTCTTCCTCATGCTTATATATGTAAATCTGGTGCTCTATACAAGAAAAATTATAGCTGATACTCGTTATTTAACCTAATTGTATGTTTGTTGTTGTGGTGATTTCTGTGGCTTTGCCCCCTTAACCACACTTTTCAATTTGTCATGCCTTTTAACGTATGTTTATAACTCTAAGATGTAACTTATCGATTTATCAATATCTTCTTATTGAGTGCTTTGTGCAAAGTTTCTGAATATTGTCTTTTCGTTGATGCTGGCCGAGTGCTACAATTTCAATTTTACTCACTCCCACTCTTATATATATATTTATATATAAATCTCTCTCTCTATATATATATAGGTATATATATAAACGTATTTGTTAGTTTTATATCAAATAATAATTGTTTCTGCTTTAGGCACAAGGCCAGTAATTTGAAGGGGAGAGGAAAGTTGATTAAATCGACCCTGGTGCATTACTTGTGCTTTATTTTATCGACCCTGTAAGGATGAAAGGCAAAGTTAACCTCAGCAGAATTTGAACTCAGAACGTAAAGAGCCATAACTCTATACTCTAAAGCATAGTGTCCAATGCTCTACTGATACTGCCAATCATAATATTCGATTCATTTGCAAGCAAACAGCCTCTTTATGCTAAGTTTTTTTAGATGACTGCTGTCATCCTTTTGTTCTAGATGTGACATAGAGAAACAATCAGCCACGTTGTTTCAAGGTTATTGCCTTTGTCAAATACATTTATGTAACCAGCTATGTGAGAGTGAAAAACCAAATTCTAATTTTGTTTTTAATTTTCAGCAAAGCTAGCCATAAAATTGTTCAGTATGCATATAAGTCTAATCAGCTGATGTATACTTTAAAAAATACCATATATTTTCAACAGTTCAAGTGAGTGGCAGAAAGAGATACACAATCTTGACAAATGGCAATAACTCTGAAACAACGCTGTAGATTGTTTCTCTATGCCACTGCTAGAACAAAAGGATGACAGCGGTCATCTAAAAAAACATCTAAAAAATTTGCTTGCAAATGAATCCAATATTATTATTATCATCTGATATCAAACTCACAAATGCATTTATGTAAACAGCTATGTGAGAGCAAGAAACCAAATTATAATTTTGTTTGTATATATATCATCATCATCATCATCACCGTTTTACGTCCATTCTTCCCCGCTAGCATGAGTTAGGCGGGTTGTCCTGTTGTGGACAATGCCAGGTCAGGTGACCATGTCTTGCTCATATAGAACTGATTTTGGCTTGATTTCTACAGCTGGATGCCCTTCCTAACCCCAACCTCATTAACAGTGAGTACTGGGTGCTTTTTTTTACTGTGGCGCCTACACGACCACTTTACCATGGGAACTGGGCACTTTTATGTTGTGACACCTACGTGACCAGTTAACAGAGGGAGGGGGTGGGAGCATACTATTTATATGCTTCAGCTTCAGCTTGTACCCATAGGAAGTCAGGTCTTCTGTATTACTGCATAACACCAGAGGTCTTGTTCCTGCATCATCGCCTTTGAAAGATGCAATTGGATAAGGTCAGCTTTTATCACCTCATCCCAAGTCTTCTTATGTCCCTCCACTCCAAGGCTTCCATCGACTTTTAGTGCTCTGCACCTTTTTACGCAGCTGTCATCCTTGATATGCATCACATGTCCATACCAATGCAATCTAGTAACCTTTGGCATTGAGAACTGGACCAACTGAAACACAATCTCACTGTGTGGTGCCAAAGGTCACATTTTTCACATCTAGAGTAAAGAGAAGATATTGCAACAGCCTGGGGTTCAAAGGCTCTCAACTCTTCAACAAGCTGCCAAGAAACTTGAAAGATCTGCATGGTGTGGACGTGGATTTTTTTCAAGAAACATTTTGACAGTCTGCTATCCAGGATCCCAGATGAGCTGAGCCAACAGCATAGAATGAAGGTAACCTAAGGGCAGCAGCAACAAACTCCTTCTTACACCAATAGGCACCCAACTTAGGGTGGATATAGAACATGTATATATATATATATATATCGCTGTGAAGTTATGTGTACCACAACATCCAGTCCTAAATAAATGAGGTTGTGTAGGTGCCATGACAAAAAAACACACAGTCCACGCTGTAATGTGGCCATGTAGGTAACACGGTAAAAAGCTCCCAGTCCACACTGTAAACGTGGGCAGTGTTAGGAAGGGCATCCAGCCGTAGAAAACCTGCCAGACAGTCCTATACAAGCAAGACAACCAATCTTGCCTCAAGTGGGACAATTCCCATCTAAACCCATGCTAGCGTGGAACATAGACGTTAAACATGATGATGATGATGATATATATATATATATATATATATTTCGTTTCTGAATTTGTTTAGCAAGATTCTTTATCTGAAAACGTGTGTTGAAACCGATATTGTTATACTTTGGGAGGGTCATGTTGCCAATAAGAAACACACGCACCAGTTGCTTTCACTTCAATTTATTATAATAAATTTATAAATTTAGGAATTTATAAATTTCCGGTTGGTTGGTTGGTTCCACAACCAGATGGTTGTTTATATATTGTCAAAGTTCTTTCGTCACACATTCTGTGACCTCTTCAGTGACTGGGGATTCTTTTCCCTGTTTTTTGTGCCTCTCCTTTGTTCTGTCCTACGCCATCTTGTTTTTGTGTGTGTGTTGTGTGCTTAGTTTGCGCATGTGTTACATCCGGGTGTCTGTGTGTGTTTATATTCGTTTATTTATTTGTTTATTTACATGTTACTGGTTGGTTGTTTGTTCTATGTGCGTGTGTGTTTTCATTTTGTCCTTAATTGTAAGTTGTGATGTTGCTGTTCCACTCATGTTTTCTATTTAATTTTGGTTGTAATTCATTTATGTTTATTGCCTCTGTGATTTATCTAAACATTGCGTCTTTTCTGTGTGTAGATTCTATTTTTATTTCTATGTTCTCTAATTTACCCTTTGACAATATATAAACAACCATCTGGTTGTGGAACCAACCAACCAACCAACCGGAAATTTATAAATTCCTAAATTTATAAATTTATTATAATAAATTGAAGTGAAAGCAACTGGTGCGTATGTTTCTTATTGGCAACATGACCCTCCCAAAGTATAACAATATATATATATATATATATAACTATATATATGTATCATCATCATCATCATCAACATCTTCGTTTAACGTCCATCTTCCACGCTAGCATGGGTTAGACCATATATATATATATATGACCCAAGGTAGTAAATCAGACTCTGTTCAGTCCTGGTGCGCAAGGCCTGTGATCCGTGATGTAAAGGACATCCAGGACTGAGACCTGTAGGGAAGAGGGACCAGGAGAATGGAAATGATGGGCGACGGGAGTATCTAAACTGAGTCGTATGTCCCTCAAATGTTCAGCAAAATGGTCCGCCAAACGGCGTCCTGTTTGTCCAATGTATAAGGACCTGCAAAGGGAACACTGGAGGGCATAGACAATGTGGGTGAAGGTGCAGGTGAAGGAGTGGTGGATATGGAATGAACCATTGTAGAGGGTTTGTCAACAGCTGGACTACATTATGATCCACACTTCTAAAAACATATCAGGTAACTAAAATACGCTCATGGTGAAAAGAGAAAACATGCGTTATACAGCCCATGGTGGTGTGAATGCACTGAAAGACTGCTAAAAACAGCAGCTCGGAACAATTCAACTTAAGAAGCTCTACTTTACCTATAGAAATGAATTAGGAGCCAATATATTGAATTAAAAAATGGAGTTAAAGACTCACATTAATCCCTATAATTTAATGAGCCCAAGGAATAGACTCCGGGCTCTTTTAAATCAGTGTATAGAAAGAAGTACACAGAGAGGTATCTGTTTAATCATGGGGGATAGAAAACCACCAGAGTGAAGAACATATTGTCTACGAAAGGAAAGGAGAATACAGATCAATTAAAAGAATAAATTAAAATGTACTAACCATCTAATAATAACTATACAGGGAGTATGTTTCACTTATATACATTCCAGCTTTGGCATGGTTTCTTTAGTAGATTACCCTCTAAGTACAATATTATTGTCAGTTTGTTTTTCAAATATTTCTTTAAATTCTTTCAAATTTCATATTCTGATTTTGCTCATCAAAATAACAAACCCTTTTGATACCAAACTGCTTGAAATCATCCCTGGTTCCATGATACAAAGCCATTTTCTTTTAGAAGAGTTTATATTTATTTAAAAACATTTCATCATAATTCTATGTAAGAACCTTGTGCCAGAAACCCCAGATAGATAAGAATGTTAGTTGTATTAATAAATCCCTTCAAATCTTTGATTATTTTCCAAACTATTTCAAAATTTTAGGGAGAGTCTTTTGTTAAAAATACGGTAACAAAAGGGCTAAATTATATTGAAATGATTAAAACTGAGATAATCAATTTTATTTCCACTTCTGTTCATTAACAGCAGATACTCTTTTTACGTGCACATTTGAAAATGGTTTGTGTAACTGGCAACAGAGTCTGACTGATGACTTTCAATGGCAGCTACATCAAGGTTACACACCAGCCAAGAGTATTGGACCTCAAGGTGACCACACCACAGGATGTAAGTAAATACCATATTTGATTTATATATTGAGTTTCTTTTTATACTAAATTTGAAGCTGGTTTTATCCTCCTCCTCATCATCATCACTGCTTTATGCATGTTTACTACATTGGCATGGATTTGATGAGTTGACATATTCAGGTCAACTGACCAATCTTGATATGGTTTTTAAAGCTAGATACTCTTTCTTATGCCAATCACATTGCAATGAGTACCAGATGCATTTTATGATGCTACCATTATTACCACTTTAACGAGTAGTCTAGGTACATTTTATTATGGCACCAGCACTACAGAGTGTACTGGGTGCATGTTATCATTGCATTAGCGTTAGTGAGGTTGTCAGTTATTGTCTGCCCTATGGTATTAAGGAAGTATGTTTGTCCCTGTACAGCTGTGTTTAAAAAAATATTTTTTGCAATCTTATTTAGGAGAACATCAAAAATGAATGTATGTTGATACCAGCTATGGTTCTATAAAACAAAACTACCCATTTTGGAGGTTTCCTATTTAGATTAAAATTTTCTAACATAATTTATATAGAATCAAATGTTTAGCTACTCTCTTAGTAACGAAATTACCAATAATTGTATTAAATCCCTCAAAATTCTTCATTAAACCTTTTGATACCAAACAGACCAAAACCAGGCCTGGTTCTATGATGCAAACCTACCTATTTTAAAGGGTTCCATTTTCAATTAAAACTTCCAAAATAATTTATATAGTACCATATGTTTAGTTACTGTCTTAGAAGTGATTAATAATTTCAGTAAATACCTCAAAATTCTTCATTAATTAATTGAAATACAGTGTATTTCATTAGAAATATAGTCACAAAAGGGTTAAATGAATCTAAAAGAATGAAATTCAATTCTAGTATTTTCTTTTATGCATATATTTCTCTATGTATATATTTTCAGCTGGTCACTACCTATATATAGATACTAATGGTCAAACAGTGAACAGCACAGCACAGCTGTATTTCTTAATATCTTCTAAATCTAATGGAACAAGGTGTTTAAAGTTTTGGTACAATATGCGTGGGCAGCATATTGATTCTTTAGATGCTTATGTACAGTATGGAACTAGTTCTAATCCACCTATCTGGACAAGGCAAAATGACCAAGGACCAAATTGGCAGCTTGCACAGATTGATTTCCAAGAGGTTGATATGGCTGATATGAAGGTGATAAATTAATATTTTTGATTATAGTTCATTTTCTTTATTTAATCAGCATCACAAGTGTAATGAAATACATTTTAATATTTAAAAAAAGTATATGTGAATATAGATTCAAAGAACATATGAAGGACATATGAAAAAGACCAAACAGTTCAGTATCATCATCATCAATTTACATCTGCTTTCCGTGCTGGCAAGGGTTGGGTGGGCATTCAAGATTTGAGACTTGACAGGTTGGGTGACCATACCTTACTCAAATATTTCAGTTTTACAGCTGAATAGCCTTCCTAATGCCAACTACTTTACAAAGTAGACTAAATACATTTTATCATGGTACCTATGCCAGCACAGGCAGAATACACTGAGTGTATTTTATTGTGGCACCAACATTATCACTATACAAAGTGAACTGGGTGCATTTTGTGGTGGCACCAACACCACCACTTGTAGAGTGAACCATATGCATTCCACTGTGGCATAAACATTAGGGAGATTGATACATCCTCAGCCTGGCAGAGAAGAGCCAGAGATGAAGGCATAGTTGAATAAATGGAATTATATTTTTAATATTATATTATCAATTTTGTCTTTGATATGAGTTGATATTCAACAAATTCAAAACAAAAAAGGAGGAAAATTGAATTTAATTATGTTTTAATTAATATCAATGCATATATTTAAAATTCAATTTTCCTCCTTTTTTGTTCTGAATTTGTTGAACATCAACTCATATCAAAGACAAAATTGATAAGATAATAATATATTTGACTGCTGTTGTCTGAATTAATGCTAAGTGCAGATCATCTTCATCAGCACTACCATCGTTATTATCACCATCACCATCATACACCCTTTTTTTTCCATATCATCATAGGTTGGGACAAGTTGTTACAGACCAAATCAATACTTAATTAGAGATACTGTTGTCCTAGATTGGCCAAAGACCACTTCTCACTTATAATATTTCATTGTATTTTTTAATCAAGACAGTTAACTCCATATTTTTCAACTTTGCTGTGACTAATAACTATTAACCCTTTAGCATTTACATTACTTTATATTTACTATGATTTCACTGTAAAGGCTTTACATCACATAATTATCTCACATAATATCAAATCTATGAGATTTTGATATTATTCATTTTGACATCAGTATGATGTTAAGGTATTCTTATATCCAGATTGAACAGAAAGAGGTGAGAGGATTCTGGTCGGATACGGCCAGTTTAAATGCTTAAAGGTTAAACAATTAATTTTGTGACTATTTTTTTTGAAATACACTGTCCATGTCCTTCAATGAAAATAATAAAAAAAAATTGGAAGGATTTAGTAAAAACAACATTTTTGTTCTTAAGTTAGAGTTCAAATCAGAAATGGGTCTTATATACAAATATTAAATATATCTTATATACAAGGTCTTAACTTAAATAGAAACATTTAAATAGGCAGTTTTATATAAAAATCAATTCGATTTTTTACTGATTTCAGACAACATACTGGTGGACACTACTGTCATGGAATTAAGTCACTCATCTGACACACAATGACATGATCAATGAATCAATGCACCACATGGAATTTATATAATCAAACATCTATTCTAATATACTATTTCATCATCTTATTGTGCTGATTGCATGGATCACCATGGTCCTCCATCTCTATCTATTTCAGTCATTCATTGCTCATAGAAGGTCCTCTAGACTACACTCAGCATCATCACATTGCTGTTTATTGTATGTTCTGTGAGTTCCACCCTACACTGGAATGCCCATGCTTTGGTTCCATAACAATGCATCACTGACAATTTCCACCTTTGCTTCCCAGCAGTGTCCTATAAATCTAGTTCATCCCTCTCAGATGGTATGAGAGATTGCAGGTTCATGGCCATAAAGTTGTTTTTGGAGAGTGTAGCTTGTAGGATATGTTTAAAGCAGCTCTGAACATCCCTGTGTATGTGCAATCTAGTTTTTTCTTGGGTCGTATAATGAGTGCCTATGTAATACCCCTAAACAGCAGGACTGACTCCATCGTCATTTGGAAGAATCTACATCTTATTTGTTTGGAGAACTATGATTTCCAAGGCATCTCAAGATTTGTCAATGTGTGTGTTTAGCTTGCTTTCAGTGAAACCTTGTTTTGAGCTTTTGCCCAATTTAAAGATTATTTTCTTCACTTTCTTACTTTCAGGGCAATTAAAAATACAATTTTTAGACAATCTGACTTTCAACCCTTTGTTACTATATTTCTAATGAAAGACATTTTCTTCATTCTTTTAAATGGTTAATTATATTAATATCTACACAAAATATTTAATGTATTTTATTTGTTCTTTTTCCTCAGATAATAATTGAAGGAAAGAAAGGTGGGAATTTCGTGGGTAATATTGCTATTGATGACATCTCAATAACCAGTGATAGTTGCTATGGTATGTACCTGATAATTCTTTTGGCAGTATCGGTAGAGGGTCGGATGGCATGCTTTGCAGCAAAGAGTTACGGCGCTTTATGGTCTGAATTCAAATCCTGCCGAGGTTAACTTTGCCTTTCATCCTTATGGGGTCGATAAAATAAAGTACCAGTAATACAATTATTAGTGCAGAGTGTTGCAGTTGGCTTAAAACATTGTGGATTATAAAGAAAACAGTATTTTAGAAGGCTACAACCATGCAAAGCTGGTGAATTGGCAGAGTTGTTAGAATGTTTGATAGAATGCTTTGCAGTATTCATTCTGATTTTCAGCATTCTGAATTTAAATCCCTTCAAGGTTGATAAAATGCCAATCCAATAATAATGTTGATTCTTCCACTGTCTCTCTCTGAAAGAAATTAGCTTTGTTAAGCCTGGAGAGGGATGGGCTCTGCCAGGCTTAAAATACCAAAGATACACTATATGTTATGATTGCAACACTACAACTTCATCAGGAGTTATAAGCCCATCTATCCAATCCATTAGTTCATGTATGTACATCAATGAAAATATAACATTTAGTATTAAATACAACATTAATAAAGATGCTGGAATGTTAATTTAGAAATGTTTAATTTGTCCTATATATTTCGGCAATAAAATCCCTTTTAAAAGAAAGAAAATTTTAGGAACTATGTTGGAGCAGAAAAACTGTGTTTACTTCATATGGTGGTAGTTAAACTCAGAATGGAATGTAGGGAATGTAGTCATCATCATCATCATCATCATCATTTTACGTCCGCTCTTCCCTGCTTGCAAGGGTGGGAGGGGTCTAATTCAGCACAGCATCTCTCCACTTGTCACGGTCCTTCGTCATCTCCACCATGAGCTTCAGCGATCTGAGGTCTGTTCTCACCAGCTCTGCCCATGTTTTTCGTGGTCTACCTCTACCACGTCTTCCTTCAACTGGCATTTCCTGGTACTTCTTTACCCATCGGTCATCCTCCATGTGCATCACATGTCCATACCACCTCAGTCTCCTCTCCCGTACACTACATTCTATCCCTCTCAGACACAGTTTCTCTCTCAACACATTAATGCTGGGTCGTTCACGCACATTGACACTGCACATCCAAAGGAGCATGCTTGCCTCATTTCTCCCCAGCCATCGCATATCCTCTGCAGTTGTTGCCCATGTCTCACTACCATGCAGCATCACGCATCTTACACAGGCATCATATAACCGTCCTTTCGTACACAGGGAGAAACCCTTCTTTGTCAACAAAGGAAGCAGCTCCCTAAACTTCTTCCAACCCGTCCTTATTCTAGATACTATAACCCCGCAACACCCCCCTCGCATGCTAATCTGATCACCTAGGTACCAGAAGCTATCAACCACTTCTATAGCACCCACCTGCATTGGAAAAATGTGTCTATCACTGCGATTACTACTGTCTAATTTCCCTGTACATCTATTGCATACATATTTCTCTCTACCTGTTAGTTTGCCTGCTATCCTGCTACATCTCTTGTGTACCCAGGATCTGCATTGTGTGCATTTTTTAGAATTTCTGCATAGAATTTCTGCAGTTCCTTTCTGCATATCGAACATGGCCATTTCCCTGACGGAATCAGAGTTTTGTCCTCTTTTCTACTCATCAACACTTTTGTCTTAGCTAGGTTTACTCTCGGTCCTCTTAATTCCAACTGCTGTTTCCATAGCCAGAATTTATTCTCTAGCTCCTCTACTGATTTTGTTATAAGAACCAGATCGTCAGCATAGAGCAGTTCCCATGGACAGCCAGTCTTAAACTCCTCTGTTATGGCTTGGAGGACTATAATGAACAAGAGCGGGCTGAGGACCAAACCTTGATGTACTCCTACTTGTATCTGGAATTCCTCACTAAACTCCATTCCTACCTTGACTTTACTGACAGTACCTCTGTACAAAGTTTGCACTGTCCTCACAAGCCATTCCTCAACACCTAGTTTCCTTAGGGACCACCAGATGACAGATCGGGGTACCCTATCAAAGGCCTTCTCTAGGTCAACAAAGGCTAAGTATAGTGGCTTATTTTTCTCTAAGAACCTCTCTTGCAATTGTCTCACCAAGAAGAGGGTAGTATATTTGTTTATTTAAGGAGCAATTAATTATTTCGGTGGCAAATTGGTAGAGTCGTTAGGACATCAAATTAATTATCACAGTATTTGTTTCAGCTCAATGTAATCCAAGTTTAAATCCTATTGTAATCAACATTGTCATTCTTTCAAGGGATGCTGGGTTGGCAAAATTGTTAGTGTGGGATGGGATGCTTGTATGATCTGAGTTCAAATCCTACCTCCTTCTACCAGGATGTATGACCTACAAATAGTATCAGCCATAAAAAGATCAATGGGAACATTGTTTGCTCAGTTTAGTTTGGCAATGGGTTTTTTTCTTATTTTTTAAAACATTACCAAGGTAACATTTCGTCACCTTTGTTATTTTTATTTTTATATTTTATGTTCTATTTGCATTCCTGTAGCCTTTTAAATTGCTATTTTATTCCATTATTATTTGCTTTTTTCTTTTAATGCATTGGCCAAAGAAGAAAGGGTATCACCCATAATACTTTCTAGGGCTTCTGAGATTGGTGGAAGAAAGCATTGATCCTCTTATTGAACCAGTTTCCTGGTCTCGATATATGCAAAAGTGTGGACTCCTCTAAAAGCACCCAATACTAGGTGGTGCATTGATAGACCTAAGGCCATGGTAGAAGACACTTGCCCAAAGTGTGACACAATGAAATCAAATCGCCTAAGATAATGTTGTTAAATAGGCAACGGATAAAGTTTCTAACTTATTTTAACATAGTTCTCAGGGAGATTCACCATGACACAGTATGTAACAAGGCTAGCCATTTGAATCTCAGATACAGTATGTAACAAGGCTAGCCATTTTAATCTCAGATATTTATGCCAGCTGAGTGGATGGAGCACTTTGAAATAAAATGTCATACTCAAGGACACAACATACTGGTGGTAATCAAACTGCTAACCTTACAATTGTGAGCCGAACCTCCCTAACTACTAAACCTCATGCCTTCCCCACCAACTAAGTATTGATGAATATAATCAACTGTTGTGCTTATGTAAAAAATCATTAATTTGTTTATTTTTATTTGATGGATTTAACAGAAAGTTATGGAAGATGTGATTTTGAAAGTCGAAGTTTATGTGGCTACACACTAGACACAACGGCTGACTTCCGCTGGAAATGGCAAAGTGCTTATGTCTCACAATTTTCAACAGCCCCCACTAAAGATCATACATATGGATCACGCCGAGGTTAGAAAATTGTTATTATTGTTCCTATTGTTGAGGTTGTTTTCAACAGCACCCCTTAAAGGATCATACATATGGATCACGCCAAGTTTACCAAATTATTATTATTGTTATTGTTAGGGTGATGAATTGGCAGTATTGGGAGAGCACTAGGCAACATGCTTTGTGGCATATAGTTATGGGATTTAATGTTCTTAGTTCAAATCTAGCGAAGGTGAGCTTTACCTTTCATCCTTACAGGGTCAATAAAATAAAGTATCAGTAGTGCACTGGGGTTGATTTAATCAACTTTCCCCTCCCCCAAATTGTTGGTTTTGTGCTTAGAGTCTGGCGCCATGCTTTATAGCACAGAGTTACGACCCTTTATGGTCTGAGTTCAAATCCCGCCGAGGTTAACTTTGCCTTTCATCCTTACAGGGTCGATAAAATAAAGCACCAGTAATACACTGGGATAATTGCTGGCCTTGTGCCAAAAGTAGAAACAATTATTATTGTTGTTAAGGGGAGTAAATTAGCGGGATTGGTAGAATGTTGAACATTCTGAGTTCAAATCCTGATGAGATTAATTTTGCCTTTCATTCTTTGGAATAACGTTACTCGACAAAGTGCATAATTCGGAGATCAGAGAGTCACTCCAGGTAGAGCCGCTACTTCTCTGAATTGAGAGATCCCAGCTCCACTACTATGGGTATGTTAGAATGTCTCAGGAAAGAATCACTTGACAGATTTTATGGGCAAAACCAACAGACAAGAGACCCAGAGGTTGACCCTGAGCAAAGTGGTTGGATAACATCCATGAGCATGGCTGGTCATGCTTGGGGATCCAACTGGATCAGTTGGAGACAGTTGCTTCTGACAGGGCCCACTGGAAGGTGTGTTTGAGGACTCTACCCTCATGACCCTCTCTCAAATAAGTGGTCGAAGAAGAAAATCCTTTTGGAGTAGATAAAATAAAGTACTAATTAAATACTGATGTCGATATAGTCTACATTCTCCTTCTCCCAAATTGCTGATCTTTTGCTAATGCTAAATAGGATTATTGTTGTTGTTGATGCTTTCAAACAGGCCTCATACATATAGATCATGCCTAGGTTAGAAAATCTATATAATTATGCTTGTACATGTGTGACATGGATAGAGGAAGGGTAGAAAATAGTAATCAAATGAGTCCATGTTTTAAAATGTTTGAGAACTATGTTGTGGACAAATACAATCAAACTCATACAAACACACACACATATGTGATATACTGAGAACTGCAGCTAGCGATACAAATTAGTAGGGATATTGGTTAATGCAGGTAGAAGTGGTGGTAAAGAAGAGGAGACAATGATTGTAGTGTTTTTTAAGCTATATTTATTTTTCTAATAATCAGTTATTTAATGCATCCACTTTTGTGCAATTAAGTGCTGTATGCTAGATTGAACATTTTACAAAGAATTCAATTTCTACTTAGATTAGCTTATTAAATGACAATTAATAAAGTCTGGGGCGAAATATTTAATGACATAGTGATTTACTTACTACAACCAATGTTTAGTCATTTTACATTCTGTAGGACTAGGAAACTAACTGATTTTGTTAGAGTGGTTAATGCCAATAGTCTGGGGCAGCATTTCTCAACCAGTGTTCCCTGAAACCCTAGAGTTCTGCAAAAAGAAACAGTGATAAATAAGCTAATGCATTTTTAGTAATAATGGTATATAATAATATGTATGCAGGGGTTCCCTGATGTATGAAAACTATTTCCACAGGGGTAAAAAGGTTGAGAAATCTAGGGAATCAAATTACCTTTCATGATAGGAATGCAGCCTCTATCATGAACACATTCAAGAAGCGTTCTATGAGAAACAACCTCATAGGAAGCCTGCTAAACCTAAGTGTGAGCTGTAACAACATACATATGCATGCATGGGATAGGACTGATGCTCCTAACATTAAAAAACCCCAAGAAACCTCATATGAGATGCAACTTTATAGAAGGTCAAATTAACCTGCATAGGTGTGAGCTATAAATTTAATTCAATTTTTTTTTTTTTCAAAGCAAGAAATGTGAAGTAAAAGATAATGGTAAAAATATTTCCTTTATATATTTAACTCTTAATGTCCTGTACCACATGAAACATTCTTGAAAAGTAAAAAAAAAAAAATGCAATACAATGCAAATTTTCACATTTGAATTAGCAAATCAATATTTATATATTCTCTGGTAAATTATTACAGGGTGTGAGGGTTAAAGAAAGAAAAACCAAGACGATAAAAACTCACAAGTGCTTTTTAAAACCTCAATTAAAATTAATAATATACCTCTATTGTTCTGTTATTGTTGAACTTCATTGGATCAAGCAATCAGTGTTCCAATTGTTTGAACAGTGGAACAGCCTACTCATAAAATTAGCATGCAAGTAGCTGAGCATTCCACAAACACGTGTATCTTAACCCTTTAGCATTCACATTATTTTATATATACTATTATATTTTCATCGTAAAGGCTTTACCTCACGTAATTATCTCACATAATATCGAATCTATGAGATTTTGAAAGTATTTATTTTGAGAACATACCACAACATCAGTTTGAGCGACCAGTTACATCCAGTTTCAACAGAAAGAGGTAGAGAATTCCGGCCAGTTTTGGCCGGTTTGAACATTAAAGGGTTGGGATTCATTATGACACAGTATATGTTAAGGTTGGTCTTTTGAATTACAGGTACAAATCATTTTTTACAGCTGAAATGACTGGAGTAATGTATTTTGCTCAAGAGAAATGTGCCACCAGAATTCGAATTTGTGACTATACAATCACACACAAAACACACACACCACTAAGCAATAAACCTTCACAAATACCTCTACATCTTATCTCAATCCTCATCTAAGCTTAAATTCTATACTTACCAGGTCATTACATGTACATATCTCAGAAATCCCATAAGGTTAATCAGATTGCTCGGTTGATATCTCCTGTATATGGTGCTCCCACTGAAGATCAATGTGTGCAGTTTTATTACAATATCTATGGCAGAAATGTTGGCTCCCTCAACATAATGGTAAGAAATTATTTTATAAAATAATCATCATCATCATCAGCAGCAGCATCATTGTTTTTTCCAGGAACTATGTTAAAAAATAAACTTCATTTGGTCATTCCGCGAGAATATTTTGGTTAGCCTATGAACTTTTCAGCATGTGAACTTTTCAGCTGACCCTTGTAGATATTTTCTGTTAAATCATTACATGATGTTAAGAGTTAAACATATATTAATACTCTTCTTTTCAATAGCTACGCATCCATGATACAGAAATATATGACACATACAGCTACCTTGAAATTAAAGGTGATCAAAAAAAAGGATGGCTACTTGGAATGGTAGAAGTACCAAAGCTTGTGGACAATAAATTTCAGGTAAGAGACACACCATTTTTACTCTCCCCTCTCTTTTCTCTCTCACACACACATACAAATAACATATTGTTGCAAGCTATTAAACATTAGTTTTTGAAGAATCTCTCTCTCTCTGAAAGCAGTGATTCTTTGCTTAAACTTTAATCTGTTATTTTAATTAATATATATATATATATATATATAAATATATATATATATATCGAGGGAGTGTAACTTGGAGTTACTATAGGTTCACCCGGGTGAGCACTCAATGTTTAGGTTCACTTCTGTGTCGAGGTGTAGAGCTAGACAGAGTGACTATAGTAAAATAAAATAAAATGATTGGTTACTTCTTCATTACGTTTATTGGTTGGTGACACACGTTTCGCCACTGATCAGCTCAAGGTTCGATCTGTATCAATCTAGCCCGACTCTGTAATCTGCGGCTCGTCAGACCCCTTACAATGGTAAGGGGAAAATGATTATACATGGTGTATGAGAAGGTCTGATGTTCCTATGGTGGTCAGTGAAATTTGTTTTGATTGTTGGGTTAATTCAGAGGGTTGTTTTTGCCTGTAGCATATGTGGGTGGTGATAAGTTGGTGGTGCCGGGCCGTAGGTTGAAATGGCAGTGTAGAGGTGTTGAAATGGCAGTGTAGAGGTGTTGATTGTCACTAGACGGTTTGACATGTAGATGTGGCTGATTTTTGTGTGGGGTGTGGGTGTGGTGGTAGTGCAGTTTATGATACTGGATGAAAGATTGCGCTGTTTAGGGTGGGGTGTTATGTGTGGTAGTGGATTGTTAAGGGGGCTCATGTTATAAGAAGTTAATGTTCAGAGTGTATGTAAAAGCATGTAGATACATATATACACGCAGCCATTATTATATACATACACATGTGTATATATATATAGCCAGTGGGGATACATGGTGTGGGCGAGTGCACAAACATACGTACACACATAGACATCCACATGCAGTGTTTAGGGTGGGATGTTAGGTGTGGTATGTGTTGGTGAGGTTGATGGCTGTGGATGTATTGTGATGCGTTAGGTGGTGGGGGTGGGCATGATGGGTGCGACATGATATTTACAGGATCGAATGTTACAATGGGTTACAAGTTAAAAACTGACAGAGAAAACAATGGTACTGAAATGAGTGATGGTGTGGTAAGGTATTGGTGATTATCCTTATGTTGAGTTCAAGCTAGGGTTTGTCCTTGGCTCATGGCGGAATGTCTGGGTGGAGAAGGTGTTGCTGATGTTGATGGTTGTGGATGTATGGTGATGTGTTTAGTGGTGGTGGTGGTGGGGGTGATGAATGCGACATGACATTTACAAGATTGGATCTTACAATGGGTTACATGTTAAAATATGACTGAGAAAACAATGGTACTGAAATGCGGGACGGTGTGGTAAGGCAGTGGGGATTGTCCCTATGTTGAGTTCAAGTCAGGGTTAGTCGTTGGCCCATGGCCAAATGTCTGTGCAGAGAAGGTGTTCTTCCTGGTGTGTCTGCAGTTTATTATTATGTCTGATCTTGAGGTTATGGCCGATTTCAACTTGATGATCTCGACTGCCTCGGCCAGACATAACCTGCAGTGGTTTCTGTCATTGGGGAGATGAGCCACGTGTCTCTTAACTGACCATTTGATCTGGTATTCCATGTTCTTGTCTTTGAGGTCCCAGATCAAGTCCGCCAGTCTGGTTTGGGAGCGTTTGGGCCTGTGGTTGAAAGAGCTTCTGTGGTTATACTAACGCTCTTTAAATGTAGTCAAAGTCGCGCCTATGTAGAAGTACTCTTTTCGGCCGGCTGTGACATCGCACTGGTAAATAATGTTTTTAACGAGGCACTCCTCGTTCAATGGGCATTCCTCTCCCTTTTTGCAGTTGCAGTTGGGGGTTATGGGTTGGTTGTTAAGTTGCCGGTTGTTCAGATTCTGTATGGAGCTAGCACATAGTTGGTTGTTGTGGTGTGTTGTCTGTGCAATGTTGTTTTGGGTTGTGCTAGTGGTTAGTTGTGGTACTTGCATGTGTTTGCGTATTTTTGTCCTATTTGTGTGTGCTATCGTGTCGCCTAGATTTGGTGTTGTGGAGAAAGAGAATTTGACAGTGTGCCTATTAAAGAGCTTGTGGTATTTATATGTGGGTGGGAAGGATTGTTCCAGAGCTCTGAAGAAGGTTCCCGGTATATTGGTGGCAACGTGTATAGAGTACGGGGCGTTGTACCATGTCACGGGTCTGCTCCAGGCTTTACGGTGTTTAGTGCGGTTGTTGTGGTTTGGTGGGTGTGTGGGTGCATTTTGGTCAGGCGTATTTGTCGTGGGGGTTCCTGCTATTCTATTGCCATTTAGTCTAGGGTCTCTATTACTATGTAGTCATGTGTGATATTCGGAGTCCTTACGGGGGTTGGAGTGTATAGCTTTATCTCCTTGGCAGTTGTATGTATCGTCACCTGTCCTGCCGGCTAACTGTGGTCTTTGCTTGGTATTTATTCTAGGTGATATGCATATATATATATATATATATATATATATATATATATATATATATATATATATATATATATATATATATATATACATATATATATATATATATATATATATATATATATATACCGTTACGTAACGACTCTCGCCGACAAAATTTGGCACTTAAAAGGGAGTAACCGACAATACACCCTTAAATGGACCAAACTCTCACATGCTCCTCCATACTGGAGTGGGATGAAAACATTGTGTAATAATGAGCTCTTCCATATCCTAAGCTCAGGCCACCAACTACTCAACAACAAAATTGAAAGGTCAATCTTTTGCCAGCATAAACTAAAAGCGAAGTTCTCACACTTCAAACCTTCAACTAAATCTTAACACTACCTCTCTTCCTTTTCTACCCTAAATAACAATTCTACACTCCTAAAAATAAACTATATATGAAATTTAATACTTTCTTCCTTCATCTATTCTCTGGTAAAACTTTCGCCTGTCCACTACCAACTGCCACTTAAAATTCTATCTTCCTTCTCTCTCCCTCTACTCATCACAACTTTTAGCACACAACCCTCCTCCCCCTCCCTTCTTGTAACTTAACTATATTCTATACAAATCCTCTCACAGCACCCTATCTCTTTCTCTTTCTCTCCCTACCTCCGTCCCTTTTCTCTCTCTCTCTCTTCCTCTCTTTTTCCCCTCTCTCTCTCTGTTCCTCTATCTTACACTACTACCCCTTATTTCATTTCCTAAGGTCATTTCAACTTTGTATTTTGAAAATTCGGATGCCACAGTATCTTTCTTGATTGCCTATTATTACATAGTGTAGCAATAATGGACTGAAATTCTGATGAAACAATTGTTAATACGTGGATTAAATCCTTTTGTAACTGTTTACCTTCGTCCTATTTCTCTTCTTTGATTGCACTCCTCGTTTGTTCGTGTTTCCACTACAGAATCCTACCAACCTGTCGAGTCACCTTAACGTATGTTGATAACTTTCCTCACAACTTGTTCTACCAAGCTTTGGAATATTCCTAATTACTGAATATATATATATATATATAGGAGGAGGTTATAGTTCACTTGAAGCATTGTGTAATGAGGTATAAACGTTTGAATATGTATAATAAAGCCAAAACAATGCAGGTATGGACATAGAAAAAAGAATGCAATTGCAAAAGATATTGTTGACAATTCGTCTTTTACCTTAGATTTATTTAAATGTCCTTAATTTTCGAGATAATATCTCTTCTTCAGAGGGAAATAAAGGTCTCAAACAAGCGTTCTAAATATCTTGCCAAGCCATTAAGGACATCGAAAATTAAGGACATTTAAATAAATCTAAGGTAAAAGACGAATTGTCAACAATATCTTTTGCAATTGCATTCTTTTTTCTATGTCCATACCTGCATTGTTTTGGCTTTATTATACATATTCAAACGTATATATATATATATAATCATCATCGTCATCATTTAAGGTCCATCTTCCACACTAGCACGGGTTAGACGGGATTGTCCCACTTGAGGCAAGATCGGTCGAGTGACCGTGTCTCGCTTGTATAGAACTGTATCTGGCATGTTTTCCATGGCTGGATGCCCTTCCTAACACCAACCACATTTACAGTGTGGACTGAGACCCTTTTTACTGTGAACCCTACACGATCACTTTATAGCGTAGACTGGTTGCCTTTGGTCGTGACACCTACACAACCACTTTACAGTGTGGACTGGATGTTCTGTGGTACCAATATAACTTTACAGAGAAAGGGTGGTGTGGGTGGAAGTGGGAGGATGGAGTAGGGGTAGTGGGGTGGGGTGTATATTTGGTTAAGAGGTGCCTATTGACAGTAGTGTTAACTTCATACGTAAGAGAAGGCGGGTCTTCTGTATTACTGTGTAGCACCAAAGGTCTCGATCCAGTGACATTGTCTTAGAGAGGTGTAAGTGTGCAAGGTCAGTTTTTATCATGTCGTCCCAGGTTTTTCTGGGTCTACCTACTCCATAGCTTCCATCAATTTTGATCGCCCTGTACTTTTTTATACAGCTGTCGTCTTTCATGCATCTCACGACCATACCACGTAATACGACCATACCAATGTAATCTCCTCTCTAGTATACCGCATCTGATCCCTCTATTCCTAATTTCTCACTTAGTTCATTTATGTTTTGCCATTTGTGTATATTGCAGGCTTCATTCCTTTCCAATCTACACAGGTCCTCTGTATGCAATACCTAGGTCTCACTGCCATGTAACATTGCTGTTCATATACAAGCATCATACAATCTGTCTTTCATTTTTAGAGAGAAACATTTTGTGACCAACAGTGGTATTAGCTCTCTGAACTTTTTCCATCCCATTCTAACTCTGGCTACTGTACTTTCAGAGTACCCTCAATCACTGCTGATTTTGTCACCCAGGTAACGGAAAGTGTCAACTATTTCTATAGAACCATCTTGGCAGTTGAAGGGGCTAGTATCCAGTGGGCACTTGCTACTTACTGAACCTGAGTATCTGCCACATATAAAATCTACATTCTTAGATTGCTCTACTGTGATCCCACTAGAACTTTAGTCTTAGACAGTTTATCTTTAAGGCCTTTCGATTCTAGACCATGCCTCCATGTTTGGAATTTCTTCTCTAGTTCAACCATAGATTCAGCTCTGAGAGTTAGATCATATGCATATAGAAGTTCCCATGGGCAGCCGGTCTTAAACTCTTCTGTTATAACTCATAGTGCAATAATAAACAGGAGGAGTCTAAGGACTGAGCCTTGATGATCACCTACTTTTACGCTAAATTCTTCACTATATTCATTGTTAATTCTAACCTTGCTGACTGTTTCTCTATACATGGCTTGTATAGCTCTCACAAGCCATTCATCTACTCCTAGTTTTCTAAAAGCCCACCAGATAATGGAGCTGGGGACTCTGTCAAAGGCTTTCTCCAAGTCAACAAAAGATTAGTAGAGGAGTTTACTTTTAGCTATACATATATATATGTGTATGTGTGTGTGTGAGTGTGTGTGTGTGTGTGTGTGTGTCTGGAACTAGTTGTCGAAACGGCAAGTGCTCTTTATAATATATGTATGTATAACAAAATACACCCCGTCCCACCACCCCCACCCCCACCCGATCCACACCACCCCGTTCTATGTAAAGTTATGTTGGTGCCGCGCCATCGAGGCCGAAACAAATGAGATCGTGTAGGTGTCACGACAAAAAAACACACAGTCCACGCTGTAATGTGGCCGTGTAGGCAACACGGTAAAAACCTCCCAGACCCACACTGTAAATGTGGTTGGTGTTAGGAAGGGCATCCAACTGTAGAAAACCTGCCAGACAGTCCTATGCGAGCAAGACAATCACTCTTGCCTCAAGTGGGACTACCCCCGTCCAAACCCATGCAAGCGTGGAACACGGACGTTAAACGTTGATGATGATGATGATGATGATATATATATATATACATATACTAATAATTGTTTCTACTTTAGGCACAAGGCCAGCAATTACCCAGTACATTACTGGTACTTTATTTTATCGACCCCGTAAGGATGAAAGGCAAAGTTAACCTAGGCGGGATTTGAACTCAGACTGTAAAGGGACGTAACTATGCTAGAAAGCATGGTGTCTGACGCTCTACCGATTCTGCCAATCTATCACCCTAATAATAATAAAAGGTTTTGATTCCAGAGTTGGGCCAAATCGATACAGATCGAGCCTTGAGCTGATCAATCACAAAACACACATCACACATCAATAAACGTAATGAAGATTTAACACTTCATCCTTTTTATTGGTAGTATGTCAGACAGCATGCTTTGCAGCATAGAGTTATGGCCTTTTAAGTTCTGAGTTCAAATCCCGTCGAGGTTAACTTTGCCTTTCATCCTTATTGGGTCGATAAAATAAAGCACCAGTAATGCACTGGGGTAATTGCTGGCCTTGTGCCAAAAGTAGAAACAATTATTAAAATTACAATCTGCTTAGTACAACACCAATATACCTACTGGAAACTATGCATCAAGTGCTCACTTTGGTGAACCTACAGTAACTTGATGTTACAATACCTAAACTATATATGATAGTAGAACACTGGTGGGTTATATCTATAGTAGTAGAGTATTCAGTCCATGGGACGAGTTTGGTAGAAGTAGTTCCACAACAGTTAGTTCACCATACCGAGAACAATTGTTTCACCTTATTAGGATCATCAGCTCGGTCTAAATGAAGTTGTACGGAAAAGGAAAAACAACTGTATGAATACACATATGCAGAAACAGTTTATATATGACTGTTCCTCTATACATGGCTTGATTAGCTCTCACAAGCCATTCATCTACTCCTAGTTTTCTAAGAGCCCACCAGATAATGAAGCGGGGGACCCTGTCAAAGGCTTTCTCCAAGTCAACAATGGAGAAAGCCTTTGACAGAGTCCCCTGCTCCATTATCTGGTGGGTTCTTAGAAAACTAGAAGTAGATGAATGGCTTGTGAGAGCTATACAAGCCATGTATATATACAGTTGTGAGAGAGACTTAGCATAATAGGAATCAAATGCTGTATGTAGGAGAGGAGATTATGTTGGTATGGAGATGTGATGCATATGAAGGATAACAGATGCATAAAAGGTGCAGAGCACTAAAAGTCAATGGAAGCCTTGGAATGGGGAGACCCAAGAAGACCTGGGATGAGGTGATAAAAGCTGACCTTGCCTAATTGCACCTCTCACACAGTACCATCCAAAGCTGAATCATATAGACAGTATGCCTCACCCCTTCCCATTGTTAAGTAGGTGTCATGACAAAAAAAGCACCCAGTCTACACTGTAAAGTGGTCGTCTAGGCACCACGGTAAAAAAAGCACCCAGTGCTCACTGTAAGTGAGGGTGATGTTAGGAAGGGTGGCATCCAGTTGTAGAAATCAAGCCCAAATCAGTTCTGTATGAGCAAAACATGGTCACCCGACCTGGCATTGCCCACAACAGGACAACCCGCCTAACCCATGCTAGCATGGAAGAATGGACGTAAAATGGTGATGAAGATGATGATATATATATATATTGTTAGCAGAGAAATAGGGCGTTAAAACAATGACGATGATGATGATTAACAAATCTTGAAGCAGCACTGTCTTTCATTTCTAAAATACCAGGAATTTTTAGCAATCTATTTTTTCAGCCTGTGGCATTTGAGACATCTGGAGAAGCTGGACTCCTGAGAATGAGGTTTTTGTCATTGTTGGTGGCTTGCCTTACCTAATTAGGGTACTTGGCTATATAAGTGCTTTAGCCTCTCTCTCATCTAGCCTTACTGAAGTATTTGTTGATGAATATGGTGAGGATGTTTGGTTATACTAACACCATAGCCTCATTATCACCCAAGTCAATATCATCAGTATCTTGGCTTGCCTAATAAAATATTAGAGGGAAACTCCAGCATCTTGTTTTGTGACATGTAATTCAGTGTACATGTTTTCTCCATCTTTTTTCTGCTTTTTGTTTTCCTTCTTTTTCCTCTCTGATTACTTTCTTTTGATTTGTTTCTACTGAAAATCACTTTTTCAATAAATCATTCTAAATATTACAAGACACTTTATTTATAGATTATATTTGAAGGAGTGATTGGAAAAGGTAGATATGGAGATATCGCCATTGACGATATTGAAATTAAGCCAAGAGAATGTGAAATTGGAGGTAATATTTTATTTTATTATTTCTCTTAATTTTTTAGAAACAGGATTCACATGAAATCACATTAGCAAGACTTTCTTGAAAAGTACAAAACAGCATTATGGCTGCATTACTTTAGAAATTAAAGTCTTAACAGTAAATTTTCACAACTTGTCCACTGGTAAAGATACTTTAAACATTTGAATCAACAATCCACATGAAACCACATTAGCAAGGCATTCTTGAAAAATATTTAACACCACTTTGGCTGCATCATATTAAATAGTAAAATATTTACTTTAATACCATAAATTTTCACAGCAGTATGTCCATTAGTAATAATACTATAAACATTTGAATCAATAAACTGTTTTAGATATTTTCTGATAAATTACATGATGTTAACAGTTAAATACTTCAGGTTTTTTTTGGCTTTGTGTGCTCTGAGTTGAAATCCAAGGTTAATTTTGCCTTTGCCTTTCATGCTTTTGGGGCTGATAAATGAAATACTAGTCTATGGGCTGTGTATTGACACAAATGGATGTGTCCTTTCCAGCATATCTTTCCTCTACTTGTAATATTCCTTCACTATTTTTTCTGTGAGGTTCAATGTTTCGAGATCAGCTCTAACCACATATGTCTGGGTTTTTCTTGGTCTTCCTTTACTGCAGTTTCCTTCCACTGGCACCTCCTGGCACTTCACCCAGTATTTATCATTTACATACATTGCATGTTCATACTAGTGCAGTCTTCTCTCTTGCACACATCTTATTCTTCTTATATACAGTTTTTCTCTCTCAGTTCATCCACACACCATTGTTTATGCACTCTAACATCACACTTCATTCTCCTCCACCTTCCACATATCCTCTGCATTTACTGTTGATATCTCACAGCCATGCAAAATCCCACATCCCACACAGGCATACGATCTACCCTTCAATAGGAGACAATATTCCTTTGTTGTTTACAGAGGTAGTAGCTCCTTAAATCTTTTCCAGGTACTGTGCTTTCAGAGCATCCTCCTCCACTGCTAATTAGGTCACCTAAGTAACAAAACAACTACTTCTATGGCCCCTTCCTGCGATTGGAAAAGGTTTATTTTACAGCTGCTCTTACTACCCACTATTCCTATGCATCTGCCACATACAAAATATATATTTTCTGTTAGCCAGCCTTCTATTCCATTACACCTCTTATGTTCCCATACCTTATATTGAGTATATCTTATAGAGTCCCTATCTATTCCTTTCTCATATGTTAAACAAGATCACTTCCTGAATGTAATTAGAGTTTTGTCCTCTTTCTTACTTACTAAAACTTTGGGTCTTTGCTAAGCTTATTCTGACCACTTTTAATTCTAAGTTCTGTTTCCACAACAGGAATTTCTTATCAAGATATTCCATAAATTCAGCTATAAGAACCAGATTATCAGCATACAGAAGTTCCTATAGACAGCTAGTCTTAAACTCTTTAGTTATGACCTGGAAAACTATGATAAACAAGAGAGAGCTGATGACTGAGCCTTGAACTTGTAGCAAGCTACTTTCTTTGGTACATTTGTAAACTATTCGTGCGTGATTTGGCTAAGTCAGACCAATCGTGAGCCGAGCATGAATATATTTTATCAACTTCCACCCAAACTGAGATTTTCCTGCTTTCTTTCTATATACTTTCTCTTGTTGCTTCAATTATGGAAAGGTAAACACCATTTTTCCTTTGCCGTTCAACCACTAGCCAATATGTAACGACAACAACATAACTACGGCCTGGCCAGCACCTCAGCCAGTTGACGTACCTTCTAAACTCTTAATTTGTTTATTCCTTTGTTTGGCATGCCAGCTCAACCTTTGTAATCGGTTTGTAAATAAATTATGTAAAAATCATCGTAAAGTGATGCTATTACCACAGCCATAGCCTTTAAATGTGATATGGAAAGATCCCTTCCAGAGTTATTATCACTGCAGCAACAGAACCTGGGTCTTACAGCCGAACCTCAATTCAACTAACATTGCCATATAATTAAACCGTTACATTTATTGATATAACAAAACCATACTTTCTGTTACAAACTACATATCAATATTATTATTCTTGTTGATATTCCTATGATTAATATTTTCTGCTAAACTGGTAACAATTAATTAAACTGCTATATTGGTGATCCCTGTTGATACAAATATTATTATCATTATTAATATTCTGCTATAAACTCATTACCTCCTCTCACTTTGCTAACTGCACGTCTGTACATGGCTTGCTCTGCCTTCATGAGCCACTCATCCACACTCAGTTTCCATTAGGACCATCAGATAATAGATGAAGTTCAATGCCTACTACACCAGATGATTTCAGTATCTCAATGACTGTTACTGATAGTCACCAGCTTTTATATTTTTCATCTTTCTGATTACTTCTTTGACTCTAAAACTCTCTATTTCAATATTCAGCCTCTCTATTGAGTCTATTAGGATAGTCCTTCTTCCTTCCACTTTCATAATAGCATTTCTAGGATTATTTCCTGCAAGAATCAATGAAGCGAAGAGTTCTGGAGTCACTTTGAACATACTTTTCCCTAACAACAAATCTTTGCAATGTGGAACACCTCATACTATTGATCTTCTCAGTGCAGCACACATGCTTTCTGCATTTATTTTGTGAAAGCAGATGGTCTAGAGGTGAGGGTGTTGGACTCATGATCATAGAGTTCTGGGTTGAATTCTTGGACCAGTAGCATGTTGTCATCTTGAGCAAGATAGTTCCTTTCACATTGCTTTTCATGATAAGACTGATGTCCCTATCACTAAAACACCACTAAAACACCAGAGAAACCAACTATGAGATGCAATTCAACAACAGACTAACTAAACCTACATAGGTTTAAGCAGAAAATTTATTTTTCATTTCATTTTTTGCCATACTATGATATGTATTTACAATGCTATGTAATTTAACTGTGATTGAATATCAATTTTGAAATGAATTAAAAGTTAAATCTTAATGTTTTTTTATTTATTTTAGGGGATTGTGACTTTGACCATGGTCGTTGTTCATGGTTGAATATGGCAAGTAATATATATGATTGGCTGCTAGGATCAGGGTCTAGAATTTCTTCAAATACAGGACCTGTCAGTGATCATACACTTCAAAATGAAAAGGGTAGGTGAACTTTCTTTAAGATGATGGGAATAAAACCAGTGATGAATGTTGTGAAGAGGCAGAGAATGAATTGGTTGGGTTATGTGTTGAGTAAGGATGCAAGTGATTGAGTAATGGGAATAGAGCCAGTGATGAATGTTGTGAAATGAAATGGAATGAGATGGTTAGGTCTTGTGTTGAGGAAGGATGAAAGTAAATGAGGGCTAGTGACAAATGTTGTAAACAGAGATAGAATGAGACCATTCGGTCGTGTTGTAGAAAGATGAATGTGACTAGATGAGGAGAATGAAGGAAAATCAAAATGGTTTTGCAGAAGTAGGTCCACATAAGAGATAACTATAGAAAGAGTCATAAGTACAAGTTACCCAGCTAAAACAATTATAGATGTAGAGGACTTAGCCCTCATCACAACCACACCTCCCCATGTGGAATCTCTTAGACTAATCAGCTAGAGATATAGAACTATATGTTAATTCAGGTATAACTCAGTATGTGTTATAATTAAGAAGGCATAATCACCTCCATGGATGGAACATTACTGTATATACTCAAATACAAACTAAGGAATATGTGACCCAAAAAAATCGATGATAAAATGGAGGTGGGGCATTGGCTTATACTTGGAATGTGATGTCAACATTTTCATTTCCAAAGCATAGTTTGTCCTGAACAGTTTGATTTCCATATTGAAGTCATCACTACCTGATAAAATGAAGAGAGACTTCTTCCTAGCAGGTGTAGCCTAAGTTTTTCTATATAGGCGCTCCACCTGGACATTGACTAATGGACTTTAAAAGAGGTGAGATGCTAATTACATGCAAATACTTTGACCCATTTGAATATATTCTGGTGACAGCACCCTACCAAACAACAACTTTATGGACACCTTGTCCCTGTCTCCAAAGTCATCTGAGAAAGAAGGATGCATTTTGCTGGACACTGCTGGAGAAGCAAGGAAGACATTTTTCAATGATGTTGTGACATTTCTGTTAGGGATTGGCCAACCATGTAAGAATTACCTCAACTAGCTTTGTCATGATACAATGTACACCAAATATCTTCCAAGAGTAATGGATGATTGAGCTAGCTGGAGGGAGCAAATCAGGAGTATCCATGCAACCATCAGGACTAATTGATGATGATGACTAAAATTAGTAATTATTTCATTACTCGGATAGTAATTTAACATATAGTTCTTACATAAAATAACTCCACATGTTTGAAAGGGCTTGCAAAGGCCATAACTACTACCTGTACTCCCCTTCCTAATTATTTTTAAAAAGAGACTATAAGTTGTACAGCAACTAATAAGGCCAATATTTGTTCATTGTTGGACATTAACTCTTTTGTTAGGATATTTCTAATGAAACAAACTATATGTTTTAAATATTTTTTAATAATAATCAACATTTTGGAAGGATTTAGTCATAAAACTAACGTCTTCATTATGAACAAAGATTCTTACATAAATTATAATGGAAGGGTTTTAGATAAATATAAATACTTTAAAATAAGCTGTTTTATATCATAGAATCAGAGGTGGTTTGGTATCAAAATAGTTAAATAGAATAGGAGTTAAGATTGCATTTTTCAACCAGTAATAACATTTCTTTCTTCCATTACAGGATTTTATCTCTTCATTGATGCAACCTTCTTGAAAAAGGAAGAGAAAACACATTTTATAAGTAGAATATTTCCTGCTCTTTATTCTGAGAAGCGGTGCTTTACCTTTTGGTATAGCATGAATGGTGATGGAATTGGTATCCTGAAAATATTGACTAAATTTGATACTGGTACAAATGTAACTATTTGGGAACTCAGTCGAAATCAAGGTAGTGAATGGCTTTATGGGCAGGCACCAATACAAGCTTATACACCATATCAGGTATTGGAAAATTTATAATATTTATTTCATCATTTAGCATCCACTCTGCACACTGGTGTGGATCAGATTGATTGTCATGATTCAAGATCAGACAGGTTGGAGCGATCTCATCTTACTTATATGCTCCATATTTGGCATGGTTACATCACCAGTCAACTTGGTCTTCTTCTTTGCCCACTTATTCATGACAGGGTCATTGGTGCAGAGTCCTCAAACATTCCCTCCAGCAGATCCTGACAGAAGCAACCATCTCCAACTGATCTGCCTGGATCCCCAAGCGAGACTCCAAGCTCATGGACGTTATCCAGCCATCTTGCTCAGGGTTTGCCCCAGGGTCTCCTACTGGGTGGTTTTGCCCATAAAATTTACCTAGCGATTCTTTCCTGAGACATTTGAAACAAGTGCCCATAGTGTTGGAGCTGTGATCTCTCAATTCAGAGAAGTAGCGGCTTTACCTGCAATTAAACTCTGATCTCTGAGCTACACACTTTATCAAGTAACATTACTCCAAAGACCCTTCAGAGAAATCCCATTTCGGCCGCTTGTATTCGCAATCATATTCTTTCGGTCATTACCCAAGATTCATGACCATAGGTAGGAGTTGGCATGTAAACCAAATCAAAGATAGTGTGTTTCGCTTTACACCTACCTCCCTTCTTATGATTACCAAATGCTGAAACTGGTGCAATACTGTACCAGCTCCTGCAATTCTTGCATTTAATTCAGCTTCCTGCCTTCCATATATAAATATATATATATATATATATATATATATATATATATATATATATATATATATATATATATATATATATATATATATATATATATATATATATATATATATATATTATATATATATGTATGTATATAATATATATATATATATATATATATATATATATATATATATATATATATTGCCAAGTATATTCTCGAAACACGCATCACCAACCAATAAATGTAATGAAGGAGTAACCAATCGTATAGCTCTACACCTCGACACTGAAGGGAACCTAAACATTGAGTGCTCACCCGGGTGAACCTACAGTAACTCCAAGTTACACTCCCTGGATATATATATATATATGTAGAGAGAGAGAGAGATAGATAAATATACACGGGTGTGTATGATTGTGTATAGAAGATTATATTAATAAAAAGAATTCCAACTTTGTCTGATTTACTCGTTTTATTTACAATCCTGTAAAATTTATAATGGTATTATAATGAAATAGTATGGTAGAATATTAAATGTTAAGTGTTAATTGAACAAGTACTTTCATGCTTTCGCAATCTTCAGTCAAGTTTGCAATTTTCAACAGTTGAAAATTGCAAGTTGAAAATTGCAAACTTGACTGCCACCACACATTATGAACCTGAAGATTGCAAAAGCATGAAAGTACTTGTTCAATTAACACTTAACATTTAATATTCTATCATACTATTTCATTATAATACCATTATAAATTTTAAAGGATTGTAAATAAAACGAGTAAATCAGACAAAGTTGGAATTCTTTTTATTAATATTTATATATATATATATATATATATATATATATATATATATATATATATATATATATATATATATATATATATACATATATATATAATATAAGAATAAAGGAACAAGGATTCAGTGTTGCAACATAACATATTACATATGTTTCACTATCGATCAGCTCAAGGAAAGACCTATTATAGATCGAACCTGACTCTGTAGTCGAAACATCGCCAGATATGTGATCTCGTCTCCGATTCTTTGAATTACAGAGTTAAGTTCGATCAATAATAGGTCATTCCTCAAGCTGATCGATAGTGAAACATATGTAATATGTTATTAAATATGTTATGATGCAACACAGAATCCTTGTTCCTTTATTCTTATAGTATTATACTCTGCTCTGTGTGAGCATCGAGTGCTCAACCTGCATACCCCCTACGGACGCATTTTTTCTTGCAACCATACAACTATATATATATGTGTATTATATATATATATATATATATATATATATATATATATATATATATATATATATATATATATATGTAAAAGGTAAACAGAAATAACAACACAATCGGTACAGTATATTTGGTGTTCATCAAGGCTCTGTCCTTAGCCCCCTCCTATTTATTATTGCCCTTCAGGCTATAACAGAGGAGTTCAAGACCGGCTGTCCATGGGAACTTCTATACGCAGATGATCTAACTCTCATAGCTGAATCGATGGCTGAACTAGAGAAGAAATTCCAAACATGGAAGCATGGCCTAGAATCAAAAGGCCTTAAAGTTAACTTGTCTAAAACTAAAGTTCTAGTATGTAGAAAGGAAAATAGGGTACAGGTACCCTCTGGGAAATGGCCATGCTCAGTGTGTAGGAAAGGAGTAGGCAGAAATTCCATATTATGTCCCAAATGCAAACTATGGGTAGATAAAAGATATAGTGGGATCACAGGTAAACTATCTAAGAACATAGATTTTATATGTGGCCGATGCTCAGGTGCAATAAGTAGCAAGTGCCCACAGGATACTAGCTCCTTCTATTGCCCAGATGGTTCTATAGAAATAGTGGACACCTTCTGTTACTTGGGTGACAAAATCAGCAGTGGTGGAGGGTGCTCTGAAAGTACAATAGCCAGAGTCAGAACGGGATTGAAAATGTTCAGAGAGCTTATACCACTATTGGCCACTAAAGGTTTCTCTCTAAAAATAAAAGGCAGATTGTATGATGCCTGCATACAAAGAGCAATGTTACATGGAAGTAAGACATGGGCTTTGTGTGCAGAGGATCTGTGCAGACTGGAGAGGAACGAAGCATGCATGCTCCGTTGGATGTGTAATAGTAATATACGTGAATGGCAGAGCATAATGAACTAAGTGAGAATTAGGAATAAGATGGATCAGATGCTGTTTACTCGAGAGAAGACTATGTTGGTATGGTCATATGATGCACATGAAAGACGACAGTTGTATAAAAAAGTGCAGGGCGATCAAAACTGATGGAAGTTACGGAGTAGGTAGACCCAGAAAACCTAGGACGATTTGATAGATTCCGACCTTACACACTTACACCTCTCTAAGACAATGTCACTGGACTGGGATCGTGCCTATGTACAAAGTGAAACCTACAGTAAGTAGGCACCTTTTAACCAAATATATACCCCATCTCACTGCCCCTACTCCCCCCCCCCCCGCCCCACTCCCACCAACACACCCTGTCTCTGTAAAGTTATGTTGGTACCACAACATCCAGTCCAAAATAAATGAGGTCGTGTAGGTGTCACGACAAAAATAAAAATAAAACACACAGTCAACGCTGTAATATGGACGTGTAGGTAACACGGTAAAAACCTTCCAGTCCACACTGTAAACGTGGTCGGTGTTAGAAAGGGTATCCAGCCATAGAAAACCTGCCAGATAGTCCTATAAGTAGGACAATTCCCCTCTAAACCCATGCTAGCGTGGAAGATACACATTAAATGATGATGATGATGATGATGATGATGATGATGATATATATATATATATATATATATATATATAAATATATATATATATATATATATATATATATATATATATATATATATATATATATATATATAGATATAACGAAGGAGGTGTGGTAAGGAACCAGATGGACCATAACGCACCAGAGTACTCAATACTTAGGGTAGTAGAGTAGGTAATAGGGAAATGTTTGACCCTGACGGCAGAGCTCAAGCCGTTTCGAAGGCTATTTCTGGACTAAAAAACATGTTTTTTAGTCCAGAAATATAGCCGTTGGAATGGCTTAAGCTCTGCCGTCGGGGTCAAACATTTCCCTATTTATATATATATATATCATCATCATCATCATCATCATCTTTTAACATCCATCTTCCACGCTTGCATTGGTTTGGACGGGAATTTTCGCACTTGAAAATCTTGAACCGTTAAGATCTTCTTCCTGGATATGTCAATATTTATAAAACCAACTTTGTATTTTATCTGATGAGTGCCTACCAAAGTTTTGGTACCCTTGAAATATATATAATAGAATAAATATGGTTTTATAAATATAGTTTCCATTTATTTAATATCATTGATATATATATATATATTTGTGACGGCACATGGCTGAGTGTTTAGAGAATTGCATTCGCAATCATGAGGTTGTGATTTTGATTCCCAGACCAGGTGATGCATTATGTCCTTGACCAAGACACTTTATTTCATGTTGCTCCTTCTGCCTGGAGTTGCAACCAACATGTAATATTAGCAACTGGAAAAACCAATGGAAACATTGTTTCCTTGGTCTGATTTGACAAGCTCCACCCCATGAGGTCTGGGATCTTATCAATCAAATATCAATATATATATATATATATATATATATATATATATATATCATCACTGCTTAACATCCATTTTGCCATACTAGCATGTGTTAGATGGGTTAATAAAAATAATAATTCTTTCTAAAATTGTCACAATATCAACAATCTTTTGTGGGTAAAAAGTTGATTCTATCAACTTCCAGTACTCTACTGGTACTTTATTTTATCAATCTTGAAAGGACGAAAGGCAAAGTTTACCCCAGAGTGTAAAGTGCTGGAAGAAATACTGTCCTACAATCTAATGATTCTGCCAATTCACCACCCTCATCCTTTGTACTAATAAAAGTTCTCCTTTTCTTGTTAGTGAAATCAAGTTTTTATTTTATTTCATCAGATAATTATAGAAGTAACACGAGGAAGATCGTTCGACGGAGATATTGCCATTGATGATATTTTATTCAAAGATTCTGATTGCTCTGGTAAGTTATATTAGCCTTTTTTAGGTTTGGTGTAGGTCAGCATTTTAGAAACTCTTTTAAATGTGACCTCCAGCATGTGATGCATCTTACATTGTGACCCATTTTTTCTTAATGTCACGACCAATTATATTTATTTTACAACCCACTAATGTGTTAGAACCCACAGTTTGAAAAACTCCGATCAAGGTCTACCATAACCTCAGATTATAGAATTGGATGTCATGCAGAGATATCCCTTTGAAAGAGGCATAAATTGATGGGAAGTTAACCACAATGTCTTCATCTGTCTCCGTATCTCACACACACTCTCCCCTCTTTCTCTCTCAGATAATGGAAAGTTAACTATAAACACTCTTTCTCTCTCTCTTACTGTTTCTCTTTCTCTCTGTTTGTCTCTCGCCTTTACCACAAACTTTCTCACTCTCAGTAGCGAAAATGAATTTATTTCTGGAAATATTTATATTTGTATCACTTTGAAGCAATCATTCTTCCATGAAGAATGATTGCTTAGTTGAAGTGATTAACCCTTTCATTCTATATTTCTAATGAAAGACTTTATTGATGATTTTGAAAATAATGAAGAATTTCAAGAGATCTAGTAATATAACTAACTTTCTCATTATTAAGTTGGTGTTTGGAACATAACTTAAAGAAGGTTCCCACATAAAATTATGATGGAAGGATTTTAGATAAATACAAACACTTTAAAACAAACAACCCTACATCACAGAACCAAGGGTGGTTTCAGGTGGTTAGATATTAAAGGATTTTTAACAGGTATTGGTTATTATTGTGGTCGCCACTTTAGCAGGGTGGTAGAATCAGTGGTCGTTACTTTAACAGGGTAGATGATTGAAGGTCGTTAGTTGCCAGTGTGGTAAGTGATAGTATCCTCGTTGGATTATCTTGTTGACATAGACGTGAGGGAAGGTCCCTCGATCTATTTACCATCTATTTACAATATTCCTTTCGTCAGGTCGCCAATTCCAGCAGCATGGATTATAGATGTTATTGAGACACGAGTAACATAATAACGATTTCAACGGCAGCAATTAGAGATGAAATGTCTGTTTATTTATATGTGGTGCAGTTACAGATAAAAAGAGGTTACAAAAGGGAATGTGCCATTGCGCCGTTAAGCCGGCGAGGCTAGGGGTGCAATTCTCACCGTTACATTATGCGTGTTGCTGGCTTGAAGTTTCCGGTACAAGAGAGAGATTCTTCAAATCTTCGCGGGGAATTTCTTCCTCAGGGCGCGTAGGGATACATCCTCTTCTACTGGCGCTGATTGGCTGAACTGAGCCAAATCACGCACAGAGAATGTATGTGAGCCCGCGGAATGTAGGTCACTACAGATTAAATGTACATTCTTCAATGCAAAGTTCACAAGATCTGTTCATATTTTGTTTTCTGTTTTTTAATTTGTTAGTGTCACCACATTTTGCAACTCCTAACGATTCCAATAGCGTCATTCCAACAGGAGAACCACCTACCAATACAGGTAAGTTACAAACAATTTAAACGATCAATTAATTTATCAAATGAAATAGATGGGAATAGAGCCAGTGATGAATGTTGTGAAGTCAAATTGAATTAGGTGGTTGAGTAATATGCTGAGGAAGGATGAAAGTGACAAGAAGAGAGAAATGGAGAGAGTGTGAAGGGGAGTGGAATAAAATGGTTGGGTCATGTGCTGAGGAAGGTTGAAAAGGATTGTGTGAAAGGAGTGGTGGAAAGAAATCTGGAAGGAAGTAGGGGAAGGGAGAAACTAAGAAAGACATTACTAAAGATGATGGAAAAGAAAATGAAAACCAGACAATAGGGCAAAAGGAAGAATCTTGTTATGGGAGCCACATTGTTGATCTCTTTTTAAGCAGGGAAAATGGCCGAAAAATGCTTGTTGTATCCAATAGAATAACTTTTGTCACATTTTTCACATTTTCAAATTAATTATTATTATATTAAAAATCATATAATTTATAAATTAACACAGTGCTGATTGTTATTCAGTGTTTGATGATTCTGTACCTTTTCACACGTCAACTTTATCTTTTCCTCACATGGGGAGGTGTGGGGTGATAAAATAAAGCACTAGTCAGGTACTGAGCTAAATTTAACTACTTATAAAGATTGAGCAGAAAATATCTGAAAAACAAAACCAGGTTTGCCAGTTCAAATGTGGAAAATGAAGTGGCAAATGAAGTGCCTAAATTAGAAACCATTATCTTCTTCTTCTTCTTCTTCTTCTTCTTTAAGGTGGTTGGGTTTTTTTTGGTGCCACAATAAAAAGCACCTAGTCCACACAGTAATGTGGTTGGTGCTAGGAAGGGCATCCAGCCGTAGAAACCAAGTCAAAATACAGATCCATATAAGCAAGATAGGTCAATGGAACTGACTTGTCTCAGCATCTTAGTCTTAGATTCTTCCGCGCCGTTCGGCGCATAGAGCAGTGAGTGCTCGCCAGCAGTCACGATCAGCGGCAACTTTTTCGAGACAATGCCTGGTGATGTTGACTGCCATCTGGTCCTTCCGGAATGTTCATCACCAGGTGATCCTTGGGCAATCCCGCCTCCGTTTACCGACAGGCGGAGTCCAGTCCATTGCTATTTTCGAATGCCGTTCATTTGGCAGATGCAGAATATGGCCAGCCAGATGGCACTGACGCTCTGTGACCACTCTCTGTAGCATCCACGACTCGGCTCTCCGCAGGATCTCCTCGTTTCACACTCGGTCGCACCAGGACATGAAGGATCTTTCGCAGGCACCGCTGGGGGAAAGCGTTCAGCCGTCTCTCTATTTTTGCCGTACTCTTCCAGGTCTCACTCGCATAAAGCACTGTCGGCAGCACGATGCTCTTGTACAGGCGGAGCTTGGTCTTGGTGCTAATGCATGAAGACGACCAGACTGGGCACAGCCGCGGGAAAACTGCAGCTCCTTTGCCGATCTGACAGTTGATGTCGAGCTCCGCGTTGCCGCTGCTTGTCAGGATGCTGCCCAGATAGGGGAAGTGATCGACTTCCTCAAGGTCCTGTTAGTTGACTCTGATCACTGGACCTGTGTTGCTGGCCGTTCTCATGACCTTGGTCTTTTTGGTGTTGATTCTCAGGCCGATCTTTTCCGCACTCTCTTGTAGGGGTGTTGTTGAGCCCTGTATGAAAACTCCAGTTGCTGCGTGCGGACCGAGTCCGGTGTGACGGAGTTCTTTGACATTGTCTCTGGAGTCAGACAGGGTTGTTCCTGCTGGCAGCCGATTTCATACTAAGGCGAAAGGATGAAGGACCCAGTCGAGGAATCCCATGGAGAGAGCAGTCAAGGCTGAGGGACCTGGCATTTGCCGATGACATCACTTTGATCGCTGAAAACAGTGCAGATCTTGTCTCAGCATGGAAAATGGATATCAAACAATGATGGCGATGATGATGATTATTAATAATCTAAATTTACATAAGTATCTATTATTTCTTTCAGAAAATACAAAACCATTCAATTGTACCTTTGATGCTGGTCTTTGTGGCTGGTCACAGGATCCAGATGATGATTTTAATTGGACAGGAATGAAAGGAGCAACCCCAAGCCCTCACACAGGTCCTAACTCTGATCATACTGGAAGTGAGTTATGTTATTTCATAGGTTTTAACATATTATTTAAAGGGTTGATAAATTAACAAAATCATGATAAAATACATCCAGTACACTCTGTTACATGGTCGTGCAGGTGCCATAATAAAATGCTCCTAGTACACTCTGTGATGATAAAATGCATGTAAAAGGCATTAAAAATAGTAGTATTAGTGCCATGATATGATATGCCCAGTACACTCTGTAAAGTGTCAATGATGGTGTGATAATACAATACACACAGTACATTCAGAAAAATGGTAATGTTGGTGCCATGATAAAATGCATAAAGTTCACTCAGTAAAATAGTTGGCATTAGAAAGGACATCCAACTGTAAAAACCTTGAAATATATGGAATGTATGAGCAAGATGTGGTTCCCCAACCTATTTAATCTCAGATGGTAACAACCCATCCAACTCTTGCTAACATGGAAGATTGACATAAAATGATGATGACAAACGGCTATCTTATTACTTGAGCAATTTGAAACCCCAAGGAAACACACACAAATTCAGAAACACTCATTAATTAAACACACTAATTAAAACTAATCTTTTTATTATTGTGAATAATGTTAGTTTAGGTAGCCAACATAGAAAGATGGCATGTTGGCAGTTGTTACGACATCAGAGAGAATTCTTTGCAATATTCATTCTGGCTCGCTGGCTTTGCGTTTAAATCCCACCATGGTCAACTTTGCTGCCTTTCACCCTTTCAAGGTTAATAACTAAAATACCAGACAAGTACTGAGGCTGGCTCTTCTTTCTCTCTCTCTCTCTAGCCTAATTGTTTCTTTTATTCTGCTCTTTCAGATAATGGTTATTATCTTTACATTGAAGCATCTAACCAACGCTATCACCAGAAAGCTCGATTGATGAGCCCCTTAGTTAAATCAGTTGGCATGGTGTGTATGAGTGTCTACTACTCCATGTATGGTAGTGACATCAAAGATTTTAATATCTATATCACTTCTGGGGGTAACACACCTCAACTAATATTTACCCGATCTGGATCAAGAGGAAGATATTGGTTTCAAGCTCAAATAAACTTCCAAACTAATTCTCCATTCAATGTAAGTGTAAAATTATTTTGAAATTTATTTCGGGGGGGTTACTGTATCTAGTCCAGGGTCTCCACTTTTGTAGTGCCATGATAAATTCACCAAATCTACCCTGAAAAGTGCTAATTCTGGTACCATAATAAAATGCATCCAATCCACTCTATAAAGTGTTAGTGCTAGTGTCACAATAAATTGCACCCAGTGCACTCTGTAAAGTGTTAGTTCTGGTGACATAATAAAATGCATCCAATCCATCCTGTAAAGTCTTAGTGTTAGTGCCACAATAAAGTTCCCCCAGTGCACTCAGTAAATTGTTAGTACTGGTGACACAATAAAATGCAGTCGGTACCATCTCTAAAGTGGTTATACTGGTTTCATGATAAAATGTCCTCAGTAAACACTGCAAAGCAGTATGTGTTAGGTAGGGCACACAACCATACAAACCATGACAAAATGGAACATAAGAGCAAGGTATGGTAATCTGACCTGACTAGCCACAGAATGTGTCAATCTATTCAATACATGCCTGCATTGAAAATGGACATAAAGCAGTGATGATGACCCCTTTGGATTAAATACATTTTTTCACCACTCATACTCTTTAGGACAAATACTGTATACATTTGGTACTAATACTGTGTGAAGGTGCATGGCTTAGTGGTTGGGGGTTCAGCTCACAACATTATGGGTGTGAGCTCAATTACCTGCAGCACATTGTGTCCTTAAGCAAGACTTTTTATTTCATGTTGTTCCAGTTCACCCAACAGGCAAAAATGAATTGTGCATGTAACTCAAAAGCCTTGTCATAAACTTTGTCATGATGAATCTCATTGAGAATTACATTATAGGTGCACATGTCAGTGGAATGTTCAGCCACATAGATGATAATTTAATGATCAGGCTATTCCATTGATCAAACAACTGGAACACTTGTCATCGGAAGCGACAGAGGTCCAGCAACACTCACTAATATTGTATAGAAATGGTACTAATGCTTTATATAAAGGGTACTAATATTGTATAGAAATGGTACTAATGTTTTATAGAAATGGTACTAATGCTTTATAGAAATGGTACTAATGCTTTATAGAAATGGTACTAATGCTTTATAGAAATGGTACTAATGCTTTATAGAAATGGTACTAATGCTTTATAGAAATGGTACTAATACTTTATAGAAACAGTACTAATATAAATAAAATTACAAATATGTTTTAAATATATACATAAATAACATTAGAAATAACATTACAAATGCCTAAATAACATTATAAATTGCTCACAATTTGTTCAGAAGAACATTACAAATTTAATGCTGTTGATAAACTCAAATATAAATGCATAAAAGAGAGAAGAAAAAATGTTGTATAGAAATAGTACCAATACTGTATAGAAATGGTACTAATGCATTGATAAAATGGTACCAAAACTTTATAGAAATGATGCTGATAC
The DNA here is from genome assembly GCA_964016885.1 of Eledone cirrhosa. Classification (NCBI taxonomy): domain Eukaryota; kingdom Metazoa; phylum Mollusca; class Cephalopoda; order Octopoda; family Eledonidae; genus Eledone; species Eledone cirrhosa. The sequence goes on from OZ024740.1 coordinate 363,525,664, forward strand.
TTTATAGAAATGGTGTTGATACTTTATAGAAATATTACTAATGTTGTATAGAATTGTTACTCACTGTATAGACATGGTACTAATACTGTATAGGAATCTGATGGATGTGAGTGTTTATTTTCACACAATGAGATGTTGATTGCTTATTTTCATAACAGGGGATGGGTGTGATGGCTTATTTTCACTCAATTAGGCTTAGCTGTCCTCTTACCAGATCTGCATCTGGAAGGAGGTTTCTTGGGTGTTTTAATGATAAACGGTTCCAGTCTTATCATGTTGTTGCTGTTATAACTTGAACCTAGATATACTTAATGACCTTCTATGAGGTTGTAAGCCATAGGAGGTTTCTAAAGTCTGTTAAAGATTGTGGCTCCAGTTTATACTATTTATTCTCTTAGACATTTCAAATATAAAAATCATGAATATACTTTAACTCTTTTGATACCAAACTTCTTGAAACTATCCCTGGTTCTTTGATACAAAACTTCATATTTTCATGTGTTTCTTTCATCTAAAGTTAAGTAAGAATATTTTTTCAAATTATATTCGAAACACCAGATAAATAAGCAAGTTTTTCTAAATCCTCCAAATTTTTGTTTATTTTCAAATTTATTTTAAAACCATAAACAGTGTCTTTCATTAAAAATATGATAATGAAAGGATTAAGAGTCCAAGAAGCTTTAACTTTCTTGCAAGAAAACAATTTGTGATTTTATCAATGTTCTAGTTATTTATATTTGTGTAAATAAAGAAAATTCTCTAGTAATTTTGCATGTGTATGTATCTATACATGTATGTATGTGAGTGTATAAATCTGTGTATCAATGCATGTGTGTGTGGATGTCTATATAGGTTAGTATGTGTAGTTGTGTCTATGCATATGAGTGTGTCTGTGAGTGTGCAAGAGAGAGAGCATGCACATGAAGGCCCAGTCATTTGTATGCCAAAATAGTTTTTAACTCTTTTGTCACCCTATTTCTAATGAAATGCAAATCATTTCAGTTAATTAATGAATGATTTTGAGGGATGTATTACAATTATTAATTATTTCATTACTTAACATATGGTTCTTTTATAAAATTATGTTGGATGATATTAATTTAAATAGGAACCCTTTGAAACGAGTGATTTTTATTTGTAGAACCAGAGCTGGTTTTGATTGAGTTGGTATCAAAAGGATTAATAAACAGAAAATAAACTAGGATGTTTGTGAACAATTAGCTAAATTAAGTATTATTTATAAAAATGCTTTAATTAATTATTTCTTTCCTCATGTTTGGAACAGGTTATTTTAGAAGCAGTCCGAGGCAAAGGACCCGAGGGTGATATTGCTATTGATGATGTAACAATACATGAAGGTCTTTGTTCAAGACGTAAGTGAGATTACATATTTAATAAGAATATCTAAAATAGAGGATAGAATGTTTTGAAGTATTTTCTGGAGAGAAATGGGTTCTGCCAGATTTTTAAAAAATGTTCAAAACATGCCATATGCCATGACAGATTCATTACAACTCCATCAGGAGTTAAATATCCACATACATAATACAAACCAGTATAACATGACCCCTATTTTAGAAGGTTAAAAACAAGAAAAAATTACATCCTTGTGTATAATATGAACCTTGAGTACAGCCAAGTCTATGTTAATGTTTTTATATACCTGTACCATGTTATCTATCAAAATCTTGATTTTACACACAAATTTCACTACAATATTCAGTTTTAGACTGGGTACCATATATCAAGAAATTGTAGCAAATAACAAATTTACAGTACGAGAATTATTATACTATTATTCGAGCAGGAAAATAGTATATATTTTAACAATAATTACGTCTTAGTTATAACAATAATTGTTTCTACTTTTGGCACAAGGCCAGCAATTACCCCAGTGCATTACTGGTACTTTATTTTATCGACCCCGTAAGGATGAAAGGCAAAGTTAACCTCGGCGGGATTTGAACTCAGAATGGCAAGGACAGTTGTAACAATAATGTTATTAAAACATAACAGATACGATTAAGTCCCTTTATTAATTTATTTTATCAAATATATTTAAGCACAGTAAAAATTTCTGAAAATGCATACTCATGTGTTATATAACAATCAGAACCTGCTTTGCTCTTAAATTTAGTTCAAAATTTCTTTTATCATATTTTTGTTATTTTCCCAATAAAAGGAATTTATTTGTTTTAAATATATACATAAATTACATTACAAATTGCTCAGAATTCTTTTAGAATGAAAATATAAACACAAATATAAACACATATAACAAATACAATTAACTATTGCTAGGAACCACACAAATACAATACACCAGAATATATGACCAGAGTGGGAGAAAGAAAAACAAAAATGACTATCAATTCACCACCACGTCTGACAAAGGTGTAATGGAATATTTTGAGGCAAGCCAATATGCTCACAGCATTACCATGGGTAATGATGAGGCTAAGGCACTGAAATAACCAGGCACCCTCACAGGCATCACCGACACCTCAGTGAGGTAAGCAACCAATGATGACAAGAGTCTCATTGTCAGCGGCTGAACTCCACCAAACGTCTTGAATGCCACAGGCTGGAAAAAATAATTGTTTGATAGATCCTGGTATTTTTGGATTTTATTCCATTCAGCAATGGAAGAGTGGTCCTCACATTTACCACAGCATCCATGATGTGGGAGGGAACAAAAGAGTCATTGACTGTGGCATCCCGAATGAGACATGAGAAAATACAGTACAAAATAGGGCAACATTTACCAAACGAGTATTATTATTATTATTTGCTTCTGATCTTATTTCAGAGTCAACTATTGGACTTGGTAAATTTTTTAATTTTGAAAATGAAAACGAATTAATTCAAGAAAAAAACAATGATTTTGATTGGTACTTAGGCTCAGGAAGTTCATCACGATTCTCCTCTCATCCTCGCAAGGATCATACTTATAAAACTTCAAGAGGTAATTGACATTTCTAATCATTTTTATGACAAACTTTATTTGTTAACTAGCTGACTCCTTGGAAATTATTGGTTTAGTTAGAAACAACCACCAAGTATTAAAGATCAATATGACATCATTTGAAATGTTATATATATATATATATTTTTTTTTAAAGGAGTTTTATGAAATATATATTTGATAGAACTCCTTTTTTAAAAAAAGGTTTTTCTTCTCTTTTTTGCCAATAACGCCACTTTGACGGATTAAAGAAAAAAAGAAAAAAGATTCTTTAAATATATTTCGATGCTGTTTCCATTCTTACTTTTTTACTATAACCTCTGTTTTGTATAGAACCTTGTCTCCTTTTCATATTTCATATATATATATATATATACTAATCAACATAGATATTAGGTTCAAGCACTCAACATCGTCTGTATCCATCCAATTCCAAAGAAAGACCTCATTATGCTCATAGATTCCTTATTTCACATGGTTTCTGGATGTTATTCCTAATGCCAAACAGGTTACACGGCTTACTGAATACATTTTATAATGGCACCAGCAGTACCACTTTACATAATGTACTGAGTATAATCTAGTGTGGCACCAGTACTACCATTTTACAGAGTGTACTGTATGAATTTATGTACCATGCTTCTCCCAATCCATAGAAAATATGTTTCTACATTTCTTATTGTAGGTCATTATATGTATCTAAAGAGCACCTCTAGAGTGAATCCCGGAAATAAGGCAATCCTGAGTACACCAATTTATTTCAGTAACAAATTAACAGTTTGTGTTACATTTTGGTATTTCATGTATGGGAACTCTTCTGGTACCCTAAGGGTCCAATATCTAAGTGAACAAGATCAGTTTAAATCACCAAAATTATTGTGGATGAGGAAAGGTAAGAAAATCATTCTTTTAACCTTTTCATTACTATATTTCTAATGAAAAATACTACCTATGATTTTTAATTAATTTTGAAAATAATCAAGAAGGATTTAGTATCATAACAAACATTTTCATGAGAAGCTTGTGTTTGGAACATAAAATGTTCTTACATAAAATTATTTTGGAATGATTAATCTCTTGAAGGCTTAGCTCACAAGAGCAATTAAAGAGCTTAAATGTGACAAGACCACAGTAGAAGACGAAAGCTGGCAGAGATGTTAAAAGCCTTAAATAGAGAAGGTATTCTTTCACAGACTCATGTGTGCTGAGTGGCCTGGATCTTTGGAAATACACCTAAGTAATTGCAATCAGGTGTGATGATCCCAATTTTCAAAAAGGGAGACAAAAGAGATTGTTCCAATTATAGAGGAATCTCCTTGTTAAGCTTTCTCAGTAAATTCTATGCTAATTGTCCAGCAAAGAGATGTAGGGAGATTGTCAAGTCCAAGCTAGCTGATGAATAGTGCAGTTTTCATCCCCAACGTAGCACAATGAACCAAACATTCACACTGCAGCAGTCTTTGAGAATCGTGGGAGTATTATCAAGAAGTATATTCTAGTTTTGTAGAACTAAAAAAAGGCATATGACTGCATTCCTTGAGACCTGCTGTGGAAGGTTCTGCAGGAGTATGGGATCGATGGTGAGCTTCTTGTTGCCCTGATGTCTCTATATGAATGTCTGAGTATTTGTGTTTGGATAAATTATGCTAAATTGAAATCTTTCAATATGGGAATCAGACTCCCCCAAGAGTCTGTACTGTCACCTCTCCTGTTCATTATTTTCATGAACAGGATTGACATACACAGCAGGGCTGGAAGTGGGATCATGACTGGCAGGTGTAAAACCAGTTGTCTGGAATTTGCAGATGACATGGTATTACTTAACTCGACAGTAGATGATCTCCAACTTAATAGGTTTGATGCTGAGAGCTGCATGGCTGAAATGAAAATCAGTGCTGTGAAAACTGAGACACATGTCCTATCAAGGAAGCCTGTGCAGTGCACTCTACATCATCATCATCATCATCATCACCGTTTTACGTCCGTTCTTCCATGCTAGCATGGGTTAGACGGATACATGTGAATGGCATTCCACTGAAGCTGGTGGAGAAGTTTAAGTATCTCATGTGTGTGTTCATGAGTAGTGGAAGACAGGAGGTTGAATTAAGTGCAAGAATTGCAGGAGCAGGTGCAGTAATGCATCAGTTTTAGCATTTGGTATTCAGAAGAAGGGTTGAAGGTGTAAAAACAAACTTGCTTGCTTCAAATCGGTATTTGTGCTAACCCTTACCTATGGTCATCAATCTTGGGTAATGACCAAAAGAATATGATCACAAATACAAGCGGCCAAAATGGGCTTCCTACAAAGGGTCTTTGGAGTAATATTACTTGATAACATAGCTCGGAAATTAGAGAGTTACTCCAGGTAGAGCTGCTGCTTCTTCTCAAAATTGAGAGAATACTATGGGCATGTGGTTAGAATGTTTCAGAAAAGAATCACGGCACAGATTTTACAGACAAAATCAACTGATAGGGGTAGACCCTGAGTAAGATAGTTGGATAACATCCATGAGCTTGGCAGGTCTCGCTTGGGGATCCAGCCAGATCAGTTAGAGATGGTTTCTTCGGATAGGAGCCACTGGAAGTAGTGTTTTAGGACTCTGCCCCATGACCCTCTCAGGAATTAGTGGACGAAGATGATGTTTAAATTTAAAAAGATCCACATCCTCCCTGTAATGGTGGTCATGTTGGGAACACAGCAAAGAATCATCCAGTCCAGCCTGTAGAGTGGTCATGCTAGTGACAGGACAAAAAAGAACCTGTCTACCCTGCAGATGGTCATGCTGGTGCTACAATGTAAGAGCACACAGTCCACCCTCTTAGATGGTTGTTTTGGTGTTACAATAAAAAAAACACCCAATCCACACTGTAGTGTGGTTGGTGTTAGGAAGGCTATCCAGCTGCTGAAACCAATCCAGAAAGTGTTCCGTATAAGCAAGACATGATCACCTGACCTGAATTATCTCATAATTTGACTGCCCATCTAACCCATGCAAAGGCTGGAAATAGATGTCAAATGATGATTATGATGATGATGAAATACTTTATGACAGCTGTGTATTGCAGAACCATGGTTGGTTTGCGACAATTTGGTATAAGATGGGTTAAGCTCTTTGTTACAATATTTCTAATGAAAACACTGTCAATGATTTTCAGTTAATTTTGAAACTAATCAAGAATTTGAAAGATTTTATTAATATAATGAACTTTCTCATTATTTGTTTGGTTTTAGAGCATAATATAACAAAGGTGCTTACATGAAATTACAACTAAAGGGTTTTAGATCAATATAACACTTTAACTCTTTTGTTCCTATATTTCTAATGAAATAGATTGTTTATGACTTAATTTGGAAGGATTTATTAAAATAACTAACTCTCTTATTAAACCTGTGTTTGGAACATAATTTAATCAATGTTCTTCCATAAATTGTGAATGAAAACTTTTAGATAAATATAAATACATTAAAATAAATAGCTTAGTATTGTAGAACAAAGAGTGGTTTCAGGCAATTTGGAATCAAAATGTTTAAATGTTAAATCCAATCAATAATGACAACTAGATTTCAATGATAATACCTTTGTCAATGGTTTCTTTTTCAGACAATCAAGGCAATGAATGGAATGAAGCTAATATTAATATTGAAGACCATGCTGATCAACATATCAAGATTGAATTTGTTGGTATTGCTGGTCCTGGTTACTCTCTAAATGTTGCCATTGATGATGTTTTAATATCAAACAAAGCTTGCACTGTCAAAAAAGGTTTGAATACATCATATACTATCTAATTTCAACATTTTCTTTTAACTCTTAATGTCCTGTAACACATGAAACTACATTCTTGAAAAGAATAAAACAGCTCTATGACTGCACCACTTTAGAAAGTAAAGTCTTTACTCTAATATTGCAAATGTTCACAACAATCTATCCCATAGTAAAAATATTACAAATATTTGAATTATCAAACCTGCTTTTAAACATTTTCTGCTCAATAATTATAGGACATTAAGTGTTAATAAAGAAGGAGAATTACTGCTAATCATTTCTACTCCTGATTAAAAGGTTGACAGTTCATCTCCTCTTCCTAGCACTGCTTTCTATCCCTGGCAAATACATATGACATTCAATTAGTCAATCAACCTTGCTATAAATGGGCTCCATTGACATGTACAATTCAATATTGTAGACAGTGATGATACTGTAAAATTGAAAAGTATTTCATTAGCTTGTTACATATCAACATCATCATCATTATTTTAGATTTATTTTCCATGAAGCTAAACAACCTGAAGCTAAACAAGTCAAAGGACCATATCTTGTATGAACAAGATATGGTCCTTTGACCATATCTTTGACCAGCACTACCATTTTACAGAGTGTACTAAGTACATTTTATCATGGCACCAGCACTACCACTTTACAGAGTGTACTGGGTACATTTTATCATAGCTCTAGCACTACTACTGTAGAGAGTGTACTGGGTACACTTTATTGTGGCACCAGTACTACCACTTCAGAGAGTGTACTGGGTGAACATGAGTGTACATGCCACAAACACTAGATAGATTGTCAAGAGTAGATAGTTAAGAAGTTTGCTTTGCAAACATTAGTTTCAATCCCAGGTTCAATCCCACTGTGTGGCATCATGTGCATATGTTATTTACCATAGCCTTGGATAAAACTCTGCCTTGAGAGTGATTAGTATTAGGTAAACAAAAACTGTTTAGAAGCTGTAATACAAATAGCCAACCTCATCACACACTATCATGCTTAATCTCCCTGAGAATTACAGTAAGAATACATGTGCCTATGGAGTGATCAACAACTTACACATACATTTCATGAGGAGGTTATTCTGTTGATCAAACAACAAACAACTGGAACTTTCGTTGTCAAAATTGTATTGGATAATTGCATCTTCGAAAATTTCGCTGTTCAATTCCACCAAAAGCCCCAAATCCCTTCATACGTTTTTTATCCTTTCACATAGATTTAATAAATTTGTTTATATTTATTTCAACTTTTGGTTCACTTGTCTTTAAATTGAAACCACCAATCTGATGTTGATTGTCAACTAATTCAGTCAAATGGAATAGCTTCAAGTAATTCCTGTATTAAATAAAACAAATCAGTAACTGGATTCTTATTCACTTTTAACTCATGGGCTATATGATAATATAAATACCCTATTGGCCACATGTACATAAATCATGTAAATGGTGTTATGGAAAGGAGACTATTTTCAAAAATGGATCTTTTACAGAAGGATTGACAGTGATTATGTTTTGAACAGTACCACCATTTTCCTATTAACTCCCATTTGTTTAGCTAATGACTGTACATGGCTCCCCACAAATGACACACACATAATAGAATAGCTTATAAGCTTATATTATACCAAACATATAATTGTTACATCATTTCTGGAAGTTTGTTGAAATAAATCACAGATTGTCCAAAACTCTTGAATAATTCTTTCATTATCAACGATGCCTGTGCATACAAATATGGGATTTGATCAAAATTTAATGATCATATCAAATATATTTCAAACATTAAATCACAATTTAATTTAAATTTTTTCTTTTTCTTTTCAGATGAGTGTCATTTTGAAAATGGCAAATGTGAATGGCAAAATAAAAATACAGGTGATTTTGATTGGGTAATAGGATCAGGGAAATATACAACTCTTTATGGACCATCAAAGGATCATACATTTTTAACAGCAGCAGGTAGGCATTTCATCATTATAATAAATTTATACTTATTTTCCATGGTGGTATGGATCGGATGGATTGACAAGAGTGACTTCATTTTGTTCATATTTTCTATATATAATAGTTTCTACAGCTGAATGTCTTTTCTAATGCAAACCAGTTTACAGAGTGAATTGGGGCATGTATTGTGACATCAAGTATCTCACTTTACAGTTGAATGGGTAGATTTTCTTATATTACAAGTTGCAGAAGATACATTTTATCATGGCACTGGCACTAGAGAGGTATGCTTGGGCTACTTATATAATAATGAGAATAATGATAATAATAATAATAATAATAATAATAATAATAATAATAATGATTTCTTAATAACAAGGGTTTACATAAAGTAGACATTAAGGACAGTGCAGGACAATACAGGACGGTACAAAAGGGCATTTCTGCATGTAAAAAAAAGCAAGAAACAGAGGATGTAATAATAGAACAATGAAAACATTCCCCAATAGGGGGGAGACTTCCGAGGGACATTTGTGGAGAAAGCCCATTAAAAGGCCACAGTGACCCTGACCACCAGGGCAAGTGCCCTCTCCCAGTTTTCCACCTTTAATTTACAGACACATACTCAGAGTAGGCCCATTCACTCGGGCCATTCTTGCTTCTCTCACCCATCTTTCAACAAAATGCTGGGAAGAGAGCACTTCCCTCTCTACCCTGCCTTTCCTTTTCAAATGAAATTTGAAAAAGTCAATCAGGGCATCACCGAAGAGGTAAGTGCTCATCTTCAGCCCTTTCAAACATGTCCACCATACTATCTCTTTCGCCATGGCCACCAGACAGATAAAAACTGCCTGCCCTTCCTGGGTAAAGGAAGAGGGCGGGGCAATCCTCACGATGGACTCAGCTGGTAGCTGGATCCGTCCTACATGCGACAGCAGGTGTTCAACATAAACCCACAAGTCAGCAATTCTCGGACACTGGACGAGTGCGTGCAGGACGGTTTCGTCGCCCAGCGCGCATCTCGGACATGCCTGGCTGACAGCACCTCCATGCCTGTAGAGTTTATCCCGAACTGGCAAAGCTCCTCGGTAGCACTGCTAGGCCAGGGATTTCTGGAAGTTGTCCATAGGTCCGGCCCAAAAGTTCTTCCGAAGAGATTGGCTAGTTGATTTTTGTCGAGGCCTAGAGTTTCCCCAAGTACGTCGTCACTTTTCCCCTCCACTAATCCTCTATAGAACGCCGAGGTGGAGTTTCCACCGATCACATTGACCGATTGGTCGAGGGCTGTGAACGCCTGAAGACATTCCAGTCTCCAAGCGCTCCCTCTTGGTCTTCGCTTGACCCAGGACTGCAGCTCCGCCAAGGACACGAGCTGGGAAAAGACGCATCTAGTAAACAGCGACCACACCTGATCACCGTCGAGGAAGAGGTAGAGATGTCGTAGCCTGAGCGCGTGTCTGCGCATCATCAGTCACGGAATGCCCAGCCCTCCACGTAGCGGGTGTTGACAACAGATGGACCGCCTGACCATCGGAGCGCGTCCCTTCCACAAAAAGCGAAAGAGCAAACACTCCAGTGCAGTCAGGCGGGGCTTAGGAAAAGGTACGACAGTCAGGCGGTAGTAGATGACGGACGCGATATACGCGTTAGCCACCTCCGCTCGACCTTTCAGGCATAGCATTCTCTCCGCCCATTTCTGGGTGAGAGAAGCCATCCTGCTCGTCACCTCATCCGAGTTTTTGTCCGTCTGGAGGTCCGGTCTGAACTAGACCGCTAGCAATTTAACCAGCCCGTCCATCCAGCGTCCGACGATGCTGTTGGACGGCATGGACCTGCCTCTCCAGGAGCTGAGCTGCAGGCCCACTGACTTTTCCTGGTTGATCATTGCTCCTGTCACCGCTTCGTATTCTCTTAGTGTAGTGCCGATCGCCTCGATGTGTTTGGCGTTCGACACCACTACGGTGACATCGTCCGCATATGCCGACATGGTTCTTCCGCATCCTAGTTCGCGCGGGACGCCCCTCAACATCTCCAGTTCGTGCAGTAATGGCTCAAGAGTCAATACGTACAAGAGGGACAAGAGGGGACATCCTTGGCGGACCGAGCGCATGATGTTGAACGGTTCCGAAAGGTGACCGTTCACTCTCACCACAGAGCAGATGTCACTGTGCATGGCAGCGATCCAGCCTCTGAAGATGGGCCCAAAGCCAGACGCCTTCAGGACTGCCGCTAGATAACGATGGTCAACCCTATCGAAAGCTTTCGACTGATCTAAATTGATCAAGGACCCACCCGTGCCAGGTTCCCTAGCTACCCTCTCTACGATGTATCGCATGAGGTGGAGGATGTCGTGGATGGATCTGTCGGGAATGGCGCATGTCTGCGCCTCTCCCACCAGACCACCAACGACAAGCGCCAACCTCTTTGCTAGCACCTTGGCCAAAATCTAAGGTGCTAGCAAAGAGGTTGTCATGAATGGATCTGTTTGGAATGTCGCCTCTCCCACCAGACCACCAACAACAAGCGCCAACCTCTTTGCTAGGACATTGGCAAAAATCTTGAACTCTGTGTTTAGCAGAGTTATGGGCCGGAAATTATCTATGTTATCCCCCTTGTTCGGATCCTTTCTCAGCAGCGCCACCGCTCCTCGGCTCACAGAGCTGGGAATTCTCCCCTTCTGTTGCCATTTGCAATAGAGACCCGCCAAGAGACCTCCAAACAAATCGGGCATCTGTACGTAAAGTCCATAGGGCAGACTATCCAAACCAGGCGATTTACCCCTTGTGCAGCCAGTCAATAATAATAATAATAATAATAATAATAATAATTGTTTCTACTTTAGGCACAAGGCCAGCAATTACCCAGTGCATTACTGGTACTTTATTTTATCGACCCCATAAGGATGAAAGGCAAAGTCAACCACGGCGAGATTTGAACTCAGATCGTAAAGGGACGTAACTATGCTGGAAAGCATGGCGTCCGACCCTCTACCGATACTGCCAATCCACTTCAGAAACAATAATTGTTTCTACTTTTGGCACAAGGCCAGCAATTACCCAGTACATTACTGGTACTTTATTTTATCGACTCCCGTAAGGATGAAAGGCAAAGTTAACCTCGGCGGGATTTGAACTCAGATCATAAAGGGACGAAACAATAATGAAAGAAAATAGAAATGATAATAATAATAATAATGATTTCTTTATTGGCCACAAGGGCTGACATCAAGAAAAACATTACAGACGGCACAGGACGGTACAGGACGGTACGATGTGGGTTTTGTGCATGTAAAGATTTTTATTATTTATATAAGAAATGGAAAAAAAAAGACAGAAATATATATATATATAAACAATAAAAATGAAAATTTAAACAATGAAAAATTCCCCAATAGGGGGAAACCTCCGAGGGTTACTCGTCGCAAAAACCACACAAAAGACCACCAGGGCAAGCAATGCTTTCTTTATTAACCATAATGGTTGACATATAGTATAACATTAAGGACAACACAGGACAGTACAGGACTGTACAAATGAGCATTTCTGCGTGTAAAAAACAAAAGCAGAGTATGTGACAAAAAAAGAAACAATGAAAAATTCCCCAATATGGGGGAGACTTCCGAGGGTCGCTCGTGGAGAAAGCTCACAAAAAAGCCACGGTTACCCTGACCGCTAGGGCAAGCGCCCTCTTCCAGTTTTCCTCCTATGATGCTACAGACACACGCTCAGGGTAGGCCCATTCACACGGGCCATTCTTGCCTCTCTCACCCACCTTTCAACAAACAGATTTCTCCACCCTGAAAATGTTAATGAGGGCATCAACGAAGAGGAAACTACCCATCTTCAACCCTTTCAGACATGTCCGCCATACGATCTCTTTTACCATGGCCACCAGTCAGATAAAAACTGCCTGCCCTTCCTGGCTAAAGGAAGGTGGCGGGGCAATTCTCACGATGGACTTAACTGATAGCCGGATCCATTCTACACATGACAGCAGCTGTTTGACATAAGCCCACAAGTCACCAATGCTCGGATACAGGACGAGTGCATGCAGGAAGGTTCCATCGACCTGCGCGCATCTCGGACAGGCAAGGTTGACAGCACTTCAATGTCTGTAGAGTTTAGGGACTGGGGTCCCTATCATTCCACTGAAAAGTGGTCGTGGAGGTGCCACGACAAAAAAGAAACACCCAGCCCACACTGTAAAGTGGATGTGTAGGCGCCATGGAAAACAGAAAGCACCCAACACTCACTGTAAATGAGGTTGGTGTTAGGAAGGGCATCCAGCTGTAGAAATCAAGCCAGAATCAGTTCCCGTCCCACCCTTGCAAGCAGGGAAAAGCAGACGTAAAATGATGAAGATGAAGATGATGATAGTCCATGGGCCCCTGCCAGAAAGTTCTCCCGAAGAGATTGACTAGTTGGTTTTCGTCGACGGACGTCTCCCCAAGGACGTTGTCGCTCTTTCCCTCAACTAACACTCTATAGAACGCCAAGGTAGAGTTTACATCGATCGTATTGCCCGACTGGTCGAGGGCTGTAAGCGCCTGAAGACATTCCAGTTTCCAAGCATTTCCTCTTGGTCTTCGCTTGACCCAGGACTGCAGCTCTGTCAAGGAGATGCACTGGGGAAGCATGCGTCTAGCAAAGGGTGACCACATCTGATCACCTTCAAAGAAGAGGTGGAGATGCCATAGCCTGAGCGCATGTCTGCGCATCATCAGCCATGGCACGCCCAGTCCTCCACGTAGCGGGTGTTGACAGCAGGTGGACCGCCTGACCATTGGAGCACGTCCCTTCCACAAAAAGCGAAAGAGCAAATGCTCCAGCACAGTCATGCAAGGCTTATGACAAGGCATGATGGTCAGGCAGTAGTAGATGACGGACACGATGTACACGTTCGCCACCTCTGCTCGACCTTTCAGGGATAGCTTCCTCTCAGCCCATTTCTGAGTGAGAGAAGCCACCTTGCTCATCACCTTGTCCCAGTTTTTGTCCGTCTGGAGGTCGGGACCGAACCAGACCCCTAGCAATTTAACTGGTCCTTCCGTCCAGCACCTGACGACGATGTTGGATGGCATGGACCTGCCTCTCCAGCTGCCGAGGTGCAAGCTCACCAACTTTTCCTGGTTGATCATTGCTCCTGTTACCCCCTCGTATCCTCTTAGTGTGGTGTCGATTGCCTCAATGTGTTTGGCGTTTGACACCACTATGGTGACATCGTCTGCATATGCTGACATGGTTCTTCTGCATCCTAGTTCTCGTGGTAACCTCCTCAACGTCTCCAGTTTGTGCAGTAATGGCTCAAGAGTCAATACGTACAAGAGAGACGAGAGAGGACATCCTTGGCGGACCGAGCGCATGATGTTGAATGGTTCCGAAAGGTGACCGTTCACTCTCACCACAGAGCAGATGTCACTGTGCATTGCAGCAATCAAGCCTCTGATGACAGGCCCAAAGCTAGCTGCTCTCAGGACTGCCGCCAGATAACGATGGTCGACCCTATCGAAAGCTTTCGACTGATCTAAATTGATCAAGGACTCACCCATGCCAGGTTCTCTAGCTACCCTCTCTACGATGTATCGCATGAGATAGAGGTTGTCGTGGATGGATCTGTTTGGAATAGCGTGTGTTTGCACCTCTCCCACCAGACTACCAACAACAAGCGCCAACCTCGTTGCTAGCACCTTAGCCAAAATCTTGAAGTCTGTGTTATGGACCTGAAATTATCTATGTTATCCCCCTTGTTCAGACCCTTTCTCAGCAGTACCACCACTCCTCGGCTCAGAGAGCTGAGAATTCTTCTGTTCTGCTGGCAGTTGCAGTAGACATCCGCCAAGAGGTCTTCGAACAAGTCGGGCATATGTGCGTAAAGTTCGTAGGGCAGACCATCCAAACCAGGCGATTTGCCCATTGTGCAGCTAGTCATTGCCTCCTGTACTTCAGCAGCTGTTATCGGCCTTTCACAACACTCCGCCTCAGTAGCTGAGAGCCGCGGCAGTCCATTGAGGTAGGCACTAGAGTCCATCACATGATGCGGTCTGCCACTGCCCCCGAACAGCTGAGCAAAGTGCTGCTGAAAAGCCATACACATCTGCCTGAGATCGAGTATCATACGCCTGTCATGGTCCGCCAAAGACCGGATTGTGGCTTTGTTTCCACGTACCCTAGCTCTGACGATGCAGCCTTCATGCATTGCATTGAAAAATTGGTCGAGAGCCAATTTCACCACAAGCACGTCGGTCGCAATACCTTTACTAAGCGCCTCGTCTAATTTGCTAACTAGATCTCCCTCTGCTCTATTTTTCTCTATTACTAACGCTTTACTAAACCTAATGGACTCTATTCTAATCGCTCTTTTCGGGGCAAACCACCATTTGTTGTTGACGATGGCCCCTGTCAACGCCTGCTTAACTAATTCGCTAATCTGGTCTCTGTAAGCTTTGCGCGTTGTTAACAACGCGTTTAATTTTCAATAACCGGGTCCCTGTCTATGAAGCCTATCTAAGTCAACCTCACAGATCACGAATTTGTGGTCTGTGTAGTTGACTATCTTGAATTGTGGACAGCCTATACTAGACCTATCTATTTCCCTACAAAATACCCTATCTAGATATGATCTGGATGACCCGATGCGGTTTGATCAAGTCCACATTGGCAAATTCGGGAAAACCCACCGGTACCTGTCAGACAGTAGAAAACATCTGAGCAAGTTTGCGAGGCTTTTATACCCTCCTCCCCTATCCGCTAATCCCACACAGTCCCAGAGTGCATCTAAGATCTTGTTCCAGTAACCCACTAACACTAAAGAGTGGGACATTCCAAGAAAGGTCTCCAGACGCCGGAAGTAATCAGGCAGTCCTGCTTCTGTTGGGGCATAGACGGCCACTAACCTGAAAGCTTGCCCTGGTCATATCCAGCACCACCAACTTACCTTCTGGGTCCAAGAAGACGGCTCGTATCTCGAGATCCAGACTTCTCCGGAACAACACAGCCACTCCCCTTGGAGATGTGTACACCTCGTAGCCGCCGAAAATGGGTGTGAATGCCCGTGCCTCGGAGATTCTGGTCTCGCTGATTGCACCACATCTATGTTTAGTGACCTGAGATCGTTCAGCAGGTGGCCCTGCTTCCAAGATGACCCCAGGCCACGTGCATTTATGTTACCTATCCTGAGAGAAGCCATGTTGGCTAGGATAGGAGGAAAACAAGTGAGAGGGGAAAAGTAAAAAAATTTACCTGTGGCTCTTCTTTAGGAAGGGGGTGGGTGATCCATCCCTCTGACCAGTGGCAGGTTTCTCCACGCAAACGTCTGTGAATGTTATTTTGGTGATGTTCCCTCGGTAGTCTCCAATTGATGTGGGGAACATTTTTTTTAATGTCATGTACTTTTTGTGTGTGATTTCTATCATTTTTATGTGTGTACGGGGTGCAATTTTGGTGGTCTGTACGTAGTTTGTTTCTGTGATGTTGGTGTGGTGTTGAATGTAATTTAAAAGCTTTGTGTTGTCTGTGTCTATGGCTGTGTATTGTGTCTGCTGTTGGGGTATTGGTGCTTTCTGTGATGTTGTTGGAGGTGACGATGGGATAGATGCTAATGGTGGCGGTGGTGGTGTTGGTGGTGTTGGTGGTGGTGTAGGTGGTTGTGGGGGTGTGGATGTTGATGGTGGTGGAGGAGGTGGGGTCGTTTTCATTTTCTTTTTTTGGGGTTCTTTCTTCCTCTTTTTTTTTAGGGTGAAGGTAGCGAGTTCTTCCTGTTTTTTTTGCTGGTATGATTTTCCATTCATCGGCCTCATCGCACTCCTTGTCCGATTTAGCAATATCGGGAAGGGGCATGCTCTCCATTGGTTCCATTGGTGGTGGAAGAGATGGTGTTTTTGTTGTTGGGGATAGTGATTTTTCTTCGGCCACTGTGGTCTTGGTTGGTTTGTCCACTCCAGTTGCGGGGCACGGCGTGGGGAGAAGGGTGGGCGCATGCCGGTTTTGGTGAGTTTGGGGCAGAAGGCCTTAAGGTGCGTCTTGTCACTGCATCCATGACACCTTGGGCACCTACCTTCGACAGTCACGGTTAGATGGCTGCCGTCAGGTCTGTTACATTGGGGATAGCCTCGATGCTCTCATGGTTTGCTTGGATGATTAACTCCATCCCTGACTCTGTCCAATTCTCCTGTCTTATTCGCATGACGTCGAGTATAGTTGTTGAATCCTCAATGTCAGCGAGGACAGCCGCCGTCAACCATGTGACCTCCACTGAGGGCGGAACCTGGGTTACTTGAACCCTCATTACTCTCTAACCGCAGTATGTGGGCATCATTATTATTTCATCACTGCAGAGTGGTGTAATGGAGTGTGCTCTGGCTTCTTCCGGTGTAGCAAACAGCACATCCACAGTGCCATACCTCGATTCCCGGGCTATGTATGTTGTCTGTACCCAGATGGCACCCATAGCTCTTTGGACCTGTGACTCTGTTGCCCATTCAACTCGGCACAATTTTATTCTGATTGTGCGATAGCTGACTGAACACAAAAGCTTGTTTTTCATTATATTAGCTGGGTGGGTGAGATTTACCCTGTGTCCGCTCTTTTTAACCGAGTACTTGGCTTGTTTTATCTCCTCATTGGTGGCGTGTACCCATTCAACATTTTTTGTGTCTTTAGCAAAAGATGTGTGTGTTGTGATCTGCTGTGCTGACTCATCGCTAGTCTTGCCTTTGTTGTTGATGTTGTTGATGTTTTTGTTGGGTTTTTACTTCTGTGTTGCTGCTGTTACAGTTGTTACTCCCTGGGTTCTTTATGGCTGTTGCTGATGTTATTGTTGTAATTGGGGTGGCGGTGGTGTCTCATCTTTCTAATGATGGGAAATTTTTTTCGTAATTTGCACTACTGCTGCTACTGTTCCAGTGGCTGCTGCTGCTGTTGTCACCACCACCGCCACTGTCGCTGCTGCTGCTGTTGTTGTGGTGGTGGCTGGTGCTGTTTCTGTTGTTTTTGCCTTTGCCTTGTGATTGGATGGAATCGGCTGTTCTACCCTCCAAACAACCCTTTGTTCCTCCCTGTGGACAATATTTTTTGTCCGCCATGTTTTTTTTAAACAAAAATTTAGGGGGTACGATTGTAAATAAATACAAATTCAGCCCTTAAGGGCGAGAGATACAGTTAAAAAAACCACCTCCTTTGAAGAGGGGTTCTTTAACTACACAACAATGTAAACATTTCTATATAAGGTTTTTGATAAATTCATGAAATTCAACTGACCTACTCCGTTGTAGTTACGTACGTCACAAGAGATTCAGCACATAATAATAATAATAATAATAATAATAATAATAATAATGCTTTCTTTATTAACCACAAGGGTTTACACAAAGTAGACATTAAGGACAGTACAGGACAATACAGGACGGTACAAATGGGCATTTCTGCGTGTAAAAAACCAAAAAACAGAGGATGTAACAAAAAAAGAACAATGAAAAATTCCCCAATAGGGGGGAGGCTTCCGAGGGTTATCGTGGAAAAAGCCCATTAAAAAAAAGCCATGGTGACCCTGATCACCAGGGCAAGTGCCCTCTCCCAGTTTTCCACCTTCAATTTACTGGCATACAGACACATACTCAGAGTAGGTCCACTCACTCGGGCCATTCTTACCTCTCTCACCCATCTTTCAACAAAATGCTGGGAAGAGAGCACTTCCCTCTCTACCCTGATTTTCCTTTTCAAATGAAATTTGAAAAGGTTAATCAGGGCATCACCGAAGAGGTAGGTGCTCGTCTTCAGTCCTTTCAGACACGTCCACCATACTATCTCTTTCGTCATGGCCACCGGCTAATGGAAGAGGGCGGGGCAATCCTCACGATGGACTCAACTGATAGCCGGATCCGTTCTACACGCAACAGCAGGTGTTCAACATAAACCCACAAGTCAGCAATGCTCGGACACTGGACGAGTGCATGCAGGACGGTTTCGTCGCCCTGCGCACATCTCGGACATGCCCGGCTGACGGCACTTCCGTGCCTGTAGAGTTTATCCCGAACTGGTAAGGCTCCTCAGTAGCACTGCCAGGCCAGGGATTTCTGGAAATTGTCCATAGGCCCCGGCCCGAAAGTTCTTCCGAAGAGATTGGCTAGTTGATTTTCGTCGACGCCTAGAGTTTCCCCAAGTACGTCGTCGCTGTTCCCCTCCACTAATCCTCTAATAATAATAATTGTTTCTACTTTTTGGCACAAAGCCAGCAATTACCCAGTACAGTACTGGTACTTTATTTTATCGACCCTGTAAGGATGAAAGGCAAAGTTAACCTCGATGGGATTTGAACTCCGACCATAAAGGGACATAACTATGTTGGAAAGCATGGCGTCCGTCCCTCTACCGATACTGCCAATTCACCGTCCCTAATAATAATAATAATTATAATATGGGGCTAACTGACCAGGGATGTGAAAACCACATTTTAGTTGGTCAGCTGTGATGCAGATAAAATGAAGTGCTCAACGACATGTATAAATGGTATAAGCTGGAGTATTATAGAGTATTAAATAGATCAAAGGCCATATGCAGTTGAACTTAGGTTTATTTCTAACTCCCTGGTACATATTTTACTGAGGTCTATGGCTAGATAGTTTTCACCCTACCAATTCCAATAGTCTGAGCTCATCTGATCGTATAAAAAACCTTTAAAATAATTTTGCACAACTTGATAAACTTAAACACAACTTGTTAAAATTAAAAACTTGCTAATTCGTAAGAAGCTCTTAGGCAGTTCTGCAAACAATTAAAAAAAAATAGTGTCGGCTGACTCAAGGTAACTATATTAAATATTAGAATGAGGCACAGGAAGATATATTAGAGATAAATTAAATCAAAGTATGGTCATAAACATACAGTATAAGAGAAACAGCATGCTATATGAGGTTAAAAAAATCTAGAGGGACAAAAAGTGGATAATGGGATCTTACAAGAAGAAAATGAAAATGTACATATAATTGTTTCTACTTTTGGCACAAGGCCAGCAATTACCCAGTGAGGATGAAAGGCAAAGTTAACCTCGGCAGGATTTGAACTCAGAAAGGCAAGGGCCATAACACTATACGTCAAAGCATGGCGTCCGACCCTCTACCGATACTGCTAATCCACCGCCCTTGAAAATGTACATATAATAAATGCAATAAGATAGTTACAAGAAAATACCATAACATAGTCTGAGATCCACCCAGGATTAACTAAACATATATACAAATGTGCCTAAATATATATAGAAGATTGATTTATTCACTTTAACCCTTTAACATTTACAATACTCTATATTTACTATTGTATTTTCGTGGAAAAAGCTTTATCTTACATAATATCGAATCTATGAGATTTTGATGTTATTTATTTTGAGAACAATACATTTATGTCAGTATGAGTAGCTAGTTACAAGTAAGTTTGAACAGAAAGAAGTGAGAGAATTCGGGCCAGATATGGCTGGTTTAAATGCTAAAGGGTTAAGTTACCTGGGTCAGACTACACTATTTAAATAGTAAATAACTACCTATCAGATAATAATAAATAAATAACATTGATTTGGATACCAGGCCATAAAGATATTAGAGGATACCCCTCAACACCTCAAATCTCTTTTGAGGGTGAAGATAGGGTTTTTTTTTCTTTTTTTCTTTTTTTTTTTGTGACTAATGGCTTACCACTGTTTACCCTCATCAGAATCTATGTTGAAGTGTATGTCATTGGGGAGCGACATGTCTTCCATGGGTGTTGGTTGTGTTGTTGATGGTGGTGCTGGTAATGATTCTGTTCCTGCTGTTATTGCTGTTGTTGTTTCAGCTGTTTTGTTGTTGCAGCTCCCAGGTTTTTTGGCTTTATAACTGCTGGTGTAATAGGAACATTCCTATTGTCCAACCCCCAACCCCCAGACATTCCCTATATATCAAAAGACTTCACTCTCACATTCTGCTCACTGAGTGCCTGAATCTGGCTGGATGGGGCTTGGACATCTGGATATAATTCGTTGAGCTAGAGTTAAACATGGAACTAGAACATGGAGATGGGCTCTCACATATTCAGCACTTTTAGCCCAATTAAATCTTAACTGTATAACAACTACATTATATACTTTGGTTTATTGTTAAGATATAGCATTATCTATTTTAAATATATCTATTTCATTTTGATTTATTTTCTTCTGTTTTCTTCTTGTTTTTGGTTATAATATTCCAACCCCTCATTCACAGTTATCCCCTCCTCCCTCACATAACCTTAATGGTGGTATGGTGTTGCAGACGAAATTGACCACTGGGTTGGGAGGAGATGGCTGTGACTACTACTATAACAACCACTGCATGGCAGAGAGGAGGGTGATTGGTCAATTTGCAATGATGACTTTATATTTTTGACATTCAGCATTAGTGATGTGGGACAGGGGACAGGCACACATTTCTGCTCAAGAGCTAGGGGTCATACGAGGGCTGGTTGGCATAGAAACAACATCAACACATTCTGCCATCCCCTGTATCATGAAAGAGGAAAACAGGAAACATTTTTCAAGTTGTGCAAAATTATTTTGAAGGTTTTTTATAACATTGACAAGAGGCTATCGGAATTAGTAAGATGAAAACTTTCTAGCTGTAGTCCACAGTGAAATATGCATCATGGCGATACAAATAAACCTAAATACAACTGCATATGGCCATTGCTCTATTTAATACTCTCTCTATATATAAACTTTTGTATTTTATTCTTTTTTTTCTGTCATTTTGTATTATTTATATTTTCTGAAACGAAAATCCCATTCCTGAATTCTACCACGCAGTGAATAGTCACTTCCACAATTATAGGCTTTCTGATGAAGTGTGATAAATAATTAAGTATTGCATATGATTAAACAATATACATTGTAGTCAGCATATGTAGACAATTATAATAGACATAGAAACATATGTTAAAGCAATTAAATTTCTAATCTCCTTCCTCACCCATGTTTATATTTTTCTTAGTGCAATGCTTGCTTGTATTAATATATATATATATATATATATATATATATATATCATCATCATTTTACGTCCGCTTTTCCCTGCTTGCAAGGGTAGGACAGGTCCTATTCAGCACACCATCTCTCCACTTGTCACTGTCCTTCGTCATCTCCTCAGTGAGATTTAGCGATCTGAGGTCTGCTCTCATCACCTCCGCCCATGTTTTACATGGTCTTCCTCTACTGTGTCTTCCTTCTACTGGGATTTCTTGGCACTTCTTTACCCAGCGGTCATCCTCCATGCACATCACATGTCTATACCATCTTAGTCTTCTCTCCTGCACACCACAACTTATACCTCTTATACCCAGTTTCTTTCTCAACTCGTCTATGCTTGGTCGTTGACGCACATTGACATTGCACATCCAACGGAGCATGCTTGCTTCATTTCTCTCCAGCCATCGTATATCCTCTGCAGTTGCTGCCCATGTCGCACTATCATGCAGCATCGCGCATCTCACACAGGCATCACACAGAGAGAAACCCTTCTTTGTCAACAGAGGCAGCAGCTCCCTAAACTTCTTCCAACCCGTCCTTATTCTAGATACTATGGCCTCGGAACACCCCACCTCCCATGCTAATCTGATCACCTAGGTACCGGAAGCTATCAATCACTTCTATAGAACCCACCTGCATTGGAAAAATGTGTCTATCACTGCGATCACTACTGCCAACTTTCCCTGTACATCTACTACATACATAGTTTTCCCTACCTGTTAGTTTACCTGCTATCCCACTACATCTCTTGTGTACCCAAGATCTGCATTGCGTACATTTTATGGAATTTATGCCAGTTCCTTTTCTGCATATCGAACATGGCCATTTCCCTGATGTATTGTTCTCTCTTCTTCTTATCAACACTTTTGTCTTAGCTATGTTCATTCTCAGTTTTCTTGATTCCAACTGCTGTTTCCATAGCCAGAATTTATTCTCTAGCTCCTCTACTGATTCTGCTATAAGAACCAGATCATCAGCATAGAGAAGGGCCCATGGGCATCCAGTCTTAAACTCCTCTATAATGAACAAGAGCGGGCTGAGGACCAAACACTGATGTACACCTACATGTATCTGGAATTCCTCACTAAACTCCATTCTTACTCTGACTTTACTGACAGCACCCCTGTACATAGCTTGCACTGTCCTCACAAGCCATTCCTCTACATCTAGTTTCCTTAGGGACCACCAAATGACAGATCGGGGTACCCTATCAAAGGCCTTCTCTAGGTCAACAAAAGCTAAGTATAGTGGCTTATTTTTCTCTAAGGACCTCTCTTGTAGTTGCCTCACTAAGAAGAAGGCATCTGTTGTACTTTTCCAAGGCACAAAACCAAACTGCATCTCATCTAATTTGACCCTTTCTCTAATCAGTTGCGCTAATATTCTCTCTGCCACTTTTATAACCTGATCCATCAGCTTTATGCCCCTATAATTTCTCCCCTCTAGAGCATCCCCTTTACCTTTGTAGCAATTTATGAGTATACTGCTGCACTAGTCTTTGAGTATGACACCACCATATATAGCTTGATTGATGATGCATGCACCCAGTTTAGTGCCTACTTCTGATGCCTTCAGCATCTCAACAATTATCCCCGAAGGTTCAGCAGCCTTGCCATTCTTCATTTCCTTAATTGTCTCTTGTACCCTATATTAATCAATCTCAATAGCTGGTCCCTCTGTCGGGTCTATTGGGTGTAATTTCTCTCTCTCCCATTTGTTCTCCACATTCATCAGTCTTTCATAATGAAATTTCCAGGCCTCCTATTTTTTATCATTCATGACACTAAGTACACCGGCATCATTCCGGACACATTTATCTCCTACAACATCCTGATTTGCACTGACACACTGCCTTGCAATGCATAACACCGCACATCTCTGATCTTCCCGTCGCAGAACATTGGCAAACCTCCTACTCTCAGCCTTCCTGCATGCTAAGTACACCTGATATCTAGCTTCTCTCTTAGTGGCTGTGTATCCTTCTCTACTCCCACCATTTTTCCAAACCTTCCATGCTAGTCTTTTGTCTCTAATGGCCCTATCTACCGTGAGTTCCACCACCAGGTCACTCTCTGTCTGGTTGAAGCTCTGCCCCAGTCACAAGTTTCTTCAGTAGCCTGCAGTAAGTTGTTACACAAGAATCAGCCAGTAATATGTCCACCCCTCCTAACCCATCATCATTACCCACCCAGAAAAGCTTATAACTAAGATGTTTGCCTGTGATTAGTCTTGCATGCAGCACACATCCACATGCCTTCTCTCCAGTATCTCCGCTATCTCACCAGATCTAACTGTTAGAGCGCCAACATTAAGTGTTGCAACTCTGAGATGCGACGTCTTGTTCTTTTTCCTGCTGTGCGATTGCTTGATGACGATCGGGGTTCTCACACATGGCCACACCAGCCACCCCACTACCGTGCGCAGCCCTAGCATGTTTAGTGTTATTGTTGTTTACGCAGTTGTTGCAAATATCATTCGTTGTGCTCATAGTTTTTGGCAGTAGTATATATACTGGTTGGATACCCTTCCTAACACCTACACCATTTTACAGCATGGACTGGGTGCTTTTATTCGTGCCCCAGCACTAGAGAAGTTGTCTTACTGGACTCAGGGGCCCTCTTTACCACTCCATTTTACAGCATGGACTAGATGCTTTCATTCGTGCCATCAGCACTAGAGAGTCATCTTACTGGACTCAGG
>OZ024740.1:363555070-363672570 GCA_964016885.1 Eledone cirrhosa
CTCCTCTGTTATAGCCTGAAGGGCAATAATAAATAGTAGGGGGCTAAGAACGGAGCCCTGATGAACACAAACTTTTACGCTAAACTCTTCACTATATTCGTTGTTAATTCTAACCTTGCTCACTGTTTCTTTATACATGGCTTGTATAGCTCTCACAAGCCATTCGTCAACACCTACTTTTCTAAGAGCCCACCAGATAATGGAGCGGCGGATTCCGTCAAAGGCTTTCTCCAAGTCAACAAAAGCTAAGTATAGGGGTATACTTTTAGCTAGGTAGTTGTCGTACAATGAAAAGAGCGTATGTGGTACTTTTACCTGACACAAACCCAAACTGCATTTCATCTAGATCAATTCTCTCTCTGATTAGTTGCGCTATTACTTTTTCTGTGACCTTCATGACCTGGTCGATTAATTTAATGCCTCTATAGTTACCCCTATCTAGGGCATCTCCTTTACCCTTGTAGCAGTTAATGATGATGCTGCTACACCAGTCCTTCGGAACGACCCCATTCTGTATGACTTGGTTTACTATCCGGGTGACCATAGCATGTCCCACCATTCCAGATTCTTTCAGCATTTCAGCAACTATTTCCGAAGGCCCAGCCGCCTTACCCGTCTTCATATCTTTGATTGCCTTACTTATTTTACTACCTTCAACTAGCACTGCTGGTCCCTCTATTGGATTGATGTGGGGGAGACTGTCTTTCACCCATTTATTCTCCTCATTTAGTAGCCTTTTGTAGTGACACTTCCAAGCTACCTTCTTATCAGCGTCAGTGATGGCAAGTACACCATCATCATTAAGGACACACTTCTCCCCGACAATATCACAGTTTTCCTTGACACATTGCCTAGCAATCCTGAACACCTCACGTTTTTGGTCCTCGCATTGTAGAACATGCTTGAACTTTCTTTCCTCTGCTTCCCTTCTTGTGAAGTACACTTGTCTCCTAGCTTCCCTCCTGGCCACTTGATAGTCTTCTCTACTTCACCCATCCCACCATACTTTCCAAGCCTGCTTTTTGGCCTTAATTGACTCCTCCACCTTACTGTTCCACCACCACGTTACTCTCCTCCTGCCTATAGGTCTGCTCCAGCCACATACTTCATCTTCCGCCTTCAGCAGGTTAGCTTTCAGGAATTCCCACTGTTCCTCTATATTGTATGACTCTAATTGTTCTTCCTTACTGTCAAAAGCATCAAGTAATATGCTTTTAAATTTATTACTGGCTGTGGGGTCCTTTAGCTTCCATATTTTTCTCCTGAGGATAGTCCTCCTCTGTTGTAGAGTACGTCTTTTCCTGACTATGAGGTCACTGACTATGAGTCTATGTTGGGAGGTGCATTCTTCATGGGGGAGGGATTTAGTGTTTACAACAGACACTCTATCACGTCTCCTGGTAAGGATATAATCTACCTGGCTTGTGTGTTCCCCCGATCTATAGGTGATCAAGTGATTGTCTCATTTTTTGAAGTTAGTGTTACAGATAGTTAGGTTATTTGCGTCACAGAATTCCAGGATTCTGGAGCCTTCCTCATTTCTAGTACCAAACCCATAGCCTCCAAATGATTCCGTCATAGCCATCACAATGTTGTCCAACGTGACCATTTATGTCGCCAGCAATAATTATGTACTCACTGTCGGTTATTTGGGAGGTAGTGAGCATCAATGTCTCATTGAATCTGTCTTTTATAACGCCAGGCAGTCCGGATTGGGGTGCGTACGCAGATATTACTGTTACAGTAGTTCTATTTAGGACAAGTCTTATTTTAATTATTCTGTCGTTCACTCTATTTACGTCTATTATCTTATCTACCCATTTTTCTGCTAACATGATTCCTACCCCACCCAGCCCATTGTCATTTCCTATCCAGAAAAGCTTATAGCATCGTTTTTTACCCACAATGAATCTAGCAGACTCACCCCTCCACTTGGTCTCTTGGATACAGCAAACATCAACTTCCTTACGCTCAAGCATTTCTACAACCTTGTTAGAGCGACCTTTTAAGGTGCCTACATTCATGGTACCAACTCTGAAGTTTTGGGTTGCGTCTGGTGGGTGGGAACGGTGGGGCGCCGGGAGGGGGGAGGGGGTAAGGGGTAGGGGGTGGGGGGGGGTGGGGGGGGCAGCATGAGGTGAATTTGTCTTTATCTTTGGCATTGTCAGTAAGTGTCCAGATTTTTCAGACTCTCCAGAATTCCTTAGTCCATCCATCATATCAAAAGGCGACCAGAAGAAGTGATAGCATAGGCTGCTGACTTATGATTGGTTCAAATAATAATGGTGGCGAGTGGGAGCGGGTAGGAGGGGTATGGGGTAGTTAGCGAGAAGGTTTAAATAAAATCCTCGAATTTTGGGCATAATTGGACAAGCATATAACAGTAATAAGCGAATAATGGGATTTTAAAATACAAGAAGATTATTTAGAACAACCAGACAGAATTATAGAATAGCATTGAGAAAGAGCAAAGATTGGATTCTGAGCGATGATATATGAATGGACCGGGAAGGTGGAGAGACAAGAAAAAAATGGCATTTTACATTACATTTCACAGGAGAGCGAGCAGTCTGACCATTAATAAGAGTTGACAAATTCTGAGATTCGTACCTCGTAACAGGTTTATTTTATATGCAAAAAGGAAATGAAAATAACAAAGCAAACAATACAGTACAATGAAGAGACATATTAGGTTCATGCTTGATATAGTAGAAAAAGTGTTGTTAAGCTTCATTAGAAGATAGAATGAGAAATAAAAGATGAGATAGGAAGATAGAAAGTGAGAAGAGGAAGGAATGGAAAAAATATATTTGAGAAAAAGCATGTATTTAGTCAGCTATTTTGGGGATCCTTTCAAATAGAGAGAAAATATCTCCGTTGTTAACAGAAGTAGTAGCTCCCTGACATTTTCATCCTGTTCTTATTCTAGCTATTATACTCTCAGAGCAACTACTTCCACTGCTAATTAGGTCACTTTTGTAACAGAAACTATCAACTACTTCTATAGTGACTTCCTGGGATTGGAAAAAGTATATTTCTCTGGGTCTCTTACTATTAACTACCCTTGTACATTTTCAGCATAGCAAGTCTACATTTCCTCTTAGCTTGCCTACTACTCCACTAGATCTCTTGTGTAAACATATTTTTAACTATATAGAGTCCCTAATCATACCTTTTCTACCTATTGGACATAATCATTTCCCTGGTGGGATTAAAATCGTGACTTCTTGCTTACTAAAACTTCGATAAGTTTACTCGGAACCCTTTAGATTCTAATTTCTGTTTCCACACCAAAAATAAACCTTAATTATGTAAACATTGAGAAAATAAGATTTAGCTGTGAAGCATGTGAAGATGATCTTGGAATTTTCTGTGTAGGAAGAGAATAATAATTGTTTCTATTTTTGGCACAAGAGCAGCAATTACCCCAGTGCATTACTGGTACTTTATTTTATTGACCCCGTAAGGATGAAAGGCAAAATTAACCGCGGCGGGATTTGAACTCAGAACGTAAAGGGCCATAACTCTATGCTGCAAAGGATGGTGTCTGATGCTCTACTGTCAATCCACCAAGAAGAGAATAATAATTTTGCTAAACAAAGAGTCGAGAGGATTCTTTAGTTGTGTCAATATTATGACAACCTCACTAATGTTGGTGTCACAATAAAATTCATTCAATAATTTAAGTGGTTAGAGATGAGAAGGGCACCAAGCCATAGGAAACTTGCCAGACAAAGGGTTGAGAGGACTCTTCAGGTGTGTCAAAAACATGACAACTTTCCTAGTACAGATGCCAGGATAAAACATTCCTAATACAATCTGTAGAATATAGGATCTTATATAAGTGAGATGTGGTCACCAGCCTGTCTGAGAGGTCAATAGCTCCAATTAAGTATCGACTTGGTTTGTAATGACCTATCCAACACTTCCTAGCAGTGAAAACAGACATTAAATGTGCTTATGTTATCAGTTATGTATATAATTTAAACTGTATTTATATCTATATCAAATTTATCTCAAATATTCTGATTAAAAATGAAATACACTAACTTATTCTATTTCATTTAAATCTTTTCCTTTAAACATTAAAATTATATCTTCACTATTTTTTCACTAGGAAAATATTTATATCTGGAACCAACTCAGCTTAACAAGTATGACAGTTCTGTTTCTCAAACAAATGAAGAAGCCATTTTAGAGAGTCAACCATTTCCACCACCTACAAAACAAAAATGTTTTGAGTTTTATTATTACATTAACAAAGCAGAAAATTCCAGCTTGCAAATATTTTCTAATGAAAATGAAGGAGACAAAAAATTGCTTTGGCAGTTATCAAGTAATCAAGGAAATAATTGGATGAAAGGTCAAACAAGCCTTGAAAATATTGCCAATAGTTTTAGAGTAAGTGTGGAGATTTTATTTTCATCTTTGCTTTTTTTTTTTATTAATTATTCTGTGTGTGACATCATCATTGTCATTTTACATCTGTTGTCCATGCTGACATGGGAGATGAGGTTGTCACGGTCTGAGACTAAACTAGTCAGGGAATCATGTCTTGCCCATATGCTCCATATTTTTGCTGATTTCTATGACTGAATACCCTTCCTAACGCCAACCACTTTACAAATTCTACCAGGTGATTTTATTATGGCACCAACACTGCCACTTTACAGAGTATACTAGGTGCATTTTTGTGTCACTAACATTACTACTTTACAGAGTATACTAGGTGCATTTTATCACTGCTTCAGTTCTAGGGTGGTGCCATATTTTTGTGATTCTTGTTTAGAATAAGTACACCTTACCACGTGTTGTAAGACCATCTGGCTGTAAAATATTACTTCCAAAAGGACTCCATTATGTGTATGAAGCCTATCATATTACCTGCAAATCTAATTCTTGCTTTAGCAGGGAAATCCAGCCATATAACACTTGTTAGTTTTTTTCTTGTTTTCGTTTTTTATTGATTATTTTTTAATTGGTTTGAAATTTTTGAAAGAACTATTGTGTCATTTCCAACAAATTTCATAAAATATATAACTTTATGATTACAGAAACTGGGAAATTAACCCTTACATTACGCTATATCTAATAGAATACACTGAATTTGAGTAGATAAATGAAGAGGGATTTGCTAAATTTATCAATTATTCCATTATTAAGATGTTATTTGTAATATAGCTTAACAAAAAAAAAATTTTGATGGAATATTTTAATTGTAACCCTTTAAAAGGATTGGTTTGGTTTCATAGATCCAGGGGTGGTTTGGGTGAATTGATATCGAAAGGGTTAAATCAGAAGAATTTTGTTATGATAACTAAGATCTCAGTTGCAAGATTAAATTTGTAACCAAATTCTGGAATGTCACATCATAAAAATAAAACTACTTTATTAATGCATTATGGATTTTGTCATTTAAAATAAAAATGTTTGATTTTGTTTCAGTTGATGGTGAAAGGTATACGAGGGCCAAGATATGCAGGTGATATTGCATTAGATGATATGAAGCTTACAAGCACTACACCATGTAAAATAATGCCAGCACAAGCTTCACCAACTGTTACACCAAAGACAACAGAGTATTAAATAGTAAATATTTAAAGATTTAAATATTATTTTAATGAATCTATTAGTGAAGATTTCTCATTCTGTCTGTCTGTCTCTCTCTCTCTCTCTCTCTCTCTATATATATATATATATATATATATATATATATATTATATATATATATATATATATATATATATATATATATATATGTATGAATTAAGTAATTCCTTCGGAAAGGTCCAGGAAAAAAAAGTGCTCTATATAGGTTACAGAGCTTAATAGTTATGTAATAAACAACATAAGATAAAGCAGATTTGTTTGCTTTCAAGAAACCACTGGTAAATGAAATAATTATCTTATGTTGTTTATTACATAACTATATATATATATATATTTGTGTTGGGTTCTCTGAAATAGTGATGTATATATGAATGTACATGTACATCCTTATATATGTATATATATATATATATATATATATATATATATATATATATATATATATATATATATATATATATATAT
Organism: Eledone cirrhosa; assembly: GCA_964016885.1. Taxonomy (NCBI): domain Eukaryota; kingdom Metazoa; phylum Mollusca; class Cephalopoda; order Octopoda; family Eledonidae; genus Eledone; species Eledone cirrhosa. The sequence continues at coordinate 363,561,146 of OZ024740.1, forward strand.
ATATAATTATATATGAATGTATTTAATAATATACTGTAGTTTATTTTAAAACATTTTGAAGGCCTTTCGCTATGAATTTAAGGTAACAACTATAGTCACATACCTAGCTTCACCAAAAATAAAGGGTTATTTCCTTTAGTTTTTGCTGCAGCTAGGTATGTGACTATAGTCGCTACCTTAAATTCATAGCGAAAAGCCTTCAAAATGTTTTAAAATAAACTACAGTATATTATTAAATATACAATATGTACATTCATATATAATTATATATATATATATATAAGGACCAGCGGTGCAATTTAAAGGTAGTATAATAAGTAAGGCAATCAAAGATTTGAAGACAGGCAAGGCAGCAGGGCTTCGGAGATAGTTGCTGAGATGTTGAAAGCATCTGGAATGGTCAAGGCTCTGTCCTTAGCCCCCTCCTATTTATTATTGCCCTTCAGGCTATAACAGAGGAGTTTAAGACCGGCTGCCCATGGGAACTCCTTTATGCAGATGATCTAACTCTCATAGCTGAATCAATTGCTGAACTAGAGAAGAAATTCCAAACATGGAGGCATGGCCTAGAATCAAAAGGCTTTAAAGTTAACTTGTCTAAGAATAAAGTTCTAGTATGTAGAAAGGAAAATAGGGCACAGGTGCCCTCTGGGGAATGGCCATGCTCAGTCTGAAGGAAAGGAGTAGGTAGAAATTCCATTTTATGTCCCAAATATGGGTACATAAAAGATGTAGTGGGATCACAGGTAAACTATCTAAGAATGTAGATTTTATATGTGGCCAATACTCAGGTGCAATAAGTAGCAAGTGCCCACAGGATACTAGCTCCTTCTATTGCCCAGATGGTTCTATAGAAATAGTGGACACTTTCCGTTACCTGGGTGACAAAATCAGCAGTGGTGTAGGGTGCTCTGAAAATACAGTAGCCAGAGTCAGTTATATTGACAACTGTTTTGGGGCCATGACTCTCACCCGAGAACAGCTCGACTCCTTTCTCTCTTTCCTCTGTTCCTTCCATCCCTCCCACATCCACTTCTTGGACATCTCCATCGCCATTGACCCCGCCCACTGCTCACTTATCACTTCTGCTTTCTTCAAACCCACAGACTCCCACTCCTACCTTGACTTTACCTCCTCCCACCACACACAGCAAACACTCCTTTCCCTACTCTCAACTTCTATGGATCTGCCACCTTTGCAGCCGAGATTTGAGACCCAGGCCCTTTCTCTGGTCTGTCATATCACCTGGAGTGGTTATCCTCCTCCCTCGTCCACACTCCCCTCATCCGCACCTGTGCCATCAACCACACACATACACACACACACACCGCATCATAATGACATAATGCAGACAGCCAGACGGACATTCGCTGTTTTAGATATATAGATATATATATATATACATACATGTGTATATATATATATAACTTACTAAAGGCGACGGGCGAGATCTGTGGTTGGAGCAAGACCACAGGGAGGAGGAGAGTGACTTGGTGGTGGTGGAACAATAAGGTAGATGAGGCAGTTAAGGCTAAGAGACAGGCATAGAAACAATGGAAGAACGGGGGAAGTAGGGTACCTTACATAGAGACCAGGAAGGAAACTAGGCGACAAGTATACTTAGCTAGGAGGGAAGCGGAGGATAACAAATTTCAAGCATATTTTGCAACGTGAGGACCAGAAACAGGAGGTGTTCAAGATTGTAAAGCAGAGAGAATTGTGATGTCATTGGAGAGAAGTGTATCTGGAATGATAAAGGGGAGCTTGCCCTCACAAGTGCTGAGAAGAAAGATACATGGAAGAGTCATTATGATAAATTACTAAATGAGGAGAATGCATGAGAAAAAGAGACCCTACCCCAAGTAGACCCTATAGAGGGGCCAGCAGTACAAGTCAGCAGCAGTGTAGTAAGTAAGGCAATCAAAGATATGAAGATGAGGAAGGCAACCAGTCCATCGGGTATAGCTGCCGAGATGCTGAAGGCATCTGGGTCGGTAGATCACACCATAACCATACGTATTGTTAACCAGGTAATACTAGAAGGTGTCATACCAAAGGATTGGTGCAGCAGCATCATTATCAACTGCTACAAGGGTAAAGGTGATGCACTAGATAGAGGAAACTATAGAGGTATAAGGCTGATGGACCAAAGTAACTAGCTAAAAGTAAGCCACTCTACCTGGCACTTGTCGATCTGGAAAAATTCTTTGACAGAGTCCCCCGTGCTATAATCTGGTGGGCTCTTAGAAAACTAGGAGTAGATGAATGGCTTGAGTAAGCTGTACAAGCCATGTATAGGGGAGCAGTCAGAAAAGTTAGGGTTAGCAATGACTATAGCGAGGAATTTAGCATACAAGTCAGTGTCCACCAGGGCTCTGTTCTTAGCCCTCTCCTGTTCATTATTGTTTTTCAGGCAATAACGGAGGAGTTTAAGACCGGATGCCCATGGGAACTCCTGTATGTTGATGACCTCGCACTTATAGCCGAATCTATGGTGGAACTAGAGAAGAAATTCCAAACATGGAGGCAGGGACTAGAAAGAAAGGGTTTCAAAGTCAACCTGACAAAGACTAAGGTCCTTGTAAGTAGTCGAGAAAACAGCACCCAGATCCCCTCAGCGAAATGGCCGTGCTCAGTATGTAGGAAAGGTGTAGGTAGGAATTCCATCCTCTGCCTCAAATGCCTACAATGGGTACACCAGAGATGTAATGGGATCTTAGGAAGCTTAACTAAGAATGTAGGCTTCACATGTAGCAGCTGCGCTGGGACAGGAAGCAGCAAACAGCCACAGGAAACAAGCACCACCAAACTCTGGGAGGGCTCTGTAGAAACAGTAGACAGCTTTTGCTACCGAGGTGACCAAATTAGCAGCGGAGGTGGGTGTTCGGAAAGTACAATAACTAGGGTAAGAACTGGATGGAAGAAGTTCAGGGAGCTACTGCCACTGCTAGCTGCAAAAGGCTTTTCCCTCAAAATGAAAGGCAGACTGTATGATGCGTGTATACGAACAGCAATGTTACATGGTAGTGAGACCTGAGCGCTGTCTGTAGAAGACTTGCGCAGATTAGAAAAAAACGAAGCTTGCATGCTCCGATGGATGTGTAATAGTTATATATGTGAACGGTAAAGCATAAACAAATTGAGAGAGAGACTGAGCATAAGAGGAATCAAATGCTGTATGCAGGAGAGGAGGTTGCATTGGTATGGACATGCGATGCATATGAAGGATGACAGCTTACCCAATTGCACTTCTCAAAGGTGATGACACACGACCGCAACCTCTGGCGTCACGCAGTAATATAGAAGACCTGACTTCCCATGGGTACAAACTGAAGTTGAAGCATATAGACAATATGCCCCCACCCCCTACCACTGCAAAGTGGTCGTGTAGGCGCCACGGAAAAAAGCACCCAGCACTCACTGTAAATGAGGTTGGAGTTAGGAAGGGCATCCAGCCTTAGAAATCAAGCCAGAATCAGTTCCCGTATGAGCAAGACAAGGTCAGCCGACCGGAGACTGCCCACAACAGGACAAGCCGTCTAACCCATGCTAGCATGGAAGAACGGACGTAAAACGGTGATGATGATATATATATATATATATGTATTTTGTTTATTATATTCTCTTGTTATATTTCGAATACCTGATGATGTCACCGGATTCATACTGAACCCGGTCATTGAAATGATCATAGTATAATAAACCTTTTAAGAAATTACACTAGTCCAGCCTCCTGTTATTTTATAATATTTATATATATGTATATATATAGATATACACATGTGTTTATATATATATATATATATATATTCGTCAAATTGTAATATAGAGTTAGAAACTCACAATAAATCCTCTATGATCAAGGGAGCTCAAGGAAGAGAGACCGAGCTCATTATAAATCATAGCAAAGATAGAAGGCACATAATAAATTATGTCAGATAATAGGGGATATATATATATATATATAAACACACGCATGTTGATGTGATTTCCAAAAGAATAAAAACATTGTAAAAATAAATGTTAAAATTATGAAATGAATTATAATAATAAAAATGTCCTTGATGCTAAAATATAAATAATGTAAATAACAATTCAAATAAAAAAAAAAAATTATAAATTAATTTAACAATAACCTTGCTGGGACATTTTACTTATATCATTATTTATTATATTAATAGACAAATCCAGTTGATTCTCCTTTGGTGAATGCTTACTGTTCAGAATATGGAAAAGAATTCAAGAAGTTGAAATTGATTATTGTGATTGCCAAAAGAATAAAAAATATTTGAAAAGAATAAAACTCAATGGTAAACTTATGAAATGAATAATAGTAAAAAAAATTCCTTGTTGCTCAAATATAAATAATGTATGTAACAATTTAAATGAAAAAAATATATATTAAATTGATTTAACATTAACCTTACTTCAGAATATTATATTCAACAACACATAATATTGATAAAATTTGATCAGTATCAAGTATATTGTTCAGTTAATTATTTTTTTTTTTGTTTTCTAGTTTTGGTTTTACTTTTGGTTTTATTTAAAAAAAAATTTTTTTATCTAAAGAACTTGATCATAAACAATGTTTTTAACTTTTGTGTAAAAATAAAAATAAAAATTATTAGGATCTCTCAATCTTGAAAGTGATACATATAGTTGTCCATGAGATATTACTTCATTTTTAAGATTGATACCAACTTTTTTAAATGTTTGACCTTGTGATTTATTTATTGTCATAGCAAAAAATAGTTTAACTGGAAATTGTAATCTTGTAAACCTCACTGACTCGTCTGCAAGTAATTTAATTCTTGTTAATAATACTAATTCATGTTCTGGAAGACGTTTAGGTTAATGTTCATTCATAAATGCAGCCAACTTTGTTATGTCATAATTTGTCTCTCTTGCAAACTCTCTTGAAGTTAAATCACTTTGATTTTGACAGTCCGGAACCAGACGCTTGCAAAGTCTTGCCTCCCATGACCAAAATTGATCCTCAATTTCAGTCAATGGTTGATTGAAAATATCTTCACAGAACTGAATATTGATGCCTGGGTTTGCATGTTGAACTGCCTACTTTAAGTCCCCAGCCATATCCTTTTGGTGTTTCATCCAAAGTTGTTGGGGACTGCCAAGTTGACACATGTTCAGCATAATGGCAATAACTATTTGCCACATATAGTAGACAAGTTTTACACACTGGAGCACAAAAATATTACAACCATAAAAATCATGCATGCACACATATATACACATCACTTTATAACTGCTGCCCACATACACATGAATAACTGTCTATCCATCTATCTGTTATCATCATCATCATGACTATTTTACATCAACTTTCCATACTAGCATGGGTTGTCATAGTGACCTTATCTTTGGCATGGTTTTTGCAGCTGGAATCCCTTCGTAATGCCAACCATCTTACAGAGTGATATCTATCTATCTATCTATCTATCTATCTATCTATCTATCTATCTATCTATCTATCTATCTATTCCTCTGTTTATCTATCACAGAATTTATCAAAGATGCACTTGCACAATGGCATCACAAGTCGATTTATCTGAGTTATGCCCATCAATACTCAATGATATATGAAATGAATTCACTGTTTCAAAGTGGCAACTAATTATTCAGTTTAGAAAGGACTTTCTACATATAGCATAGACAATTAGTGAACCATATACAAAAGACAACAACAACAAATACCGAGAGTGGTTTCTAATATACCAACTATACACGTGGGAATTAAAAAGGATTTGGGACTGTCATGAGATTAAGGTCATTTCGATTGTCATAAGAGCACTAGGTACTATCTCACAGAGTTTTCAAAGATGGTTAAAGAACATTAGTCCAGCCCCCTTTTTTTGAACACTTCAAAAGGCATGCTTGCTGGGAACAGCAAGAACCCTCCGATATGTCCTGAATATCTGAGGCTGCAGGTAGCGGCTTAATGTTCATTTGGACAAACTTTCCAGTTAAATAACAACAATGACTGAGACTCCAATACTACTAATAATAATGTTTCTACTTTTGGCACAAGGCCAGCAATTATTCCAGTGCATTATTGGTGCTTTATTTTATTGACCCTATAAGGATGAAAGGCAAAGTTATCCTCGGTGGGATTTGAACTCAGAACGTAAAGGGCCATAACTCTGCTGCAAAGTATGGTGTCTGATTCTCTACCAATACTGCCATGAAATTCTAAAAAAATATCAACCCATCACCTGCTTTTCCACATCATACAAAATTCTCACCTCATTTTTGACAGAAACAACCTACACATTTATGGACGAAAATCATCCCTATTGAGTAGAAAGGTTGTCACCATGGGTCTTACAGCTGTAAAGACCAACTTTCAATTAAGATTTTAGAAAACTGTCATAACAAGCAGAGAATTTTGAGTAGTACTTGGATTGAATATAAAAAAATCATTTCATAATGTTCCCCACTAATGGATTTTGAAAACTTTGGATGTTCTGAAAATTTCCCCAATAATATCAAACTTCCTGAAATACATGTCTCTATGGAATATAAATCTATCACTGTCACTCACTGATGGAACTATAAATTACAGCAGCACAAGCATTAACTGTGGTATTTTTCATGGTGATCTGTTTTCTCCTTTTATGTTTTGCATTGCTCTCAAACCTTTGACTTTAGAGCTCAAGCTAACAAGAACTAACATGAAGCTGTGTTATTTATAGCTAGTTTGAATTGAACCAACAAATGTTACGTGACTTAACTATCGTAATCACACAATAGCAGCCAGGAAATATAAACAGTTGATCTTTCAGTTTTTAGTTTCACACTATACTGACCTATCTAAATATACATACGTCATTTGGAAATTGAAACTGTCTTAAAAACTTAATAAAATCCTTTCAAACAACACCCATCAGATGACTATTTCTGCTATTACTACTTTTTTTCATTTTAATTGAATGACATATTAGGAAACACAAAAATGACATGAGGAGGTGCTAACCGCAATCATCACACAATTGTGTGGTGTCAACAGAATCACATCCTCTTTAAAAGGAAGGTGACAACCAATACCTGCAATTTGATTACTTGAGATTTATGCCTTCTATTTCACTTTCTTAAAATTATTATTTTTCTTATATCGTGTAAGATGTTTATGAAAAAAAAAGAAGTTTAAACCTTAAGCATTTGCATTACTCTATATTTACTATTGTATTTTTGTAGTAAAAGCTTTACCTCATATATTTTCTCACATAATATTGAATCTATGAGATTTTGATATTATTTAATTTGAGAACAATACCTTAACGTTGGTATGAGTGGTTGGTTACAGCTGGTTTCAACAAAAAGAGGTGAGAGAATTCTGGCTGGATACAGCTAGCTTAAACTAAAAGTTAGTAAAAAGTATCTCTTGTTTTGTGTAAATCTAGTAACTATTCTGATCCAGGTTCAATTTCCAATATAAATCATTTTGTTTGACTTATATGGAAAATATTTTTTGGAATGGACCCGCCATTGGTTCTGATAATCAACGTTCCAATACTTCGATGAATAAGACAGCATGTTCATAGAATTAGTAAGTGGCTGAGCATTCCACAGCCCATGCACCGTTAACATAATTCTCAGGGAGATTCAGCATGACAAGACTTTCACTTTGAATTACAGACCATGACAAATTTCTAAGCAGTTTCCATCAATACAATTTCATTCACAAGGCTTGGATTGATCCAAAGTTATTATAAATGACACTTGCCCAAGATACCACACAATGAGATCAAACCTTGGACCTACTGATTGCAAAGTAAACTTCTTAACAATTTGACTATGCTTTGAAAGGTAAAGACGTTATCAGGGGCAGATTAAGCATGCATTGAGCCCCTGGTGGAAAATTTCACTGAGGCCCTTGCATATCGTATAGGGTAGCAAAAAAGAAATGAATTTGGAGTCCTTTAAATATTGTGGGGCACCTGGTTACCGCACAATCAATGCTGCTCCTTAATCTGCCACTGGATGAACATGTATGACAGGGAATATGGATAATCAATTATCGATAATTACTAATTGATGAATAGACAAATAATCCAATGTCTTTATCACCATCATCTTGCAGACCAAGACTGAACACGAAACCACATGGTTGTGAAGCAAGCTCCTTAACCACAGTCATGCTTGCAACAATATGTGATAAAAGAACAGCACATTGTAATATTTTGTATAAAAATTAGTACCATCTGATGTAGTAGTTTATATGAGAAAAGTAAAAGAATATGAAAGTGATGAAATTTACATCTGAAACCTATGTAGGTTTAGCTAGCTTCCTACGAAATTGTATGGTATAAGAGATATATTGGATGTTTTAACAATAGGAGGCCCAGATCTAGCATATTGTTGTTACAGCTTACACCTATGTAGGTTTACCTGGCCTCCTGCAAGTGTGCATCTCCAATGAGGTTTCTAGAGTATTTTAATAATAGCGCAACAACACAATGTGCCACCAGGTCAAGGAATTCAATCTATGACCATATAATGTTGAGACTAACACCCTAACCACTAGACCATGCACCTTAAGAGAAAAACAAAAGGAATCAGAGAAAACAAACATTTTGTTAAATATAAAATAGTTTAATTCTCGATGTTTCTTCAGCGTAGTTTGGAGATTTTCAAAGGAATAAAATCGTTTGAATCTGAATCTTCCTCCCCCTCATCCTCATTGTCATCATCAATAATTATTGGTCGTTTGTTGTGTGTTTTTCTGCGAAAAGAATTTTTAGAATCAATGTCAGGTATTGGAAGCGAGGATGTTTCACTGTTGGTCTTAATCTCAGATTGTGAAGATGGTACCGTTGACATTAACTTGCTGCTATCATCTGACACCACCCGGAATTCTAGGCACACTTCATGGCTGGCAGTAATGAAGGTAGCTTTAGGACCTGCATTCAAGAACAGAAAACAGTATTCTATATAATATTCTTGCATTTAGACAACAGATGAGAAGTAAATAACATCATTAGAATTAACTCTTAACATCCTGCACCACATTGAACTGCATTAACAAGACAGTCTTGAAAAGTACGAAACAACACTATGACTACATCACATTGAAGTCTTTAGTTTACTACAAATGTTCCTGTTTGTTCACTGATAAAGATACAATAAGCATTTGAATTAACATACCACACAAAAGCATATTAGTAAGACATTCTCTAAAAGTACAAAATGACACTATGTTTGCATCACATTTACAGCAAATTTCCCCAACAATCTGTTCAATATTAAAGATACTACAGACATTTGAATTAACATAACCATTTTAGATATTTTTAACTAAATCTCTATCAGAATCAGTATTGTCTTACACTCTCTCATGCACCCCACTCATATTATTTCGCCCTCAAAAAATAACAACTTGACCAGTGTCAGATAGATTTTAAGAATAAGTTAAGATATTCCAATCATATATTATATTATATTTAATTTCATAAATGTTTTCTTCTCTGCCTTTAAAATTGTTCAATTCTATTACCCTACAGTAATGTAGTTGATGAAAAGAGAGATAAGTTAGATTCACATGACATAGAGGGCAAATGGAAATGTTTATGTGACAAACTTTTGTGAACTACTGATGTGACTTGTGACTAGAGCAAAGCACCAGCCAGATAGCACCACTGGTGTTCAAAAGAAAGAGGCCTGGAAAAGTTACTAAGAGAGACTGATAAATGAAGAGAATGAATGAGGGGAAGAGTGACTACCTCCAACCTACCCAAAAGAGGGACCAGCTATTGAAATTGACAGGTATAGGGCCAAAGAAACAATAAAGGAGATGAAGAATGGTAAAACTGCGGGACAATCAGAGATAGTTGCTGAGATGCTGAAAGCATCAGAAGTAGGAGCCAAACTAGTAACCTGCATAGTCAATCAGGTAATACAGGAAGGAATCATACACAAGAACTGGTGCAGTAGAACAATAAAAAAATTGTTACAAGATGCTCTAGAAAGGAGCAATTATAGAGGAATATAAATAATGGACCAATTTATGAAAGTGATATTGAGAGTTCTAGCACAGCTAATTACAGAAAGAGTCAAATTAGATGAGATGCAATTCAGTTTTGTGCCAGGGAAAAGTACTACAGATGCTCTTATTTTAGTGAGGCAACTACAAGACAAATTCCTAGCCAAAAATAAGCCACTGTATTTAGCTTTTATTGATCAAGAAAAGGCCCTTGACAGAGTACCTCATTCTGTTATCTGGTGGTCCTTAAGAAAATTAGGCATAGAAAAATAGCTTATGAGAGCAGTGCAATCCAAATACAGAGGAACTGTAAGTAAAGTGAGAGTAGGAAGTGAGTTTAGTGAGAAATTCATGGTACAAGTAGGTGTTCATCAGGGTTCGGTTCTTAACCCACTACTATTCATCATAATTCTCCAGGCCATAACAGAGGAGTTTAAGACTGGCTGTCCATGGGAACTTCTCTATGCAGATGACCTGGTCCTTATAGCTAAATCCATAAAAGAACTAGAAAATAAGTTCCAACTATGGAAAAAGAATTTGGAATCAAGAGGGCTGAGAGGAAACATAGCCAAAATTAAGTGCTAGTGAGTAGGAAAGAAGATAAGACCCTGATTCTTTCAGGGAGGTGGTTCTGCTCAATATATAGAAAAAGAGGAGGCATAACTCTATCCAATGTACACAATGTGAATCTTAGGTACACAAGAGATGTAGTGGGATAGCAGGGGTAATCAATGGGAAGTGCATCAGTGATATAAATCTTTTCCAATCACATGTGGTTAATAGCTTCTGTTATCTAGGTGACCTAATTAGTACTGGAGGTGGGTACTCCAAGATCATAATAACTAGAGTAAGGATAGGATGGAAGAAATTTAGAGAGCTACTCCAATTGTTGAAAACAAAAGGCTTCTCCCTATGTACAAAAAGATGGCTGGATGACACCTGTGTGAAAAGCGCGATGCTGCATGGTAGTAAAAAAACATGCGCAGTGACAACAATGGATATTCATAGCCTGGAGAGGAATGAAGAAGAACAAAAGATAATATTAGTGATTTATCTTCAAATGAATCAGATGTGTATATCCCTGATTTTTCATCCGATGATGATTGTTGTTATGAAAGTGAAAGCAAAGGAGATCTCCAGGACGCCATTGAAAATATTACAGCAACGTGATTGAGAAACACCACACCAATACATGTTCCTGATTTCATTGAAAATACTGATCCACAACACACATTACGTCCTGATGCTGGTCCACAATACACATTACCTCCTGATGCTGGTCCACAATAAACATTACCTCCCAATACTGGTCCACAACACATATTACCTCCTGATGCCGGTCCACAATACACATTACCTCCCAATACTGGTCCAGAACGCACATTACCTCCCAATACTGGTCCACAACACACATTACCTCCCAATACTGGTCCACAATACACATTACCTCCCAATACTGGTCCACAACGCACATTACCTCCCAATACTGGTCCACAACACACATTACCTCCCAATACTGGTCCATAATACACATTACCTCCCAATACTGGTCCCCAACACACATTACCTCCCAATACTGGTCCACAATACACATTACCTCCCAATACTGGTCCACAACGCACATTACCTCCCAATACTGGTCCACAACACACATTACCTCCCAATACTGGTCCACAATACACATTACCTCCCAATACTGGTCCACAACGCACATTACCTCCCAATACTGGTCCACAACACACATTACCTCCCAATACTGGTCCACAATACACATTACCTCCCAATACTGGTCCACAACACACATTACCTCCCAATACTGGTCCACAATACACATTACCTCCCAATACTGGTCCACAACGCACATTACCTCCCAATACTGGTCCACAACACACATTACCTCCCAATACTGGTCCCCAACACACATTACCTCCCAATACTGGTCCACAATACACATTACCTCCCAATACTGGTCCACAACGCACATTACCTCCCAATACTGGTCCACAACACACATTACCTCCCAATACTGGTCCACAATACACATTACCTCCCAATACTGGTCCACAACGCACATTACCTCCCAATACTGGTCCACAACACACATTACCTCCCAATACTGGTCCACAATACACATTACCTCCCAATACTGGTCCACAACACACATTACCTCCCAATACTGGTCCACAACACACATCACCTCCCAATACTGCTCCCCAACACACATTACCTCCCAATACTGGTCCACAACACACATTACCTCTCAATACTGGACCACAACACACATTACCTCCCAATACTGGTCCACAACACACATTCCCTCCTGATGCTGGTCCACAACACACATCACCTCCCAATACTGGTCCACAAGACACATTACCTCCCAATACTGGTCTACAACACACATTCCATCCTGCTGCTGGTCCACAACACACATCACCTCCCAATACTGGTCCACAACAAACATTACCTCCCAATACTGGTCCACAACACACATTACCTCCTGATGCTGGTCCACAACACACATTACCTCCCAATACTGGTCCACAACATACATTACCTCCTGATGCTGGTCCACATCACACATTACCTCCCAATACTGGTCCACAACACACATCACCTCCCAATATTGGTCCACAACACACATCACCTCCCAATACTGGTCCACAACACACGTTACCTCCTGATGCTGGTCCACAACACACATCACCTCCCAATACTGGTCAACAACACACATTACCTCCTGCTGCTGGTCCACAGCACACATTACCTCCCAATACTGGTCCCCAACGCACATTACCTCCTGATGCTGGTCCACAACACACATTACCTCCCAATACTGGTCCACAACATATATTACCTCCCAATACTGATCCACAACACACTTAACCTCCGAATACTGGTCCCCAACACACATTCCCTCCCAATACTGGTCCCCAACACACATTCCCTCCCAATACTGGTCCACAATACACATTACCTCCCAATACTGGTGCACAATACACATTACCTCCCAATACTGGTCCACAACACACATTACCTCCTGATACTGGTCCCCAACACACATTACCTCCTGATGCTGCTCCACAACACACATTACCTCCCAATACTGGTCCCCAACACACATTCCCTCCCAATACTGGTCCACAATACACATTACCTCCCAATACTGGTCCACAACACACATTACCTCCCAATACTGGTCCATAACACACATTACCTCCCAATGCTGGTTCACAACACACATTACCTCTTGATGCTGGTCCACAACACACATTACCACCCAATACTGGTCCAGAACACACATTACCTCCCAATACTAGTCCCCAACACACATTACCTCCTGATGCTGGTCCACAACACACATTACCTCCCAATACTGCCCCACAACGTAGATTACCTCCCAATACTGGTCCACAACACACATTACCTCCCATTACTGGTCCACAACACACGTTATCTCCCAATACTGGTCCACAACACACATTACCTCCTGATGCTGGTCCACAACACACATTACCTCCCAATATTGGTCCACAACACACATTACCTCCCAATACTGGTCCCCAACGCACATTACCTCACAATACTGGTCTACAACACACATTACCTCCCAATACTGGTTCCCAACACACATTACCTCCCAATACTGGTCCACAACGCACATTACCTCCCAATACTGGTCCACAACACACATTACCTCCCAATACTGCTCCCCAACACACATTACCTCCCAATACTGGTCCACAACACACATTACCTCTCAATACTGGTCCACAACACACATTACCTCCCAATACTGATCCACAACACACATTCCCTCCTGATGCTGGTTCACAACACACATCACCTCCCAATACTGGTCCACAAGACACATTACCTCCCAATACTGGTCTACAACACACATTCCATCCTGATGCTGGTCCACAACACACATCACCTCCCAATACTGGTCCACAACACACATTACCTCCCAATACTGGTCCACAACACACATTACCTCCTGATGCTGGTCCACAACACACATTACATCCCAATACTGGTCCACAACATACATTACCTCCTGATGCTGGTCCACATCACACATTACCTCCCAATACTGGTCCACAACACACATCACGTCCCAATATTGGTCCACAACACACATTACCTCCCAATACTGGTCCACAACACACATTACCTCCTGATGCTGGTCCACAACACACATTACCTCCCAATACTGGTCCACAACATATATTACCTCCCAATACTGATCCACAACACACTTAACCTCCCAATACTGGTCCCCAACACACATTCCCTCCCAATACTGGTCCCCAACACACATTCCCTCCCAATACTGGTCCACAATACACATTACCTCCCAATACTGGTGCACAATACACATTACCTCCCAATACTGGTCCACAACACACATTACCTCCTGATGCTGGTCCCCAACACACATTACCTCCTGATGCTGGTCCACAACACACATTACCCCCCAATACTGGTCCCCAACACACATTCCCTCCCAATACTGGTCCACAATACACATTACCTCCCAATACTGGTGCACAATACACATTACCCCCCAATACTGGTCCACAACACACATTACCTCCTGATGCTGGTCCCCAACACACATTACCTCCTGATGCTGGTCCACAACACACATTACCTCCCAATACTGGTCCACAACACACATTACCTCCCAATACTGGTCCACAACACACATTACCTCCCAATACTGGTCCACAGCACACATTACCTCCCAATACTGGTCCACAACACACATTACCTCCCAATGCTGATCCACAACACACATTACCTCCTGATGCTGGTCCACAACACACATTACCTCCTAATACTGGTCCACAACACACATTACCTCCCAATACTGGTCCACAACACACATTACCTCCCAATACTGGCCCACAACACACATTACCTCCCAATACTGGTCTCCAACACACATTACCTCCCAATACTGGTCGACAACACACATTACCTCCCAATACTGGTCCACAACACACATTACCTCCCAATGCTGGTCCACAACACACATTACCTCCTGATGCTGGTCCACAACACACATTACCTCCCAATACTGGTCCACAACACACATTACCTCCCAATACTGGTCCAGAACACAGATTACCTCCCAATACTGGTCCACAACACACATTACCTCCCAATGCTGGTCCACAACACACATTACCACCTGATGCTGGGGTCCACAACACACATTACCTCCCAATACTGGTCCACAACACACATTACCTCCCAATACTGGTCCACAACACACATTACGTCCTGATGCTGGTCCACAACACACATTACCTCCCAATACTGGTCCCCAACGCACATTACCTCACAATACTGGTCCACAACACACATTAGCTCCCAATACAGGTCCCCAACACAAATTCCCTCCCAATACTGGCCCACGACACACATTACCTCCCAGTACTGGTCCACAACACACATTACCTCCTGATGCTGGTCCACAACGCACATTACCTGCCAATACTGGTCCACAATAGACATTATCTCCAAATACTGGTCCAGAACACACATTACCTCCCAATATTGGTCCACAACACACATCACCTCCCAATACTGGTCCACAACACACATTACCTCCTGATGCTGGTCCAAAACACACTTTACCTCCCAATACTGGTCAACAACACACATTACCTCCTGCTGCTGGTCCACAGCACACAGTACCTCCCAATACTGGTCCCCAACACACATTACCTCCTGATGCTGGTCCACAACACACATTACCTCCCAATACTGGTCCACAAAAACATTACCTCCCAATACTGGTCCACAACACACATTACCTCCCAATACTGGTCCCCAACACACATTCCCTCCCAATACTGGTCCCCAACACACATTCCCTCCCAATACAGGTCCACAATACACATTACCTCCCAATACTGGTCCACAACACACATTACCTCCCAATGCTGGTCCACAACACACATTCCCTCCCAATACTGGTCCACAATACACATTACCTTCCAATACTGGTCCACAACACACATTACCACCCAATACTGGTCCACAACACACATTACCTCCCAATACTGGTCCACAACACACAATACCTCCCAATGCTGGTCCACAACACACACTACCTCCTGATGCTGGTCCACAACACACATTACCTACCAATACTGGTTCACAACACACATTACCTCCTGATGCTGGTCCACAACACACATTACCTCCCAATACTGGTCCACAACACACATTCCCTCCCAATACTGGTCCACAACACACATTACCTCCCAATACTGGTCCACAACACATATTACCTCCTGATGCTGGTTCACAATACACATTCCCTCCCAATACTGGTCCACAACGCACATTACCTCCCAATACTGTTCCCCAACACACATTACCTCCCAATACTGGTCCCCAACACACATTACCTCCTGATGCTGGTCCGCAGCACACATTACCTCCCAATACTGGTCCACAAAACATATTACCTCCCAATACTGGTCCCCAACACACATTATCTCCCAATACTGGTCCCCAACACACATTTCCTCCCAATACCGGTCCAAAACACATTACCTGCTGATGCTGGTACCCAACACACATTACCTCCTGATGCTGGTCCACAACACACATTACCTCCCACTACTGGTCCACAAAGCACATTACCCCCCAATACTGGTCCCCAACACACGTTACCTCCCAATACTGGTCCCCAACACACATTACCTCCCAATACTGGTCCACAACGCACATTACCTCCCAATACTGGTCCACAACACACATTACCTCCTGATGCTGGTCCACAACACACATTACCTCCCAATACTGGTCCACAACACACATTTCCTCCTGATGCTGGTCCGCAGCACACATTACCTCCCAATACTGGTCCACAACACACATTACCTCACAATATTGGGACACAACACACATTACCTCCCAATACTGGGCAACAACACACATTACCTCCCAATACTGGGCCACAACACACATTACCTCCCAATACTGGTCCACAACACACATTACCTCCCAATACTGGTCCACAACACACATTACATCCCAATACTGGTCCACAACACACATTACCTCCCAATACTGGTCCACAACACACATTACCTCCTGATGCTGGTCCACAACACACATTACCTCCCAATACTGGTCCACAACACACATTACCTCCTGATGCTGGTCCACAACACACATTACCTCCCAATACTGGTCCACAACACACATTACCTCACAATATTGGGACACAACACACATTACCTCCCAATACTGGGCAACAACACACATTACCTCCCAATACTGGGCCACAACACACATTACCTCCCAATACTGGGCCACAACACATATTAACTCTCAATACTGGTACCCAACACACATTACCTTCCAATACTGGTCCATTACACACATTACCTCCCAATACTGGTCCACAACACACATTCCCTCCCAATACTGGTCCACAACACACATTACCTCCTGATGCTGGTCCACAACACACATTACCTCCCAATACTGGTCCACATCACACATTACCTCCTGATGCTGGTCCACAACACACATTACCTACCAATACTTGTCCACAACACACATTACCTCCCAATACTGTTCCCCAACACACATTACCTCCCAATACTGGTCCACAACACACGTTACTTCCTGATGCTGGTCCACAACACACATTACCTCCCAATACTGGTCCACAACACACATTACCTCCTGATGCTGGTCCACAACACACATTACCTCCCAATAGTGGTCCACAACACACATTACCTCCCAATACTGGTCCACAACACACATTACCCCCTGATGCTGGTCCACAACACACATTACCTCCCAATACTGGTCCACAACACACATTACCTCCTGATGCTGGTCCACAAAACACATTACCACCCAATACTGGTCCACAACACACATTACTTCCCAATACTGGTCCACAACACACATTACCTCCCAATACCGGTCCAAAACACACATTACCTCCCAATACTGGTCCCCAACACACATTACCTACCAATACTGGTCCACAATACACCTTACCTCCAAATACTGGTCCACATCACACATTACCTCCCAATACTGGTCCACAACACACATTACCTGCTGATGCTAGTCCACAACACACATTACCTCCCAATACTGGTCAACAACACACATTACCTCCTGATGCTGGTCCACAGCACACATTACCTCCCAATACTGGTCCACAACACACGTTACCTCCTGATGCTGGTCCCCAACACAGATTACCAGCCAATACTGGTCCACAACACACATTACCTCCCAATACTGGTCCACAACACACATTCCCTCCCAATACTGATACACAACACACATTCACTCCTAATACTGGTCCACAATACACATTCCCTCCCAATACTGATCCACAACACACATTCCCTCCCAATACTGATCCACAACACACATTCCCTACCAATACTGGTCCACAACACACATTCCCTCCTAATACTGGTCCACAACACACATTCCCTCCCAATACTGGTCCACAACACACATTCCCTCCCAATACTGATCCACAACACACATTCCCTCCCAATACTGGTCCACAACACACATTCCCTCCCAATACTGGTCCACAACACACATTTCCTCCCAATACTGGTCCCCAACACACATTACCTCCCAATACTGGTCCCCAACACACATTACCTCCCAATACTGTTCCACAACACACATTACCTCCCAATACTGGTCGACAACACACATTACCTCTCAATACTGGTCCACAATGCACGTTACCTCCCAATTCTGGTCCACAACACACATTCCCTCCTGATGCTGGTCCACAACACAAATTACCTCCCAATATTGGTCCACAGCACACATTACCTCACAATACTGGTCCACAACACACATTACCTCCCAATACTGGTCCACAACACACATTACATCGTGATGCTGGTCCACAACACATATTACCTCCCAATACTGGTCCACAACACACATTACCTACTGATGCTGGTCCACAACACACATTACCTCCCAATACTGGTCCAAAAAACACATTACCTCCCAATACTGGTCCCCAACACACATTATCTCCCATTACTGGTCCACAACGCACATTACCTCCCAACACTGGTCCACAACACACATTATCTCCCAATACTGGTCCCCAACACACATTACCTCCTGATGCTGGTCCACAAGATACATTTCCTCCCAATACTGTTCCACAACGCACATTACCTACCAATACTGGTCCCCAATACACATTACCTCCCAATACTGGTCTCCAACACACATTACCACCTGATGCTGGTCCATAACACACATTACCTCCCAATACTGGTCCACAAAACACATTACCTCCCAATACTGGTCCCCAACACACATTACCTCCCAATACTGGTCCCCAACACACATTACCTCCCAATACTGGTCCCCAACGCACATTACCTCCCAATACTTGTCCACAATAGACATTACCTCCTGATGCTGGTCCACAACACACATTACCTCCCAATACTGCCCCACAACACACATTTCCTCCTGATGCTGGTCCACAACACACATTACCTCCCAATACTGGTCTACAACACACATTACCTCCCAATACTGGTCTACAACACACACTACCTCCTGATGCTGGTCCACAACACACATTACCTCCCAATACTGGTCCACAACACACATTACCTCCCAATATTGGGCCACAACACACATTACCTCCCAATACTGGGCCACAACACACATTAACTCCCAATACTGGGCCACAACACACATTAACTCTCAATACTGGTACCCAACACACGTTACCTTCCAATACTGGTCCACAACACACATTACCTCCCAATACTGGTCCACAACATACATTCCCTCCCAATACTGGTCTACAACACACATTTCATCCTGATGCTGGTCCACAACACACATTACGTCCCAATACTGGGCCACAGCACAGATTACCTCCCAATACTGGGCCACAACACACATTACCTCCCAATACTGGTCCACAACACACATTCACTCTCAATACTGCTCCCCAACACACATTACCTTCCAATACTGGTCTACAACACACATTACCTCCCAATACTGGTCCACAACACACATTACCTCCCAATACTGGCCCACAACGCACATTACCTCCCAATACTGGTTCACAATAGACATTACCTCCTGATGCTGGTCCACAACACACATTACATCCCAATACTGGTCCACAACACACATTTCCTCCTGATGCTGGTCCACAACACACATTACCTCCCAATACTGGTCCACAACACACATTAACTCCCAATACTGGTCTACAACACACATTACCTCCTGATGCTGGTCCACAACACACATTACCTCCCAATACTAGTCCACAACAGACGTTACCTCCCAATACTGGTCCACAACACACATTACCTCCCAATACTGGTCCACAACACACATTTCCTCCCATTACTGGTCCACTACACACATTACCTCCCAATACTGGTCCACAACACACATTACTTCCCAATACTGGTCCACAACACACATTACCTCCCAATACTGGTCCACAACACACATTACTTCCCAATACTGGTCCACAACACACATTACTTCCCAATACTGGTCCACAACACACATTACCTCCCAATACTGGTCCACAACACACATAACCTCCTGATGCTGGTCCATAACACACATTCCATCCTGATGCTGGTCCACAACACACATTTCCTCCTGATGCTGGTCCACAACACACCTTTCCTCCTGATGGTGGTCCACAACACACATTACCTCCCAATACTGGTCCACAACACACATTACCTCCCAATACTGGTCCACAACATACATTACCTCCCAATACTGGTCCACAACACACATTACCTCCCAATACAGGTCCAAACACACATTACCTCCTGATGCTGGTGCACAACACACATTCCCTCCTGATGCTGGTCCACAACACACATTACCTCCCAATACTGGTCCACAAAATACATTACCTCCCAATACTGGTCCACAACACACATTCCCTTCCAATACTGGTCCACAACACAGATTCCCTCCCAATACTGGTCCACAACACACATTACCTCCTGATGCTGGTCCACTACACACATTACCTCCCAATACTGGTCCACAACACACATTACCTCCCAATACTGGTCCACAACACACATTCCCTCCCAATACTGGTCCACAACACACATTCCCTCCCAATACTGGTCCACAACACACATTACCTCCCAATACTGGGCCACAACACACATTACCTCCCAATACTGGTCCACAAAACACATTAACTCTCAATACTGGTCCCCAACACACATTACCTTCCAATACTGGTCCACAACACACATTAACTCTCAATACTGGTCCCCAATACTGGCCCCCAACACACATTACCTCACAATACTGGTTCACAACGCACATTACCTCCCAATACTGGACAACAATAGACATTACCTCCTGATGCTGGTCCACAACACACATTACCTCCCAATACTGGTCCACAACACACATTTCCTCCTGATGCTGGTCCACAACACACATTACATCCCAATACTGGTCCACAACACACATTCCCTCCCAATACTGGTCTACAATACACATTACCTCCTGATGCTGGTCCACAACACACATTACCTCCCAATACTGGTCCACAACACACATTACCTACTGATGCTGGTCCACAACACACATTACCTCCCAATACTGGCCCACAACACAGATTACCTCCCCATACTGTGCCACAACACACAGTACCTCCCAATACTGGGCCACAACACACATTACCTCCCAATACTGGTACACAACACACATTCCCTCCTGATGATGGTCCACAACACACATTACCTCCTGATACTGGTCCACAACACACATTACCTCCCAATACTTGTCCACAACACACATTACCTCCCAATACTGGTCCACAACACACATTACCTCGCAATGCTGGTCCACAACACAGATTCCCTCCTGATACTGGTCCATAACACACATTACCTCATGATACTGGTACACAACACACATTACCTCCCAATACTGGTCCAAAACACACGTTACCTCCCAATACTGGTCCACAACACACATTCCTTCCCAATACTGGTCCACAACTCACATTAACTCCCAATACTAGTCCACAACACACATTACCTCCCAATGCTGGTCCACAACACACATTCCCTCCCAATACTGGTCCACAACACACATTACCTCCTGATGCTGGTTCACAACACACATTACCACCTGATGCTGGTCCACAACACACATTACCTCCCAATACTGGTCCACAACACACATTACCTCCCAATACTGGTCCACAACACACATTACCTCCCAATACTGGTACACAACACACATTACCTCCTGATGCTGGTCCACAACACACATTACGTCCCAATACTGGGCCACAGCACAGATTACCTCCCAATACTGGGCCACAACACACATTACCTCCCAATACTGGTCCACAACACACATTACCTCACAATACTGGGCCACAACACACATTACCTCCCAATACTGGTCCACAAAACACATTAACTCTCAATACTGGTCCCCAACACACATTACCTTCCAATACTGGTCCACAACACACATTAACTCTCAATACTGGTCCCCAATACTGGTCCACAACGCACATTACCTCCCAATACAGGTCCACAATAGACATTACCTCCTGATGCTAGTCCACAACACACATTACCTCCCAATACTGGTCCACAACACACATTTCCTCCTGATGCTGGTCCACAACACACATTACCTCCCAATACTGGTCTACAATACACATTACCTCCCAATACTGGTCCACAACACACATTACCTACTGATGCTGGTCCACAACACACATTACCTCCCAATACTGGCCCACATCACAGATTACCTCCCAATACTGGGCCACAACACACAGTACCTCCCAATACTGGTCCACAACACACATTACCTCCCTATACTGGTCCACAACACACATTACCTCCCAATACTAGTCCACAACACACGTTACCTCCCAATACTGGTCCACAACACACATTCCCTCCCAATACAGGTCCACAATACACATTCCCTCCTGATACTGGTCCACAACACACATTACCTCCCAATACTTGTCCACAACACACATTACCTCCCAATACTGGTCCACAACACACATTACCTCCCAATACTGGTCCACAACACACATTACCTCGCAATGCTGGTCCACAACACAGATTCCCTCCTGATACTGGTCCACAACACACATTACCTCCCAATACTGGTCCACAACACACATTCCCTCCTGATACTGGTCCACAACAAACATTCCCTCCTGATGCTGGTCCATAACACACATTACCTCATGATACTGGTCCACAACACACATTACCTCCCAATACTGGTCCAAAACACACGTTACCTCCCAATACTGGTCCACAACACACATTACCTTCCAATACTGGTCCACAACACACATTCCTTCCCAATACTGGTCCACAACACACATTAACTCCCAATACTGGTCCACAACACACATTACCTCCCAATGCTGGTCCACAACACACATTCCCTCCCAATACTGGTCCACAACACACATTACCTCCTGATGCTGGTTCACAACACACATTACCTCCTGATGCTGGTCCACAACACACATTACCTCCCAATACTGGTCCACAACACACATTCCCTCCTGATACTGGTCCACAACACACATTACCTCCTGATGCTGGTCCACAACACACATTACCTCCCTATACTGGTCCACAACACACATTCCCTCCCAATACTGGTCCACATCACACATTCCCTCCCAATACTGGTCCACAACACACATTCCCTCCTGATGCTGGTCCACAACACACATTACCTCCCAATACTGGTCCACATCACACATTACCTCCCAATACTGGTCCACAACACACATTACCTCCCAATACTGGTACAGAACACACATTCCCTCCTCATACTGGTCCACAACACACATTCCCTCCTGATGCTGGTCCACAACACACATTCCCTCCCAATACTGGTCCACAACACACATTCCCTCCTGATGCTGGTCCACAACACACATTCCCTCCTGATGCTGGTCCACAACACACATTACCTCCTGATGCTGGTCCACTACACACATTACCTCCCAATACTGGTCCACAACACACATTACCTCCCAATACTGGTCCACAACACACATTCCCTCCCAATACTGGTCCACAACACACATTTCCTCCTGATGCTGGTCCACAACACACATTACGTCCCAATACTGTGCCACAGTACAGATTACCTCCCAATACTGGGCCACAACACACATTACCTCCCAATACTGGTCCACAACACACATTACCTCCCAATACTGGGCCACAACACACATTACCTCCCAATACTGGTCCACAAAACACATTAACTCTCAATACTGGTCCCCAACACACATTACCTTCCAATACTGGTCCACAACACACATTAACTCTCAATACTGGTCCCCAATACTGGCCCCCAACACACATTACCTCCCAATACTGGTTCACAACGCACATTACCTCCCAATACTGGTCCACAATAGACATTACCTCCTGATGCTGGTCCACAACACACATTACCTCCCAATACTGGTCCACAACACACATTTCCTCCTGATGCTGGTCCACAACACACATTACCTCCCAATACTGGTCCACAACACACATTCCCTCCCAATACTGGTCCACAACACACATTCCCTCCTGATGCTGGTCCACAACACACATTACCTCCCAGTACTGGTCCACAACACACATTACCTCCCAATACTGGTCTACAACACACATTACCTCCCAATACTGGCCCACAACACACATTACCTCCTGATGCTGGTCCACAACAAACGTTACCTCCCAATACTATTCCACAACAAACATTACCTCCAAATACTGATCCACAACACACATTACCTCCCAATACTGGTCCACAACACACATTACCTCCCAGTACTGGTCCACAACACACATTCCCTCCTGATGCTGGTCCACAACACACATTACCTCCTGATGCTGGTCCACAACACACATTACCTCCCAATACTGGTCCACAATACACATTACCTCCCAATACTGGTCCACAACACACATTACCTCCCAATACTGGTCCACAACACATATTACCTCCCAATACTGGTCCACAACACACATTTCCTCCTGATGCTGGTCCACAACACACATTCCCTCCCAATACTGGTCCACAACACACATTCCCTCCCAATACTGGTCCACAACACACATTACCTCCCAATACTGGTCCACAACACACATAACATCCTGATGCTAGTCCACAACCCACATTACCTCCCAATACTGGTCCACAACACACATTCCCTCCCAACACTGGTTCACAACACACATTACCTCCCAATACTGGTCCACAACACACATTCCCTCCCAATACTGGTCCACAACACACATTACCTCCCAATACTGGTCCACAACACACATTACCTCCCAATACTGGTCCACAACACACATTACCTCCCAATAATGGTCCACAACACACATTAACTCCCAATATTGTTCCACAACACAGATTACCTCCCAATACTGGTCCACAACACACATTACCTCCCAATACTGCTCCACAACACACATTATCTCCTGATGCTGGTCCACAACACACATTACCTCCCAATACTGGTCCACAACACACATTCCCACCTGATGCTGGTCCACAACACACATTACCTCCTGATGCTGGTCCACAACACACATTACCTCCCAATACTGGTCCACAACACACATTACCTCCTTATGCTGGTCCACAACACACATTACCTCCCAATACTGGTCCACAAAACACATTCCCTCCCAATACTGGTCCACTACACACATTACCTCCCAATACTGGTCCACAACACACATTACCTCCCAATACTGGTCCACAACACACATTGCCTCCCAATACTGGTCCACAACACACATTACCTCCCAATACTGGTCCACTACACACATTACCTCCCAATACTGGTCCACAACACACATAATTTCCTGATGTTGGTCCATAACACACATTCCCTCCTGATGCTGGTCCACAACACACATTCCCTCCTGATGCTGGTCCAGAACACACATTACCTCCTGATGCTGGTCCACAACACAAATTACCTCCCAATACTGGTACACAACACACATTACCTCCTGATACTGGTCCACAACACACATTACCTCCCAATACTGGTCCACAATACTCATTACCTCCCAATACTGGTACACAACACACATTACCTTCCAATACTGGTCCACAATACACATTACCTCCCAATACTGGTCGACAACACACATTACCTCCCAATACTGGTCCACAACCCACATTAAATCCCAATACTGGTACACAACACACATTACCTCCTAATGCTGGTCCACAACACACATTACCTCCCAATACTGGTCCACAACACACATTACCTCCCAATACTGCTCCAGAACACACATTACCTCCTGATGCTGGTCCACAACACACATTACCTCCCAATACTGGTAACAACACTCATCACCTCCCAATACTCGTCCACAACACTTATCACCTCCCAATACTGGTCCACAACACACATCACCTCCCAATACTCGTCGACAACACACATTACCTCCTGACGCTGGTCCACAACACACATTACCTCCCAATACTGATCACCAACACACATTACCTCCTGATGCTGGTCCACAACACACATTACCTCCCAATACTGGTCTACAAAAACATTAGCTCCCAATACTGGTCCACAACACACATTACCTCCCAATACTTGTCCACAACACACATTCTCTCCCAATACTGGTCCACAACACACATTCCCTCCCAATACTCGTCCACAACACACATTCCCTCCTGATGCTGGTCCACAACACGCATTACCTCCTGATGCTGGTCCACAACACATATTCCCTCCCCATACTGGTCCACAACACACATTCCCTCCTAATACTGTTCCACAACACACATAAACTCCCCATAATGTTCCTCAACATACATTCCCTCCCAATACTGGTCCACAACACACATTCCTTCCTAATACTGGTCCCCAAAACACATTACCTCCCAATAGTGGTCCACAACACAGATTAACTCCCAATACTGGTCCACAACACAAATTACCTCCCAATACTGGTCCCAAACACACATTACCTCCCAATACTGGTCCACAACACACATTCCCTCCCAACACTGGTCCACAACACACATTACCTCCCAATAATGGTCCACAACACACATTACATCCCAATACTGGTCCACAACACACATTACCTCCCAATACTGATCACCAACACATATTACCTCCTGATGCTGGTCCACAACACACATTACCTCCCAATACTGGTCTACAAACACATTAGCTCCCAATACTGGTCCACAACACACATTCTCTCCCAATACTGGTCCACAACACACGTTCCCTCCCAATACTCGTCCACAACACACATTCCCGCCTGATGCTGGTCCACAACACGCATTACCTCCTGATGCTGGTCCACAACACACATTACCTCCCGATACTGGTCCCCAACAAACATTACCTCCCAATACTGGTCCACAACACACATTACCTCCCCATACTGGTCGACAACACACATTCCCTCCTAATACCGTTCCACAACACACATTGCCTACCCATAATGTTACTCAACACACATTACCTCCCAATACTGGTCCACAACACACATTCCTTCCTAATACTGGTCCCCAACACAAATTACCTCCCAATACTGGTCCCCAACACACATTACCTCCCAATACTGGTCCACAACACACATAACCTCCTGATGCTGGTCCATAACACACATTCCATCCTGATGCTGGTCCACAACACACATTTCCTCCTGATGCTGGTCCACAACACACCTTTCCTCCTGATGGTGGTCCACAACACACATTACCTCCTGATGCTGGTCCACAACACACATTACCTCCCAATACTGGTCCACAACACATATTACCTCCCAATACTAGTCCACAACACACGTTATCTCCCAATACTGGTCCACAACACACATTACCTCCCAATACTGGTCCACAACACACATTACCTCCCAATACTGGTCCACAACATACATTACCTCCCAATACTGGTCCACAACACACATTACCTCCCAATACTGGTCCAAACACACATTACCTCCTGATGCTGGTGCACAACACACATTCCCTCCTTATGCTGGTCCACAACACACATTACCTCCCAATACTGGTCCACAAAATACATTACCTCCCAATACTGGTCCACAACACACATTACCTCCCAATACTGGTCCACAACACACAATCCCTTCCAATACTGGTCCACAACACAGATTCCCTCCCAATACTGGTCCACAACACACATTACCTCCTGATGCTGGTCCACTACACACATTACCTCCCAATACTGGTCCACAACACACATTACCTCCCAACACTGGTCCACAACACACATTCCCTCCGAATACTGGTCCACAACACACATTTCCTCCTGATGCTGGTCCACAACACACATTACGTCCCAATACTGGGCCACAGTACAGATTACCTCCCAATACTGGGCCACAACACACATTACCTCCCAATACTGGTCCACAACACACATTACCTCCCAATACTGGGCCACAACACACATTACCTCCCAATACTGGTCTACAAAACACATTAACTCTCAATACTGGTCCCCAACACACATTACCTTCCAATACTGGTCCACAACACACATTAACTCTCAATACTGGTCCCCAATACTGGCCCCCAACACACATTACCTCCCAATACTGGTTCACAACGCACATTACCTCCCAATACTGGTCCACAATAGACATTACCTCCTGATGCTGGTCCACAACACACATTACCTCCCAATACTGGTCCACAACACACATTTCCTCCTGATGCTGGTCCACAACACACATTCCCTCCCAATACTGGTCTACAATACATATTACCTCCTGATGCTGGCCCACAACACACATTACCTCCCAATACTGGTCCACAACACACATTACCTACTGATGCTGGTCCACAACACACATTACCTCCCAATACTGGCCCACAACACAGATTACCTCCCAATACTGTGCCACAACACACAGTACCTCCCAATACTGGGCCACAACACACATTACCTCCCAATACTGGTCCACAACACACATTCCCTCCTGATGATGGTCCACAACACACATTACCTCCTGATACTGGTCCACAACACACATTACCTCCCAATACTTGTCCACAACACACATTACCTCCCAATACTGGTCCACAACACACATTACCTCGCAATGCTGGTCCACAACACAGATTCCCTCCTGATACTGGTCCACAACACACATTACCTCCCAATACTGGTCCACAACACACATTCCCTCCTGATACTGGTCCACAACAAACATTCCCTCCTGATGCTGGTCCATAACACACATTACCTCATGATACTGGTACACAACACACATTACCTCCCAATACTGGTCCAAAACACACGTTACCTCCCAATACTGGTCCACAACACACATTCCTTCCCAATACTGGTCCACAACTCACATTAACTCCCAATACTAGTCCACAACACACATTACCTCCCAATACTGGTCTACAAAAACATTAGCTCCCAATACTGGTCCACAACACACATTACCTCCCAATACTGGTCCACAACACACATTCTCTCCCAATACTGGTCCACAACACACATTCCCTCCCAATACTCGTCCACAACACACATTCCCTCCTGATGCTGGTCCACAACACGCATTACCTCCTGATGCTGGTCCACAACACATATTCCCTCCCCATACTGGTCCACAACACACATTCCCTCCTAATACTGTTCCACAACACACATAAACTCCCCATAATGTTCCTCAACATACATTCCCTCCCAATACTGGTCCACAACACACATTCCTTCCTAATACTGGTCCCCAAAACACATTACCTCCCAATAGTGGTCCACAACACAGATTAACTCCCAATACTGGTCCACAACACAAATTACCTCCCAATACTGGTCCCAAACACACATTACCTCCCAATACTGGTCCACAACACACATTCCCTCCCAACACTGGTCCACAACACACATTACCTCCCAATAATGGTCCACAACACACATTACATCCCAATACTGGTCCACAACACACATTACCTCCCAATACTGATCACCAACACATATTACCTCCTGATGCTGGTCCACAACACACATTACCTCCCAATACTTGTCTACAAACACATTAGCTCCCAATACTGGTCCACAACACACATTCTCTCCCAATACTGGTCCACAACACACGTTCCCTCCCAATACTCGTCCACAACACACATTCCCGCCTGATGCTGGTCCACAACACGCATTACCTCCTGATGCTGGTCCACAACACACATTACCTCCCGATACTGGTCCCCAACAAACATTACCTCCCAATACTGGTCCACAACACACATTACCTCCCCATACTGGTCGACAACACACATTCCCTCCTAATACCGTTCCACAACACACATTGCCTACCCATAATGTTACTCAACACACATTACCTCCCAATACTGGTCCACAACACACATTCCTTCCTAATACTGGTCCCCAACACAAATTACCTCCCAATACTGGTCCCCAACACACATTACCTCCCAATACTGGTCCACAACACACATAACCTCCTGATGCTGGTCCATAACACACATTCCATCCTGATGCTGGTCCACAACACACATTTCCTCCTGATGCTGGTCCACAACACACCTTTCCTCCTGATGGTGGTCCACAACACACATTACCTCCTGATGCTGGTCCACAACACACATTACCTCCCAATACTGGTCCACAACACATATTACCTCCCAATACTAGTCCACAACACACGTTATCTCCCAATACTGGTCCACAACACACATTACCTCCCAATACTGGTCCACAACACACATTACCTCCCAATACTGGTCCACAACATACATTACCTCCCAATACTGGTCCACAACACACATTACCTCCCAATACTGGTCCAAACACACATTACCTCCTGATGCTGGTGCACAACACACATTCCCTCCTTATGCTGGTCCACAACACACATTACCTCCCAATACTGGTCCACAAAATACATTACCTCCCAATACTGGTCCACAACACACATTACCTCCCAATACTGGTCCACAACACACAATCCCTTCCAATACTGGTCCACAACACAGATTCCCTCCCAATACTGGTCCACAACACACATTACCTCCTGATGCTGGTCCACTACACACATTACCTCCCAATACTGGTCCACAACACACATTACCTCCCAACACTGGTCCACAACACACATTCCCTCCGAATACTGGTCCACAACACACATTTCCTCCTGATGCTGGTCCACAACACACATTACGTCCCAATACTGGGCCACAGTACAGATTACCTCCCAATACTGGGCCACAACACACATTACCTCCCAATACTGGTCCACAACACACATTACCTCCCAATACTGGGCCACAACACACATTACCTCCCAATACTGGTCTACAAAACACATTAACTCTCAATACTGGTCCCCAACACACATTACCTTCCAATACTGGTCCACAACACACATTAACTCTCAATACTGGTCCCCAATACTGGCCCCCAACACACATTACCTCCCAATACTGGTTCACAACGCACATTACCTCCCAATACTGGTCCACAATAGACATTACCTCCTGATGCTGGTCCACAACACACATTACCTCCCAATACTGGTCCACAACACACATTTCCTCCTGATGCTGGTACACAACACACATTACCTCCCAATACTGGTCCACAACACACATTCCCTCCCAATACTGGTCTACAATACACATTACCTCCTGATGCTGGCCCACAACACACATTACCTCCCAATACTGGTCCACAACACACATTACCTACTGATGCTGGTCCACAACACACATTACCTCCCAATACTGGCCCACAACACAGATTACCTCCCAATACTGTGCCACAACACACAGTACCTCCCAATACTGGGCCACAACACACATTACCTCCCAATACTGGTCCACAACACACATTCCCTCCTGATGATGGTCCACAACACACATTACCTCCTGATACTGGTCCACAACACACATTACCTCCCAATACTTGTCCACAACACACATTACCTCCCAATACTGGTCCACAACACACATTACCTCGCAATGCTGGTCCACAACACAGATTCCCTCCTGATACTGGTCCACAACACACATTACCTCCCAATACTGGTCCACAACACACATTCCCTCCTGATACTGGTCCACAACAAACATTCCCTCCTGATGCTGGTCCATAACACACATTACCTCATGATACTGGTACACAACACACATTAACTCCCAATACTAGTCCACAACACACATTACCTCCCAATGCTGGTCCACAACACACATTCCCTCCCAATACTGGTCCACAACACACATTACCTCCTGATGCTGGTTCACAACACACATTACCACCTGATGCTGGTCCACAACACACATTACCTCCCAATACTGGTCCACAACACACATTCCCTCCTGATACTGGTCCACAACACACATTCCCTCCTGATGCTGGTCCACAACACAAATTACCTCCCAATACTGGTCCACAACACACATTACCTCCCAATACTGGTCCACAATACTCATTACCTCCCAATACTGGTCCACAACACACATTACCCCCCAATACTGGTCCACAACACACATTACCTCCCAATACTGGTCCACAACACACATTACCTCCCAATACTGGTCCACAACACACATTACCTCCCAATACTGGTCCACAACACACATTACCTCCCAATACTGGTCCACTACACACATTACCTCCCAATACTGGTCCACAACACACATAATCTCCTGATGCTGGTCCATAACACACATTCCCTCCCAATACTGGTCCACAACACACATTCCCTCCTGATGCTGGTCCACAACACACATTTCCTCCTGATGCTGGTCCACAACACACATTCCCTCCCAATACTGGTCCACAACACACATTACCTTCCAATACTGGTACACAACACACATTACCTCCTGATACTGGTCCACAACACACATTACCTCCCAATACTGGTCCACAACACACATAACATCCTGATGCTGGTCCATAACACACTTTCCCTCCTGATGCTGGTCCAGAACACACATTACCTCCCAATACTGGTCCACAACACAAATTACCTCCCAATACTGGTACACAACACACATTACCTCCTGATACTGGTCCACAACACACATTACCTCCCAATACTGGTCCACAATACTCATTACCTCCCAATACTGGTACACAACACACATTACCTTCCAATACTGGTCCACAATACACATTACCTCCCAATACTGGTCGACAACACACATTACCTCCCAATACTGGTCCACAACACACATTACCTTCCAATACTGGTCCACAATACACATTACCTCCCAATACTGGTCGACAACACACATTACCTCCCAATACTGGTCCACAACCCACATTAAATCCCAATACTGGTACACAACACACATTACCTCCTAATGCTGGTCCACAACACACATTACCTCCCAATACTGGTCCACAACACACATTACCTCCCAATACTGCTCCAGAACACACATTACCTCCTGATGCTGGTCCACAACACACATTACCTCCCAATACTGGTCCACAACACTCATCACCTCCCAATACTCGTCCACAACACTTATCACCTCCCAATACTGGTCCACAACACACATCACCTCCCAATACTCGTCGACAACACACATTACCTCCTGACGCTGGTCCACAACACACATTACCTCCCAATACTGATCACCAACACACATTACCTCCTGATGCTGGTCCACAACACACATTACCTCCCAATACTGGTCTACAAAAACATTAGCTCCCAATACTGGTCCACAACACACATTACCTCCCAATACTGGTCCACAACACACATTCTCTCCCAATACTGGTCCACAACACACATTCCCTCCCAATACTCGTCCACAACACACATTCCCTCCTGATGCTGGTCCACAACACGCATTACCTCCTGATGCTGGTCCACAACACATATTCCCTCCCCATACTGGTCCACAACACACATTCCCTCCTAATACTGTTCCACAACACACATAAACTCCCCATAATGTTCCTCAACATACATTCCCTCCCAATACTGGTCCACAACACACATTCCTTCCTAATACTGGTCCCCAAAACACATTACCTCCCAATAGTGGTCCACAACACACATTACATCCTGATGCTGGTCCACAACACAGATTAACTCCCAATACTGGTCCACAACACAAATTACCTCCCAATACTGGTCCCCAACACTCATTACCTCCCAATACTGGTCAACAACACACATTCCCTCCCAACACTGGTCCACAACACACATTACCTCCCAATAATGGTCCACAACACACATTACCTCCCAATACTGGTCCACAACACACATTACCTCCCAATACTGATCACCAACACACATTACCTCCTGATGCTGGTCCACAACACACATTACCTCCCAATACTGGTCTACAAACACATTAGCTACCAATACTGGTCCACAACACACATTCTCTCCCAATACTGGTCCACAACACACGGTCCCTCCCAATACTCGTCCACAACACACATTCCCGCCTGATGCTGGTCCACAACACGCATTACCTCCTGATGCTGGTCCACAACACACATTACCTCCCGATACTGGTCCCCAACAAACATTACCTCCCAATACTGGTCCACAACACACATTACCTCCCCATACTGGTCGACAACACACATTCCCTCCTAATACCGTTCCACAACACACATTGCCTACCCATAATGTTACTCAACACACATTACCTCCCAATACTGGTCCACAACACACATTCCTTCCTAATACTGGTCCCCAACACAAATTACCTCCCAATACTGGTCCCCTTCACACATTACCTCCCAATACTGGTCCACAACACACATAACCTCCTGATGCTGGTCCATAACACACATTCCATCCTGATGCTGGTCCACAACACACATTACCTCCCAATACTGGTCCACAACACATATTACCTCCCAATACTAGTCCACAACACACGTTATCTCCCAATACTGGTCCACAACACACATTACCTCCCAATACTGGTCCACAACACACATTACCTCCCAATACTGGTCCACAACATACATTACCTCCCAATACTGGTCCACAACACACATTACCTCCCAATACTGGTCCAAACACACATTACCTCCTGATGCTGGTGCACAACACACATTCCCTCCTGATGCTGGTCCACAACACACATTACCTCCCAATACTGGTCCACAAAATACATTAACTCCCAATACTGGTCCACAACACACATTACCTCCCAATACTGGTCCACAACAAACAATCCCTTCCAATACTGGTCCACAACACAGATTCCCTCCCAATACTGGTCCACAACACACATTACCTCCTGATGCTGGTCCACTACACACATTACCTCCCAATACTGGTCCACAACACACATTACCTCCCAATACTGGGCCACAACACACATTACCTCCCAATACTGGTCCACAACACACATTACCTCCCAATACTGGGCCACAACACACATTACCTCCCAATACTGGTCTACAAAACACATTAACTCTCAATACTGGTCCCCAACACACATTACCTTCCAATACTGGTCCACAACACACATTAACTCTCAATACTGGTCCCCAATACTGGCCCCCAACACACATTACCTCCCAATACTGGTTCACAACGCACATTACCTCCCAATACTGGTCCACAATAGACATTACCTCCTGATGCTGGTCCACAACACACATTACCTCCCAATACTGGTCCACAACACACATTTCCTCCTGATGCTGGTCCACAACACACATTACCTCCCAATACTGGTCCACAACACACATTCCCTCCCAATACTGGTCTACAATACACATTACCTCCTGATGCTGGTCCACAACACACATTACCTCCCAATACTGGTCCACAACACACATTACCTACTGATGCTGGTCCACAACACACATTACCTCCCAATACTGGCCCACAACACAGATTACCTCCCAATACTGTGCCACAACACACAGTACCTCCCAATACTGGGCCACAACACACATTACCTCCCAATACTGGTCCACAACACACATTCCCTCCTGATGATGGTCCACAACACACATTACCTCCTGATACTGGTCCACAACACACATCACCTCCCAATACTTGTCCACAACACACATTACCTCCCAATACTGGTCCACAACACACATTACCTCGCAATGCTGGTCCACAACACAGATTCCCTCCTGATACTGGTCCACAACACACATTACCTCCCAATACTGGTCCACAACACACATTCCCTCCTGATACTGGTCCACAACAAACATTCCCTCCTGATGCTGGTCCATAACACACATTACCTCATGATACTGGTACACAACACACATTACCTCCCAATACTGGTCCAAAACACACGTTACCTCCCAATACTGGTCCACAACACACATTCCTTCCCAATACTGGTCCACAACTCACATTAACTCCCAATACTAGTCCACAACACACATTACCTCCCAATGCTGGTCCACAACACACATTCCCTCCCAATACTGGTCCACAACACACATTACCTCCTGATGCTGGTTCACAACACACATTACCACCTGATGCTGGTCCACAACACACATTACCTCCCAATACTGGTCCACAACACACATTCCCTCCTGATACTGGTCCACAACACACATTCCCTCCTGATGCTGGTCCACAACACACATTACCTCCCAATACTGGTCCACAACACACATTACCTCCCAATACTGGTCCACAACACACATTACCTCCCAATACTGGTACACAACACACATTACCTCCTGATGCTGGTCCACAACACACATTACGTCCCAATACTGGGCCACAGCACAGATTACCTCCCAATACTGGGCCACAACACACATTACCTCCCAAT
This sequence comes from Eledone cirrhosa, assembly GCA_964016885.1. NCBI lineage: Eukaryota > Metazoa > Mollusca > Cephalopoda > Octopoda > Eledonidae > Eledone > Eledone cirrhosa. The sequence continues at coordinate 363,598,020 of OZ024740.1, forward strand.
ACTGGTCCACAACACACATTACCTCCCAATACTGGGCCACAACACACATTACCTCCCAATACTGGTCCACAAAACACATTAACTCTCAATACTGGTCCCCAACACACATTACCTTCCAATACTGGTCCACAACACACATTAACTCTCAATACTGGTCCCCAATACTGGTCCCCAACACACATTACCTCCCAATACTGGTCCACAACGCACATTACCTCCCAATACAGGTCCACAATAGACATTACCTCCTGATGCTGGTCCACAACACACATTACCTCCCAATACTGGTCCACAACACACATTTCCTCCTGATGCTGGTCCACGACACACATTACCTCCCAATACTGGTCCACAACACACATTACCTCCCAATACTGGTCTACAATACACATTACCTCCTGATGCTGGTCCACAACACACATTACCTCCAAATACTGGTCCACAACACACATTACCTACTGATGCTGGTCCACAACACACATTACCTCCCAATACTGGCCCACATCACAGATTACCTCCCAATACTGGGCCACAACACACAGTACCTCCCAATACTGGTCCACAACAAACATTCCCTCCTGATGCTGGTCCATAACACACATTACCTCATGATACTGGTCCACAACACACATTACCTCCCAATACTGGTCCAAAACACACGTTACCTCCCAATACTGGTCCACAACACACATTACCTTCCAATACTGGTCCACAACACACATTCCTTCCCAATACTGGTCCACAACACACATTAACTCCCAATACTGGTCCACAACACACATTACCTCCCAATGCTGGTCCACAACACACATTCCCTCCCCATACTGGTCCACAACACACATTACCTCCTGATGCTGGTTCACAACACACATTACCTCCTGATGCTGGTCCACAACACACATTACCTCCCAATACTGGTCCACAACACACATTCCCTCCTGATACTGGTCCACAACACACATTACCTCCTGATGCTGGTCCACAACACACATTACCTCCCTATACTGGTCCACAACACACATTCCCTCCCAATACTGGTCCACATCACACATTCCCTCCCAATACTGGTCCACAACACACATTCCGTCCTGATGCTGGTCCACAACACACATTACCTCCCAATACTGGTCCACATCACACATTACCTCCCAATACTGGTCCACAACACACATTACCTCCCAATACTGGTCCACATCACACATTACCTCCCAATACTGGTCCACAACATACATTCCCTCCTGATGCTGGTCCACAACACACATTACCTCCCAATACTGGTCCACATCACACATTACCTCCCAATACTGGTCCACAACACACATTCCCGCCTGATGCTGGTCCACAACACACATTACCTCCCAATACTGGTCCACAACACACATTACCTCCCAATACTGGTCCACAACACACATTCCCTCCTGATGCTGGTCCACAACACACATTACCTCACAATACTGGTCCACATCACACATTACCTCCCAATACTGGTCCACAACACACATTACCTCCCAATACTGGTCCACATCACACATTACCTCCCAATACTGGTCCACAACACACATTCCCGCCTGATGCTGGTCCACATCACACATTACCTCCCAATACTGGTCCACAACACACATTCCCTCCTGATGCTGGTCCACAACACACATTACCTCCCAATACTGGTCCACAACACACATTACCTCCCAATACTGGTCCACAACACACATTCCCGCCTGATGCTGGTCCACAACACACATTCCCTCCCAATACTGGTCCACAACACACATTCCCTCCTGATGCTGGTCCACAACACACATTACCTCCTGATACTGGTCCACAACACACATTACCTCCCAGTACTGGTCCACAACACACATTACCTCCCAATACTGGTCTACAACACACATTACCTCCCAATTCTGGCCCACAACACACATTACCTCCTGATGCTGGTCCACAACAAACGTTACCTCCCAATACTATTCCACAACAAACATTACCTCCAAATACTGATCCACAACACACATTACCTCCCAATACTGGTCCACAACACACATTACCTACCAGTACTGGTCCACAACACACATTCCCTCCTGATGCTGGTCCACAACACACATTACCTCCTGATGCTGGTCCACAACACACATTACCTCCCAATACTGGTCCACAATACACATTACCTCCCAATACTGGTCCACAACACACATTACCTCCCAATACTGGTCCACAACACATATTACCTCCCAATACTGGTCCACAACACACATTTCCTCCTGATGCTGGTCCACAACACACATTCCCTCCCAATACTGGTCCACAACACACATTCCCTCCCAATACTGGTCCACAACACACATTACCTCCCAATACTGGTCCACAACACACATAACATCCTGATGCTAGTCCACAACCCACATTACCTCCCAATACTGGTCCACAACACACATTCCCTCCCAACACTGGTTCACAACACACATTAACTCCCAATACTGGTCCACAACACACATTCCCTCCCAATACTGGTCCACAACACACATTAGCTCCCAATACTGGTCCACAACACACATTACCTCCCAATACTGGTCCACAACACACATTACCTCCCAATAATGGTCCACAACACACATTAACTCCCAATATTGTTCCACAACACAGATTACCTCCCAATACTGGTCCACAACACACATTACCTCCCAATACTGCTCCACAACACACATTATCTCCTGATGCTGGTCCACAACACACATTACCTCCCAATACTGGTCCACAACACACATTACCTCCCAATACTGGTCCACAACACACATTCCCTCCTGATGCTGGTCCACAACACACATTCCCTCCCAATACTGGTCCACAACACACATTCCCTCCTGATGCTGGTCCACAACACACATTACCTCCTGATACTGGTCCACAACACACATTACCTCCCAGTACTGGTCCACAACACACATTACCTCCCAATACTGGTCTACAACACACATTACCTCCCAATACTGGCCCACAACACACAGTACCTCCTGATGCTGGTCCACAACAAACGTTACCTCCCATTACTATTCCACAACAAACATTACCTCCAAATACTGATCCACAACACACATTACCTCCCAATACTGGTCCACAACACACATTACCTCCCAGTACTGGTCCACAACACACATTCCCTCCTGATGCTGGTCCACAACACACATTACCTCCTGATGCTGGTCCACAACACACATTACCTCCCAATACTGGTCCACAATACACATTACCTCCCAATACTGGTCCACAACACACATTACCTCCCAATACTGGTCCACAACACATATTACCTCCCAATACTGGTCCACAACACACATTTCCTCCTGATGCTGGTCCACAACACACATTCCCTCCCAATACTGGTCCACAACACACATTCCCTCCCAATACTGGTCCACAACACACATTACCTCCCAATACTGGTCCACAACACACATAACATCCTGATGCTAGTCCACAACCCACATTACCTCCCAATACTGGTCCACAACACACATTCCCTCCCAACACTGGTTCACAACACACATTACCTCCCAATACTGGTCCACAACACACATTCCCTCCCAATACTGGTCCACAACACACATTAGCTCCCAATACTGGTCCACAACACACATTACCTCCCAATACTGGTCCACAACACACATTACCTCCCAATAATGGTCCACAACACACATTACCTCCCAATACTGGTCCACAACACACATTCCCTCCCAATATTGTTCCACAACACACATTACCTCCCAATACTGGTCCACAACACACATTACCTCCCAATACTGGTCCACAACACACATTACCTCCCAATACTGCTCCACAACACACATTATCTCCTGATGCTGGTCCACAACACACATTACCTCCCAATACTGGTCCACAACACACATTACCTCCCAATACTAGTCCACAACACACATTACCTCCCAATACTAGTCCACAACACACATTATCTCCTGATGCTGGTCCACAACACACATTACCTCCCAATACTGGTCCACTACACACATTACCTCCCAATACTGGTCCACAACACACATTACCTCCCAATACTGGTCCACAACACACATTGCCTCCCAATACTGGTCCACAACACACATTACCTCCCAATACTGGTCCACTACACACATTACCTCCCAATACTGGTCCACAACACACATAATCTCCTGATGCTGGTCCATAACACACATTCCCTCCTGATGCTGGTCCACAACACACATTACCTCCCAATACTGGTCCACAACACACATAACATCCTGATGCTGGTCCATAACACACTTTCCCTCCTGATGCTGGTCCAGAACACACATTACCTCCTGATGCTGGTCCACAACACAAATTACCTCCCAATACTGGTACACAACACACATTACCTTCCAATACTGGTACACAACACACATTACCTTCCAATACTGGTACACAACACACATTACCTCCTGATACTGGTTAACAACACACATTACCTCCCAATACTGGTCGACAACACACATTACCTCCCAATACTGGTCCACAACCCACATTAAATCCCAATACTGGTACACAACACACATTACCTCCTAATGCTGGTCCACAACACACATTACCTCCCAATACTGGTCCACAACACACATTACCTCCCAATACTGCTCCAGAACACACATTACCTCCTGATGCTGGTCCACAACACACATTACCTCCCAATACTGGTCCACAACACTCATCACCTCCCAATACTCGTCCACAACACTTATCACCTCCCAATACTGGTCCACAACACACATCACCTCCCAATACTCGTCGACAACACACATTACCTCCTGACGATGGTCCACAACACACATTACCTCCCAATACTGATCACCAACACACATTACCTCCTGATGCTGGTCCACAACACACATTACCTCCCAATACTGATCTACAAAAACATTAGCTCCCAATACTGGTCCACAACACACATTACCTCCCAATACTGGTCCACAACACACATTCTCTCCCAATACTTATCCACAACACACATTCCCTCCCAATACTCGTCCACAACACACATTCCCTCCTGATGCTGGTCCACAACACGCATTACCTCCTGATGCTGGTCCACAACACATATTCCCTCCCCATACTGGTCCACAACACACATTCCCTCCTAATACTGTTCCACAACACACATAAACTCCCCATAATGTTCCTCAACATACATTCCCTCCCAATACTGGTCCACAACACACATTCCTTCCTAATACTGGTCCCCAAAACACATTACCTCCCAATAGTGGTCCACAACACACATTACATCCTGATGCTGGTCCACAACACAGATTAACTCCCAATACTGGTCCACAACACAAATTACCTCCCAATACTGGTCCCCAACACACATTACCTCCCAATACTGGTCCACAACACACATTCCCTCCCAACACTGGTCCACAACACACATTACCTCCCAATACTGGTCCACAACACACATTACCTCCCAATAATGGTCCACAACACACATTACCTCCCAATACTGGTCCACAACACACATTACCTCCCAATACTGATCACCAACACACATTACCTCCTGATGCTGGTCCACAACACACATTACCTCCCAATACTGGTCTACAAACACATTAGCTCCCAATACTGGTCCACAACACACATTCTCTCCCAATACTGGTCCACAACACACGTTCCCTCCCAACACTCGTCCACAACACACATTCCCGCCTGATGCTGGTCCACAACACGCATTACCTCCTGATGCTGGTCCACAACACACATTACCTCCCGATACTGGTCCCCAACAAACATTACCTCCCAATACTGGTCCACAACACACATTACCTCCCCATACTGGTCGACAACACACATTCCCTCCTAATACCGTTCCACAACACACATTGCCTACCCATAATGTTACTCAACACACATTACCTCCCAATACTGGTCCACAACACACATTCCTTCCTAATACTGGTCCCCAACACAAATTACCTCCCAATACTGGTCCCCAACACACATTACCTCCCAATACTGGTTCACAACACACATTCCCTCCCAATACTCGTCCACAACACACATTACCTCCCAATACTGGTCCACAACACACATTACCTCCCAATAATGGTCCACAACACACGTTACTTCCCAATACTGGTCCACAACACACATTAATTCCTGATGCTGGTCCAGAACACACATAACCTCCCAATACTGGTCCATAACATACATTACCTCCCAATACTGGTCCCCAACACAAATTACCTCCCAATACTGGTCCACAAAACACATTACTTCCCAATACTGGTACACAACACACATTACCTCCCAATACTGATCCACAACACACATTACCTCCCAATACTGGTCCACAACACACATTACCTCCCAATACTGATCCACAACACACATTACCTCCCAATACTGGTCCACAACACACATTACCTCCCAATAATGGTACACAACACACATTACATTCCAATACTGTTCCACAACACGCATTACCTTTCAATACTGGTCCACAACACACATTACCTCCCAATAATGGTACACAACACACATTACCTCCCAATAATGGTACACAACACACATTACCTCCCAAAACTGGTCGACAACACACATTACCTCCCAATACTGGTCCACAACACACATTACCTACTGATGCTGGTCCACAACACACATTCCCACCTGATGCTGGTCCACAACACACATTACCTCCCAATACTGGTCCACAACACACATTCCCTCCTGATGCTGGTCCACAACACACATTACCTCCCAATACTGGTCCACAACACACATTACCTCCCAATAATTGTCCACAACACACATTACCTCCCAATACCAGTCCACAACACACATTACCTCCCAATACTGGTCCACAACACACATTACCTCCCAATACTGGTCCACAACACACATTACCTCCTGATGCTGGTCCACAACACACATTCCCTCCCAATACTGATCCACAACACACATTACCTCCCAATACTGGTCCACAACACACATTACCTACCAATACCGGTCCACAACACACATTACCTCCCAATACTGGTCCACAACACACGTTACCTCCCAATACTGGTCCACAACACACATTACCTCCCAATACTGGTCCACAACACACATTACCTCCAAATACTGGTCCATAACACACATTAACTCCCAATACTGGTACACAACACACATTACCTCCTGATGCTGGACAACAGCAGACATTACCTCCCAATACTGGTCCACAACACACATTACCTCCCAATACTGGTCCACAACACACATTACCTCCAAATACTGGTCCACAACACACATTACCTCCCAATACTGGTCCACAACACACATTCCCTACCGATACTGGTCCACCACACACATTACCTCCCAATACTGGTCCACAACACACATTCCCACACAATACTGGTCCACAATACACATTCCCTCCTGATGCTGGTCCACAACACACATTCCCTCCCAATACTGGACCACAACACACATTACCTCCCAATACTGGTCCACAACACACATTCCCACACAATACTGGTCCACAATACACATTACCTCCCTATACTGGTCCACAACACACATTACCTCCTGATGCTGGTCCACAACACACATTCCCTCCCAATACTGGTACACAACACATATTCCCTCCTGATGCTGGTCCACAACATACATTACCTCCCAATACTGGTCCACAACACACATTACCTCCCAATACTGGTCCACAACACACATTACCTCCCAATACTGGTCCACAACACACATTACCTCCTAATACTGGTCCACAACACACATTACCTCCTGATGCTGGTCCACTACACACATTACCTCCCAATACTGGTCCACAACACACATTACCTCCCTATACTGGTCCACAACACACATTACCTCCCAATACTGGTCCAAAACACACATTACCTCCCAATACTAGTCCACAACACACGTTACCTCCCAATACTGGTCCACAACACACATTGCCTCCTGATACTGGTCCACTACACACATTACCTCCCAATACTGGTCCACAACACACATTACCTCCCAATACTGGTCCACAACACACATAACCTCCTGATGCTGGTCCATAACACACATTCCCTCCTGATGCTGGTCCACAACACACATTTCCTCCTGATGCTGGTCCACAACACACATTACCTCCTGATGCTGGTCCACAACACACATTACCTCCCAATACTGGTCCACAACACATATTACCTCCCAATACTGGTCCACAACACACATTCCCTCCTGATGCTGGTCCACAACACACATTACCTCCCAATACTGGTCCACAACACACATTACCTCCCAATAATTGTCCACAACACACATTACCTCCCAATACCGGTCCACAACACACATTACCTCCCAATACTGGTCCACAACACACATCACCTCCCAATACTGGTCCACAACACACATTACCTCCTGATGCTGGTCCACAACACACATTCCCTCCCAATACTGATCCACAACACACATTACCTCCCAATACTGGTCCACAACACACATTACCTACCAATACTGCTCCACAACACACATTACCTCCCAATACTGGTCCACAACACACGTTACCTCCTGATGCTGGTCCACAACACACATTACCTCCCAATACTGGTCCACAACACACATTACCTCCCAATACTGGTCCACAACACACATTACCTCCCAATACTGGTCCACAACAAACATTACCTCCCAATACTGTTCCACAACACACATTACCTCCAAATACTGGTCCACAACACACATTACCTCCCAATACTGGTCCACAACACACATTACCTCCTGATGCTGGTCCACAACACACATTACCTCCCAATACTGGCCCACAACACACATTACCTCCCAATACTGGTCCACAACACACATTACCTCCTGATGCTGGTCCACAACACACATTACCTCCCAATACTTGTCCACAACACATATTACCTCCTGATGCTGGTCCACAGCACACATTACCTCCTGATACTGGTCCACAACACATATTACCTCCTGATGCTGGTCCACAACACACATTACCTCCCAATACTGGTCCACAACACACATTACCTCCTGATGCTGGTCCAAAACACACATTACCTCCCAATACTGGCCCACAACACACATTACCTCCCAATACTGGTCCACAACACACATTACCTCCTGATGCTGGTCCACAACACACATTACCTCCCAATACTGGTCCACAACACACATTACCTCCCAATACTGTTCCACAACACACATTACCTCCAAATACTGGTCCACAACACACATTACCTCCCAATACTGGTCCACAACACACATTACCTCCTGATGCTGGTCCACAACACACATTACCTCCCAATACTGGCCCACAACACACATTACCTCCCAATACTGGTCCACAACACACATTACCTCCTGATGCTGGTCCACAACACACATTACCTCCCAATACTTGTCCACAACACTCATTACCTCCTGATGCTGGTCCACAGCACACATTACCTCCTGATACTGGTCCACAACACATATTACCTCCTGATGCTGGTCCACAACACACATTACCTCCCAATACTGATCTTCAAAACACATTACCTCCCAATACTGGACCACAAACAACATTACCTCCCAATACTGGTCTCCAACACACATTACCTCCCAATACTGGTCCACAACACACATTACCTCCCAATACTGGTCCACAACACACATTACCTCCCAATAATGGTCCACAACACACGTTACTTCCCAATACTGGTCCACAACACACATTAATTCCTGATGCTGGCCAGAACACACATAACCTCCCAATACTGGTCCATAACATACATTACCTCCCAATACTGGTCCCCAACACAAATTACCTCCCAATACTGGTCCACAAAACACATTACTTCCCAATACTGGTACACAACACACATTACCTCCCAATACTGATCCACAACACACATTACCTCCCAATACTGGTCCACAACACACATTACCTCCCAATACTGATCCACAACACACATTACCTCCCAATACTGGTCCACAACACACATTACCTCCCAATAATGGTACACAACACACATTACCTTCCAATACTGTTCCACAACACGCAATACCTTTCAATACTGGTCCACAACACACTTTACCTCCCAATAATGGTACACAACACACATTACCTCCCAATAATGGTACACAACACACATTACCTCCCAAAACTGGTCGACAACACACATTACCTCCCAATACTGGTCCACAACACACATTACCTACTGATGCTGGTCCACAACACACATTCCCACCTGATGCTGGTCCACAACACACATTACCTCCCAATACTGGTCACAACACACATTCCCTCCTGATGCTGGTCCACAACACACATTACCTCCCAATACTGGTCCACAACACACATTACCTCCCAATAATTGTCCACAACACACATTACCTCCCAATACCGGTCCACAACACACATTACCTCCCAATACTGGTCCACAACACACATTACCTCCCAATACTGGTCCACAACACACATTACCTCCTGATGCTGGTCCACAACACACATTCCCTCCCAATACTGACCCACAACACACATTACCTCCCAATACTGGTCCACAACACACATTACCTACCAATACCGGTCCACAACACACATTACCTCCCAATACTGGTCCACAACACACGTTACCTCCCAATACTGGTCCACAACACACATTACCTCCCAATACTGGTCCACAACACACATTACCTCCAAATACTGGTCCATAACACACATTAACTCCCAATACTGGTACACAACACACATTACCTCCTGATGCTGGACAACAGCAGACATTACCTCCCAATACTGGTCCACAACACACATTACCTCCCAATACTGGTCCACAACACACAGTACCTCCAAATACTGGTCCACAACACACATTACCTCCCAATATTGGTCCACAACACACATTCCCTACCGATACTGGTCCACCACACACATTACCTCCCAATACTGGTCCACAACACACATTCCCACACAATACTGGTCCACAATACACATTCCCTCCTGATGCTGGTCCACTACACACATTACCTCCCAATACTGGTCCACAACACACATTACCTCCCTATACTGGTCCACAACACACATTACCTCCCAATACTGGTCCAAAACACACATTACCTCCCAATACTAGTCCACAACACACGTTACCTCCCAATACTGGTCCACAACACACATTGCCTCCTGATACTGGTCCACTACACACATTACCTCCCAATACTGGTCCACAACACACATTACCTCCCAATACTGGTCCACAACACACATAACCTCCTGATGCTGGTCCATAACACACATTCCCTCCTGATGCTGGTCCACAACACACATTTCCTCCTGATGCTGGTCCACAACACACATTACCTCCTGATGCTGGTCCACAACACACATTACCTCCCAATACTGGTCCACAACACATATTACCTCCCAATACTGGTCCACAACACACATTCCCTCCTGATGCTGGTCCACAACACACATTACCTCCCAATACTGGTCCACAACACACATTACCTCCCAATAATTGTCCACAACACACATTACCTCCCAATACCGGTCCACAACACACATTACCTCCCAATACTGGTCCACAACACACATCACCTCCCAATACTGGTCCACAACACACCTTACCTCCTGATGCTGGTCCACAACACACATTCCCTCCCAATACTGATCCACAACACACATTACCTCCCAATACTGGTCCACAACACACATTACCTACCAATACTGCTCCACAACACACATTACCTCCCAATACTGGTCCACAACACACGTTACCTCCTGATGCTGGTCCACAACACACATTACCTCCCAATACTGGTCCACAACACACATTACCTCCCAATACTGGTCCACAACACACATTACCTCCCAATACTGGTCCACAACACACATTACCTCCCAATACTGTTTCACAACACACATTACCTCCAAATACTGGTCCACAACACACATTACCTCCCAATACTGGTCCACAACACACATTACCTCCTGATGCTGGTCCACAACACACATTACCTCCCAATACTGGTCCACAACACACATTACCTCCTGATGCTGGTCCACAGCACACATTACCTCCTGATACTGGTCCACAACACATATTACCTCCTGATGCTGGTCCACAACACACATTACCTCCCAATACTGGTCCACAACACACATTACCTCCTGATGCTGGTCCAAAACACACATTACCTCCCAATACTGGTCCACAACACACATTACCTCCTGATGCTGGTCCAAAACACACATTACCTCCCAATACTGGTCCACAACACACATTACCTCCTGATGCTGGTCCAAAACACACATTACCTCCCAATACTGGCCCACAACACACATTACCTCCCAATACTGGTCCACAACACACATTACCTCCTGATGCTGGTCCACAACACACATTACCTCCCAATACTTGTCCACAACACACATTACCTCCTGATGCTGGTCCACAACACACATTACCTCCCAATACTTGTCCACAACACTCATTACCTCCTGATGCTGGTCCACAGCACACATTACCTCCTGATACTGGTCCACAACACATATTACCTCCTGATGCTGGTCCACAACACACATTACCTCCAAATACTGGTCCATAACACACATTAACTCCCAATACTGGTACACAACACACATTACCTCCTGATGCTGGACAACAGCAGACATTACCTCCCAATACTGGTCCACAACACACATTACCTCCCAATACTGGTCCACAACACACATTACCTCCAAATACTGGTCCACAACACACATTACCTCCCAATATTGGTCCACAACACACATTCCCTACCGATACTGGTCCACCACACACATTACCTCCCAATACTGGTCCACAACACACATTCCCACACAATACTGGTCCACAATACACATTCCCTCCTGATGCTGGTCCACAACACACATGCCCTCCCAATACTGGACCACAACACACATTACCTCCCAATACTGGTCCACAACACACATTCCCACACAATACTGGTCCACAATACACATTACCTCCCTATACTGGTCCACAACACACATTACCTCCTGATGCTGGTCCACAACACACATTCCCTCCCAATACTGGTACACAACACATATTCCCTCCTGATGCTGGTCCACAACACACATTACCTCCCAATACTGGTCCACAACACACATTACCTCCCAATACTGGTCCACAACACACATTACCTCCCAATACTGGTCCACAACACACATTACCTCCTAATACTGGTCCACAACACACATTACCTCCTGATGCTGGTCCACTACACACATTACCTCCCAATACTGGTCCACAACACACATTACCTCCCTATACTGGTCCACAACACACATTACCTCCCAATACTGGTCCAAAACACACATTACCTCCCAATACTAGTCCACAACACACGTTACCTCCCAATACTGGTCCACAACACACATTGCCTCCTGATACTGGTCCACTACACACATTACCTCCCAATACTGGTCCACAACACACATTACCTCCCAATACTGGTCCACAACACACATAACCTCCTGATGCTGGTCCATAACACACATTCCCTCCTGATGCTGGTCCACAACACACATTTCCTCCTGATGCTGGTCCACAACACACATTACCTCCTGATGCTGGTCCACAACACACATTACCTCCCAATACTGGTCCACAACACATATTACCTCCCAATACTGGTCCACAACACACAATCCCTCCTGATGCTGGTCCACAACACACATTACCTCCCAATACTGGTCCACAACACACATTACCTCCCAATAATTGTCCACAACACACATTACCTCCTGATGCTGGTCCACAACACACATTCCCTCCCAATACTGATCCACAACACACATTACCTCCCAATACTGGTCCACAACACACATTACCTACCAATACTGCTCCACAACACACATTACCTCCCAATACTGGTCCACAACACACGTTACCTCCTGATGCTGGTCCACAACACACATTACCTCCCAATACTGGTCCACAACACACATTACCTCCCAATACTGGTCCACAACACACATTACCTCCTGATGCTGGTCCACAACACACATTACCTCCCAATACTGGTCCACAACACACATTACCTCCCAATACTGGTCCACAACACACATTACCTCCTGATGCTGGTCCACAACACACATTACCTCCCAATACTTGTCCACAACACACATTACCTCCTGATGCTGGTCCACAGCACACATTACCTCCTGATACTGGTCCACAACACATATTACCTCCTGATGCTGGTCCACAACACACATTACCTCCCAATACTGGTCCACAACACACATTACCTCCTGATGCTGGTCCAAAACACACATTACCTCCCAATACTGGCCCACAACACACATTACCTCCCAATACTGGTCCACAACACACATTACCTCCTGATGCTGGTCCACAACACACATTACCTCCCAATACTGGTCCACAACACATATTACCTCCTGATGCTGGTCCACAACACACATTACCTCCCAATACTGGTCTACAAACACATTACCTCCCAATACTGGACCACAAACAACATTACCTCCCAATACTGGTCTCCAACACACATTACCTCCCAATACTGGTCCACAACACACATTACCTCCCAATACTGGTCCACAACACACATTCCCTCCCAATACTCGTCCATAACACACATTCCCTCCCAATACTGGTCCACAACACACATTCCCTCCCAACACTGGTCCACAACACACATTCCCTCCTGATGCTGGTGCACAACACACATTCCCTCCCAATACTGGTCCACAACACACATTCCCTCCCAACACTGGTCAACAACACACATTCCCTCCTGATGCTGGTCCACAACACACATTACCTCCCAATACTTGTCCACAACACACATTCCCTCCCAATACTGCTCCACAACACACATTCCCTCCCAACACTGGTCCACAACACACATTACCTCCTGATGCTGGTCCACAACACACATTCCCTCCCAATACTTGTCCACAACACACATTACCTCCCAATACTGGTCCACAATACACATTACCTCCCAATACTGGTCCACAACACACATTACCTCCCAATACTGGTCCACAACACACATTACCTCCCAATACTGGTCCACAGCACACATTACCTCTCAATAATGGTCCACAACACACATTACCTCCTGATGCTGGTCCACAACACACATTACCTCCCAATACTGGTCCACAACACACATTACCTCCTGATGCTGGTCCACAACACACATTCCCTCCCAATACTGGTCCACAACACATATTCCCTCCTGATGCTGGTCCACAACACACATTACCTCCCAATACTGGTCCACAACACACATTACCTCCTGATGCTGGTCCACAACACACATTACCTCCTAATACTGGTCCACAACACACATTACCTCCCGATGCTGGTCCACTACACACATTACCTCCCAATACTGGTCCACAACACACATTACCTCCCTATACTGGTCCACAACACACATTACCTCCCAATACTGGTCCAAAACACACATTACCTCCCAATACTAGTCCACAACACATGTTACCTCCCAATACTGGTCCACAACACACATTGTCTCCTGATACTGGTCCACTACACACATTACCTCCCAATACTGGTCCACAACACACATAAACTCCTGATGCTGGTCCATAACACACATTCCCTCCTGATGCTGGTCCACAACACACATTTCCTCCTGATGCTGGTCCACAACACACATTACCTCCTGATGCTGGTCCACAACACACATTACCTCCCAATACTGGTCCACAACACATATTACCTCCCAATACTGGTCCACAACACACATTACCTCCCAATACTGGTCCACAACACACATTACCTCCCAATACTGGTCCACAACACACATTACCTGCCAATACGGGTCCACAACATACATTAACTCCCAATAACTGGTCCACAACACACATTACCTACCAATACTGGTCCACAACACAAATTACATCGCAATACTGGTCCACAAAACACATTACCTGCTGATTGTGGTGCACAACACACATTAACTCCCAATACTGGTCCACAACACACATTACATCGCAATACTGGTCCACAAAACACATTACCTCCCAATACTGGTCCACAACACACATTACCTCCTGATGCTGGTCCATAACACATATTACCTCCCAATACTGGTCCACAACACACATTACGTCCCAATACAGGTCCACAACACACATTACCTCCCAATACTGGTCCACAACACACATTACCTCCTGATACTGTTCCACAACACACATTACTTCCCAATACTGGTCCACAACACACATTACCTCCCAATACTGGTCCACAACACACATTACCTCCCAATACTGGTCCACAACACACATTACCTCCAAATACTGGTCCACAACACACATTAACTCCCAATACTGGTACACAACACACATTCCCTCCTGATGCTGGTCCACAGCACACATTACCTCTCAATACTGGTCCACAACACACATTACCTCCTGATGCTGGTCCACAACACACATTACCTCCCAATACTGGTCCACAGCACACGTTACCTCTCAATACTGGTCCACAACACACATTACCTCCTGATGCTGGTCCACAACACACATTACCTCCAAATACTGGTCCACAACACACATTAACTCCCAATACTGGTCCACAACACACATTCCCTCCTGATGCTGGTCCACAGCACACATTACCTCTCAATACTGGTCCACAACACACATTACCTCCTGACGCTGGTCCACAACCCACATTCCCTCCCAATACTGGTCCACAACACACATTCCCTCCCAATACTGGTCCACAACACACATTCCCTCCCAATACTGGTCCACAACACACATTACCTCCCAATACTGGTCCACAACACACATTCCCTCCCAATACTGGTCCACAACACACATTACCTCCCAATTCTGGTCAACAACACACATTACCTCCCAATACTGGTCCACAACACACATTACCTCCCTATACTGGTCCACAACACACATTACCTCCCAATACTGGTCCACTACACACATCACCTCCCAATACTGGTCCACAACACACATTTCCTCCTGATGCTGGTCCACAACACACATTTCCTCCTGATGCTGGTCCACAACAAACATTCCCTCCTGATGCTGGTCCACAACACACATTTCCTCCTGATGCTGGTCCACAACACACATTTCCTCCTGATGCTGGTCCACAACAAACATTCCCTCCTGATGCTGGTCCATAACACACATTACCTCCCAATACTGGTCCACAACACACATTACCTCCCAATACTGGTCCACAACACACATTACCTCCCAATACTGGTCCACAACACACATTACCTCCCAATACTGGTCCACAATACACATTACCTCCCAATACTGGTCCACTACACACATTACCTCCCAATACTGGTCCACAACACACATTACCTCCCAATACTGGTCCACTACACACATTACCTCCCAATACTGGTCCACAATACACATTACCTCCCAATACTGGTCCACTACACACATTACCTCCCAATACTGGTCCACAACACACATTACCTCCCAATACTGGTCCACAACACACATTCCCTCCTGATGCTGGTCCATAACACACATTCCCTCCTGATGCTGGTCCACAACACACATTACCTCCCAATACTGGTCCACAATACACATTACCTCCCAATACTGGTCCACAACACACATTACCTCCTGATGCTGGTCCATAACACACATTCCCTCCTGATGCTGGTCCACAACACACATTTCCTCCTGATGCTGGTCCACAACACACATTACCTCCTGATGCTGGTCCACAACACACATTACCTCCCAATACTAGTCCACAACACACGTTACCTCCCAATACTGGTCCACAACACACATTGCCTCCTGATACTGGTCCACTACACACATTACCTCCCAATACTGGTCCACAACACACATTACCTCCCAATACTGGTCCACAACACACATAACCTCCTGATGCTGGTCCATAACACACATTCCCTCCTGATGCTGGTCCACAACACACATTTCCTCCTGATGCTGGTCCACAACACACATTACCTCCTGATGCTGGTCCACAACACACATTACCTCCCAATACTGGTCCACAACACATATTACCTCCCAATACTGGTCCACAACACACATTACCTCCCAATACTGGTCCACAACACACATTACCTCCCAATACTGGTCCACAACACACATTACCTGCCAATACGGGTCCACAACATACATTAACTCCCAATAACTGGTCCACAACACACATTACCTACCAATACTGGTCCACAACACAAATTACCTCCCAATACTGGTCCCAACACACATTACCTGCTGATTGTGGTGCACAACACACATTAACTCCCAATACTGGTCCACAACACACATTACATCGCAATACTGGTCCACAAAACACATTACCTCCCAATACTGGTCCACAACACACATTACCTCCTGATGCTGGTCCATAACACATATTACCTCCCAATACTGGTCCACAACACACATTACGTCCCAATACTGGTCCACAATACACATTACCTCCCAATACTGGTCCACAACACACATTACCTCCCAATACTGGTCCACAACACACATTACCTCCTGATACTGTTCCACAACACACATTACTTCCCAATACTGGTCCACAACACACATTACCTCCCAATACTGGTCCACAACACACATTACCTCCCAATACTGGTCCACAACACACATTACCTCCAAATACTGGTCCACAACACACATTAACTCCCAATACTGGTACACAACACACATTCCCTCCTGATGCTGGTCCACAGCACACATTACCTCTCAATACTGGTCCACAACACACATTACCTCCTGATGCTGGTCCACAACACACATTACCTCCCAATACTGGCCTACAACACACATTACCTCCCAATACTGGTCCACAACACACATTACCTCCCAATACTGGTCCACAACACACATTACCTCCTGATGCTGGTCCACAGCACACGTTACCTCTCAATACTGGTCCACAACACACATTACCTCCTGATGCTGGTCCACAACACACATTAACTCCCAATACTGGTACACAACACACATTCCCTCCTGATGCTGGTCCACAGCACACATTACCTCTCAATAGTGGTCCACAACACACATTACCTCCTGACGCTGGTCCACAACCCACATTCCCTCCCAATACTGGTCCACAACACACATTCCCTCCTGATCTGGTCCACAACACACATCTCCTCCCAATACTGGTCCACAACACACATTACCTCCCAATACTGGTCCACAACACACATTACCTCCTAATACTGGTCTACAACACACATTACCTCCTGATGCTGGTCCACTACACATATTACCTGCCAATACTGTTCCACAACACACATTACCTCCCTATACTGGTCCACAACACACATTACCTCACAATACTGGTCCACTACACACATCACCTCCCAATACTGGTCCACAACACACATAACCTCCTGATGCTGGTCCATAACACACATTCCCTCCTGATGCTGGTCCACAACACACATTTCCGCCTGATGCTGGTCCACAACACACATAACCTCCTGATGCTGGTCCATAACACACATTACCTCATGATACTGGTACACAACACACATTACCTCCCAATACTGGTCCACAACACACATTACCTCCTGATGCTGGTCCACTACACATATTACCTGCCAATACTGTTCCACAACACACATTACCTCCCAATACTGTTCCACAACACACATTACCTCCCAATACTGGTCCACAACACACATTACCTCACAATACTGGTCCACTACACACATCACCTCCCAATACTGGTCCACAACACACATTTCCTCCTGATGGTGGTCCACAACACACATAACCTGCTGATGCTGGTCCCCAACACACATTTCCTCTTGTGCAGGTCTCCAACACACATTACCTCCCAATACTGGTCCACAACACATATTACCTCCCAATACTGGTCCACAACACACATTACCTCCCAATACTGGTCCACAACACACATTACCTACCAATACTGGTCCACAACACACATTACCTACCAATACTGGTCCACAACACACATTACCTCCCAATACTGGTCCACAACACACATTACCTCCCAATACTGGTCCACAACACATATTACCTCCCAATACTGGTCCACAACACACATTACCTCCCAATACTGGTCCACAACACACATTACCTACCAATACTGGTCCACAACACACATTACCTGCCAATACGGGTCCACAACATACATTAACTCCCAATAACTGGTCCACAACACACATTACCTACCAATACTGGTCCACAACGCAAATTACCTCCCAATACTGGTCCCAACACACATTACCTCCTGATTGTGGTGCACAACACACATTAACTCCCAATACTGGTCCACAACACACATTACATCCCAATACTGGTCCACAATACACATTACCTCCCAATACTGGTCCACAACACACATTACCTCCCAATACTGGTCCACACACACATTACCTCCTAATTGTGGTCCACAACGCAAATTACCTCCCAATACTGGTCCCAACACACATTACCTCCTGATTGTGGTGCACAACACACATTACCTCCCAATACTGGTCCACAACACATATTACCTCCCAATACTGGTCCACAACACACATTACCTCCCAATACTGGTCCACAACACACATTACCTCCCAATACTGGTCCACAACACACATTACTTCCCAATACTGGTCCACAACACACATTACCTCCCAATACTGGTCCACAACACACATTACCTCCCAATACTGGTCCACAACACACATTACCTCCAAATACTGGTCCACAACACACATTAACTCCCAATACTGGTACACAACACACATTCCTTCCTGATGCTGGTCCACAGCACACATTACCTCTCAATACTGGTCCACAACACACATTACCTCCTGACGCTGGTCCACAACACACATTAACTCCCAATACTGGTCCACAACACACATTCCCTCCTGATCTGGTCCACAACACACGTTTCCTCCCAATACTGGTCCACAACACACATTAACTCCCAATACTGGTCCACAACACACATTCCCTCCCAATACTGATCCACAACACACATTACCTCCTGATACTGGTCCACAACACACATTACCTCCCAATACTGATCCACAACACACATTACCTCCTGATACTGGTCCACAACACACATTACCTCCCAATACTGATCCACAACACACATTACCTCCTGATACTGGTCCACAACACACATTACCTCCCAATACTGGTCCACTACACACATCACCTCCCAATACTGGTCCACAACACACATAACCTCCTGATGCTGGTCCATAACACACATTCCCTCCTGATGCTGGTCCACAACACACATTTCCTCCTGATGCTGGTCCACAACACACATTACCTCCTGATGCTGGTCCCCAACACACATTTCCTCTTGTGCAGGTCTCCAACACACATTACCTCCCAATACTGGTCCACAACACATATTACCTCCCAATACTGGTCCACAACACACATTACCTCCCAATACTGGTCCACAACACACATTACCTCCCAATACTGGTCCACAACACACATTACCTGCCAATACGGGTCCACAACATACATTAACTCCCAATAACTGGTCCACAACACACATTACCTACCAATACTGGTCCACAACACAAATTACCTCCCAATACTGGTCCCAACACACATTACCTCCTGATTGTGGTGCACAACACACATTAACTCCCAATACTGGTCCACAACACACATTACGTCCCAATACTGGTCCACAACACACATTACTTCCCAATACTGGTCCACAACACACATCACCTCCCAATACTGGTCCACAACACACATTACCTGCCAATGCTGGTCCACAACACACATTACCTCCCAATACTGGTCCACAACACACATTACCTCCCAATACTGGTCCACAACACACATTACCTCCCAATACTGGTCCACAACACACATTACCTCCAAATACTGGTCCACAACACACATTAACTCCCAATACTGGTACACAACAAACATTCCTTCCTGATGCTGGTCCACAGCACACATTACCTCTCAATACTGGTCCACAACACACATTACCTCCTGATGCTGGTCCACAACACACATTACCTCCCAATACTGGCCCACAACACACATTACCTCCCAATACTGGTCCACAACACACATTATCTCCTGATGCTGGTCCACAACCCACATTCCCTCCCAATACTGGTCCACAACACACATTTCCACCTGATTCTGGTCCCCAACACACATAACCTGCTGATGCTGGTCCACAACACACATTTCCTCCTGTGCAGGTCCCCAACACACATTACCTCCCAATACTGGTCCACAACACATATTACCTCCCAATACTGGTCCACAACACACATTACCTCCCAATACTGGTCCACAACACACATTACCTGCCAATACGGGTCCACAACATACATTAACTCCCAATAACTGGTCCACAATACACATTACCTACCAATACTGGTCCACAACACAAATTACCTACCAATACTGGTCCCAACACACATTACCTCCTGATGCTGGTGCACAACACACATTACCTACCAATACTGGTCCACAACACAAATTACCTACCAATACTGGTCCCAACACACATTACCTCCTGATGCTGGTGCACAACACACATTAACTCCCAATACTGGTCCACAACACACATCACCACGCACTACTGGTCCACAAAACACATTACCTCCCAATACTGGTCCACAACACACATTACTTATATATTGGGCACATTCTGTAATGTAAATCTTCACAGACACATATTTTGACCGTTTTTTTCTTCGCTGCTTCTAGCAGAGGATCTTTCCCTTGTAAATACGTACACTTGCAGTATAATAATGGGGAAACGCAAAGGGCTACCCCAAGAAATAAAATGTACTAAATTTAAAAAAAGAGGGAGGGGACATTCTTCAGGTGCAAAAAGGGAACATGTTAGCCACATTGTACAAAGAAAAATGGCAAATGTTGTTCCTATCTTTCAACCAACAACCAGGTGTTGGGGCTGAAGGTAAACCTTTAGTCAACATCTCCCACAATAAATATATGGGTGGGGGGTTGACAAATCTGACCAGTATTGCGCATATTACACAATTGGACGCCCTGGAAAGAAATGGTGGAGATATATCTTGTGGTTTTTAGTGAATTTAACCATTGTGAATTCTTTTATTGTATTCACTAAAAGCTACAAGGATTGGCCACCACCAAAGGACTACTGCCACATGAAATTTTGTGTGGACGTCGCATCTCAGTTACGTGGAGGACATACTTTTCACAAACACAAAGCTGGGAGAAAATCAAAATTATCTGAGGTAAACAAAGAAATATTGATTTTCATAAAGTGGAGAAAATTGATGGGAGGAAGGTTTGCTGAATGTGTTCTTTGCAAAAAAGAAAAACTGCTAAACGTTACCAAATTGAAATCTCATTTATGTGTTCCTTTTCCAAAGTGCCATTATGTAAAGTGTGTTTTGGCCAATTCCACAATAGAAATATTGTCTGAAAATATTGAAAAATATATTGGAACACGTTATGTACGGAAACACCTGCATTCACCTGTGTCACACCTGCATCACACCTGTTAATGGAGTATCTTAATGTTCTATGTACTCACTAGTTATCAAAAATCTTTAATCACATTGCATTTATGTATTTCAGGTATCCTGTTGATGAAAGTGGTACTGTTAAATGAACCCCTAAAGAATGACTACTCCTCAAGAAAATGCACAATGTGTGTCATGGTTTATTGAAACAAAATCAGACTCAGCGAAACTACAGAACTAAGTATGGAAGAGATCCACCGTCACATCCGTCAATTCATGCATGGCACAAGAAATTTATGGAAAGAGGAGCATTGTTGGATAAAGGCAGAAGTGGACGACTAAGAATATCTGAGGAAAACATCGATCGTGTAAGACAAGCCTTTCAGTGTTCTCCTACAAAGCCCATCTGTACTGCTGTCAGACAGTTACAGCTGCCACCTTCAACAGTACAAAAAGTCCTACACAAGAACTTGCAATTGTCATGTCATCATTATCATCATTTAACGTCCATCTTCCACGCTACCATGGGATGCTTACAAAGTGTAAATCTTACAGATACTCAAGCCAAATGATAAACCAAGACGAAAAGAGTTTCCAGTTAGCATGCTGGAATGAATTTCTGAGGATGAAACGTTCCTCACCTGAGTTTGTTTTAGTTATGAGGCAACCTTTCATGTTTCATGGAAACTGAATACACATAATGTGAGAATCTGGGGATCAGAATACCCCCATGTGACTAGTGAACTTCACTGAGATAGTCCAAAGGTGGAATGTGTGGTGTGGAATCATGTGCAATCAAATCATTGCTCCGCTTTTCTTCAATGAGACATCAGTTACTGCAAATGTTTACCTTAACCTTTTGACTGAACATGTGGCACCACAACTAGATGACCTTCAACAAACAATCATTTTCCAGCAAGATGGTGCACCACCAAAATGAGGACTGCATGTTCATGGGTTCCTAAATCAAATATTTCCAAACCGGTGGATTGGAAGGGATGGCCCAATTCCCTGGTCACCTCATTCACCAGATATCACTCCTCTGGACTTCTTCCTATGGAGTTATGTTATAGATATCGTGTATCGAACAAAGATACAGCGAACATGGCAAGAAATCGAGTACCGTCTTGATGTGATTCGTGCAACTAATGGTGCCCATATGGAGGTGTATTGAATTAGTTAAAATTGGCAGTATCAGTAAAGGGTTGGATGCCATGCTTTTGACGCATAGAGTTACGGCCCTTGCCATTCTGAGTTCAAATCCCGCCGAGGTTAACTTTGCCTTTCATTCTTACGGGGGCGATAAAATAAAGTACCAGTAATGCACTGGGATAATTACTGGCCTTGTGCCAAATGTAGAAACAATTATATTAGTTAAAGAAACACCAATATCTATGCCTCATTTTGTAACAATTTCCACATATTTGTCTGTTCATTTGCTTTTGCAAAAAATTTTTTTAGTTGTAAAGAGACTTTATTGACACGTTATATATACATATATATATATATATATATATATATATATATATATATATATATATATATATATATATATATATATATATATATATATATATATATATATATATATGCACATACATACGAGGTGTGTCAGAAAAGTTCCAGGACTGATGTCACAAAAGATTTATTTCAAACCCAAACTTTACACTAAGAGTTTTCTCCTTCCAAGTAATCCCCCTGGAGTATGTAACTGTAATCTTAGCTCTCTGCAGCGATCAAACTTTTTTCTTCATACTTTTATATACATGTCCTCTGTTTCAGGTCATCAAGCAATGAGCACAGAGCAACGAACAAACTTGAAAACTCCGTCAGAAGCACTGGGATTGCTGCAGCAAGTGTATGGAGGTGAGACAATGTCACACTTGTGTGTTCTGGATGTGGTGCAAGAGGTTTAAAGAAGGACGCGAGGACGTGGAAGATGACCCCAGGAGCGGAAGGCCCTCAACAACCACGACTGAGGTCAACGTTGAGCGCATCAGGCAGATGGTGCGTAGCAATCGTCGCCTGACTGTTCGACTGATGGCAAATGAGCTGGGCATGAATCGGGACAGCGTCTGGAAGATTCTCACTGAAGATTTGGACATGCGGAAAATCTATGCAAAGATGGTGCCAAAACTGCTGAACGATGACCAGAAGGGATGACACATGCAAGTGTGCCAGGACATCCTCGAGCCTCTTGAAACCAAACCAGATTTGCTAGGGTCAGTCATCACTAGTGAAGAGTCACGGATCTTCGAGTAAGACCCGGAGGGGACCCGTTTTGAAGACGTGGACGACATCAAAAAAGCCATGACGATGGAACTGCGGAGGATCCCGGAGGAATCCTTCCAGGAGTGCATGCAAGCGTGGCAGAAAAGGATGGAAAAGTGCATTAGACTCCAGGGGGATTACTTTGAATGAGAAAACTCTTAGTGTGAAGTTTGGGTTTGAAATAAATCTTTTGTGACATCAGTCTTGGAACTTTTCTGACACACTTCGTATATACATATACACATATAAACATATATACATATATATACATATACATACATATACATATATATACATATACATATGTATATATATTACATATATATATATATACACATATATATATATATATATATATACACATATATGTATGCACACATATATATATACACACACATATATATATATACACATATACGTATACACACATATATATATATACACATATATATAAATACATTTATATACATATATATATGCACATATATATACATATACATATATATATATACATACATATATATATATACACATATATATACATATACATATATATATACATACATATATATACATATACATCCATAGACATATATATATACATATATATATATATATACATATACACATATATAAATATATATATATATATATATATATATATATACATATATATATATACACACACATATATATACACATATATATAGACATATATATATACATATATATACATGCATATACATATATATATATATATACATACATACATATGGTGGCTGCCAACTCGTTTTCGAGTACGGCCACTACTTTATACCCATGTAGGAGAACCCCTACTGATGCGCTGAACGAGTGTGACTTTCTAGTCCAGCCAGCGACTTGAAAACTCTGGTACAAACACTACACTTGTGACAATTACTGACTCATAGTGCTGGGCCCATGGTACCATGTGACGACAAGTGCAGAGAGATCTCCAGATATAAAGCAATGCCTGTGCCGTGAAGCTTTTATAGTGAGCAAAGGCACTGCACAAAGCCAGTCCCACTCTCTTAACCAAGATGATATTTACCAAAAAGAAGAACAAGTCAACATCATTGGATACCATCAGAGTTGCAGGTGTTATATCAGAGTTTTCCTTCTCCCAGAATTCTGCCTTGACAAAGGCTAAGGGGTCATCTCTCCCAGACAAAGGCTAAGGGGTCATCTCTCCCGGTGATTTTGGATGGCCATTGACTCTTAAGAGCTCCTTTGCCCTTTGACAGGTTTTGTTTTTAGTCCTGCAGGATGTCCAAAGTCACGCTCCTCACCAAGAAACCTTGGTGGGGTTGCCAGTTTAGTCGCCACCGACTCGACCATGGGACAGGTTGTACTGGAATACATGTTATCAGTAGCACCAACTAGTGACCTGACACATACATGCATACATATATACACACACACACATACACACACAGATTCATATACACATATATACATATTTCAACGGTTCTCCTATGCAATCAAGATGTAATTCATGCATTTGTTGTTGTTATGAGAATGGTATCCTCACATGAAATTCAATTTTGTGATATGCAGCTGGCAGGAAAAACACGTCCTTCTGCTCATGTGTCCAGCAGACATATGAGTTCCTAAAAGGGTCTCTCAGCCGTTGTGTTTACTGGAGTAAAGTGCTAGCCATGTGTCAATTAGCGAAATCAGGATTCACGTAACCCCCACGGAATTAAGGTCGTAAATCAACAAAAGGATAACCCCTCATGTGTGTTGTGTTAATCTGTACCAAACGATAGTCTATGCATAGCTAGAATCCAGCAGATAGTGGAGGCAATAAACGGAACACTGAGAGGGTGAGGTATATATTTTGTTGACAACCACATTGAAGACAACAGCTACAACAACAACAACATCAACAACAACGACAACAACAGCAAACACCGACCAACGTCACCTACACTGGCCGTTGTAGTTACAGTGATAGTATTACCCAGCTAACAGCGACAACAATAACAACAACGTTGATGACAACAAAAGCAGCAATAAACGGAACTTTGAAGTAGGACGATATACACACTTGACGACAGCCATCTTCAAGACAGCAGCAATAACAACAACGCCAACAACAGCAACAACGCCCCATTGGTCGTCATAGTAGTAATGATATTTGTTTCAGGCACAAGGCCAGCAATAACCCAGTTCATTACTGGTACTTTATTTTATCGACCCCGTAAGGATGAAAGGCAAAGTCAACCTCAGCGGGATTTGAACTCAGATCGCAAAGGGACGTAACTATGCTGGAAAGCATGGCGTCCGACCCTCTACCGATACTACCAATTACCCAGCTAGTGGCACTGAGTACATCTCTACCCGAGAGCCCGGCAGCGGCAGCAATACCAACAACAACACCAATAATGAACTTGTCACGACGACAACCTATGTATGTATGTATGTGTGTGTATATATATGTAGATATATATGTGGATTTGTGTATGCGTAGACATGTGTGATGGTAGATATATATATATATACTAGCAGTTTAGCCCGGCGTTGCTCGGGTTTGTTCATTTGCTATGAAAAGTTACATACAGGTAAACGTGGCTTGAAAGCGAATAAGCTTATCAATTAAGTGCATAAAGCAGTTGAACCGGTTATTAAAAGTTACGAACCAATTAGCATTTTGGACAATCAATGATGGGTTAATAATCTTCCAATAGCGAATTTAGTAGACCAAAGTTGCAAGATGGTGGCTCTGATGCTGCTGGGTGTCAGATCTGTCCGCCATGGGATACCCTACCAGGAAATAGTGTTTCAGACGGCATAGCTCCAACACCTGCACCAACATCTATAGCACCTCTTTGTAGACGATATTGCGTGTCATCCTTTGAGGAGTGTAAGCAAAAAGTCCATTCCTGCTCCCTATGCAGGAACAGGCAACATAAGTTGGCCATGGGAGAAGGGCTGTTCATAATGTTGCACAGGGAGTCGATTGCTATGCCGCCCTTGTCATCCGCAGGGACCTTGCCCTCACCAAGTGCTAAAATGTTCTGAGAAAATGCTGCAGACATGTTGTCACCATGCACATGAGCACGCATATTTGTGCTCAGGTACAAACTCTTCACCTGGAGCAATAACATGGACGACTTAAGACAGGCACGCACTTCATCAGCTCTTGTCCCTTTGGAGATGACAGGCAGCGTTTCTCGAAAATCCCCTGATAGCAGAAGGGTTACGCCACCCATAGGAGCCGTAGAATCCCTAATGTCTTTCAGGGTTCTGTACAATGCGCCAAGGGCACCCTTGTGTGCCATTGTGCACTCATCCCAAACAATGAGGCAACATTTTTTGAGAACCAGAGCTTTATGTGAACTCTTGCTGACATTGCATGTTGGTGTCTCAGTTTTTACTAAATCCAAGGGGAGTTTAAAGGTTGAATGTGCTGTCCTGCCTCCCGGCAGCAAAGTAGCAGCGATCCCGGACGATGCAACAGCCAACGAAATTTTTTTCTCCTGACGAATCTTAGCAAGTATTAATTTCGTTACAAAAGTTTTTCCGGTAGCCCCAGGAGCACCGAGAAAGTAAATACCCCCAATCTGATTTTGAACCGCGTCAATGATAGTTAAATAGGCCAACCTTTGGTCCGACAGAAGTTTGGGCTCATTTTCCTCTAAGTATTGGGAAAGGGATTCGATGTCATATGCTGTTTCCCGCAACAAACCCGGGGCCAACATGTTAGCTTCCCCTCTGACGGTTGACGGCAAGCCATACGTCGCCAACTCACTCCCACCCATGTTGAGGAGGGCGTCCTCGATATCAATGAGTGCCCTGTTGTAGATAATGTCACTGTAACTAACTTCCACTGAAGTATATTGCAGATGAGCCAGGCGCAGGAAGTCCTCAGACATGAAGTCTCTGTACTTGACCCATAAATATTTGGGATCACTCAATTCACACTTTTGAAGCAAAATGGCAAAAGTTCCCGTAGACCTTTAGGCGATTTCAGCAAAGCACCATCTGCTAAAGTGGAATCCCATTGCGAATCATCTTCCAAAAGACCACGCTTAAAGCAGGCTTCCCAGTACGTAAGACATATTTCTCCATCAACAGTTTTGAGGTCCTGAAAACTCTGTGGGCCTACAACTTCATGCAGAAGAAGGCGGAGATGAAAGCATTAATGCTGATATTGGGGGCACAGTGTAAACCCTTCCAAGACAGCTGTCAAATTTTACACCAGGATGTCTGTCAACAGCCTGACCTGACTTTCTTCGCACCCAAGTGTTTTTCGACCATATAAAGTAGGATGGAACCTGGGGGGTACACAATTGTTTGTGCAAATGTATCGAACTGGTAAAGTTTGAAGAAACCCGTCAGAGTGGTCTCTTTCGGATCGGCGGCCAACTTGGTGGCGGTTTGGTCCGTAAAGTAAACCCTTTGTCCATTTTCCAAATGTACCACAAACTGTACAATGGCGGAGTGTCGTTGGTGTAGGGGTAAACCAAATAGGCGCCAAAAAGCTTCATTGCTACTGATGTACCGCCCCGCCAGGTATTCTGTGACCTCGTCCCTGCTATTTTCAGCTTGAAATGCGAACAATGCGGCATCACAGTCCTTATTTACATATTTGTATATGTATTTTATCGACTTGACGGAGTTGCAAAACTGAACGTTGATGTGGGCATTGAACATCTTCAAGAGAAGCGGGCAGTAAGGGACCACCCATCTATTGTCGACTTGACCTCCCCTTACTGTTGTGGTGAAGCCACCGTTCTCGGGCCGTCTCCGCCTGTACAGGGGGTACCTGTCGCCACCAATCTGAGTCTGGTCAACAAATGTTTTTGGGTATCCCTTACTGCACGATACCCCTTTCAGACACGTGTGATGCTCATTAGGACCCGATGCACACGGACCATGTTAGCTTTGACGATGTCATGTAATTCCTGGTCAGTTGCTGGGTTAAGGATTTCAGCTGAAATGAAGCTGTCTATGGCATTTGAATTGATTTTATCAGCTAACCAAATCAAAATGTGAGCATGTGGCAGCCCTCGTTTTTGCCATTCGACGGTGAACATGTCACATTTTACTACCCCGAATACCTGACCCTTTTTTATTAAAGCCATGAGTTTAGCCAGTTTCAGTCTGAACACTCTGACAATGAGGTCATGTCTGTTTGAATAATTTTGCCCAGGAAAAAGTTCACGGGTTACATTCCGATTTATATGTCTATAGCATTAATCTGTTATATGAAGTGTTATTTTGCGGGTTGTTATTTGCAATAAGCCAATTGAAAATGCCCCAGATAAGCTGTATGCCAATACGGAACGCTCAATACGGCACACTCCACTGCAGTGTTGTCATATAGGGAGTGAAAAGCGACAGAGAGAGTAAAGCATTTAAATTATAGAGAGAGGGAATATACGGAACGCTCCATTTGACCATAAACATTGTTTCTCTCTCGGCAGTGTTGTCATATGGGGAGTGAAGAGCGACAGAGAGAGTAAAGCAGTTAAATTATAGAGAGGGGGAATGATCATGATCGAATTTTGCCCTTATTGTTGATGGATTTGAAATTTGTTTGCTTCATGACCTTTTCCTGACCAAAAGCAATAATTGTCCCGACTTTGAATAGAATCCGTTGGAAATTGTGGACGTGAATCCGTTACAAACCTTAACACACACATCCTCAGCTTTATATATATAGATATACGTCTGTACTAACATAGTAGTCATTTGGTGAGCAGCTTTGGGTGATTGACAGGTTACGCGTGAATGACTGCAACCATTGGTTCAATTTGAGTGGTCAAAGGATGGCGGTGACGTTTGAACTACTAAACCAATGAAAAGGCTGTATTAATAGGATGATGTTAGCAGCTGTGGCTGGAACAGAAGGAATGTTTTGAATTGGATGGAATGCTTTGAATACACAAGACATATCTGAGGAACTTGCGAATGCAGAGTCGGGTTCGATCTGTAACAGATGTTGCCTTGAGCTGATCGACGGAGAAACATATGTAACATGTGAATAAATTGTTTTGATGCATTACTGATTCCTCGTTATCTATAATAATATACTCTGCTCTGCGCAAGCATCGAGTGCTCAAATGGTATACCCAGATGTATTTATTTATTATTTTTACACACTTTTTAACTCTCCCGCTTCCTTAACGTTATTTATCTAACTTTGCCTTTCATCCTTACGGGGTCAATAAAATAAAGTACCAGTAATACACTGGAATAATTGCTGGCCTTGTGCCAAAAGTAGAAACAGTTATTTATCTTTAGAGGTACCCGGCGTTGCTCGGGTATTAAATAGCAGTTGTGTATACCATTTATGTCAATACTTCAGTGCTACTTCGAAAACTATACTTTTACAAAATCATCGGATTTTTCCAAAAGAGGGTTCCTGGCCCAAGGGGTTCCCTATTCAATATGTGCCAATTCTGAGAGTTCACATTCATATGTAGGACAAACGTAGCCCATGTGTCAAGTTTTATGAAAATCGGTCGCGAACTCCAGAAGTTATGACGTTTTGTTGCCTTGCACTGCAGTTCTTCAGTCGACTCCAAGGAACTGGTTAAAGGGGGTTATCTGCCTGGAGGCCCTATAATCAATATCTGGAAAAATGAAAGTGCCCATGACCATCCCGAGTACATAAGTAACCTATGTCTTAAGTTTGGTGAAAATACTGTAAAAATGCTTGAGGTTTATACACGCGCGCTTGTGTGTGTGTGGGGGGGGGGGGGTATGTATTGGTGTGTGCGTATGTATGTGTATGTCCGTCGGGGCATACGTATGTACTGGCCTAAATCTTTACTATTTACTTTTACTATTTTAATAACCTCTGTCATTTTCGTTTTCAATTTTATTTACATCATTCTTAAACTGGAAATCATTCTGTTATGTTAAATAGAATATTAGTCTAACGACTCCATCTATACCATAAACTTGGTCTTATCTTTGCATGAAATTGTTCTTCCCGCTCCACATAACGACGTATTATCCTCGCTTTTTTCCGTTCATTGCCAGGGAACGTCTTCACGAACCAAAATACCGTCTTCCTGTTTTCGTTCGGTTGCATCGTTTCTCGAAATATTTACTTCTGCGTTCACAGATTACTCTCAGTTCAATTTGAATGGGAAATTCCTGTTTCATCGATTTTCTCTCTTTTCTTTATTTTTTGTTCTCTATTCCGCAGAGAGGCGGGGGGTGAGGGAGAAAAATAGAGAGAGAGAGGGGGAAATTAGCAAGCGTTCATTAACTTTTATTTATTTATTATTTTTACGCATTTCTTAAATCTCCCAATGTTATTTATCTTTTATTTATTTTTTGTTTGCTATTGTGTAGAGGATGAGAGAGAGAAAGAAAGAGAGGAGATGAGAAAGAAAAAGGGGGTGAGGTGGATGGGGAGAGAAAGACAATAAGAAAAGAGAAAAGATGAGAGAGAAAAAAAGTAAAGAGGCAGGAGAGAGGGAGGGTGATTGGAGGGATTATTTAACTAACGTGTGTCCGCGTTTATATATATATTTACACACACACATATGTGTTATGGGGGGTGG
Organism: Eledone cirrhosa; assembly: GCA_964016885.1. NCBI lineage: Eukaryota > Metazoa > Mollusca > Cephalopoda > Octopoda > Eledonidae > Eledone > Eledone cirrhosa. Next base: position 363,631,331 of record OZ024740.1, read on the forward strand.
GGGGGGGGTCTTTAGCAGACGATATATGTTACCCTCAAAGCTTATTTTCTACATATGTCTAAAGAAATCAGATGCTTTTATAGAAGTATAGATGTATGTATTTAACAGACGAAAAAAAAAAACGGTATTTTTAAAAGATATTATTTGAATATATTATTTTCCGCTGTTATTTGAATTAATACAGAAAATATTTTTTTTGTAGTGTTTGTCGTTTTTTTGGATACAATCTGAAATCCCAATATTTTCTACATATGTCTAAAATAAATTACACCTTATATACATTCATATAAAGAGATCATTTAAAACAAGTTGTTTCTATTTCGGAAAGAGTGTGGTGTGTAATATTGTTTCTACTTTTGGCATAAGGCCAGCAATTATTCCAGTGCATTACTGATACTTTATTTTATCGTGTGGTGTGTAATAATATCACTTCAAATGCCTAGAAAACATTCCAGATCATTATATGGAAGGTCATCTTCAGTGGCTAAGAGAAAGAAAACACAGCAATCTGAAGAAAGTGAAGAAGTTCGGCATGCCTGAGCAGGAGAACAAGCCACAAGTAAAATGAACTGGCTGATGGGTGCTCTTTCTTATGACCCTCAAAAGGACTACAGCAGTAATCCACAAATCAACATTGGGAAAATGAACAAATGCTGCCAGTATTGTGGTGCCAAGAAGTGGGCATCAGAAACACCAAGTCTATGCTGATCAGAAGGCAAAGTGAGCCTTAAAACAATACAAGAACCTCCTGAATTTCTGAAGAATCTGCTCCTTCAGCATACACCAGAAGCACAACACTTCAATAAATACATCATAAAATATAATTCTGCCTTTCAAATGACATCTTTTGGGACTGACAGGAATGTCACTGACTTTAGATTCTGTACAACTTATAACATTCAGGGACAGTGTTACCACTTAATGGGTGGCCTTCTGCCACTTTCACAGGAACCTCACAAATTTGTGCAGGTTTACTTCATGAGTGGAAATGAAACACAGGCACAACAAAGATGTACCAATGTCCATGGTGGATTGCAGTTCTACATAGTCATAAAGAGCAGTGACATGTCTACCTTTATTACTGACAAAGAACTCAATGATGGTGGGCTGGATGAGGTCAAACGGTATCAAACAGGTCGATACATCTCCAGCAAGGAAGCTATCTGGCGAATCTTTGGATTTGATATCCACGAACGCCACTCAACAGTGGTCAACCTCGCAGTCCATCTGGAAAATGGACAGAGAGTGTACTTCACTGAGATCACTGCTCATCAGTTGGCACAAACATCACATGACACCACACTAACTGCTTTCTTTAAACTCTGCCAGAATGATGAATTTGCTCGATCCCTCCTATATGCTGAAGTCCCAACATACTACACCTGGACCAATTGCAAGACCTGGAATCGAAGAAAGCAGGGTCATTTAGTGGAAGGTCATGAAGTCAAATCAAGTGATGCAATTGGACGCGTTTACAATGTCCATCCCAACAACAGAGAATGTTTTTATTTACGGCTACTTCTGCATTCTGTTCGAGGACCAACGTCATTTGAGGATCTTAGATGCTTCAGAGGAAGGGTGTGCGCAACATACCAAGAAGCATGGACTCCTGCATAACAATGGACACTATTTTAACAGTTCAGCAAATATAGATCAATGAAATCAGTACAAAACATGAATATAAGTACTGAAAAAACAATATGAAATTTAAATCTCACACCTTTAGGCAGGTTCAGCTGGCCTCCTACAAAATTGTATTTTATATGAGGTTTCTAAGTGTTTTAATAATAGGATCCCCAGTCATATCCTGTTATTGTTGTTACAACTGACACCTATACAGGTTTAACTGGCCTCATATGAGGTTGTATTTCATAGAGGTTTCTTGGGTGTTTTAATATGGGGCCTCAATCCTATCGATAAGTTTTGGGTATGATATGATCAACTAAATTTCCCACAGAAAGGATCCAGCATGGCAGCAGTCTAACAACTGAAACCAGTAAAAGAATAATATTTCCTTACCAGCACGACCAGATTCTTGATACAAGTTTTCCATAGATTTACTGAGAGAATGGTGAATAACAAAACGGACATCTGGTTTATCAATCCCCATTCCAAATGCAATGGTAGCAACAATAACCTGAAATAATATAAACATTAAAATTAAGTTAAAATCTGTTCCAAGTTCAAAGCTTCACCAGGCTTGAGCTTAACCTGATCACATTAGAATTAACTTCTAATATCCTGTAATGATTTAGTAGAAAATGTCTAAATACAGGTTTGTTTAGTCATAAGTATATGGTGCCTTTACCAGTGGACAGAACACTGAACATTTGCAGTAAAATAATTTTTAAGGTGATGTAGACATAGTGTCGTTTGATACTTTTCAAGAATGTCCTGCTAATGGTTTGCTAATTCAAATGTTTACAATATCTTTAGCAGTGGACAGAATGTTATGAACATTTACAGTAAACTGGAGTAATGAATTTAATTTTTATAATAATACAGTCAAGGTACTTTTCAAGAATATCTTGTTAATGCAGTTTCATATGGCTCAGGACATTAAGAGTTAAATCACTGAATGTGCAAGACGTTCCCCTGGATGGGATGCTAGTCCATTGCAGAGTTAATTTCAGCTGATGCTTGTCTTCATTGTTTCAACTGAATGAACTGGAGCTACATGAAATGAAGTGTTTTGCTCAAGGACACAATGTGCCACCTGATTTGCTAATTGAACACACAACTTTATGATCATAAACTCAACATCCTAAACCACATGCTTTCTCATAAAGGTTACATAATAAATACATAACCAAAAACTGAAGACAGATAGCAACAGAGCTGTCTGGAGCCTATTCCAAAACAAAAACAACAGTAGCAATAACAATGAGAACATCTCCATGGTTACTTGAACTGTTAGAAATAGTAGCAAAATCTGCCTCAAGATGGTCAACCTCTTACCTGTATGCTGTTTGCAAGCCATGCTCTGTGAATTTTTTTACGATGGCTTGCAGCTAGATCACTATGGTAACAGCCGACTCGAAGACCAAATTCCCGTAAACCTACAGTGACATCTTCACACTCTCTCCGAGAAAAACAATAAACAATACCTACATGGATGAAAAGAAAAGATAACTTTGGAATGAACCATAATAATACACCGTGTGTACTTGTATATTTATACATATATATATAACCAAATGGAGAGATGCCGCGCTGAATAGGACCCATCCCACCCTTGCAAGCAGGGAAAAGCGGACGTAAAATGATGATGATGATGATGATGATACATACCATCATCATCATCATCGATTAACGTCCATCTTCCACACTAGCATGGGTTAGACGGGTCCTATTTTGAGGCAAGTTGTGTTGGGTGGCCATAAGAAGTTCACTTTCCAATTACAGAGTTTTGGTTTCTAACCCTTCACTTATCTTTATAAATAGTTAATTCTTTACAGTTATACATTTAATCCTGTATGTCGTTTGTACATTTCTGTAATAATATCTGAGAAATAAATATAAAAATAACATATTTATCTTTAATCACTTCCATATATCAGCAAACAACATAAACTATAGTGTTGTAGTGACCTACATTCCGTGGGCTCACATACATTCTCTGTGTGTGATTTGGCTCAGCTCAGCCAATCAGCGCCAGTAGAAGAGAATGTGTCTCTACGCACCCTGAGGGAAAAATTCCCGCTTTGATTTGAGAAATCTGTCTCTCGCATCCTGACTGTGAAAAGGTAAACAACTAACTTTCTTTCGTCGTGAAATCACTAGCCAACATGTAACACAACAACTTAACCACGACCTGGCAACACTTCAGCCAGTGGACTGTGCCTTCTGAAATCCTTAATTCGTTTGTTTTATTACTCTTGGCATGCCTGCTCTACTCAGCTCTACACAGCTCAACCTTGTTAATAAATAATGTGAAACAAGCCAAAGTCGTTGATGATGTTCTTACCACATCTTTCTACAGAACTGGTCATAACTGTTAAATTGGTGACCCTGCCGAACTAATTATCTTAACTGTTAAAGTGTGTCTCTTATGCAACACATTAATTTATCAATATGCAAATTTCCCAGTTTATATGATTGTTTATATATTTGGTAATCCTGGTATATATGACATACTAATCTTGGAATCCAAAAATTAAATGCATTAAATGTTATTGCCTTCATTATTGATGGCACTGGGCCACTAATTCTATAATTAAGTTTGGATACACTGAAAAAGTGTGTAGAACCAGATCTGGCCAAATGGATAGGGTTACTGGGCACAACACATTTGCAACATCGAACCCCACAACACAAACCAAGGTTTTTAGATAAATGTAAACACCTTAAAACAAACAGTTCTGTATCATAGAACCAGGTTAGTTTCAGACAGTCTGGTATCAAAAGGGTTACTTATTTCACTTGTAAAACAATGGATTATGTATACATATTAAGTATTCACAGCCTTAAATGAAAAGTAATTTTTTAAACTGTAAAAATGTTCATCTTAATCAGTTAATCCTAATATAAATAATTTATGTCTGTTTATTTCAGCTAATATAGCTCTAGGTAGTAGAATTCACTATGTGAATTTAGATGGTAACAACAATGGGTGAACACTAAATAAATACTTATATTTATTTCATAGTCCTTAGTTGGTAGTGTGCAAAAGAAAAAACATTAAACCAAACAAATAATTATACAAACAAAACTAAAAATACTAAGATGTCTTACCAGATAAAGCAGTAAATCTCTTGAGGATAACCTCACTGATTTCTTTAAGTACTTCCTTAGCGCTGCTGGTTTTTGTGCGGACCTGAAAACAGTTTTAATAGAAATGAAACTAGAACAAAACCAAGGTTATATCAATTAATTTTTGTAAAGAAGAAAGAAAAATCCATTCATTTTATCCTATTATTGTTATTAAACCTAATTGTTTCTACTTTAGGCACAAGGCCAGCAATTACCCAGTGCATTACTGGTACTTTATTTTATCGACCCCGTAAGGATGAAAGGCAAAGTCAACCTCGGCGGGATTTGAACATAATGTTATGTTGTAGTGGATGTATGCAGGCATGGCTGTCTGGTTAAGATGTTTGTTTTCCAATCATGAGGCCCTGAGTTTTTAATAGAAAAGAAACTAGTTCAAAACAAAAATTAAAGCAATTGGATTTTACAAATTACCATAGTTATAATGAAAGACATTGTCTGTGGCTTTCAAATAATGTTGAAGATAATCAAGTATTCAGAAGGATTTAGTAATATAACTCATTAAGTTGGTGTTTGAAACAACTTCACAAAGGTTCTTATACTAAATTATGATGGATGGTTTTTAGATAAATGACAAGGCATTGTGTCTTTGACTGAAAACTATATCTTACATTGCTCCAGTCCACTGAGCTAGAACACATGAGTTGTATCTGTAATTCAAGGACAAGCCTTGTTACACACAGTGTCACATTGTGAACTATATTAAGGGTGCACATCTCTATGAAATATTCAACCACTTGCACAAGCAGGCTATTAAGTTGTTGGAATGAACTGAACCATTTATTGTCAGTACCTGGAGGTCCAACACACATACTTCCACATTACCTACTTATTGTGATACAAAATATCATCAGCATCCTCATCGTTTAACGTCTATCTTCCACGCTAGCATGGGTTGGATGGCATTGTCCCACTTGAGGCGAGATTGGTCAGGAGACCGTGTCTCGCTCATACAGAACTATCTCTGGCAGGTTTTCTTCGGCTGGATGCCCTTCCTAACACCAACCACATTTACAGTGTGGACTGGGAGCCTTTTTACCATATCTCCTACATGACCACTTTACAGTGAATGGAAATGGGAGGATGGAGTAGTGGGTGTAGGGTGGGGTGTATATTGGGTTCAGAGGTGCCTACTGACTGTAGGTTTAATTTTGTATGCAAGGGAAGACAGGTCTTCTGTACAACTGCATGGCGCCAAAGATCTTGATCCAGTGACAGTCTCTTAGAGAGGTGTAAGTGAGCAAGGTCAGTGTTTATCACCTCGTCCCAGGTATTTCTTGGTCTACCCACTCCGTAGCTTCCATCAATTTTGATAGCTCTGCAGTTATTTATACAGCTGTCCTTCATATGCATCACATGTCCATACCAATGCAATCTTCTCTCCTACACACAATATTTGATACCTCTTATGCTTAGTCTCTCTCTCAATTCATTTATGCTTTGCCGTTCGCATACATTACCATTACACATCCATCGGAGCATGCAAGTTTTGTTTCTTTCTAATCTATGCAAGTCTTCTGCACACAATGCCCAGGTCTCACTACCATGTAAATCGCCATTCATATACAAACATCATACAATCTGCCTTTCATTTTTAGAGAAAAACCCCTTGTGGCCAACAGTGGTATTAGCTCTCTGGACCTTTTCCATCCCATTCTAACTCAGGATAATGTACTTTCAGAACCCCCTCCTCCACTGCTAACTTTATTACTCAGGTAACAGAAAGTGTCTACTATTTCTATAGAACCATCTGGGCAGTTGAAGGAAATAGCATCCAGTGGGTCCTTGCTACTTACAGCACCTGAGCATCAGCCACATATAAAATCTACATTCTTAGATAGCTTATGATCCCACTACATCTTTTATGTATCCATAGAGTGCATTTGGAGCATATAATGGAATTTATACCTACTCCCTTCTTAGACACTAAGCATGGCCATTTTCCAGAGGGCATGTGTGACCTATTCTCCTTTCTACATACTAAAACTTTAGTCTTAGACAAGTTAACTAAATATATATATGATCATAAATTATTATATGTGAATTGCAGGAGTTATGGTAATATTTGCTGGTGAAGATGCTGAGGGGAGAATTAAACTATACAAATTAACTCCTAACATGCTATAATAATTTAGCAGAAAATATCTAATTAATGGTTCATAAATTCAAATGTTTATAGTCTTTACTAGAGGACAGAATGCGAAAATTTGCAACAGCAGGACTTACTTTTTAATGTGATGTACTTGGACTCAGTGTTGCTTTATACTTTTCAAGAATGTCTAGTTAAAGTGGTTGCATGTGGTTTGTTAATTAAAATATTTATAGCAAATTTACTAGTGGACAGAATGTTGTGAAAATATGCAGTATAAGAGTAAGGACTTTAATAGTTTATGTGATGCACTTGCATTTATAGTGCTGCTTTGTACTTTTCAGCAATGTCTTGTTAACACACTCTCATGTGGTAGAGAACTTTAAGAGTTAATTAGATTTATGTTCATAAAATGTTTGTATTTATATAAAGAACCATATACTACTACTACCACCACCACTACTACTACTATCACCACCGCCACTATTACTACTACTACTACTACTACTACTACTACTACTACTACTACTACTACTATTACTACTTGTACTGCTGCATGTACAGCAGAATATCATTAACTTATTTTGAAGAGGCTCAGGAAAGAAGGGTCTATCAGATTACTCATGACAATAAGACGCCAACAGTTCAAGTTATTACAGATACTTGTGTTTTAAATAGACTTTTGAAAGAAAAAGAGAAAAAAATATTATTCAGCATAATGTGTGTGTGTTTGTGATTGTGTACGTATGTGTGTTTCTGTGTGTGCATGTATATGTGTGTGAACGAGTGTGAGTGTTTATGTGTGTGAGTATGTGTGTATTTGTGATTGTGTATGTGTGCGTTTCTGAGTGTGAACGTATGTGTGTGTGAAAGTGTGTGAGTGTTTATATGGGTGAGTATATGTGAATGCGTGTGAATGTGTGTGAGTTTATAAGTGTGAATGTGTGTGTATGTGTTGCTGTTGTTCTTATTGTGTGTGTTAGACCTAAATTGGTTTTGATGATGGCTGTTCCATTTCTTTGATCAACAAAACAGCCTGCTCATGAAATTACTGTGCAAGTGGCTGAGCACATCTCAGACATGTGTACCCTTAATGTAATTCTCAGAGATTTTCAGCCTGATAAGAGTTTATCAAGGTTGGCCCTTTGAATCCCAAGAACAGCTCATTTTTTCCAGCTGAGTTGACTGGAGCAACTTGAAATAAAGAGGATACAAGACATTGTCATGGGTTGAACTCATGACCTTATGACTGCTGCTGGACACTCTAACCACTTTAGCTATGCATCTTCACATATATATACACACACATACATATGGAACAGGAAGTGAAATAAAGTGTCTTGTTTAAGAACACACCACATTGCCATGAGTCAAAGTTGCAACCTTACGATCGTGTGCCAAACACCTTAACCATTAAGCCACAAGCCTCTTTCACAACACAGTAAATAAAGTCAGCCTAATCACCTCATAGAAAAGGTTAGGTCGGTTGAAAGAGGTGCGGAACAAGATGCAGTCATTCAAGCAGAGTATTTTCTTGACATCGTTCAACACTTTGACAGTGGCTGTAGCAGTCAAACCAAGAATTGGTACTTCAGGAAATTGTCGTTTCATTATGCCAAGAAATTTGTAGTCTGAAATAAACAAACAAACAAATAAAAGCTGGAGTACACAATTAAGTTGATTGAAGAGCCAATGGAATAACTACTGGGGTCTGAGATTAGGGTCAGTAATTCTATAACAGACAGCTTGGAAAAACATTACATTTTTTTTACTACAGTCTCATGTTCATTTTTACTCTTATTCTATTTTTATAATTTTTTTTCAGAATTTATTCCAAGATGTATTATAATCATCATCATTTCCATTTTACATCTTTTAACATTTTTTGTCCATGCCAGCATAGGTTGAATTGGTCACCACATCATGAGATGAGACGGCTCAGACAATCATGTCCTGCTCAAACATTCCAGTTTGACATGGTTTCTACAGCTGGAATTCCTTCATGATGCCAACCACTTTATAGTGTGTTCTGGATGCACTTTATCATGACACAAGCAATACCATTTTATAGAGTGGATTGGGTGCATTGTATTTTGGCACCAGCACTTCCACTTTGAAGTATGGACTGGATGCATTTTATCATGACACCAGTACTGCCACTTACACAGTTGTCTGGGTGCACTTTATTGTAGCACCAGCGTTACCATTTCAGAGTGCACTGGCTGCATTTTATCATAGTATCAGCATCATATGATGTTAAAAGGTGATGGATTAAACTTGCATAGGATCCTTGGTTGAAAGTTATATCAGGGCCCTTGTACCATATTTATGGTAGGCAAAAAAAATAATTTAGATCCCTTTAAATATTGTTGGTCACAACCCAATCATACCCGTCCCATTACTGTTAGAGAGAAAGAGAAACATACAGTAAAACAACATCATAATTAATGTGATGATGGTGTTAGGATGACATTTTGTGAAATGTTTATTCAATTATATTGATCAACACAGGTTGTTTATAAATTGTTAATTACCTGGGCAGAATCTATTTTAAAATTCATAAGTTTCTATGAATTTTGTTTCCCTTTTACATTTTGCTTTGTCTTTTTGAAACTGCAAAATTATAGCACTGTCAATTTTATTTAGGGTGCTTATTAAGGGCGTTTATCCAATCAGCATTAACATTAGGGAGGACTAAAATAACTTCAGCTATATTAATTCAATTGGGATATTTTCAAGAACTTTTCAAGGACTTGATTACTGTTTAAAAACAACAACAAACTAGAAAGAAGGACAGATAAAGCCTCTACACTCTGTTTTGGAAACAGGCTCTTCAAGAAACATGGAATAAATGAAGAAGAAACAAAATAAAACCAAAAATAATCTGTTTACTCATTAGTGTGTTTTGTTGACCTGTATTTCTTTAGCAAGCCGCCGTACTGGCTGATGTCTAGTGGGAAGGAATTATAAATATCCACTAGCTAAAACTTATTAGTGATCGTGAGCAGAGGGTAAACAACAAATATAGAAATAAGGCAAATAAAGGATGGGTGGGAGACATTACTAATCAAGGATCTTGGACTTTCAAATGTAAGAGGCTAAAAGCAAAACATGCTATGCATATAATAAAGTTGTAATGTAAAATATCAAGCATAAATATGTGTAAAAATCAAGCATAAATATAAGTAAAAATCAATCATAAATATGAATAAAAATCAAATGTAAAATATGTATAAAATTAAATCTAAATATGTTCCAAAAACACTTAAGGGCTTTTAAGAATGAGGAGACAGCATGTCCAGAGGCTGGAAAATGTCTGTGAGTGACTTTCAATTGATTAGCAACGTTGCATTTTCTGGATGTGGTCTAAGATGCTAGTGTGAACAATAATAGCACTGTCCTAGATTGCACTACATTATTGTGGATCTCACAAGAGCTTTGTAGGTAGAAATATTTTCTGGCCTTGAAAAGAAAAGGCCAGTTGTTAGGAGGCAGCCCTTGCTATGTTGAGAATATATGTTCTCCATATGGCACATCTCCAATGGCACATCATGCCACCTGGTCCAAACTTTCAAAATAATCAATAATTTTGAGAGGTTTAGTTCTATAACTAATTTTCTCATTATTAAGCTGGTGTTTGGAACAAAAATTCTTTTATAAAAATTATGATGGAAGATTTTTAGATAAATACTTTAACCCTTTTGTTACCATATTTCTAATGATATTTATAATGGTTTTCAAATAATTTTGAAAATGTCCAAAATTATTTGGAAAGATTTAGTAATATAACTTTCTCATTATCAAGCTGATGTTTGGAACATAACATTTATGATGGAAGGTTTTTAGATAAATGTATACACTTTAAAATAAGCAGTTTAGCATTGTAGAACCAGAATTAGTTTTAGGTGAATTAGAATCAAAAAGTTTAACCCTTTCTATATATACTATTATATTTTCATGGTAAACACTACTTCACATAATTATCTCTCATAATATCAAATCTATAGGATTTTGATATTATTTATTTTGAGAACAATAGCTTAACATAAATAAGAACAGCCGGTCACAGCCGGTTTGAACAGAAAGAAGTGAGAAAATTCTGGCCAGATATGGCCGGTTTAAATGCTAAAGGTTTAATGAAAAAATGGGAGACCAACCTGGACGAAAATCATGTCTCCCACTGTGAACAACAATGTACTTCATCAATAACCAGCCTAGAAAATCTTCCCATCTGGTACATTTTTTCAAGCTTGGCCATAAATCGTTTGCTCTTGGCCAGTTTTTCTTGTGTCACATGTAATATTTTTAATGAAGCATTTTTATCTAACATGGCATTCATAATCCTTGTTGCCTCTGTTCTCTCTGTGAAAGAATTGAGTGTTTCTGCCTCAATATTAAGTGTCTCTAGAGCAACAAGTTGGTCTTCTACAAGAGATATCAGTGGGGAAACAACTAATGTGATGCCTGAAATTGAAATAAATAAATGAATAAATGCAATGTTTAAGTATGCAATTAGATTTTTTAAAAACATTATTTTATTGCTGGATGCCCTTTCTGGCACCAACATACAACATGCAGAAATATGTTGTACCAATTCTAAACTGGATACACTGTCTAAACTGTCATGGGGCCTGCAAAGCTAACCCATATTTTAGAAAGAAAAATGGTCATAAAACACTTGTTGTAAGTGATAAGACACAACAATAAGCATTTTAAGGGTATTTTCCCAGTTTAAGCAGGAGTTAAAATTTATTCAGACCACAGGAAGATTGTTCTTATTCCATTATCCATATCTGGGGCAGCCTTGTATTAGTTATTTGTAATGTCATGTTTTGGTTCCATATAACTAAAGTATATACACTAACCTAAGAATTAAACTCATGACCATGCTTAACACTTAACTAACAATTCAATTGTCTGGTATGACAAATGTGATGGAAATTAAGATCTTTAAACCTAATATACTTCCTCACTCAGGACTGTTTTACAACCAAATGCTGTTCTTGGCACCAACCCTTTTAGTTGTCTTTTATGATAGAAAGATATAACACTAGTGTCCCCCATCTTAGTTGTTATAGTTACATTTCAGCAGTTTTACACTCTGGTCATCTTCAGAATTATACACTGGCAGTATTGGTAGAGTGTCAGACAACATGCTTTGCAGCATTTAGTTACAGTTCTTTATGTTCTGAGTTCAAATCTTGCCTTTCATCCTTACAGGGCCAATAAAATAAAGTACCAGTAATGCACTAGAGTCGATTTAATCGACTTTTCCCTTTCCTTCAAATTGCTGACCTTGTGCCAAAAATGGAAACAATTATTATAAAGTGATATATTCAGGCTAGTGTCCTCATATAAGTTATTATAGTCACAACATTTCAGTTGTTGTATCCTCCAGTCATCTTCAGAAAACTTTTCTTCATTGTACACTGATTTATTAAGACTAGTGTTTTCATATTAGTTAGAGTTGCAAAACAAAACAAAATAGGTACGTTTGAAGCTCATAATTTCCATCATACAGCAGCTACGTGATAGGGTGGGGGAAGGGGCTGGTAGCAGCAATACTGAATTTTCTTTTTAATACCAGGCAATTATATTAATTTGTGTATATCTAAATAAAATATTTCAATGTCATACTGATCTTTAATGCTTAGTAGTTGTTTCTAATTAAATAGTGGTATTTCCATAGGATCAGCTAGTTATTATTATTATTATTATTATTATTTAGTGGATTGGCAGAATCGGTAGAGGGTCGGACACCATAGTTACGTTCCTTTACGATATGAGTTCAAATCCTGCCGAGGTTGACTTTGCCTTTAATCCTTACGGGGTCGATAATCCTTACGGGGTCGATAAAATAAAGTACCAGTAATGCACTGGGTATTTCATGACCTTGTGCCTAAAGTAGAAACAATTATTATTATTTTATTTTATTATTTTATTATTTTTCAATACATCAGTACGAATTAATTTTGAGCCTTAAGAAAGCTAGCACTTTTGAATAAATACTTGTTTCTACTTTAGGCACAAGGCCAGCAATACCCAGTGCATTACTGGTACTTTATTTTATCGACCCCGTAAGGATGAAAGGCAAAGTCAACCTCGGCGGGATTTGAACTTTTGAATAAATACTAAGAGTTGTTTCCCATACATATGTCAAGAGTTATATCCCTTATTTAATTTTAATTTCTTTCATGGAATGTCACCAAATGAGATTTATTTTTCAACATAGTCCCCTTGCAGTCCACACACTTCTTCCATTGCTGTGTTAAAGGTTATTGAGGAGTGTGAGATGATGTTTGGCGTGAATGACTTTGTACTAAATCAAATTAATTTAAATGTTCCATTGGATCTGCATGAACAACAGAGCACAGTTGAGCTAAGAGAGAAGATTGGCATTAAAGGAATCAACCATAATATTCAAGAGATAAATGCATTAGTATAGACGTGGTGCACATGAAAGATGAAAGTTGGGTGTAGAAGGGTGAAAAGAAGCTGCAGAAGAGAAATACATAGGAAGCAGTGGTAAAGGCTGATTACATGTGGTGAGGCTAGACCAGTCAGGTAACAATGACCAGCTCATATGTTATATTTTGGCTTGATGTCTAAGGCTGGATGCACCTCCTAATACAACCCACTTTACAGTATGTACTGGAAGCATTTTTTCATGGCTCCAGTACTACCACCTTACTGTGTGGACTGGTTGCTTTTCACCAAGGCACTAGCACTATGTGTGTATATATGTGTATATATATATATATATATATATATATTACCATAGAGATCCTTATTTGTTGGGTGTTCCTTCCAAGATACGTTTAAAGCAGCACGGAGCATACGTGTGTATGCCCTGTCTAGCTTTTTCTCCAGTTTTGACGTTAGCGTCCAAGTGATAGAGCCTTAAACAAGCACAGATTCCCAGCAGCTCTGAAGAAATTCCTTTTCAGTTTGGCCGGCAGGTTTGATTTCCATATTTTTTCCATTGCATTCAATGCTCCCCGGGCTTTTCCCAGTCTGATGTTAACATCATGTTCTGTAGAGGCGATATAGCTACCCAAGTATTTGAAGTCATCAACTTGCTTGATTATATCGCCGTTTAGACTTCGCATACAAACTGAAAAGTCTTGATTCAGGCAAATATATTCTGTTTTGCCTGCGTTGACATAGAGTCCGATTTCCTTTGTAACTGATTCGATGCTGTGAAGTAGTGATGTTGCATTCTTAAGGTAGTCAGCGAGGACCGCTAAATCATCTGCATCGTCAGCATCGGTGATTTTCTGAGCTGCATGGCGTCTACACTTTCGTAAACAGAGACTCAGATTTGCTGGCCACTGTTGGCGCAGCAAGGAAGAAATAGCAGGTGATGTATTGTTATGGAGTCTATCTCATGGAGCAAGAAACGCTGGTCGTCCCAAGAAGACATACGTCAAGCAACTTGAGGACAATACTGGATGCACTGCAGAGGAACTGGCAAACACTATGAGAGACAGAGATAGATGGAGGAAACGTGTCGTAGAAGGCCAAGCAAGCTCGACCTGATGATGATGATGATATATATATATAAATATATACATGTTGTATATACTCAAATATAACCTGAAGGATCTGTGACCAAAACATCGATGGTAATATGAGGGGAGGGGAGGGTCAATATACAGGGTCAATATTTTGATGATTTTTACCTTCAAATTCTATGTAAATAAGGTGCTAAAATATCTGGAGTGATCATTTCACAATGAAACACCATTTTTCTACATTTCCTATATCACCATGAGTTTTATTCATGCATTGCCTTGAGAACATTCCCACAAAGTCTTATTATTGAACATAATAAGACTTTGTGGGAATAAATATCCCCTACACACATTCACACATACATAAACACAAGTGTGTTAACTGTTTTTCTCTCTAATTATGCTTTTTCTTTCAATCATGTTTTGTTTTATTTCAATCGCTCTCTCTCCTCTCTCTCTCTCTCTCTCCCCCTTCTACTATGAATTCTTATACAATGTTCTCTTAGTTGATCTCATTTCATTCGGGGTGTATATTAAATAAAAATTTGTTACATTTGGGAGATGGCGTTATTGTCTGCTTAAAAAAAAAGCACAATACTCCCATCATTTGAGTAAATGGAATTAAACAAACATTTGAAAAACTTGAAACTTTATGAAACAGAACTGTTTCTAGTTTGGTTTCTACAGCTGGATGCCCTTCTTAATGCCAACCAGATTTACAGTGTGGACTGGGTGATTTTTATCATGGCACAAAAACAACCACTTTACAGTGTGCTTTCTGTCATGACACCAACACAACCACTTTACAATGCTGACTGGGTGCTTTTTGTCATGATACATACATGACCACTTTACAGTGTGAGCTGGTGACTTGGTTGGGGGAGATGCATGGGGATTGGGGAGATAGATCTAGGGGCATGGGTGAGGGGTGGGGTGTTAGGACTTGGGTGGAGTGTTAGAGCATGAGAAGCGTGTTATGGCATGGAAGATGTATGGAAGGGGTGGGGGGGGGGGTGGGGGGGTGCAGGAGGAAAGTCATAAATACTAGATGTATTCTCTAACTCGACATAGAAAGGTGGGTTTTCTTTCTGTATTACTGCATAATGCCAGCGATCTGAATCATGTGTCATCACCTTTGAGAGGTGTAATTGTGCAAGGTCAGCTTTTATCACCTCATCCCAAGTCTTCCTACCCCATCGCTTCCATCAACTTGGCACCTTTTTATACAGCTGTCATCCTTCATACGCATCACATGTCCATACCAATGCAATTTCCTCTCCTTCACACTGCATCTTATGCCCAGTTTCTCTCTCAGTTCATTTATATTTTACCATTCATGTATTACACATCCATCGAAGCAAGGAAGCTTCATTTCTTTCCAGTCTTTGCAGGTCCTCTGCACACAGTGCCCAAGTTTTACTTCCATGCAAAATTGCTGTTCGTATATAGGCATCATACAATGTGCCCATCATTTTAAGGGAAAAACCTTTTGTATTTAGCAGTGGTAGTAGCTCCATGAACTTTCTCGGACCCGTTGTCACTCTGTGGAGATTGAATGAGACTACTCCCTACCGACCCAACAGAGGGATTAGCTATCGAAATTGACAGTTATAGGGTCAAGAGGTGGTTAAAGGGACGAAGATTGGTAAAGCCACAAGACCATCAGGGATAGTTGCTGAGATGCTAAAAGCATCAGATGTAGGAGCTGAACTAGTAACCCACATAGTCAATCAGGTAATACAGGATGGTGCCATACCCAATGACTCGTGCAGCAGTACACTAGTTAATTGCTATAAGGGAAAAGAACAGCTACTGAGGAATAAAAGTTATGAAAGTGATGGCACAGTTAATTAGGGAATGAAAACCTGGAAATTGTAAAGTGTTTCTCTTTTTTCCCATACATTGGACAAACAAACCAAATTATCTACCTTCCTCATCAGCTAGCCCCTGCCAATGCAATTTCGTGCATAAGAGCAGGTTTGCATAACTGATGAAAACAATTGGGTGTCTTTCGACTTGAACAGCAAAGTGAATATAGAAATAATTAATAATGGTTTCTGATTTAGGCACAAGGCCAACAACTTTGGAGGAGGGGCAAGTCGATTAAATCAACCTGGTCATTACTGGTACTTTATTTTATCAACCCCGTAAGGATGAAAGGCAAAGCTAACCTAGGCAGGATTTGAACTCAGAACATAAAGGGCCATAACTCCATGTCACAAAGCATATTGTCTGATGCTCTGCCGATACTGCCAATCAACTGCCCATTACGTAAACAATTAATAGTAAGTCTTACAACTAAACACAGGACAGGATACATCATCATCATCATCACTGTTTAACGTCCATTTTCCATGCTAGCATGGGTTAAACAAGTTGTCCTGTTGTGATAAATGCTGGGTCAGGTGACCATGTCTTGCTCATACAGAGCTGATTTTGGCTTGGTTTCTATGGCTTGATACCCTTCCTAATGCCAACTACATTTACAGTGAAGACTGGGTGCTTTTGTCGTGATACCTACATGACCACTTTACAGTGTGGACTGGGTGCTTTTGTTGTGACACCAACACAACACTTTATAGTGTAGACTAGGTGCTTTTGTTGTGTCACCAACACAACACTTTATAGTGTGGACTGGGTGCTTTTGTTGTGTCACCAACACGACCGCTTTACAGTGTGTACTGGGTGCTTTTGTCGTGATACCTACACAACCACTTTACAGTGTAAACTGGGTGCTTTTGTTGTGACACCAACACAACACTTTACAGTGTGGACTGGGTGCTTTTGTTGTGTCACCAACATGACACTTTATAGTGTGGACTGGGTGCTTTTTGTTGTGTCATCAACACAACAGTTTATAGTGTGAACTGGGTGTTTTTTGTTGTGTCACCAACACAACACTTTATAGTGTGAACTGGGTGTTTTTTGTTGTGTCACCAACACAACACTTTATAGTGTGGACTGGGTGTTTTTTGTGTGTCACCAACACAACACTTTATAGTGTGAACTGGGTGTTTTTTGTTGTGTCACCAACACAACACTTTATAGTGTGGACTGGGTGTTTTTTGTTGTGTCACCAACACAACACTTTATAGTGTGAACTGGGTGCTTTTTGTTGTGTCACCAACACAACACTTTATAGTGTGGACTGGGTGCTTTTGTCATGATACATACATGACCACTTTACAGTGTGGACTGGGTGCTTTTTGTTGTGGCACCAAAACAACCACTTTACAGTCTGGACGGGGGGCATGGGAGAGTAGGCAAAACAACCACTTTACAGACATATATAGTAAGAAAAACACAAGAAAGGACCAGTGCAGGTTAATCTACATTGGCTAGAATAGTTTTTTTTTAGATTGATTAATAAAGTACCAGTCAAGTACTAGGATCAATTCTTCCCCTTCCTCCTCCTCCTCTCCCTCACTCTCTCTCTCTAGCCTTCCCTTTCTCTCTGGAAGACATAGGCGGTGTTGAGACCTGGATAAGGATGAGCTCCACCAGGCCAGGTTTAAATGGTGTATTTCATGACAACACCCTTACAACTCCACCACGAGTTAAGGAGACTCATGGAGGGGTGGACATACATATATGCATATACACATGTATAGATACAGAAACATATGCATGTGTACACATATAACTGAAAACATACAGATCCACACATGCAATAACATACATTCTTTCACAGACATACACCGAAACACATACTGACGTACATGATAAGAAATATACAAGAAAAGGACCATATGATGATGAGTTTGTAGATCCAGTACCCAACATTTAGTTTCAACTTATTATTACTGGAGCTACAGGGTATATACCAACCTGTCTGACCAAAGTATGTCAGAACTTAGATTGGAGGTAAAAAAGCAGCTCCTTAATTCCTAAGCTCCAAATGTCCTTGATATCTGGAACCTTCAATATCTGTAAAACATTCTTATGATTCAAAGAATGACTGATTGAATAAGGGATGATGAAAATTTCCTTTTCTTTACAATTTTCCTCCAGGAAGGTGGCCAGTCAAAAATAAACTCAAAATTAAGAGAAAGAGACAAAAAAACTACTTATCCTTAAATTAGCTGAAACAATAAATGTTTTTTTTCTTACACATTGATAATTTAATCATTCTAAAGTTAAAAGGTGATCAATGTTTAATTGCATCTATCTTTCACATATTTTATCTTAGATAATACAAATCATGTTTTGATTATATTTTTTTAATGCTTTATCATTATATTCACATTTTTTTTTCTTCAGAAACATTGAGTACAAAGTGCAAGACAAAAGGCTCAGTAGATTAAAGTCATAGAGGCTAAACTTTAGTCTATCAGAATTATGAGATAAATGGATTAGATAGAATGGAATACAACAAAGGTATATGGGTGTTTGTAATGTTATGTGAAAAACAAATGAGGAAACTAATTACTTCTAAGGGTTGATAACTTGCAAAGACTTCTTCCCTTGTATGACTCATCTATGGAGTTTCTTACTAATGTAGAATCACCAATTTGTGATGATCTGAAAATACCTAAGAAGCATCTATTCTATTGAAAAATCTATATTAAAAATGTTATTAAATACAAAGGAGTCTGTTACAATTATTCAAGCCCCAACAATCCTAAGAGTCTTCTGTATCAAAATATAATTATTTAACACTTTTGATACCAAACTACTTGAAACTAGCCCTGGTTCTATGATACTAAACTGTTTGCTCTAAATGTTGATATTTATCTTAAAACTTTCCATCATAATTTCATGTAAGAACCATTGTTATGTTGCACTGAAATTACCAGCTTGGTAAAAAGAAAGCTATGTTACTAAATCCCTCCAAATTTCGGATTAATTTCTAAAATGATTTGAAATCATAGGCAGTGACTTTCATTAGAAATTTAGTTACAAAAGTGTTAATTCCACACTGGCACAGAAAGATGTAAAGTAATTTCTAAACTTATGGCAATTGGAAGAAGGTGAAGGTGAAAACATTTCAGATCAGAACGTTGAGATTTATATAAACCATCTTGAAAAATTAAAGTAACACTAAAAAAAAATATATATATATATGATTGGGATAGGGTTGTTACACTGTTTGGTTTGGAAATGGAGGTCACAGATGATGAATCTCACTTACATGATACACTCATTGTTATGTGGGTGGATCCCAAAGCTAAATTATTATTTCAAACTCCCTGTGACTATTGTACCAATAGAAGTAATGCTATAAGATACTCTTAGCTTAGTGCAGTCATTGAGCCATGACTCTAACGTACATACTTATGTTTATACATAATTGAAGCAGGCTTTAGACATGAAATACAGTTTTAACTGAGCAAGGAAATTGATTGAACCTGAAATAGTGTAGTGACTTAGAACTAAAGTTCACTAAACTTCAATCAAATATCAATGCCATATATAGACACCAATACCAGTTTAAAAAATTGTTTGCAAGAGAATCAAGACTGTAACATTCATACTGGTTGTGAATTTTAACAGAAGTTTTCCAGATACGTGTCCTTACTATCACCAACTACTTTACAGTTTGAATTTGGTGCATTTATCATTCCACCAGCACTAAAGAGGCTGTTATGAATGTCATTTATAAAGAGTCCTCTCTATCCTGCATCAGTTTTTATTCAGACTAATCTTAGATAGGTTGTCTTCTCTAAAGCTTACAGAGTCCATGCCTACTACATTCATAGTTTTCGCAGAAGTATTAGGGATGTATATGAAGAGGATTCAACAAAACTGAGATTCAAAACTAATCAGAAGTCTAGCTTTAACCCTTTAGCATTTACGTTACTCTATATATACTATTGTATTTTCATGGTAAAGGCTTTACCTCACATAATATCGAATCTATGAGATTTTGATATTATATATTTTGAGAACAATAACTTAATATAAGTATGAGTAGCCGGTTACAGCCGGTGAGAATTCTGGCCAGATATGGGTAGTTTAAATGCTAAAGGGTTAAGTTTGTCAGTACTGGATTAAGAAGGAGGGGAGGTGTGATTTCGACTGTTACTAGGAGTGACACAATATTTCAAAGCCCACCCCCAAATTAATTTTTTGGTTACCATAAACAATATCATCATCATCATCACCATCGTCATTTAATTTTACGTCCACTTTTCCCTGCTTGCAAGGGTAGGACAGGAACTGATTCTGGCTTGATTTCTACAGCTGGATGCCCTTCCTAACACCAACCTCATTTAGAGTGCTGGGTGCTTTTATCCATGGTGCCTACACGTCCACTTTACAGTGTGGGCTGGGTGCTTTTTTATCGTGGCACCTCCACGACCACTTTACAGTGGAATGATAGGGACCGCAGTTCCTATCATCTCATTTCTACAGCTGAGTAAACTGGAGCAATGTGAAATAAAGTGTCTTGCTCAAGGAAACAACACATCATCCGGTCTGAGAATTGAACTCACAACCTTTCGATTGCAAGGCCAATGCTCTAACTACTAAGTCATGCGCCTCCATATATCATATTAAAATCAGTTTGATACCAGAGCACCATTGAAATGTCCAGTCAAATCTTCCATGCAAGCACAATGCACAACTAGATTATGGTGAGGTCTGAATTCAACATCAAGAAAGCAGAAACTAAATATTCTAATATATTTACGTCCCTGCTTGCAAGGGTGGGCAGGAACTGATTCTGGCTTGATTTCTACAGCTGGATGATCTTCCTAACACCAACCTCATTTACAGTGAGTGGTGGGTACTTTTTTGCCATGGCACCTCCACGACCACTTTGCAGTGGAATGATATGGACCCCAGGCCTATCATCTCATTGCAAGGCCAATGCTCTAACCACGAGGTATATGGCCCTTAAAGCGATGAAATGCCTAGGACGGTTGGAGGGCCACTGATGAAGGACTCACTTTTTCATATGTAACCCATTTGCAACGCCGCAGCTCCATTATTATCATATATATATATATATATACACATGTATATATATATATATATATATACACACATGTATATATATATATATACACACATGTATATATATATATATATATATACACACACATGTATATATATATATATATATATATATACACACATGTATATATATATATATATATATATACACACATGTATATATATATATATATATATATATATATATACACACATGTATATATATATATATATATATATATATACACATGTATATATTTATATATATATATATACACACACATGTATATATATATATATATATATATATACACACATGTATATATATATATATATATATATATACACACATGTATATATATATATATATATATATATACACACATGTATATATATATATATATATATACACACATGTATATATATATATATATATATATATATACACACACATGTATATATATATATATATATATATATATACACACATGTATATATATATATATATATACACACATGTATATATATATATATATATATATATATATATATATATATGTGTGTATCATCATCATCACCGTTTTACGTCCGTTCTTCCACGCTAGCATGGGTTAGACGGGTTGTCCTGTTGTGGGCAGTGTCTGGTCGGCTGACCATGCCTTGCTCATACAGGAACTGATTTGGCTTGATTTCTACAGCTGGATGCCCTTCCTAACACCAACCTCATTTACAGTGAGTGCTGGGTGCTTTTTCGTGGCGCCTACACGTCCATTTTACAGTGTGGGCTGGGTGCTTTTTTTCCGTGGCACCTCCACGACCACCTTGCGGTGGGAGTATGGGGGCATATTGTCTATATGCTTCAGCTTGTACCCATGGGAGGTCGGGTACTCTGTATTATTGCGCGACGCCAGAAGTCACGGTCGTGTATCATTGCCTTTGAGAGGTGTAATTGAGTAAGGTCGGCTTTTATCACCTCATCCCAGGTCATCTTGGGTCTCCCCACTCCGCGGTTTCCATCGACTTCTAGTGCTCTGCACCTTTTTATGCAGCTGTCATCCTTCATACGCATCACATGTCCATACCAGCGCAACCGTCTCTTCTGCACACAGCATTTGATTCCTCTTATGCTCAGTCTCTCTCTCAATTCATTTATGCTTTGTCGTTCACGTATATTACTATTACACATCCATCGGAGCATGCAGGTTTCATTTCTCTCTAATCTACGTAAGTCTTCCACCTTCAGCGCCCAGGTCTCACTACCATGCAACATCGCTGTTCGGATACACGCATCATACAGTCTGCCTTTCATTCTGAGGGAGAAGCCTTTTGCAGCTAACAGTGGTAGTAGTTCCCTAAACTTCTTCCATCCCGTTCTTACCCTAGTTATTGTACTTTCTGAACACCCACCTCCGCTGCTAATTCGGTCACCTAGGTAGCAGAAGCTGTCTACTGTTTCTACAGGTCCCTCCCAGAGATTGGTGGTACTTGTTTCCTGTGGCTGTTTGCTGCTTGCTGTCCCAGCACAGCTGCTGCATGTGAAGCCTACATTCTTAATTAAGCTTCCTGAGATCCCGCTACATCTCTTGTGTACCCATTGTTTGCATTTGGGGCAGAGAATGGAGTTCCTACCTACCCTTTCCTACATACTGAGCAAGGCCATTTCCCTGAGGGGATCTGGGTTCTGTTTTCTCGTCTACTTACAAGGACCTTAGTCTTTGTCATGTTGACTGACTTTGAGACCCTTTCTTTCTAGTCCCTGCTTCCAAGTTTGTAATTTCTTCTCTAGTTCTACCATAGATTCAGTTATAAGTGCGAGGTCATCAGCATACAGGAGTTCCCATGGGGATCCGGTCTTAAACTCCTCCGTTATTTCCTGCAGGACTATGATGAACAGGAGGGGGCTAAGAACAGAGCCATGTGGTCAGGGAATATTTATAATATTCCCATTCTACAAATTACACAGCCCAAGTGAAATCAAGAGAAAAATCAAAGAAAAGAATTTTGTTGATAAATTCAAACCCAAGCTAAATGAACAATAATAATGGCAGTATCGGTAGAGGGTCGGACGCCATGCTTTCCAGCATAGTTACGTCCCTTTACGATCTGAGTTCAAATCCCGCCGAGGTTGACTTTGCCTTTCATCCTTACGGGGTCGATAAAATAAAGTACCAGTAATGAACTGGGTAATTGCTGGCCTTGTGCCTAAAGTAGAAACAAATAACGGGGTATCCTACTATGACTATGACTACGACCACTAACAACAATAACAATAATAATAATAAAAGTGATGTTGATGGTGATGATTACTAGAAAATGCTATTCATCATTTCTAAAAATAGCAAAACAATTGATGCTTTGGATAAGGTCAAATAGTAGTCGTTAGACATGCTCAACCAACCGTAATGCCTAAACCAATCAGCTTTAGTAATCCAGTGAAACTACACACCGATTGGTCGAAATACATTTTGCAAGATTTAGCATTCTGGAGTCACTTTTCACTGTATATAAGGCACAAAATTTACCCATCTCATTACACTTGAAAGTTGCAAACTTGACTGTCACCACACATTATGAACCTGAAGATTGCGAAAGCATGAAAGTACTTGTTCAATTAACAGTTAACATTTAATATTCTACCATACTATTTCATTCTAATACTATTATAAATTTTAAAGGATTGTAAATAAAACTAGTAAATCAGACACAGTTGGAATTCCTTTTATTAATATATATATATATATATATATATATATATATATATATATATATACCATTACATCTTCATGGTAAAGTATTTATCTCACATACTTATCTCACATAATATTGAATCTATGAGATTTTGATATTATTTATTTTGAGAACAATACCTTAACATCAGTATGAGGAGCCGGTTTGGACAGAAAGAAGTGAGAGAATTCTGGCTGGATACGGCCGGTTTAAATGCTAAAGGCTTAATAAACTTTAAGAAAGGGTGACAGCTAAGAATTTCATTAGTCTCAGCACTCTTTCAAATGATTCAGATGAGGTATTTATATGGAAAATCAATTTAATATTAGTTTTGAGGTATATGTCATTATCATTATCACTACTGTTTAACATCTATTTTCCATACTTGCATGGCTTAGACAGATTGTCATGTTAAGAGACAAGTCAGATCATGTGACCACATCTTGCTCATACAGATCTAGTGTGTGTCCACTGTTATATGTTTGTATGCATGGGTTGGGCAGGTGTATCAGGGATGCCAAGTGAGTGTTTGAACACACACACACATACACACACACTAAAATTATAGTCATCATTCTCAATCAAGTAACATGTACCATACTTTCCCTAAGGCTTTTAGGAGCCTGCTCAACCCTCTCCCTTGACACATCCAGGATGTGACAGCTGGAAGGAGAAAGGGCTGCACCACCACTGGGATGGTACTTACTTTATCAACCCTGAAAGGATGAAAGGCAAAGAAGATCTCAGCAAGATTTGAATTTAGAATGTAGAAACAAATACCTGACACTTGAATGACTCTGCCAAATTGACTCTCTTATATATCTTCTAGACAGGTAATCAACACATTATGTTTAGATGGTGCAGTTTTGAAATTCTCATGAGTGGAGAATATATTTATGGATTTTAATAGTTTGATATTCAAGATGTTCTTAGTGTAATTTAGAGTATAGGTTTTGTTTTACAACTCCATTACATAATGATTTTTAACCAATTTCTGACTGTTTTGAAAGCCATATTCATTCAAAACATCAAAACAATAGGAAATACAAATTTCATGTCTAAAGTGAATCCAGCTCCAAAGCAAAAATATTTGAAGCACCTCATTTACGTTGAATTTTGAAGTTTTTTTGTTTCATATTTCTTGGTGTATATAGGAGTATATACAATCACTGCGTGTATATTGCTTTTGCTACATCTTAGACATAATCATAATTAATACATTAACTTCAGTTGGAGCTTTCTACATTAGTTAGCAGATTGCAAAATCTAATATTTTGAATGATGTGCTATAATACTAGTGCTTTTATTAATGAGAATGAGACATGGGTAATGAATGTGAAGCAGCAGAGAATCGAAAGGAGAATGGTTCAGTGACCGAGGGAAGTATTGCTTAGAGAGAAGAAGACAACCAATGATGAATGTTGTGAAGAGAAACAGAGTGACATGATTGGGTTATATATTGAAAAAGGATGAAAGTTACAGGGTGAGAGGAGTGATGGAAATGAATATGGGGGTAGGTAGACCAAATAAGACATGGAAGGGGAAGACCAAGTAAGACATGTAAGGGTAAGTCCAAGACATGGAAGGGGAAGACCAAGTAAGACATGTAAGGGTAAGATCAAGACATTAAATGGGAAGACTCAGTAAGACATGAAAAGGAAAGACCAAGTCATGAAATGGGAAGATTAAGACATGAAAGGGGAAGACCAAATAAGATATGAAAGGGGAAGATCAAGAAATGAAAGGGAAAGACATGGAAGGGGAAGACCAAGACATGGGAGGGAAGACCAAGTAAGACATGTAAGGGTAAGACATGGAAGGGGAAGACCAAGTAAGATATGTAAGGGTAAGACCAAGACATGGAAGGGAAAGACCAAGTAAGACATGGGTAGGGATGATAGAGGAAGAAATAAAAATCAGAGATTAGTGATGGAGAAATCCAGCCAACAGGACAAAATGGAGAATCCATGGAGCCCTCCCTCGTGGCTAGTCAGTGCTTTAACAGAGTAAATGACATTAAAACACTTTTGTTGTTGTCATTATTATTGTGATAATCAAGTGTGAAATATAAAACAAGGTCTAACAAAACATATTTTTACAACATAATTCCATTTAACCTTTGTTTTAAGAATATCTCTAATTTTGTATTGAATGTTTTTGCATGTTAATATTCGGTCAATAAGAACAATTTCTTATCATGATTATAGGGAAAATTATGAACTTTCAACCATTACCTTTGTACAGTTAAAACTGATTTTCTTTATGTATCAGGTAATCGATGTTACCTTCCATCAAATCATTTTAGATAAAGTGTATTGCTTATCAAAATAGCATTAATTAACTCACGTCTTGCAAAGGCATTTCATTTGTCATAGTCATTAGTCATTAGTAATTAAACTGCCTCAAACAGTTCGTTCATATAATTAAGTATTTGTCTCCAAGATTTATATTGCATTTAATTTTTCAAAAAGTGGATATACATTTATATTGTTTAATGCGCAATATAAGTACCCCCTATGACTAGCAAATCTAAAGGCATGAAGTTACTCTGAAAATGGGCAATCACCACTTTCTACTCTTCTTATTTGGCACTTTGGTGCTTCAAACAGGTATGGAATTTTACTTTTATTCTTTCTGAGATTTTTTTATAATGGAGATTTTAATCTAACTTTATAATATCAGTTTAACCCTTTCATGACCATATTTCTAATGACATAATTTATTTCAATTAATAAAGAATTTTGAAAGATTTACTAAAATTATTAATTATTTCTTTACTGAGATGATAACTATGGTCCTTCAATAAATTGTGCTGGAACATTTTAATGTAACCCTTCAGTGACAGTTTCCTAATGTACATTTTCAATTAATTAATGAATAGTTTTCAAGGATTTACTAAAATTATTTCATTACTATTATAGTAACTTAACACATAGTTCTTATATAAAATTATGGGGAAGATTGTAATTTAAATAGGCCATTTAAAATGGGTGGTTTTGTTTCATAGAATCAGAGCTTGTTTTGGTTGTATTGATATCAAAATGGTTAGTTTTGAGGGATATTTCTAATGAAGTTTTGAGGGATATTTCTAAGATAGTAACTTAACATATGGCTTTTATATAAAATTATGCTGGAAGATATTAATTTAAGTAGGAAGCCTTCGAGATTAGTGATTTTACTAGAAGAAGATGAAGAAGAAGAAGAAATCATTGCACATATCCATTATAATGATTTTAATTTTATTACCAAACCAGCAATTAGATGGGTGGAGAGGATGTCAGTTATATTGACCCCAGTACTTGACTGGTACTTATTTTATCAATCATACTGAGCTAGATGTAATACTAAGTGGACTGTGGAGTGTGATATGCTGTGTATAGTGTTATTATGAGAGAAAATGCTTAGGGATTTTTATTTATGATACTGTATGTGCTGGATTCAAATTCCATCAGGCTAAAAAATGTTGAAGCCTTCATTTATACCTAAGTATTTATAGATTTGTTTATGCTCAAGTTCTTTTATAACTTTTTCAACATCTAATTCAAATAAATTTAAGTTTATCAATTTCCCTTTCTTGAAAATAGCTTTGACACATTTATCAAGCCCAAACTCCATCTTGATGTCATCACTGAATGCTTTCACAGAATGTAAATATCCTTCAAGCTCATCATTATCTTTGTGATATAGTTTTAAGTCATCCATATAAAAAGACCGCTTATTTCCTGTTGTCAATTCTATAACCATACCTTGTTTGGTTAAATTCGATTGTAAGGGATATTAGAGTTATGAAAAAAAAAAAAAAAAAAAAAAAAAAATTAGACTTGAAAAAAAAAAAAAAAATGTCTCAGTTGATGTTAATATGTTCAGAGTATGGTAGATGCCTGATGGAGGGTATTCGCTTGGTTGCACGTCTCTGAACAGTTTCCAGGTGGTCAATGTTCTGAGCAAGTTAGGGGTTCCAGACTGGTAATCCAAATTCTAAGTGTGGCCGCACCATAGCTATATACAGCTTTAACTAGATAGCTGGAGAGTCTTGCTGAGTGATGCTAAGACACCATCAGCCTTCTTGACAATTTTAGAGATGTGTTTCATCCAACACAAATTGCTGGTGACACAGTAAAGCCCAGGTCACGTTCACAAGAAGACTTCTTGATATTAGTGTTGTGGAGGGAGTATGTGGATGCTGGTTTTTTTTTAATTAGCAGAGGTAGTAAGTCCCCAAACATCTCCATCCTGTTCTCACCCTAGCTACTGTACTTATGTAACACCCATCTCCACTGCTAACTTTGTCACCCAAGTAACAAACTATCAATTACTTCTACTGAGCCCTTTGAGCATTTAATATATATATATATATATTAAATGTGTGTGTACGTGTGTGTGTGCGCGCGCGCGTGTGTGTGTGTGTATACTTTAATTCCTCCGGACCTTCATCATTAACACTACACGCCACATCCCAGACACATCCAAATCTCTCTTACATATAGTCACACATTTCAACACAACCTGATCTCAATTTGACAATCGCCAGAGACAGACGATGCGAGAAAGTTCTCCAACCCAAGTTAACCAGGAATCTCTAAAATTCTTCCCTCCGAAGTTAACAAAGAACTTACTGGAACTACCAACTCATAATATTATAATATTATAAAATTAAATCAAAAATGTTTAAACACTACAAGTGAAGTCATTCTTTTCCTTTTTTTCAAATATATATATATATATATATATATATATATATATATATATATATATATATATATATATATACCCATATATATACATATATATACAGTATGAATAAAGTTTCATACACTTAACATGTATGTGCAACCATTGGTTTCAGGATCCAGTTATGGCCACCACAGTATATTGGAGGAGGCTCTTCCAAATTGACACCTTATCGGGCACCCAAACAAATATAGGAAAAAGGAATTTCCTTCAGTCAATATATTTTGTTTGTCATCATCATTGTTTTAACGTTCACTTTCCCTGCTAACAAGGGCTGGATGGGTCTATATAGAATAAGTCAGTATTGAAGTGAGGCTACTAATCTTCCAGACAGGCCAGGGATCTGCATCTTGCTTAGGTATGGTCTCACATTCTAGCAAGTGCATAAGAGAGGTTGTCATATCTTTGACACAACTGAAGAGTCCTCCTAACCCTTTATTTGGCACTGGATGCCCTTTCTAACACGAACCACTTTAGAGCATGTAGTGGGTGCGTTTATCATGTAGATTACCCACATTAGATAGGCTGTCATGTCCTTGACAAAATTAAAGGGTCCTCCCAATCCTTGTTTGGCAAGCTTTCTACAGCTGGATGCCCTTCCTATCACCAATCACATGTACTGGGTAAATTTATTGTGTAGATCACCAACACAAGTGCAGTTGCCATACTGTGGCATGACTGAAAGGTTCTCGCAACCCTTATATATATATATGTATATATATATATAGGTAGAACACTGGAAGGTAATATCTGTAGTGGTAGAGCACTCAGTCCATGGGACGAGTTAGGTAGAAGTGGTAACACAACAGTTAGTTCACCATACCGAGAACAATTGTTTCACCTTAGCGGATCCTCAGCCCGTACTGGTCATGGTTATACGTCAATTGTTCTCGGTATGGTGAACTAACTGTTGTGTTACCACTTCTATATATATATATATAATTGTATGTGAGTGTGTGAGTCTTCTTCATCGACTATCTAATGTTGAGTCTTTGTGAATACTCCCATCATGGAATGATATCATACAATAGAAACATGTTGTAATTGTTTGTATTTACAATGATATACATAATTATGTTTATCTCAATATCTAATAGTGAATGTGTATTATGTCTAGTACATGTATTTATGTTCCTAGTTGTGGGTCACAATGTTGCATTTATATCAGCATTTCTCAAATGTTTTATTTGAGAGGGCCCCCTTGTAACAAAATGTATTTTCTATTCAGCTCCTAACAAATTAATAGAATATAAAATTACAAAACAACTCACTTTATTGTCTGGCTGATTTACAAATTCTTGAAAGGTCATTTACATCACCTCACTCCAGTATGTCAAGACATCCCAGCACATCGAAATAAAATTTCTATTTACCCTCAAACAAATTTATCGAATATAAAATTACAAAACCTGACTAATTTATCAATGTTAGTTTAACCCTTTAATGTTCGAACCAGCCAAAAACTGGCTAGAATTCCCTACCTCTTTCTATTGAAACTGGCTGTAACTGGTCACTCAAACTGATGTTAAGGTATTGTTCTCAAAATAAATACTTTCAAAATCTCATAGATTCGATATTATGTGAGATAATTATGTGAGATAAAGCCTTTACCATGAAAATATAATAGTATATAATAGTATATATAGAGTAATGTGAATGCTAAAGGTTTAAATGACCTGTTCATTTTAAACAGGTTGTTCATGAATGACATATCACTAGTTGCCATTACATCTAATCAGGCATTCTGTTACGTTTATGACATCTGGCAGTTAGTCAATCCAGTGATTTTTGTTCTTCTGTTATCACTTTGATCGATCGACAAGATCCCAGACTTCATTCACTTGCCATGTGGGGTGGACCTTATCAAATCAGACCAAGGAAACAATGTTTTCATTGGTCTTTCCATTGCTGATACCGGTTGCAACTCCTGGCTGAAAGAGCAACATGAAATAGTGTCTTGCTCAAGGACGTAAGGTATTACCCAGTTCGAAAATTGAACTCACAACCTCATGATTGCAAATCCAACTCTATAACTATTAAGCCACGCTTTATAAAACATATTAATAAATGCAAACTAGTAAATTAACCACAGCCTCACCCATGGAACCATAAGCTTTTGTTTGTCAAATGTGTCTTTAACAATCACTTTGAGAATCCCTTATATAGATAGCTGAAATTTTTCTAGGAGACAGTTATAGGCTATGTGACTTTTCAGATTCTATATTTATTTTCATCATCATCATCATCATCACCATCTTACGTCCATTCTTCCACGCTAGCATGGGTGAGATGGGTTGTCCTGTTGTGGGCAGTAGCCGGTTGGCTGACCATGTTTTGCTCATACGGGAACTGATTCTGGCTTGATTTCTACAGCTGGATGCCCTTCCTAATACCAACCTCATTTTCAGTGAGGGCTGGGTGCTTTTTTTGCTGTGGCATCTCCATGACCACTTTGCAGTGGGAGGGTGTGGGGGCATATTATCTATATGCTTCAGCTTTGGGTTGTACGCATGGGGGGTCAGGTCTTCTGTATTACTGCATGATGCCAGAGGTCATGGTCATGTGTCATCACGTTTGAGAGGTGCAATTGGATAAGGTCGGCTTTTATCACCTCATCCCAGGTCTACTTGGGACTCCCCACTCTGCACCTTTTTATGTAGCTGTCATCCTTTACATGCATCACATGTCCATACCAACACAACCTCCTCTCCTGCACACAGCATTTGATTCCTCTTATGCTCAGTCTCTCTCTCAATTCGTTTATGCTTTGCCAGTCGTGTATATTACTATTACACATCCATCAGAGCATGCAGGCTTTGTTTCTTTCTAATCTACGTAAGTCTTCTACAGACTGCCCAGGTTTCACTACCATGTAACATTGCTGTT
The DNA here is from genome assembly GCA_964016885.1 of Eledone cirrhosa. NCBI lineage: Eukaryota > Metazoa > Mollusca > Cephalopoda > Octopoda > Eledonidae > Eledone > Eledone cirrhosa. The sequence goes on from OZ024740.1 coordinate 363,662,984, forward strand.
CATATACACATACCATACAGTCTGCCTCTCATTTTGAGGGAAAAGCCTTTTGCAGCTAGCAGTGGCAATAGCTCCCTGAACTTCTTCCATTCCGTTCTTACCCTAGTTATTGTACTTTCCAAACACCCACCTCCGCTGCTAATTCGGTCACCTAGGTAGCAGAAGCTGTCTACTGTTTCTACAGAGCCCTCCCAGAGTTTGGTGGTGCTTGTTTCCTGTGGCTGTTTGCTGCTACATGTGAAGCCTACATTCTTAGTTAAGCTTCCTGAGATCCCACTACATCTCTTGTGTACCCATTGTTTGCATTTGGGGCAGAGGATGGCATTACTACCTACACCTTTCCTACATACTGAGCAGGGCCATTTCCCTGAGGGGATCTGGGTTCTGTTTTCTCGTCTACTTACAAGGACCTTAGTCTTTGTCAGGTTGACTTTGAGACCCTTTCTTTCTAGTCCCTGCTTCCATGTTTGTAATTTGTTCTCTAGTTCTACCATAGATTCAGCTATAAGTGCGAGGTCATCTGCATACAGGAGTTCCCATGGGCATCTGGTCTTAAACTCCTCTGTTATTGCCTGCAAAACTATGATGAACAGGAGAGGGTTAAGAACAGAGCCCTGGTGGACACCGACCTGTATGCTAATTTCCTTGCTATAGTCATTGCTAACCCTAACTTTGCTGACTGCTCCCCTATACATGGCTTGTACAGCTTTCACAAGCCATTCATCTACTCCTAGTTTTCTAAGAACCCACCAGATTATAGCACAAGGAACTCTGTCAAAGGCTTTCTCGAGATCGACGAATGCCAGGTAGAGCGGCTTACTTTGGCTAGGTACTTTTCCTGTAACTACCTCACAAGGAAGAGAGCATCAGTGGTGCCTTTTCCTGGCACAAACCCAAATTGCATCTCATCTAGTTTCACCCAGTCCCTAATCAACTGTGCTATAACTCTTTCTGTTACTTTCATGACCTGGTCCATCAGCTTTATACCTCTATAATTTCATCTATCTAGTGCATCACCTTTACCCTTATAGCAGTTGACAATGATGCTGCTGCACCAATCCTTTGGTATGACGCCTTCTAGTATTACCTGGTAAACAATACGCGTTGTTATGGTGTGACCTACCGACCCAGATGCCTTCAGCATCTCGGCAGCTATACTCGATGAACCGGTTGCCTTCACCATCTTCATATCTTTGATTGCCTTACTTACTACCCTGCTGCTGACTTGTACTGCTGGCCCCTCTACAGGGTCCACTTGGGGTAGGGTCTCTTTTTCCCATGCATTCTCCTCATTTTGTAATCTTTCATAATGGCTCTTCCACGTATCTTTCTTCTCAGCACTTGTGAGGGCAAGCTCACCTTTATCATTCCGGATACACTTCTCTCCAATGACATCACAATTCTCTCTGACACACTGCCTCGCAATCTTGAACACCTCCTGTTTCTGGTCCTCATGTTGCAAAACATGCTTGAATTTTCTATCCTCTGCTTCCTTTCTAGCTTAAGTATACTTGTCGCCTAGCTTCCCCCGTTCTTCTATTCTTTCCATGCCTGTCTCTTACTTAGCCTTAACTGCCTCATCTACCTTATTGTTCCACCATCAAGTCACTCTCCTCCTCCCTTTGGTCTTGCTCCAACCACAGATCTCATCTGTCGCCTTTAGTAAGTTATTTTCTTATTTTCAAATATTTTGTATTTTATGAATCTCAACTTGAACTATCTATTGAGTTGCTTAGTTGTAACTATTCTCAGTGAATCAAATTGCGAAGGTGTCAACATTTTATTAAAGCAAATTATCTAATTGGTGCTTTTCCCAATTAGCCTGACCTCCAAGATAAATAAGTATAAGACAATAATATAATTGGAGCTGATTTCTTTGAAATAGGGGTTCAGGCTTATGATTAGGAGTTAAGTTAGGGTTAGGATTTAGAACTAGGGCTAATCATAATCCTCATCATTGTTTAACATCCATTTTACACACCTGCATGGGTTAGACAAGTTGTCACATTATGGAACAAATCAAGTCAGGTGATCATGTCTTGCTCAAATAGATCTGTATTTTGGATTAGTTTCTATGACTGGATGCCCTTCCTAATGACAACCACATTACAGTCTGGACTGGGTGCTTTTCCTTACTCTTACCAGCATGACCGCTTTACAAGTTGAACTGGGTGCTTTTTGTCATGTCACCAACATGGTCATGTTACAGGGTGAACTGGACACTTTTTGTTGTGTCACCAGCATGACAACCATACAGGGTCAACTGGGTGCTTTTGTTGTTGTGGCACCAGATTACCATACAGGGTTGACATAGTGCTTTTTTGTCATGGCAGCAGCATCATGGGAAAGCAAATATATCCAGCTTTCATATTTATGTTCATGGGTTGGACAGAAGAGGTGTATTATGGGTGAGGAAGTTGAAGGTTGGTGGGGGAATGTGTATGCAAGCTGGACATGGATGAGGGGAGTGGGATATTTAGCTGGTTGGAGATGGTATTAAGTCAAGGAAGGGTGAATGGGGAGGGGTAGGGAGAGGATTGGTGCAGACTTGTGTCCTCTACATGTTGGTTTTATTGTGTACATGGAAAGGTGGGTCTTCTACAGTACAGCATAACACTAGAGATCTCAATTCTATGTCATCTCTTTTGAGAGGCTTAATTGGGCAAGATCGGCTTTATCACTTCATCCGAAGCTTTCCCAAGTCTTCCTCTTCCATACCTTCTATCAACTTTGAGTGCCCTGTACCTTTTATTTACAGCTGCTATCTTCCATGTGTATCATATATTCATACCAATGCAACCTCTTCTCATGCACACTGCATCTGACCCTACTTATTCACAGTTTCTCTCTCAGTTTATTGACGCTTTGCTGTTCATGCACACTACTATTACACATCCATCAAAGCATGTAAGCTTTATTTCTTTCCAATCTTCAAAAGTCCTTTGCACACAGTAGCCAGGTCTCACTTCCATGCAGCATAGCTGTTCATACACAAGCATCATACAATGCCTTTCATTTTGAGGAAAAAGCCTTTTGTAGCTAACAGCAGTGGTAGTTCTTTTTCATCCTGTTCTCACCCTGGGTACTGTACTTTCATAACACCCACTTCCACTGTTAATTTGGGCATCAAGGTAACAGAAATTATCAGCTACTTCCACAGAGTCCTCTGAGAATTTAGAAGAGCTTGTTTCCTGTGAGCTCTTGCTCCTATACATCAACCACATACAAAACCTACATTCTTTGTTAGCCTGCCTGAGATCCCACAATATCTCATGCATTCCCATAGTTTGCATTTGCAACATAGGATGGAATTTCTACCCACTCCTATCATGCACACTGAGCAAGGCCTTGTTTATCTTTTTACTTACTAGGACTTTAGTCTTTGCCAAGTTGACTTTAAGACCTTTTGCTTCCAAGCTATGCTTCCAGGTATCATCATCATTTCATTTCATTTTATGTCCGCCTTTCCCTGCTTGCAAGGGTGGGATGGGAACTGATTCTGGCTTGATTTCTACAGCTGGATGCCCTTCCTAACACGAACCTCATTTACAGTGAGTGCTGGGTGCTTTTTTGCCGTGACCACCACAGCTGAGTAAACTGGAGCAATGTGAAATAAAGTGTCTTGCTCAAGGAAACAACACATCACCCGGTCTGAGAATTGAACTCACAACCTTTCGATTGCAAGGCCAATGCTCTAACCACTAAGCCATGTGCCTCCATAAAATGAAATTATTGTTTACAGTGTTCAGGTGCACTACAACATTGTACCATAGATTCATCTATGAGGGTTAGATAATTGGCATATAGGACATCTAATGAGCAACCAATCTTAAACTCTTCTGCTATAGTCTGCAGAATGATGATAAATAGGTGATGGCTAAAAACAGAGCCTTGATGGACACCTACTTGCATGCTAAATTCCTCACTATAATCATTGTTGATTCTAACCTCTGTATATGGCTTCTGCTACCCCCAAGCCTCTCATCTATCCCTAGTTTTCTAAGAGAACATCAGATTATGGAATGGGGACTCTGTCAAATGCTTTCTTCAGATCAATAAATGAAAAGTAAAGCAGCTTACGTTTAGCTAGATACTTCTGCAGTTGCCTCACAAGGAAGAGGACATCAGTGGTACAAATCCAAACTGCATCTCATCTAGGTTGATTCAATTCTAATCATCTGTGTGATAACTCTTTCTGTAACTTTCAAGACATTGTTTCCTTTTTTTAGTGCATCTCTTTTGCCCTTATAGCAGTTGATACTATGAGGCCTATATTAAGTAAGGGGTAACAACAAAAATCCTACCAGTATTGGATAAACCCACAATACGCTACCAGACAAAAATCCCACATAGTTGTAAGTTATTCAGAATTTGAATAAACAATTTTATTTTATCCTTTATCAGGTAAATTTCCTTTCATAATTTTAGCCATTAAAAATTATAAACAGATTTTGTTTTACCTTTTAGTATTTAATTCTTTTTACTGTGTGTGTAGCGGGATCTGGTAGAAGTGGGAATTTTGTCCAAGGGGATTTTATCCAATGGGGGTTTTGTCTGTGTCCCATTAACAAAAATAGTCTTGACTAAAAGTAAAATCTAACATAGTAGTGGATATTTTTCAGACAGTTGAGCTAAGACTATATTATTTAATGAAGCATTCCTATATTCAAAAACAATCAAGCAGCTTGAGAGATCTTGCTGATATTTCTAGCAGGTCGATTATCCACATAGAGATTTTCATGTTGGATTTTATTATTCTTAAGGGTAGTGGAATCACAATATTGGTTGAGCATCAGACATGCTTCATGACATAGAGTTATGGCCCTTTGTGTTCTTGGCCTTATGTTTGTCTTTCATCCTTATGGGGTTGATAAAATAAAGCACCAGTAATGCACCGCAGTCAATTTAATCAACACTCACCTCCCCCCAAAATTCTTGGCTTTGTACCTAAATCAGAAACCATTATTCTTAAAGACTGTATTGGTACTTAAAGAATAAATGTATTTAATAGTGAAATTCTTGTAATAATTTCTTTATTGTCCTGAAAATTTTACATTTTCTACGGAGTAATTTTTCTTTTATGTCTGAAAAAAAATATTTACATTTTCTGATAAACAGTTCCTTATTTTACCTAAAAACAAAATAAAACAAAACCTTCTGAATATAACTGAAATTCTGTGCATTGAGTTACGTCCCTGTATGCTCAAAGATAGGCAGATCATTTGCCTGAGCAGAGCCGACACCTGTATACTTAGTGCTTTAGGCTAGCCATGCAATGTATACTTGGGTATTTAGTGTCCTGGAATGGATCTACAATGTGTCCTGGGTATTTAACACCATAGGCTACCGTTACAATGTGTACCCTATTCTCTAAAACAAAATGAAAAAAACAAAAGTCAAAGAAATTCTCCCTTGAGTGGTAAGTCAATATTTGTATGAAATAGGGTATGATAATTCTTGATATATCATCATCATCATCATCATCTTCGTTTAACGTCCATTTTCCACGCTAACATGGGTTAGACGGAGTAAATGCTTACGGCACCTAGGGTTCCCAAGCGGTCACCCATCTAAGTACTAACTAGGCTCGACGTTGCGTAACTTTGGTGATCGGATGAGAACCGGTGTTTTAAGCGTAATATGACCGTATATTAAAAGAATTGATAAAATTAAGAATTTCTCGCTCCCTGTTTACCTAAATCTACCATCATATATACTCATGGGTTTAAACCCTGTTTAGGTCAGATATGAAATATGTTGTCTTTGTGATACACTATATTTCTTTAGTCAAATTATCTGTTCAACTTAATTATTCATTTGTTGTTTGACATATTTTTCTATGTATATATATATGTATATATGTGTGTGGTAATGCTGATGCCATGATGAAATAGAATTAGCACATTCTGTAAAGTGGTTGCCAATTGGAAGGGTTTCCAGCTGTAGAACCCATGTGAAAGATGGAATATTTGATCAATATGTGGTCCATTGGTCACTCTTCTCAGATCATGCCAATCCATCCAACTCATGCCAACATAGAAAACAGATGTAATATGATGATGATTATGATAGTAATTTTGTTAGTAGAGATGATTAATATTTTAATTCAATCCAGGGCCTTTTCAGTCCTACCGGAGTAATCCTGCCCTGATTGACATCAACCATTTTCTGTTTTGGTTATGTCAGAAGTGTAGTGATATGCACCATGCTTAGCCAATTGTGGGTTGGTGAGGCTATTTAACTCATAGCTGGATAAACTCATTTCTACAGCTGAGTGAACTGAAGCAAAGTGAAATAAAGTGTTTTGCTGAAGAACACAACACAATGCAAAGCCTGGTTTGAGAATCAAACTCACAACCTCAGGATTGTAAGCCTGACACTCTAACCACTTAGCCATGCACCTTCACAATATTTTAACACCCACAATAAAACACAAAATTAGAATGTTTTCTAAGGAATTAATTACTATAAAACTATTAACATTTTATTGTAGATGGTGTTTTCTGTTATTCTCAATTTACTTATTATTTTTAGATATGATAACAGGACTGTTAAATAAGCTTCAGTCATCTGTAAAGATTATCTTGTTCCTTCTTTGTAAAGTATAGGACAGAGGTTATCAAATTTTTGGGGCCACCACCTCCCTCACGTCCATGTAATACCCTCAGCCCCATCCCAACCCTATTTCCAGAGAGACATGCCTACACGCAAATTGTAAATAATATATAATAAATAAAATCGTTAATTTATATATAATAAATAATATAATATGTACTATGTATAAGTGAAATTTATATATTTTTTTAATTTTACTATATCTATATATAATATGTATCACTTGATATTTAATATACTAGTATATCATCTCTATTCTCTCTCCCTTATAGGCTCCAGTGCCCCCTTGGACCTTCTCACCCCCACCCCCCTGGGGGCAGTAGCACCCACTTTGAGAACCTCTAGTATAGAAGGCAGGTGATATCATTTTAATGAAATTATAGCAATATATAGCCAAAAGACAATTATAGCAACTCCCAGAGAACCAATCTGTTTTTTAATTGCTGTTACTAATAATTAACGATGTACTTTGCCTTTTTACATGATTTTCTTTAATCGACAAAGATATGCTATCTTTAATTATTTAAAGGCATCACTTTCATGTAATCTGATGGGATGGTTTATAAATGCTATCTCCTACAAGAAGTTTCAAGAGGTTCATGTAGCTTTGGATACAAGGTTAACAACAAAGTAACAAACAAAATCAAAAAAAAATCAAATGAAGCTAGAAACCTTTGTCACACTTTAAGTTCAAAATGGGTTCATGATATCACTAGATATGTTTTTATCTATTAGCTATTTTGTACAAAGATTAGAGTCTATCTACCACCGATAATTAAGACAATCTACTAAACATAATAGAAGTGTGTGTGAGAATGTGTGGTTTCATGCTACTGATTATAATGTTGGGAGTTCATAACTTACGAACAAACCATTAGACTAACTAAAGATATTTTAAAGGGTCTTTAAACACCTTTGATACTAAATTGTCTGAAACTGCTTCTGCTTCTACGATACAAAGCTGTTTGTTCTAAAATGATTTGGTTATTATTATTGGTGGTGGATTGGCAGTATCGGTAGAGGGTTGGACGCCATGCTTTCCAGCATAGTTACGTCCCTTTACGATCTGAGTTCAAATCCCGCCGATGTTGACTTTGCCTTTCATCCTTACGGGGTCGATAAAATAAAGTACCAGTAATGCACTGGGTAATTGCTGGCCTTGTGCCTAAAGTAGAAACAGTTATTATTCTAAGTGATTAATCCTTTGTTCTATAACCCTTCTGTTACTATATTTCTAATGAAATAAACTACCTATGATTATCATCGTGATCTTGAAATTAATCAAGAATGCAGAAGGATTTAGTAATATAAGTTTCTCATTATTAAATTGGTGCTTGGATCATAATCTAACAACAGTTCTTATATAGAATTATGGTGGAAAGTTTTAAGCTAGCTGATGAACTGTGTAGTATATGCTCCAGCTGCAGCACCGCCAACCTAATAATCACACTGCATCATGTCTTCAATAATTTGTGGATGTATTGCCAAGGAGTAAATTTTTGTTTTGTAGACCTTGAAAAGGCATATGACCATGTTCCTCGGGACCAGCTGTGGAAGGTTCTGCAGGAGTATAGGATCGATGGTCAACTTCCTACTGCCCTGATGTCTCTATATGAATGTCCAAGTATTTGTGTTCGAATAAATGGTGCTAAATCGAAACCATTCAATGTGGGAGTCAGACTCAGCCAAGAGTACAATTGTCACCTCTCCTGTTCATTATTTTCATGAACAAGATTGATATGTGCAGCCAGGTTGGAAGTGGTATCCAGGTTGGAAGTAAAATCAGTCGGCTGGAATTTGCCGACGACATGGTGTTACTTAACTTGCAGAAGGTGATCTCTGACTTGCACTAGATACGTTTGATGCTGAGTGCTGCATGGCTGGAATTAAATCAGTGCTGCGAAAACTGAGACACTCATCTTCTCAAGGAAGGCCCTGCAGTGCACTCGAGTTCTATTAAAGCAGGTGGAGAAGTTAAAATATCTCGGGGCTTTGTTTACGAGTGATGGAAGGCACGAAGCTGAATTAAGTGAAGAATTGTAGAGGCTGGTGCAATAATTCGCCAGCTTCAACATTTGGTAATCAGAAGAATGGAGGTAGGTGTAAAAGCCAAACTCACTATCTTCAATTCGGTATTCGTGCCAACCTTTACCTATGGTCATGAACCTTGGATAATGACTGAAAGAATACAATCATGAATACAAATGGCTAAAATGAGGTTCTTCTGAAGGGTCTTTGGAGTAATGTTACTTGATAGAGTGCATAACTCGGGGATCAGAGAGTCACTCCAGGTAGAGCCGTTACTTCTCTGAATTGAGAGATCACAGCACTGATACTATGGGCATGTGTTTAGAATGTCTCAGGAAAGAATCGCTGGACAGATTTTACAGGCAAAACCAACTGGCAGGAGGCCCAGGGGTGAACCCTGAGCAAAATCGTTGGATAACATCAATGAGCTTTGCTGATCTCGCTTGGGGATCGATCCAGCCAGATCAGTTGGAGACAGTTGCTTCTGATAGGACCCACTGGAAGGAATGTTTGAGGACTCTACCCCCACAGTCCTCTCAGGATTAATTGGGCAAAGAAGAAGAAGAAAAGGTTTTTAAATAAATATAAACACTTTAAAATAAATAGTTTTGAATCATAGAACCAGGAGCTGTTTTGGGTAGTTTGGTATCAAAATGGTTAAACTATTTCTACTTACTTTATAATGGTCTCTTCAAGGTTCTGTAATGTGTTTTGTTAAATTCATGATGGTAAAAGCCAGCTATATTACAGATAATATAGAGAGTGAGGGGAAAAAATGTGGAAGGAAGTAAGGGAAAGAAAAGACCAAGAAAGATGTGGCTAAAGATGATGGCTGAAGAAACAAAAGGGGTTGATGAAGGGAGATGTAGCTGATAGGCCAATCTAGACAAGTTTGCTATGGAGCCTGCTAGGCTCAACTCTGCTTCAACAGGGAAAAATGGCCT
>OZ024740.1:363677570-363752570 GCA_964016885.1 Eledone cirrhosa
TCAAATAATTTAATGCTTATATTTCTTTCTGTAGGTTATGATTCACTGGATAGTAACCCAGCTACATCAGTTCAAAGTTTGCCTTTCAAGTGTAACTTTGAACAAAAAGCTTTGTGTGGCTTTATTGTGAAATCAGGCATTATTTCCTGGAAGCAAGGACATGGTAGAAGATCTTATTTGAACCATGGGCCTAGAGAGGATCATACATTTCGAACTGGATCGGGTAAAGTTTTGTTTATGTGCTTGTATCATTCAGTTAATGAATTAGATCTCATAATTAGTCCTAATTAACAGAATAAATAGAAACATGAAATTAACTAATTGCTATTTGCAAACCTTAGTGACTTCCTTATTTGCTTCTATTGTTCCTTAGAAAAAATGATTTTATTAATGAAGATGCAGAGCATAAGTTGTCCTGTAGACTGTGAGAAAAAAAAAAAAAGGATAGCATGGTTTTATGGTTAAGGATATGTGCAGGGCTTCCTGTATGTTTTCATGTGATACCGTATAAGAGTTAACTCAACAGGAAGAGGCAATATCTATTATTCCTAGTTTCTCATTTCTGGTTTTCTGTTTCAGGCAAATATTTGTATTCATCACCCCATTGGAGAGTTGTGAAAAAAGAGGCTGTATTAGTGTCTCCTAAATTTTCTGGAAAAGATCAAAGTTGTCTACAGTTTTGGTACAATATGTATGGGAGAGATGTCAATAAACTTGAAGTTATTATACAGAACAAAACAGTTTGGTATGCTGTGGGAGATCAAGGTTTTGGTTGGAAAGTTGCCTATGTTTCTATAAAGCCTGGGCAAGATTTTAATGTAAGTTGTCATTTTTTCTAGCAATTGTGCCATGATAAAATTCCCCACTACACTCCATAAAGTAGTAGTGCTAGTGTGATGATAAAATGCACCCAGGACACTCTAAAGTGCTGGTGCTAGTGCCATGATAAAATGCATCCAGTGCACTCTGTAAAGTGATTGTACTAGTGCCAAAATAATATATGCCCAGTATAGACTGTAAAGTAGTGCTGGTGCTACAATAAAATGCACTCATTACACAGAGTAAAGTGTTGGCATTAGGAAGAGCATCCAACTGTAGAAGCCATGCCAAATATGGAATTTAGGAGCGGTATGATATCTCCCTGACCTATCTAATCTTGAACAGTGATAAACCATTTAGTCCATGCCAACATGGTAGGCAGACATAAAAAGATGGTGATAAGAATCCTCTCTTAATTACTCCCCTTCCTTCATTCTGTATGTTAGTTTTATTATTTTTATTTAGTGATTAACTCTTAACATCCTATGCTACATGAAGCCACATTAGTAAGTCATTCTTGAAAAGTATAACACAGGACTGGGACAGCATCACATTAAGAATTAAAGTTTTTAATTTATTGAAAATTTTCACAATGATCTGTTCACTATAAACATTTTAATTAATACACCTTTAGAAATCACATTAGCAAGACATTCTAGAAAATTAAAAAACAGCACTATGTTTGAATCATATTAAAAATTAAACTCTTTACTTTAGTTTACTGCAAATTTTTGCAACGGTCTGTCAATTAATAAAGCTATATTTAGATATCTTCTGCTAATTTATTACAGAGTGTTCAGATCAGTTTATAATGATCTTTAAATCAATCGACTTTCAGATTACATTTAATGCTTGGAATAGCTATGGTGCCGATGGTTATATTGCCCTAGATGATATACATCTTCAGCAAGGAAAATGTTCCCGACCAGGTTTGGATTTTCTTTTTCAAAGACATGTGTTAATTTTCAATTGAAATTTTATTTTCTATTTAAACCATCAATATGTTAAGCTACATTGGTATCACTATTGTAGCTATACCTCTGTTGGTTCCAAAAGCATATATTCCAGTTGTTCAGATAATGGAACAGCCTGCTCATGTAATTTAGTGTGCACATAGTTGAGCATTCTGCAAACATGCATACCCTTACATAGTTCTCAGGAATATTGAGAGTGACATAATGTGACATGAAATCTGTTGTAATCACAAGCACAGCTCATTTTTGCCAACTGAGTGGACTAGAGTAACATAAAATAAAGTGTCTTGCCCAAGAGCACAACATGCTACCAGGAATCAATATGATATTACAATCATGAGTTGATCACTCTAACCACTAGGCCATGTGCATTCATTGGTATCACTAGTATGAATAAAAACTAGTACAATTACAACACCAATTTTCTGGCACACTTAGTTCCAGACCCAAGCTGTATTATCTGTTTTGCCAGACTATATAATATTTAATAAGGAACATACCATAAGTCAGAAATACTCTTTGTATACCCCTAACTATAAAGATGTGGAGGTGTAAATATTTAGAATTATATCTAATTATATCTAATGGTTTGGCAGGTCATGGGGAATTCAAATGTCTATCTATAGTAATTTTTTTATTTTTTTATATTAATATTATATATATACTTGTTTAAGGCAAAAATCTTTTACAATAAAATTACATAAAAATAATGATTTCTGCTTTAAGCCGAGAAATAGCAGGAATCAAATCAAGTGTTCATGTACAACCTCACAATGAAGGATCTTCTCGGAGTGCCTTGCTAAAAAATATGCCCATAGCTCTTGCCAAATCTAGACATTGAGAAAGCCACTGTATCTGTTACCCACGAAGACATAGCTGATCTTCTGGCATTTTCTGGCAGCTCATCTAAAGACCTAGGATATTCTCCTCCAAAGGGTGCTCTCCACCTTGGTCAACTGGATCCAAAACCCAGACTAATTAGGCTGTCTCTTTCAAACCCTACTGAGGCATGTGTATACCATTTAGCCTCTGATAAAGCTAGGTATGAAAATCGAAACACACCCTGGCCAACCACCTGATGTACGTCCAAAGCTATGTGATGCAGCTTCCTTAACCCTTTAGCATTTACATTACTCTATATATATACTATTGTATTTTCACAGTAAAAGCTTTACCTCACATAATATCTCACATAATATCAAATCTATGAGATTTTGATATTATTTATTTTCAGGACAATAACTTTACATAAGTATGAGTTGCTGTTACAGCCAGTTTGAACTGAAATAGGTGAGAGAATTCTGGCCAGATATGGCTGGTTTAAATGCTAAAGGGTTAAATCACAACTCAACACAACATGAAAGCTTCAGCCTACATGACAATGGGCAGATATGGAAGTTTATTAAGTCTGGTGAAACATGGAAAAGAGATACCAGCTGGTCTGGGCAGACTGTACCCACAATAGCTGGCAATGAAAAAACTATGGGAAACTAAATCAGAACAACTTGCCATCCCCTATACATCACCATGAACTGAAATCAAAGTACAAATTGTTGTCCTTAAATGCTCGTAGTTTATGCAACAAGATGTTTTTGATTCTTGTGTCAAAAGTATCAATCCCGATTTCATTACAGTCACGGAAACAAGGGCACATTCTTTACTCTGTGATGAGGTTTTCAGCATAACTGACTACAACTTGTTTTGCAAAGACTGCATTAAATGTCATCATGGTGATGTGATGGTCTGCATTCATTCAAACTTTTCAGCAATTCCTTGCGTTGGTTTGAACCAATCCCAACAATAAGTATTTTTCTGCGATATATGTATGACCATGTTAACACTTCTACTTAGAGTTGTTTACTGTCCCATCAAATTATCATCAGGACACACAGCTTTGTGATATCCTCAGACCTGCAGCCAGGAAAACAGCCACTTGTGTTTTTATTGCAGGCAACTTAAATCACCCTAAAATTGATTGGGAAGCCTTTCGTTGGCCGCAAAGTACTAATGATTTCCTTCAGCTAGTGCTGGACTCAAACTGGACTCACGTAGTCACCTTCCCCACAAGAGGTGACAACACTTCCGATCTACTCTTTACCACTACTCCTGAAATGGTTATTAGTGTCACTACTGAGGAACCTTTAGGTGACTCTGATCATGCTATGATTATTGCCAATCTGTCTCTTATGGGCAGTAACAAAAACCACAGCCATCTCCAAACTGCTTGCTTTGACTGGAATAAAGCAGACTGGAACTCTTACTGTCCTGAGCTTACAACATCCAAACTTGCTTGAATTTTACAACTCTGGGAATGTGAACACTGAACTCAATATGGACAGCATGTCCAGCATCAGTACCATGTAAGCACAAAAAACATCCCCAAAGTGCAATTTGGGAGACTGCAACAGTCCAACTTGCCAGGAAAGAATGCTGTAATGCTGAATGGGAATACAAACTGCGTAAATCAGATATCAATAGAAAAAAGCACAATAAATCATCCAACCAGCTCAAGCAGGTGACAAAAAAGGCAGTTCTTAAATTTGAACAATGCATAGCAACCAACCCTGACAGTAAAGTGTTCTGGAAATATGTAGATTCAAAGCAGAAGCCTCGCTCTCCAATTGGTCCTCTTCTCAATCCCCACACAAGCTAGATTACTGGCGATCCCAAAGAATGCACAGAACTCATGCAGGCATTTTTACTGTTGAAAACCAAAATGTACCATCTCCACCGCCTCTGACATCAAATTCTATAACAACTATGGAATTTACACCTGCAATGCTGCAACGTCACCTTAAGAATAAGTGCAACTATGCCTCTCCTGGTCTTGATGGTGTTACATACCTGCTTCTTAAACGTGGCAGGTACTGTCTTCTGCACTGTCTTAACAATGGTGCTACTCCGGAGCAGTGGAAAACTGCTAGTGTCATTCCTCTGTTCAAAAAGGGTGACTGCACATTGCCTGTCAACTATCATTCAGTCAGTCTTACTAGCTGCATTGACAAACTGATGGAATTCTGTGCCAGAGAAAAACGCCAGAACTTCTGGAATTCTCACATCCTTATCTGGCCTCTGCAATTTGGATTTGTCCCTAACTCCAGCTGCTGTGATCAACTTATCGAGTTTCTTGAAGACATCACCCAGATCACTGATGGCGGCTCATGGGTAGATGTTGTTTACCTTGACTTGCTAAGGCTTTTAATTTTGTGTCACACAAAAGACTTATGGAAAAGCTCTCTGCAATGGATGTGAGAGCTAACCTTTTTAACTGGTTGAACTCCTTCATTCTCAGTCAAAATGAGGTAGTTATGGTTCTAGGACAGCATTCTTCACCCTATGATATGTTATCTGGTGTACCGCAGGGAACTACTCTTGGGCCCCTTTTGTTTGTTGCATATATTAATGACACAGATACCAACATAAAGAATGTTGCAGTGCTGTAAAATGCAGATGACATGAAGTTATACCTTGAGATAAAAAGGACACTATAGATCTTTCCTGCAATCAGACCTGGACACAATGCAGCAATGAATTATGGACTGGCAACTCAAGCTGGCTGTGGAAAAATATACCACCATGCATTTTGAGAGGAAAAACCCAGCATCCACATACTCCCTGCACAACACTAATCTCAAGAAGTCTTCTTGTGAACGTGACCTGGGCATTACTGTCAGCAGTGATTTGCATTGGACAAAGTACATCTCCAAAATTGTCAAGAAGGCTGAGGGTGTCTTGCCTCACTCACCAAGACCTTTGTTAGCCGCTCTCCAGCTATCTATTTTAAGCTGTATATAGCTATGGTGAGGCTACACTTAGAATTTGCATCACCAGTCTAGTCTGGAACCCCTATCTTGCTCAAAATACTGACCTCCTGGAAACTGTTCAGAGACATCCAACCAAATGAATACCTTCTATTAGGCATCTAACATACTCTGAATGCATTTCTTCCTTGGGCATTACATTAAAGCTCCAACCTCTGGGAACTGACTTGTTAGATACCCACAAGATTATTAACCATCTTTCCAACAACAACCCTGAGTACCTTTTTGAATTCCATATGTCTAACACCCGTGAACATGCCTGCAAAATCAGAAAACAGTACAGCTCCCATGATTTTCAGAAATATTTTTTCACACTCAGAGTAACTGAAGCATGGAACAAACTACCTGCATCAGATGTTAGCTGCCGGGACACTGCATCCTTCAAAACTTTCATGCTTCCAGAAATATTCCAACACTACATCTGATATTCCCCCTCCATACACGTGCACACATTTATATCATGACTCATACACTGTTCACTTTCCTGACATTTGTATATTATTCTATGCACTATACATGCACCTTTGATGAGTTGTAGTCCATCTGAGCACTGTACACAATAATTTCATTATTACTATTATTATTAATCGACTTTCCCCTCCCCCAAAATTGCTGGCTTTGTGCCTATATAAGAAATCATTATTATTATTATTAATAAATATTTAGTCAAACATAAAGAAAAAGAAAGTAGGATTGGAAAAGATTATAAATGAGAGGAAATGGAGGGAAAGGTCAAGGATAAAGTAATAAAAGAAAGGGGAAGGGGAGAGGGCAACAGACACTACACATAAGTCAGAGTGGTGTTTTGGCTGTGCTCCACAGGCAAAATAACCAGTGACACCCACTGCAACATCCACCCCACCTTGAAGGGCTTCTTTTTCAAACAGGCTGCTGCCATTCTGATTTTATGGAGGAGGTCAGCTGTACAGGGTCCAAGGATGCCTGAATTCTGTGACCAATGCAAAAAGCAAGTGGCCAGACAGCCCTGCTATTTGTTTATCTTCCTGTCTCTGCATTGTGGGCTGCAGTACCGGGGTTTATGGTTAAAGCAACTAGGTTTGATTTGAAGAATGTGCCACAGCATATCGCATCACAGATAAGGGATTTACTTCCCTCAAATGGGAAGAGGTTAATTCCATCAAGGCATTTGCCATTTCCATAGTTGAGGCCTGTTGGCTTCAGTTGTGATGGGAAGCCAGCTGTGTCTAGGCTCCTTCTCATGTCATTCAGAGAGGCATATTAAGGGAACTGGCCTGCACTCTTTATATCCGGATAAGAGGTGCCAGGTTGTAAGTTGCACGAAAATCAATGTTGTTCCTGTATATTGTACATGTTGCTTTCAAAATATATTAGCTGAACCCATGGAAATTCCATGGTTTATTTAAAAATAACCAAGTATAAAAGTCCTTATGACATTTTAAATGTTTATATATAAGTTATATATATTTATATATATATACACACATCATATAATTGTCTAGGATGTAAAAAATATAACTTTTGTTGCTGTCACTACCACTTTCGCTACTCTCTTTTACACACTTTCTCTCTCTCTTCCCTCTCTCTCTCCTTCTCTTTCTCTTATCTGTTCTTTACTCTTTCCCCCCTCTCCATAGAGACTTTTTACAGTATAGGATTAAAAAATATTTAGTGTTGCCGCTACCTCCTCTACAACAACCATATTGCTCTCTCATTCTCTCTTTCACTCACACACACACTTACCAACCCCTTTCCATCATGATATTTTTACACAAGATATACAACAGCTTTAATAAAATAGATATATTTTTCTCAATCATAGTAAACATTTACTTTTTTTTTTTAAAGATGTCTGCAATTTTGAGGGAGCTATGTGTTCTTGGACAAACACCAAAACAGACAGTCTTGACTGGGTTGAAACAAAAGGTTCTGGAACTAAAAGAATTGGTCCACATGCAGATCACACACATGGGACAAATAAAGGTAACGTAACTGTCTCTTCTAGATTGTATTTTCATTAGTCTTGAAGCAGATCACTTATAATACAAAATGGACTTTCATCCCCAGCATTTTACAGCTATTTTCCATGCTGGCATTGGTTGGTAGGATTTGAACTCAGCATGTAGGGAGTCAGAAGAAATACAGGAGGCATTTCATCCCACTCTCCAATGACTTTGCTAATTTGCCTCTAGATAATGTAGCCATGGAATAAGTAGTACAATTCCCTCACAGCTTATTAAACTTGAGTTAGTGTTATTTTTTCTGTCTTTTCAAGTTCCAAAACAAATATAACTGAGAATATACTTAACCCTTTCGATACCAAACTGGCCAAATTTCCATTGATTCTTTGGTACAAACCTGTTTATTCTAAAGTGCTTATTTAAAACCTTCCGTCATTATTTTATGTAACATTTGTTTAGATATGCTCCAAACACCAGCTTAATAATGAGAAAGTTGATTATATTCAAAATTATTTTAATAATTATAGACAGTATTTTTCATTAGAAATATGGTCAAGAAAGGGTTAACATGTCTATATTAATCTAAGAATCTTCTATCATAATTTTATATGTAAGCACTTTTGTTAAGATCCTTTCCAAACAGCAGCTGAATAATGAGAAAGATAGTTATATTTCTAAATCTCTCCAAATTCTTGATTAGTTTCAAAATTAATTGAAAATTACAGACAGTGTCTCCTTCACTAGAAATAAAATAACACAAATATCTTTTTTATTTACAGGGACATATTTGTTTCTTGATGCAAAAAAATCTAAATCGGAGGATACACGAGCTTTATTATCCAGTGAAGCTTTCTCAATGAGGGTGAAGGCAAAATGTCTACATTTTTGGTACCATATGAAAGGAAACGTTGGCCAACTAAGAGTTTACAAACAAAATGAAAAGAAAAAAGAGATGCTCTGGTCACTAATTGGGGACCAAGGTTCCACATGGAATTATGCATCTGTTGAAATTCGAATACAACCAGATAATTTTTATGTAAATATAAATGTTTGATAATAGATACTGCTGGTATACAACATGCATTTGAAACCATTTTACCTGATAAAGCAAGAGTTAGCCAAATGGACCACATAACAGGCTTTGCCATTTTGCCCTGTTATCTCCATCCCTCCTCATCAACCCTTGGCTTACATTTCCTCATCTTTAGCCATATCTTTCTTGGTCTCCCTTATACTTCCTTCCACATTCATTTCCATCACTGAACTTACCCTGTCATTTTCATCATTCCTCAACACATGATCTAACCATCACATTCCAATTCTTTTCACAACATTCACTGGCTCAATTCCCATCATCCTCTACAATTCATTGTTTGTCTTTCTGAATGATATTCCACTAAAGCCATTGTAATTATCTGGAAGAAGCTTTGTTAAGATATGTTCCGAACAATAGCTTAATAATGAGAAAGTTCAAAACGATTAAAAAAAACCCATAGGCAGTAGATTTCATTAGAAATATGGTAATAAAAGGGTTACTGTAGTGAGCCTTCCCATATTATTAATCTATGAAATTATATCCATAAAAAAAGATATTAGCATTAATGAAAATTGTTGTGAATAGCAAGGGAGACAACTCTGGTTTTCAAAATGAAAATTTCTTTCTGAAGTATGGGATTCCTATTTAAATTAAAATCTTCCAAAATAATGTTAAATTAGAATCATATGTTCAGTTACTAAGTAATAAAATAATTAATAATGTTTGTATATTTCTCAAAATTATTCATTATTTAACTGAGATACAGGGTTTCTATTTAAATTAAAATCCTCCAAAATAATGTTGTATCATTAATTTATCCCGCTGAGGTTAACTTTGCCTTTCATCCTTACGGGGTCGATAAAATAAAGTACCAGTAATGTACTGAGATAATTGCTGGCCTTGTGCCAAAAGTAGAAACAATTATTTTGGAGGATTTCAATTTAAATAGAAACCCTGTATCTCAGTTAAATAATGAATAATTTTGAGAAATGTACAATCATTATTAATTATTTTATTACTAAGATAGTAACTGAACATATGATTCTTATTTAACATTATTTTTGGAATATTTTAATTTAGATAAGAATCCTGTACTTCAGTTAATTATTGAAAAATTTCGATGGATTAACAAAAGTTATTTATTATTTCATTGATAAGATTTTAACTCAAAAAGTGATTCTTATATAAAATTATTTTTTAAAATTTAATTGCTGGCCTTGTGCCTAAAGTAGAAACAATTAATTTATGTTGTATCATATATTGATGTTGTATCATATATTAGTTATAAAATAATGATATATTAGTTATAAAATAATTGTTTCTACTTTTGGCACAAGGCCAGCAATTATCCCAGCGTATTACTGGTACTTTATTTTGTCAACCCCGTAAGGATGAAAGGCAAAGTTAACCTCGGCAGGATTTGAACTCAGTCCATAAAGGGACGTAACTGTGCTGCAAAGCATGGCATCCGACCCTCTACTGATACTGCTAATCCACCGCCCTTTAGTTATAAAATAATGATATATTAGTTATAAAATAATTATTTAGTAAATCCATGAAAATTCTTCATTAACTGGAATACAGAGTCCCTAATTGAATTAAAATCTAAAATAATTTTGTATAAAAAAACATATTAAAGTTATAATCTTAGTAATAAAATAATTATTAATTTTATTATATTGCTCAAAATATTTCACTAATTAATTGAAACACTCATAAAAGGTGTTAGGGTGTAAGTGAAAATTAAAACAATTTCTAGAACTGAATTCAAGAGAAAAGTGTTTT
Source organism: Eledone cirrhosa (assembly GCA_964016885.1). Lineage (NCBI taxonomy): Eukaryota > Metazoa > Mollusca > Cephalopoda > Octopoda > Eledonidae > Eledone > Eledone cirrhosa. Next base: position 363,687,946 of record OZ024740.1, read on the forward strand.
GTATCTGTATCTTCTTTATATTACCAGTTGGTTATTGAAGGAATCATTGGTTTAAATAACACAGGAGGAATTGCTATTGATGATTTGGCCATAAATAGTATTCAGTGTCAAAGTAAGTAGTATTTCTTCATTTTAACAGATATTTTTAATATTATAATTTGAAATGCAAAATCACTTACCTTAACTAATTTACTGTCTTTATTGGTAGCAACTCCTTCAAAGGCCAATTTACAGAAACCTGTTGTTAAAACCACAAAGAAAAGCATAACATCAATTCCTGTTACAATTGAACCAGGAAGTAAGTATCAGATATAATTTTTCTTGTATAGAGCCCAGATTTATATATATTTATTTGTGTCTGTGTGTGTGTATATATATATATATTATTTGATATAAAACTCATAAATACATTATATATATGTACAGCCACCGGAAATAACATCTGTGAAATATACAGCACCATTTACCTGTTAACTAGCTACCTCAACTTGAAACAAAAGAACCCTTAAAACCTACCAGAATAAACGCCTACACACCAGCTAAACATCAAACGATTATTTCTGTATAAATAGAGTGGTTCCAAACACTTCACTAGTCGACTTTTGGCAGAGTCAACTTGCGTATCGTTGTTCCTCACCTCTGCCACGCTTTGTCACTCACACACGCCTTGTACCTTGTATTGTCGCTTCATGTGAAAATAAATAGCTGATCGAATTTACATCTCACCTTGCTTCGTCCTTTCAACTTGTGCTTTCGTCTGTCCATCCTCAACAGTTCTTTTAAGGGCTATATGCGACAACAGTCCTTTTAAGGGCTATCTTCAGATCTGATCAGACTGTATGCGATAAGAGTCCTTCTAAGGGCTATTCTCGGATCTGATCAGAAGTAGTGACCAGACTGACTAACCACGTCGCTACATATATATATATATAGGTATATATATAAATGTATTTATGAGATTTATATCAAATAATAATTGTTTCTACTTTAGGCACAAGGCCAGTAATTTGAAGGGGAGGGGAAAGTTGATTAAATCGACCCTGGTGCATTACTGGTACTTTATTTTATCGAACCTGTAAGGATGAAAGGCAAAGCTAACCTTGGCAGAATTTGAACTCATAACGTAAAGGGCTGTAGCTCTATACTGCAAACCATAGAGTTCGATGCTCTACTGATACTGCCAATCATAATATTTGATACATTTGCAAGCAAACAGCCTCTTTATGCTAAGTTTTTTTAGATGACTGCTGTCATCCTTTTGTTCTAGATGTGACATAGAGAAACAATCAGCCACGTTGTTTCAAGGTTATTGCCCTTTGTCAAATACATTTATGTAACCAGCTATGTGAGAGCAAGAAACCAAATTCTAATTTTGTTTAGATATGTATATATGTATATACTTGCTTGGTGTGTCACATAAAGTTACTCATGGTTCACCAGTTTTAGCACTCAATCTTATTATGTAGATCCAACTACCTATGTACGATTTTTCAACTGTGTTGTCAACTGTTTTCATTAGCCATAATATGCCAAATGTTAATAATAAGCTTATTATATATCATCATCATTCATCATCATTTCATTTTACGTCCACTTTTCCCTGCTTGCAAGGGTGGGACGGGAACTGATTCTGGCTTGATTTCTACAGCTGGATGCCCTTCCTAACACCAACCTCATTTACAGTGAGTGCTGGGTGCTTTTTTTGCCGTAGCACCTCCACGACCACTTTGCAGTGGAATGATATGGACCTCAGTCCCTATCATCTCATTTCTACAGCTGAGTAAACTGGAGCAATGTGAAATAAAGTGTCTTGCTCAAGGAAACAACACATCACCCAGTCTGAGAATTGAACTCACAACCTTTCGATTGCAAGGCCAATGCTCTAACCACTAAGCCATGTGCCTCCATATATATATATATATATATATATATATATATATATATATACAAATAGATATATTATAGATGTGTATGAGCAAGATATGGTCAACTGATCTGGCTAGCCTCATAACATGACAACCCATCTAACCCCTTGTACCCTTGTACAAGAATGGAAAATAGATCTTTAAAATATTTATATATTTTAAATTTATTTGCTATTTACAGTTGTAACATTACAAATTGTTTAAACATGTTTTACAGAATGGAAATATAAACACACATATAAACATATATAATATACACAATTAATTACTGTTCGGAACAAATGTTAGAAAAAAATAACAATCAAAAACAGCCATCAATTCATCACCAAGTGAAACACCACAAGGGTCAACGGAATATTTTGTATAAGAACCATATGTCATAGTAATGAACTAATTAACAATTATAAATAAGTCTTTCAATATTTTTCATTAACTAATTGAAATACATTGTATTTTATGAGAAAAATGAACATGAAATGGTTAAAACCACACTCAGTAGGATATTTCGCCAAGGAATTATGCAGGTCATCATACTTTATGTATAAAAAATGCCAATCTGAGTATTTACATTTATTAAATTGCTTGAGAAATTTTGAATATTTTATTTCTAACAGTTTATCAAACTTTTATTCATCACAGAAGTTGTATTGAAGTGCAATTTTCCTAACAACATTTGTGAATGGAGTCAAGGACATGATGATAGCTCTGATTGGATTCTGGATAAAAGCAAGAAATTTGGTGGTCATGGACCAACTACAGATCATACAACTGGCAGTGAGTAGTATTTTGATAATATTTGAGAAAAGAAGCCGGTTATCAGATCGGACAAGGTAAACAATGTTTCCATTGATTTTCCCATTGCTATGTCAGTCTCAATTCCTGACCAAATGAGCAATGTGAAACAAAGTATTTTACTTAGGAACACAACACATCATCTAGTCCAGGAATCAAATCCATGACCTTATAATTGTGTGTCTATAACCTTAAGAACTAGTCCATATGCCTTCATATTAATGAAATCAACTCTCAAATTGAATAAAATCACTAGGGATTGCATAAAGATGTATTCATTAACTATATCATCACCATTTAACATCCACTTTCTCTGTTAGCAAGGGTTAGACAAGTCTTTATAAACTGAGGCAGTACTGAAGTGGGGCTACTGACCTAAACAAGCCTGGATCTGCATCTTGCTGAAGAAGAGGCCCACATTCTACCAAGTGCATTTTATCATGGCACCAGCAGTAGAGAGGCTGTCATGTCTTTGACACAACTTAAGGGTCCTTCCAATTGTTTGTTTGGTAAGCCTTCTATGGCTCTTTCTATCACAAAGCATTTTACAGTGTGTACTGGGTGCATTTATCATGTAGATCACCAACACTAGGGAAGCTGTCATATCCTTGACACAATGGAAAGATTCTCTCATCCCTTTGTTTCTCAAGCTTCTACACCTCGATGCCCTTCCTATCACCAACCACTTTACAAAGTGTATTGAGTGCATTTATCATAGATCAATAACACTAGAGATGTTATCTCCCTGTTGACAATACTGAAGAATTCTCTCAATCATTTAGCAAACAAATAATTAGTCATGGGTGGGAAAAATGTTGGGAATAATCCAGAGATAAGCTCACAAATTTCAATCCACCTCTTTCTCAATTAGAGTTGACAACATTCAAAACTTATCAATCATTGAATAATGCAAATAAGAAAAGATTATGCTGGCTTCGAACTGGACATATACCTTTGAACTACATTCTATTAAGAGCAGGTCATAGAGATTCACCTCTATGTTCTTGTGGTGACTCTCCAGAAACTCTTTGACACTATTTGTTCCAATGTAGAAACTATCAGTCTGAGAGAGAGGCCATGCTGAAACCAATCTTTACAAATCTACCAAGATTATAAGTTCAATATTTGATTACAGGTCTACCAAATATAAACAAAATCTTTGAGTACATGGAAGCTACGAAAAGAGAAACTTCTAGCTGTTTTACAGCTTCCTCTTTCTTTTTTGATTTCTTATGCATAATCTGCCTCCCATTGGCATTCAATATTTGAAATGTTATTTTTGTTATTTTATTTTTTCGCCTTTTCTATTTTTAATTTTTATTTTAGTTTTTAGTTTTTAGTTTTTTTTTCCTTTTCTCTTTTCTTTTTTATTACTTGTCTCACTCGCTTTTTTTGATGACCAACTGTAAGGAGTACTCGATACTTCCTCGAGTCTGTTGTGGCTTACTAGCTCTATACGGATGTTTAAATTGAATTAATAAATATATATATATATGTATGTGTGTGTGCGTGTGTGTGTGTGTGTAAGCAAAAGGAAACTGAAATAACAAAGTAGACACAGTACAATGAAGAAATATATTAGTTTTACGCTTGATATAATAGGAGAAGTGTCTTAACATTTTGGACTAATCCTTAAAGAAATGTGTATGTGTGTGTGTATGTGTGTGTGTGGTATAATAATTAGTAACTTTGATTTCTTGAGTCTGAGCTCCAGTCATAACAGCTAATATTCTAATACACTCTCAATCGACCTATCAAATTCACTTTCTCTTGCATTAAACCAATCAACTTTCTTGATACATTACTACCACCTTAGCTTTGCTATCACTTAAGCTAATGCTATGAGATCAACACCAACATTCCATTGTAGTGTGTAATTAAGGGACCTTCTATCACCAATGTTAATGCCGTGTTTAATCTTGCCTCAAACATGTTCAAAGGGCAACATCATCATTCCTTGTTATAGTGTGTAATTGAGGGACACACTATCACCTATGGTGAGGTCATGAGTGTCTTGGTTTGCCTAAGAACATTTTGGAAATATCAACATTCCCTGTTGTAGTGTACATCGAGGGACCAGCTTTCACCTGCAGTAGTGCCATAAGTATCTTGGCTTGCCTCAAACATGTTTAGAAGGCTACACCAACATTCCATTTACTTTCTGATTCTTTTTTTATTGAATTTTTCCTTTTGCAAATGATAAACATTATACAATTTTATACGCACTATTCGCTTGTTGAGTAAAACTTACATTTCCTCCATTTCGAAATTGTTTATAAAGAAATTGTTTTGTGTTGTCGCCATACACTGAAAAGGCTTTTAGCATCTGCAATTTGAATTTATGTCTTGGCCAGTAAAAAGTACTACAGTCATCACTTGCAATTGAATATAATTTGGTAGAATGTACCATGCTTTTGCTAAGGGTTTTAGGTACCCATGAACTTGCAAGCAGACACAGACATCCTCTCAGCTCTTCCTCCTGTGACCCTTTGGAACATCCAACAGCTGGAGAGAGAGAGAGAGGGGGGGGGCTGCACCAACATTGGGAAGGTACTTTCTTTATTGATCCTGAAACAATAAATGGTAAACTTGGCCTTAGAATGATTTAAACTCAGAATGCAGAGACCCAGTACAAATATCCAATGTTCTAACAACTCTGCCAAATCAACTACCATTGATATATATTTTCAGATCAATATTTCAATGATTATTTTAACAGTGAAGGTGTGTGGCATAGGGTTTAAAAGGTTGGACTCACAATTAAAATATTGTGTTTGATTCCTGGACTTGGCACCATGCTACAATGTTGAGCAAGACATTTCATTTCAAATTGCTTTTCATGATAGGACTGATGCCCCCACCCCCCACCCCCATCACTAAAACATCCAAGAAACTTATAAGATACAACTTCTTAGGAGATCAAATAAACCTGTGAGCTGTTACAACAACAACATGATGTGACTGGGGCCCTTAAAATTAAAACACTCAAGAAACTTTCTATGAGAGGTAACCTTTTAGGAGGCCAGCTAAACCTGCATAGTTGTGAGCTGCAAATTTAATTTTAATTTAATTTTCCTCTCATTTTAACAGGTTATAATTTGTCTTTCTTTTTTCAGCTAATGGTTTTTATATGAATTTACCATCAAAAGCTGATCAAAAAGCTCATCTTCACAGTCCAGTCATCAAACCAGTTGCTGGACATCAAATGTGCCTCTCATTTTGGTATTATATGCATGGTCCAGATATTGAATCATTAAAGGTGTACATAAGTAAAACCAACTTGAAAGAGAAAACTGTACACTGGATGAGATCAGGCACCCAAGGAAATCAATGGAAACAGGGAAAATTATTGATATTACAAACACAACCCTTTAAGGTAAATATTCTACATATCCTAATGTGATTAACATGTTACTCGAGATTCTGGATTAATACCAAACTGCCTGAAACAGGTTATGGTTCTATGATACAAAGCTGTGTACTTTAAAGTGTATTTATTCATTTAAAAACCTTCCACTATAATTTTATGCAAAAAACTTTAAGAAATGCTCAAGATCCAAAATAATAATAAGAAAATTAGTTGCTTTATTAAATCTCTCATTGATTTGAAAACCATTGACAATGTTTTCATTAGAAAAGGTTAATAATTAGATGGCTTGTAGGGGAGCAGTCAGCAAAGTTTAGGATTAGCAATGAGTATAGCGAGGAATTTAGCGTACAGGTTGGTGTCCACCAGGGCTCTGTTCTTAGCCCTCTCCTGTTCATCATAGTCCTGCAGCCAATAACGGAGGAGTTTAAGACCGTATTCCCATGGGAACTCCTGTATGCAGATGACCTCACACTTATAGCTGAATCTATGGTAGAACTAGAGAAGAAATTACAAACTTGGAAGCAGGGACTAGAAAGAAAGGGTCTCAAAGTCAACATGATAAAGACTAAGGTCCTTGTAAGTAGACGAGAAAACAGAACCCAGATCCCCTCAGGGAAATGGCCTTGCTCAGTATGTAGGAAAGGTGTAGGTAGGAACTCCATTCTCTGCCCCAAATGCAAACAATGGGTACACAAGAGATGTAGCGGGATCTCAGGAAGCTTAATTAAGAATGTAGGCTTCACATGCAGCAGCTGTGCTGGGACAGCAAGCAGCAAACAGCCACAGGAAACAAGTACAACCAATCTCTGGGAGGACTCTGTAGAAACAGTAGACAGCTTCTGCTACCTAGGTGACCGAATTAGCAGCGGAGGTGGGTGTTCAGAAAGTACAATAACTAGGGTAAGAACGGGATGGAAGAAGTTTAGGGAACTACTACCACTGCTAGCTGCAAAAGGCTTCTCCCTCAAAATGAAAAGCAGACTGTATGATGCGTGTATCCGAACAGCAATGTTACATGGTAGTGAGACCTGGGCACTGAAGGTGGAAGACTTACGTAGATTAGAGAGAAACGAAGCTGGCATGCTCCGATGGTTCTGTAATAGTAATATACGCGACCGACAAAACATAAATGAATTGAGAGAGAGACTGAGCATAAGAGGAATCAAATGCTGTGTGCAGGAGAGGCGGTTGCGTTGGTATGGACATGTGATGCATATGAAGGATGACAGCTACATAAAAAGGTGCAGAGGACTAGAAGTCGATGGAAACCGCGGAGTGGGGAGACCCAAGATGACCTGGGATGAGGTGATAAAAGCCGACCTTACCCAATTACACCTCTCCAAGGCGATGACACACGACCGTGACCTCTGGCGTCACGCAGTAATGCAGAGTACCCGACCTCCCATGGGTACAAGTTGAAGCATATAGACAATATGCCCCCCCCCCCCCACTGCAAGGTGGTCGTGGAGGTGCCACGGCAAAAAAGCACCCAGCCCACACTGTAAAGTGGACGTGTAGGTGCCACGAAAAAGCAGCCAGCACTCACTGTAAATGAGGTTGGTGTTAGGAAGGGCATCCAGCTGTAAAAATCAAGCCAAATCAGGTCCTGTATGAGCAAGGCATGGTCAGCCGACCAGACACTGCCCACAACAGGACAACTCGTCTAACCCATGCTAGTGTGGAAGAACGGACGTAAAACGGTGATGATGATGATGATACAAATAACCAAGCAGAAAATACATACATTTAATGTGTGACTACATTTATTTTGCTTGTGAAATAAATATAAACAGTTTTATAGTTTATTTAATTATATGTAAGATGTAAGGATATAATATTCAGGCAAATATTTTGAAGGGATAAATCTGTCTCAAATATTCAAGAGTGAAATAGTATTGAATTTACAGTTCTGTTATGGACACTGTGATAAATTCTACCCAGTACTCTCTGTAAAGCAGTTGGCATTAGGAAGGACATCCAGCTATAGAAACCATGTTAAAATATGGAACATATGAAAGAGGACTCCGATGACACCATTCAATCCATGCTAGTATGGAAGGCGGATGTAAAATGATGATGATGATGACCCATTACTATGTTTATTCTTTTCTTCACCCACTTATTCCTGAGAATTTCATGGAGGCTGAATCCTCAAGCAGTCCTTCCTCAGGTCCTGTCAAAAGCACTCATTTCCAACTGATCCTGCTGGATCCCCAAGTGAGACCAGCCAAGCTCATGGATGTTATCCATCCATCTTGCTTGGGGTTTACATCTGGGTCTCCTGCCAGTTGATTTTGCCCATAAAATCTGTCTAGCCATTCTGTCCTGAGACATTCTAACCACATGCCCATAGTATTGGAGCTGTGATCTCTCAATTCAGAGAAATAGTGGCTCTACCTGGGGTGATTCTCTGATCTCCAAACTCTGCATTCTCTCGAGTAACATTACTCCAAAGACTCTTTGAAGGAACCCCATTTTGGCCGCTTGTATTCACGATCATATTCTTTTGGTCATTACCCATGTTTCATAGCCATAGGTAAGGGTTAGCACGAATACCTAATTGAAGATAGCAAGTTTGGATTTTACACCCACATTCCTTCTTCTGATTACTGAATGCTGAACCTGGCACATTACTGCACCAGCTCCTGCAATTTGTGCACTTAATTCAGCCTCCTACCTTCCATCACTTGTAAACACAGCCCCAAGATATTTGATATTCTCCATCTGCTTGCGGAAGTCCACTCACATGTAGGGTGCACTGCACAAGCTTTCTTGAGAGGCAGACCACCCCCTGACCTTGTAATAAGAAGTTCTCTTCCACACCTGCTATCAGGAATGCATCTGGGGTTATCCTCTCTTCAGAGAGATGCATCCTCATGATGTTGAGAGAATACCTTGCTGATCTCCTAAACCTGATCAGTTTAGCATCATCAGTATGTTTTTACTTTGAAATGCTTGTTCATTTCTTGTGACACTTAAAAGTTACATGTCTAAATTTCAGATTTCATTTGAAGGAAAAGTGAAAAAGTCATCATCTGGTAATATTGGACTAGATGACATTCTTCTTATTCATGGCAGCTGTAATGGTAAGATTGAATTATATCCTCTTCTAGTTGGACCTTTATCACTTCCTCTCACTTTTCCTTGAAGAAATTAGCTATGTTCAGACCTAGTGAGGGATGGGCTCTACCAGGTTTAAATGACTAATCCACAGCATTTTTACGACTCCAGACTTCATCAGTAGTTTAGGGTCCATACCATGGCATGCCATTTGTACATTGTTCATTGTTGATAAAGTAACAAAACCTTTTTAAAAGAGAGGATATTTGTTGAAACTGTTTATAAACTTTTGGCAGAATTTCTTTCTGAAGACTGAGAAAAATATAGAGAAACTTTTTGTGAGACTTTTTTGTGAAATGTTTTCGAAAACATTTTGAAATAATTTAAAAGAAACTTTGATAGAAAATATTTTCAAATTTTGAATAATTTGGATTGAAATTTTTGAGAAACATTTAAAGAAAATTTATGATGAAATTTTCAATAAACATTTTCCTCAAAATTTTAAAAATATATTCTTGAATATTTACCTTAAAATTTTATTAAAATATCTTCGAAAATTCTCACCGAAAATTCTCACAATGTTTTACACAAAATTTTCACAAAATTTTCATAAAGATTTTCCTAAATTGAGGAAAGAAATTTCACCAAAATTTTATTAAATATTCCCTCAAAATTATTTACATTTTAGCATAATTTTCTTAGAAGTTTTACTGAAACTTTTCTCGAAAGTTTTCTGAAATATATCATCTAAATTTTTCCTGAAAGACTTAATGAAAAATTTTCCTTGAAAGCGTTTTTCAAAAATTATTCAAAACTTTCCTTAAAGTTTTTCAAAATTTTTGAAACATCTACATCGAAATTATCTTTCAAATATTTTCATCACTTTTGTTTTTTTTAGTTTCCTCAAAATGTTTTCTCAAAATTTTCCTCAAATTTCTCAAAATCTTTCTGGGTATGAGTACAAGATAGTTTGACAATGAAACTTATCGATGGAGTCCCAACATTCCTGGAACTTTTTGAGCATTGGGATACATTTCTCAAAATTATTTGAAAAAATATTTTGAAAAAATTCATCAAAATTTTATAAATTTTTCAAAAATCCTTATTTCTTGAAAACTTTGTGAAAATTTTGAGCTCACAATCATGCCTGCATCCCATTTATACTTTATATTATGTTAATTCATTCATTATCATGTTTTTAATAAAAGACACTGCCTATTATTTTTTAATAATTTTGAAAATAATCAAGAATTCGAAGAATTGTAAGGATATAACTGACTTTCTCATTATTAAACTGATGTTTGGGACATAACTTAAAGGTTCTTTCCTAAAATTATGATGGAAGATTTTTAGATAAATATAAATAATTTAAAATGAATAATTTTCTGTCATAGAACCATGGGCAGTATCAAGTGTTTTGATATCAAAAAAGTTAATGTACTTTTTGTGTTTGCTTTCTTTTACATTTCTGTTTTTTCGTTCTTCTGTCTTTTGCAGAACTTACAACTGAGAAACCTGATGTAGTTATTCCTCTTACACAGCGGAATTGTAATTTTGAAACTAATGACTTATGTGGTTTCTCAGTTCAAAATACTACAAACTTCCACTGGAGTCATCATTCTGGAAGTACAGATACAATAGGTACTGGGCCAACAAATGATCACACATTAAATTCAATATCAGGTAAGATAGTTTGAGGAGATAACCGTGTAAACAATTCATCGCTTTGTTTAGTCACTCTCATTCATGGTTTCTATTTGAAATAGTTTTTACTATGTATTTATTCAATTTAGAGAAGGTGCATGGCCTATTGGTTAAGGTGTTGGAATCTTGATCATAAAACTGTATTTTTCATTCCTCGACTTGGTTTGTGTTTGTTGAATTTTTTACCAAAATTCTTCATTTCATATTGGTTTACATAATAGGAATGGACCCCTCTATTATTAAAACACTTGAGAAACATCTCATAGGAAGCTAACTAAACAGACATAGGTGTCAAAAGTAACTTGAAATTATTGAACGTATGACTGAAATAGCAATTACATTTTGGAAGACTCCTTTTCTCCTTTTTAAACACACACAAAATCTGTTAAATTGACTCTTCTTCTTCTTCTTCTTCTTCTTCTTCTTCTTCTTCTTCTTCTTCTTCTTCTTCTTCTTCTTCTTCTTCTTCTTCTTTCTCCTTTCTTTGCATTCTATCAAGTAACATTACTCAAAAGCCTTAAATAAAAAAGGTATTCATTAGCTGACTTATGTCTTCCAGGCTGCATGAATCTCTGGAAAGGCACATAAGCAATGGTAATCAGGAGTGAAAATCCCAATTTTCAAAAAGGAGGACAAGAGAGATTGCTCCAGTTATAGATGGATCTCTTTGTTAAGCCTTCCTGATAAAGTCTATGCTAAGTGTCTGGCAAAGAGATGTAGGGGAATTGTTGAGTTCAAGCTAGTTGATGAATAGTATGATTTTTGCCCTGGATGCAGCACAGCCAACCAAATATTCACACAGAAATCATGGGAGTACTGTCAAGAGGTGTATGCTTGCTTAAAGGCATATGCTCACATATCATGGGACCTGCTGTGTAAGGTTCTGCTGGCGTATGGGATTGATAGAGAGCTTCTAGTTGTCCTGATGTCTCTATATGAATGCCCTAGTATTTGTGTTTGGATAAATGGTGCTAAATCAAAACCATTCCATGTGGGTGTCAGATTCTGCTAAGAGTGTGTATTGTAACGACTCCTATCCACTTTACATTTATCATTTAATTTTTGGAATCAAAACTTTCGTGCAACTCTCAATAAAGATGTCACAAAAAGTGGGATGGAAATTTTAGCACCAAAAATAAATTTATAGTAAATTTAATAGAATTTGAATGGCTAAAATGACTCTTCCACGATGTAACTGCTTTAGTCTCAGATTAAGTCGCGCAGCCAAAATTATAACTCCAAAATTTTGAAGGATTGAAATAGTTGATTGGATAAGATTTTCTGATTTATCTTAGCCACTAAACATATTTATTAATTTCAATAAATAAAAAATAATATTTAAATGAAACGGAAAAAAAAAGAAAGGGAAAGAAGAAAAAAAAAGAAGAATTAAGCAATGAAAGAATTGGAGAGGGGAAGGAGGGACAGGCTTTACACCCTACTCTGAGCAGGGATTCAGCTGTGTTCAACACACAATATGGTGAAGGCATTGCCATGGAGAATGACCAGTGACACCAACTACAACTTCGACTCAACTGCATGGGGTTCCTTTCTCAGGTGGGCTGCTGTGTTTCCAAATTTGTAGAAGAAATCAGCAGTGCAAGGATGGAGGACAACAGAGATTTCAATGGCAACTGGTACAAAAAGGAAGTGGTTGGTCAAGCCCTGATATTTGTCTATCTTCCTATCCTTTGCAATGTGGGAAGTGGTGCATAGGTTTGTAACTGAAGCAACAAGGATGGTGGCATAGAATGGTGTCATACCAGATCGCACCCCAGATGATTTAGCTCCCTCAAATGCGAAGTGGGTTATTCCATTGGGGCACTTACCATCATCATGGTCAAGGCCAGTTGGCTCAAGTTCTGGCTGAAAGCAAGCAACATCGAGATTCTTCATGATGATGTCATTCTAAGCAGTATGTTGGGGAAACCAGTCAGCACTAAGTGGGTATGGGAGTGGGTGTAGGCTGATCTTGTCAACAACAGCCCTACAATGGCATTTGTGTGGCTCGCACATGTGAAAGCTGAGATGCAGGGTTAGACCAATGTGAGTGCATTCATCATCAAGAAGGGTGCAGGTTGATGTAGAGGGCACTGAATTGGTTGTGAGCCAGAGTGGAGGCATGCAAGATGGTTTTGGTCCAAGGAAGATTGTTCTGTGTTATCGCCACTATAAAAATGTATTAATACAATTTCATATAGAATCATATGACTTCATTCTGATTTCAAACATTTTTAGAAATTTAGTGACCTTAGGTAGTTTGTAGAGTCTTTTGAGATGTTTTTCTTTTGATGGGAATTCAGAACGTTTGTTTCATAAAATACTCTAATCGATATTAACTCTTAACATTCAGTAAGGATTTAGCAGAAAATATCTTTAAAAAAAGAGGTTTGTTAATTCAAATGATTACAGTATATTTACTCTGGGACAGGTGTAGCAAATTTGCTTTTTTTCTCCCAGGGAAATGATGGTTTTAAAGATAAAGATTATATAAAGAAATGTAATTGAATAAAAAATAACAATTATTTTATGAAAATTAAATTTGATTGGCTTGCAGCCTATCTCCTGAGAAATAAATACAAAACAGCTTGTTTTAAAATGTATATTAAAACTTCAGCAGTCTCAGATGGGTTGTTATCAAAAGAGTTAATAATGAGAAATGTAGATATACTGTTAAATCCATCCAATTTTTTGATTATTTAAAACGTTATTTGAAAGCAGTGTTTTTCACTATAAATATGGTAATGAAAGGGTTAAAATGAACAGCTTGGTATTGTAGAAGCAGGGGCAGTTTCATTTGGTTTGAATTGAGAAGTGTCAACTTAATGCAATCATTACTTATTAACTGCTTTCTTCTTATCTTTGAAAGGTCATTATATGTATGTAAGTGCAATGGAAGGAACATTGACAGCAACTTCATCTCTTATAAGTCCACTTTACCAAGATACTGACAGCGTTTGTCTTCAGTTTTATTACCATATGTATGGAGATGGAATTGGTACCTTGGATATCTATACACAGGTTAGTTACACACTTTTATATTTTAGCTTGTACTGTTACTTATATCGTTCTTCCCTCAGGATGGTTTCAGCCAGCTTCCTCCATATCATAAACAAAACTCACCCATGCATAGCAATCACAGGTGTCTAACACAACTATTGTCAGCTAGTCACAGTTGCAACAGTGGTCACCTTATATAGTTCAAGATCCATCTTGATTGTGCCAACTATACACATTGTCATTTATGTTATTATGGGTGGCAGGGTATGTAATAAACTGAGTAGGAGTTGTTTGAGGCAATCAATTTGATAGCAACGATGAATTTTGGAGTTTGGCACACTTTTATACTTTATCAGTATACAACAATTCTCTCTGTGGGTCCTAACTCCCAATGGAGTTGTAGGAAAACAATTGTTATATATGGAGTTTGAACAGAGTTCATTTCTTCCAGAAAAAATAGACTTAGAAAATGGAAGAATTAATCTCTGTACTGAACTGGTACTTTATTTATTGACCCCCTATATGATGAAAAGCAAAGATAACCTAGGCAAGATTTGAACTACGAGTACAGGGAGTTGGAACAAATGCTGCAAAACATTTTAGCCAATGTTCTAAAGGCTCTGCCAATTTGCTGCCATACAACAAATACACAAGTTAAAATGAAATTGCAAGGAAAATATATTCTAGATATATAAACTGTATCATCATCATTATCATCATTATCATCATCATTTAACATCTGTTCATCCATGCTAACATGGGTTGGAAAGGTCATCACAGACGAAATCAGTACTTAATTGGCGTTACTGACTTCCAGTACTTTATAGAGTGTACTGTTTGCATTTTAGTCTGGCACCAGCACTAGAGAGGTCGTCATATGCTTAGCCAGACTGGAGAGCTATCTCTGCTCAATATTGTCTCTGTTCGATTGTCAACCATTCTACAGATTGAACCAGGTGCACTCCATCATAGGATTAAGTTTATCATATCATATAATAGATTGTCCTTTGTTTGTATCAAGTACATTATATTGCTTTTGACAAAGTTCTCAAAAGTAAGAGACTGTATAAAATATATATAATATTTACAAATTATCCTTCAGCTATCAATTTCATATATACAAAGAAATAGAGTCATATATGTAGGCATATACAATATTTATATATAATAAACAAACCTATTCTTGTTGTGAGTATTTTAAGCTGTGATCAGCTACCTCTATAACCATATGACAATGTCAAATACATGCATTTTGAGATTGTTAATCCATTATCAGTGATGCTTAGTTACCCAGTTAAGGAAGCTAATGCCTTTTATTTATAGATCTTATAAATAATATATTTTTGATGATAGCTTATTTCCGTACAGTCTGAGTTTGATGATTAATTATTTAGCAGTAGCATAATATATTATTAATTAGCAGTAGAACTAACAGGCATATATGCTACCATATACATCTCTATTCTGAAATGAAATATATATACATATGTATTAGAATTGGTTCTCTGAAATAGCGATGTATACATGAATGTATATATAGTATATTTGGCAATATACCGTATGTTTAATTAAAAACATTTAGAAGATCATACGCTATCAGTTTTAAAGTAGTGACTATGTCACTTACTTGTTTTCGGCAAAAGAAGGGAGAGAAGCTGACAGTCTGTTTCACACTGGTTCGCGTTCATCAGAGCCATGTACTCCCCTGCTTTCACCAAAAATTTTAGAAGCTGGATTCTTATAGAATTCCAGTAATAATCAGGAGCTGATTATGCAGAGCGATTGCCAGTCCGTGGCTCTGATGAATGCCAACCAGTGTGAAACAGACTGTCTCCCTTATTTCGCTGAAAAGAAATAAGTGACATAGCCACTACTTTAAAACCGATAGCGTATGGTCTTCTAAATGTTTTAATTAAACATACGATATATTGCCAATATATTACACAAACATTCATGTATACATCGCTATTTCAGAGCACCAATCTTAATACCTAATTTTTGCTGGACCGGCAATTTCTCTGCATAATCAGCTTCTGATTATTACTGGAATTCTATAAGCATCCAACTTCTATAATTTTTGTCGAAAGCAGGGGAGTACATGGCTCTGATGAACCCAAACCAGCGTGAAACAGACTGTCAGCTTCTATCCCTTCTTTCGCCGGAAAGAAGTAAGTGACATAGTCACTACTTTAAAACTGATAGCGTATGGTCTTCTAAATGTTTTTAATTAAACATACGGTATATTGCCAAATATATTACACAAATATTCATATATATATATATAAATATGAAAGTGTATCTTCGTGGTTAGAGAGTTGGATGTGAGTTTCATTCTTGGACTGAGTGATGTGTTGTTTCCTTGAGTAAGACACTTTATTTCACATTGCTCTACTTTATTCAGCTGTAGAAATGAGTTGCATCATAACTGGTGCCAAACTGTATTGGCCTTTGCCTTTCCTTTGAATGATATTGGTGGTGTGGAGAGAGGAAGCTAGTATGCATGGGCGACTTGTGGTCTTCCACAAAAACACCTTGCCTAGGGTTGTTCCTTGGAGGGGAAGTTTCTAGGTACAAATCCCATGGTCATTCATGACCGAAGAGGGTTTTATATATATCTTGTTTACACTCTTAATTTTCGATTATTTTTCTTTACTTGGACTACCTTTATTTTTGTATCTCCTATGTGATCCTGTCTCTAATTTTGTACCACTGAAGAAAGGCTAAAGCCCAGCACGTCCAACTTTCTTTCCCCTTTTCCATATAAAACATGAAACTAATAAGACGTTTTGTACCTCTGTTTGTTGTCTCCTTGAACTTTATATATATATATATATTTATATATATATAGAGAGAGAGATATGTGTATCCCGAGTTCAATCAGGGGTAGCCACAGTAAGTAAGGTACTCAATACAGAGTAGAGTATAGAATATTTTATATAGAAATGGCTTCTACAGGACTAGAACTGTTTCATTCGAAGGAAATCATCAGGAAAGCTTTCCTATGAAGCCGTTTCTATATTAAACAATATATATATATGTTATATAAATCTATCTTTCACAGATTAGCAATACCACCAACAACATTTATCATATTTCTGGAAACCAAGGTAATAAATGGCAAGTAGACACAGCAACAATTGATATCTCAACAAGATCAAGAAATTCCTACAGAGTAAGTAAACAATTTTATACTATTTCTATTTAGGCTTTTCGTTCTACATTCATTTAAGTAAGCAAGTATGTATATTACAATTAAATATTTGAATGTTTTATTGAAACATATCTTTACAGTCAAATTAATTTCATAGCTGCAAGTACTTTATCGGAATATGGCTATACTATTTGCTGTCTGCATAGGTATCATATATATTCATGTAAAAGTGCCCTCCCTCTAGTATTTTTGGCCCAAAATTTGAATGAAACTATATTTGACAGGAAATGATACATTTTAAAATTCAATAGTTAAAATGCACTTATATTTTAAAGATATATTTTATAATTTCTTCATAATGGTAAATAATTAATATACATTTTAGTGTCAAGAAAACATTGTGATAAATGTTTGGCTACCTTTAGAAATAAGAGATGGGAAAGTATGAGAGAGAGATAGCAGAGATTGATCAGAGAGGATAAGATTTTACATTTCTTTGAATTTCAATTACCTCAGTCCATTACCAGGTCCCAAGGTCAAATCATGAAAAAAGGAGAGGAATGGTCATTTTGTAAATACACACATGAGCATATAACCACACATGCAAACACACAAATATATATACACACCAAGCACCATCATTGATATAACTATACATACATATATACATATATTCATACTCATAGTCACTACCTTCTCTTACTTTTCTCAACTGGTGTCACTAAAGTAAAGAAATTTTGATAAATTGGCACAAAAGTTATACAAATTACATTGTTAAAATCATACTCTTTAAAAAGATTAAATTATCTTTTACAACAGGTTCTGTTTCTAACACTTTTTTTAAAATGTAGCAATTCCATGAACTATAAATGAATTCTGATTTGTTTTAGGTGATATTTAAAGCAGTGAAGGGTCCCAATCAACGTGGAGATATTGCTGTTGATGATATTTCATTTACTCTTGGACCTTGTTCATCAAAAGGTAACCAAACCTTCAAGTAATTTTTATTTATAACTTTTCATTACCAATTTTGGTTGAACCTCCAGTTCTAGATGTTTGATCAACAGAAAAATCTGCGCATAAAAATAACATGCAAATGACTGAGCATTTCACAGATACATGCATCCTTAGTGTAGTTCTCGGGGAGGTTCAGTGTGACACTAGAGTGTGACAAGGTTGGCTCTTTGAATTGCAGGTACAGTCCATCATGTGTAATTTGCTGAGCATTCCACAGTTGGTGGTCCTGTAACTCCTGATAGAGTCATAGGGACGCTGTATTGATATACAGCGTTTCTTGGGCATTTTAAGCCTAGCAGAGCCCATCCCTCTCCAGGCCTGAGTAATGCAGATATCTTCTAGAGAGAGGAAGAATCGCCTCTAGTACTATACTGGTACCTTTTTTTATTGCCCTCGCATTGATGAAAGGCAAAGTTGACCTCGGTGGGATTTGAACTCAGATAGCAGAGAGCTGGAACAAATACCATAAAGCATTCTATACAACGTTCTAATGACTCTGCCAATTCGCCACCTGCTACAAGCCTGTTACAATTTGCCACAGTTACGAGCTCCATTAATATTGTTCTCAGGAAGATTCAGCAAGAAAGTGTGTGTCCAGTCTGGCTCTTGGAGTTACAGGTACAGCTCATTTTTCCTAGCTGAGTGGACTGGAGCAACATGAAATGTCTTACTCAAGGACACAATGCACCAACTGGTCCATAAATTGAACTCAAAACATTACAGTCATGGGTCCAACACCTTAATCACTAAACCATGTGCCTTTACTTAATAGTTCTACAGAGTGTTTATTTCCAATTGAAGAAATAATAATAAAAGTCCTCAATATTCCTGAACTTTGAAGCATGTTGAAAACAATTTAACTTTGCAACTATATGGCTCCAGGTTCAGTCCTGTTCCCCACTATCTTGAACCAATGTCTTCTATTACAGCTTCAAAGTTCTAAACCTTACAGGCTATGCTGGGTTAGTTTTCTGTGAAACTAACACTACCACTTTTCAGAGTCAACTGGGTGCATTTTATCAAGGTACCAATACTAGAGAGGCTATCACATACTACGTCCGACTGAAAAGTCCTTTCAAATCATATATTGTCTCTGTTCAATTTTGATTTAATAAAAGTTGTAAAGACTGATAAAGAGGATAATGAAAATATTTCGATTATAATTATAAAATTTTATAATTATAAAATGTATATAAACATATGCACATGTTAAGCCTTTTAATACCAAATTGTTTAAATCACCTTCGATTCTACAATACAGAACTGCTTATTTTTAATAGTTTATATTTATCTAAAAGCTTTGTATAATAATATTTAAGAACCTTTCACCCTTAATGTCCTGATCCACAGAAAACAGATTTGCAAAACATTCTTTCAATGTACAAAACAGCACTATGACTACTTCAAATTAAATATTAATGTCTTTACTCTAATGATACAAATTTTCACAATGATCTGTCTTCTATCAAAGGTACTGTAAACATTTGAATTAATAAATCCAGTTTTAGACATTTCCTCATAAATCATTACAGGATTTTAAGAGTTACGTTCTAAACACAAGCTTCATAATAAGAAAGTTATTCATATTATCAAATCCACCCAAATGTTTTACTATTTTCAGAATTTATTTGAAAACCATAGGCAATGTATTTCGTTAGAAATATCATAATGAAAGGATTTTAATAAGATTTATTGACAAGCCAACTGATAAAAATTTTAACTTTATTTTTCTCACAGGAGATTGTGACTTTGAAGACTCCAATTGTTTGTGGACAAATGTTCAAAATACTGGAGATAATTTTGATTGGATAAGAACGACTGGCTCAACTTCAGGAACCAACAACGGCCCAAAAGTTGACCACACAAAAAATAGGCCAAATGGTATTTTTTCTTTTTTTCAATTACAAAAAAGTAATATCAGGACAATGTTTCAGGGATTCCTTTCAGATTTATGTTTAAATATATTATTCCACTCTGTGTTATATCTGATGATTTTAGTTGATGTATTTGTGTAGTAGCTGTGATATTATCAGCTTACATTCTATTTACATAAATTATCAAAAGATAACAATTTGATGAAAGAAAATAATCAAATATAAAGAAAAATAAAGAAAAAACAAAAATAAAAAGAAGGAAGAAGCTATGTATACTGAATTACAAGCTCCAATATGAGGTGCTAGTGTTTCTAATAATTTTTGAGGCAAGCCAATGCATAGCATTACCTCAGTTGATAGTAGGTTACTTAATTACACACAAAAACAAGGAATGTTGGTATTTTCCCCCTAAATATAAGTGAGGAAAGCCAAGAGACTTGTGGCATTGCCACAGGTGATAGTGAGGCTAAGGAACTGGAATAACCAATCACCCTTATGAGTATCACTTGATTCAATAGTATGGCCTGATGATTGTGAGGCAAATAAGCAAGCACTCTCATGAGCATCCCTTGATATGTCAGTAACGTGAGCCCACCAACAATGACAAGAACCTTGCTGTCACTGCCCAAGCTCCCCCAGATATCTCAAATACCACAGCCTTGAAAAATATTTTACCTAAAAAAAATATATATTTTGAAAAATTGGACTTTCACCTGAGTGTATACGGTATGCATTTATACAAGTGTATATACAGCATGTGTGTCTGCAAGAGTATATATGATTTTTATGTCTGTACATGATATGTGTCTATATATGAGTATATACAGCATGTGTGTATACATGAATATTTATGAATATATATGGTATGTGTATATACATGGTTATATACATAATGGTCTATACATTATATATGAGGTATATGTATATACATGGATATATACAGTATGTATATATACATAGATATATATGGACATGTCATAAGTATATATGGTGTGTACTTAAATAATTTAATATTTATTTCAGGTTACTACCAATATATTAAATCATCAAAAGGAACTAATTCTGGCCGAGCCTGGTTAGCTAGCCCTCTATTCCAACCACTGACAACTGACATGTGTTTGCAGTTTTGGTTTACTATCAATGGGAACGACACAACAAGACTGTCAGTAGTAACTGTTGCAGGTTTGTAGAATTCATCATCATCTTCATTAAATGTCGGTTTTCCCTACTAGCAGAGTCACAGACCAAGAGGGCCTGCATCTCACTTGCATGCATTCCTACACTCTACAGAGTGTAACTAGTGTATTTTATCATGGCGCTAGCACTGGGAAGGTCAGCATGTGTTTGATACAACTGAAGGGTCCTTCCAATACTTTGTTGAGCAATTTTTCTATAGCTGGATGTCCTTCCTATAACCAACTACTTTATAGGGTGTACTGGGTGCAGATATCATGTCTCCAGCACTAGAAAGTATGTTATGCCCTTCACACAACTGAAGACTCCTCTCAACCCTTTTTTTATATGGTCTCCACAGCTGGATACACTTCTTATCACCAATTACCTTACAAGGTATACTGAGTGCATTGATAACTATTAACAAAATAACTAGATAGTTGCATGAAACCATTATTATTTAGTTGTATGATGCATGCATACAAAGTTTGATGTTGCATGGTAGTATGGCATGGACATTAAATGTTGAGGCTACACAAAGACTGGAGAGATATGATGCAAGTATGCTTTGATGGATGTAAGATGTTAGTGTGCATGAAATTTGAAGCATGGATAAATTGAGAGAAAAATTGCGTATAAGAAGAATCAGATGCTGTTTGCAAGAGAGAAGACTGCACTGATATGGACGTATGATGTGTATGAATGATGATTGATGAAGAAAACAACCTGTGGCCTGGTTCAGGAATCAAACTCACAATTTTATGATCATGTGAACAACACTGTAACCATTAGGTCATTTTTATGTACACCATTAAATTTATAAATTAATGTACTTTCATTGATACATAATTGAATTACATGTAATTCCAATACATTTCTTATTCTTTTTAATATAATATTTTCCTTCTTTAATTCAGGTACAAGGAACATTACAATCTGGCAGTTAAAGGGAAATGTAGGAAACCAGTGGATGCAAGGCCAAATATCTCTGCCTAGGATAGATAAGCCATATACTGTTGTATTTGAAGGTAGCAATGAGAATGAAGAAGGCATTATAGCTCTTGATGACATTACTTTCACCAATGAACCTTGCATAAGTAAGTCTCTCTCTTCTGATTATATTGATATTTTATTAGAGATGTAGCAAGCCATTCAATGTGGGTGTCTGACTCCACAAAGGATGCATACTTTCAACTCTCCTGTTCATAATCTTCATGGACAGAATTGACATGCACAGCTGGGTAGGAAGTGGTGTCATGACTGGCAAGATCAGTTAGCTGAAATTTGCAGGCAGCATGGTACCATTTAACTTATCAAAAGTGATCTCTGGTACGCACTTGATAGTTTGCTGCTGAGTGCTGCATGGCAGGAATGAAAATCAGTACTGTGAAAACTGAGACACTCGTCCTCTCAAGGAAACCTGCACAGTGCACTCTACATGTGAATGGAGTTCCACAAGCAGGTGGAAAAGTTCAAGTATCTCGGGACTGTGTTCACAAGTGATGGAAGACAGGAGGCTGATTTAAATGCAAGAATTGCTTGAATTGGTGCAGTAATGCATCAGCTTCATCACTTGTTATTCAGAAGAAGTGTGGTAAGTGCAAAAGCCAAACTTGCTATCTTCAATTCAGTATTCATGCCAACCCTTACCTATAGTCATGAGTCTTGGATAATGACCAAAAGAATATGATCACAAATACAAGCAGCCAAAATAGGTTTTCTCTGAAGGGTCTTTTGAGTAATGTTACTTAATTTGGAAATCAGAGAGTTGGTCTAAGTAGAAATGCAGCTTCTCTGAATTGAGAGATCACAGCTCTGATATTATGGACATGTGGCTAGAATGTCTCAGGAAGGAATCACTGGACAGATTTTATGGGCAAAACCAATTTGCAGGAGACCCAGGGATGGACTTCAAGCAATATGGTTAGATAATATGAGCTCAGCTAGTCTCATTTGGGTATCCAGCCAGATCACTTGGGGACCTGCTGCAAGGCGTGCTGCAAGGCGTGCTTAAGGTCTCTGCCCCAATGATCCTCCCAAGAAGAAGAAGAAGAAGAAGAAGAAGAAGAAGAAGGAGGAGGGGGAAAAGAAGAAGAAGGTGGCAAATTGAGAATGCTTCGTTATACATTTCAGCTCTTTCTCACTGAGGTAGACTTTGCTTTTCCTCTTCTTTCTTCCTTTTCCTTTTTTTTTTGCTTTTTCTTTTTTTCTACATGGACAGCCAGTTTTAAAATCCTCTGTTTTGACCTGGAGAGCTATGATGAACAACAGTGGTTTAAGAACCAAACCTTGAATAACTCATACCTGTACCTTGAATTCCTCATTAAACTCACTTACTACACTCCCTTTACTGACAATTCCTCTATACATGGCTTGCACTGCTCTCACAAACAATTCTTCTACACCTAATTTCCTTAAAGACCACCATATAGATCAAGCTAGTCTGTCGAAAGATATTTCTAGATCAACAAAAGCTACATATAGGGGCTTATTCTTTGCTTGGAACTTCTCTTGTAGTTGCCTCATGAAGAAGAGGGTGTCTGTAGTACTTTTTCCAGTCATGAAACTAAATTGCATCTCATCTAATTTGATTCTCTCACTAATTAGTTGCGCTATAATTCTTTCCGTCACTCTCTTAACTTAGTCCATTAATTTATTCCTCTGTAGCTGCTCCTTTCGAGAGCGTCACCTTTACCCTTGTAGCAATTTATTATTGTACTGCTGCATCAGTCATTGGGTAAAATTCCATCTTGTATTACCTGATTAAACTAGTTACTAGTTCAACTCCTACTTCTCCTAATGCTTTTAGCATCCCAGCAGCTATCTCTGATGGTCCCATTGCTTTACCATTCTTTATGTTTTTGATTGCTTCTTTGACCCTATAACTGTCAACTTCAATAGCTTGTCCTTCTGTTGGTTAAGTTGTGGTTAGTTTCTTTTCCATCCATTTATGGCATCAGTGGTGCTAAGTTCATCAGCATCATTTCTAACACATTTTCCACCAAGGACATCTCAATTTATACTAACACACTGCTTTGCAATGCAGAAGACTTCATCGCTCTGGTCCTCATGTCTCAAGATATTGGCAAATTTTCTTTTTCAGCCTCTCTTTGAGCTGTGTATACCTGTTGTCTACCTTCTCTCTTAGCTACCTGGAACTGGTGTCTGCTACCCCCATTTTTACAGTCTTTCCATGTTTGTCTGTTAAGTTTAATAGTTCTATCCACTGTACTGTTCCACCCCTAGGTCACGCTCTCTTTGGCTGGTGCTTTGCCCCAGCCATAGGTCTCTTCAGTATTTTGCAAGAATTTCCAGATGTCCTCTATGTTATATGTACCTAGCTCATCACCCTTCTACTGCATCATGTAGGGCCTTTATAAACCGATATTTAACTGAAAGGTCCTTAAGTTTCCAAACACTCTATCTCCATATTTTCTTGTGTATCTAGTTCAGTTTTGTGTTTATTTTGATGTCAATTATAACTAACTTTTGTTGGGCAATGTATTCTTCCTCAGTGAAGACCTTAGTGTTTATTAAAGTCCGTTTATCTCATTGTCTTACGATTTAGTAATTAATTTGGTGTGTGTGTTCGTCTGATTGATATGAGATCAGTTGGCTGGCCAGTTTCCTGAAAGTTGTGTAGCAAATGATTAGTTCATTTATGTCACAGATTTACAGGAGCCTCACTCCTTCATTTCTTGAACCATAACCATAAACATAGCCCCATAACCTCCACTGAATTCATCCTGGTACTGTCCCACATGTCCTTTGAAGTCACCTAAGATGATGAGGTTTCTTTCATCAGTACCTGAAGTTGTCTGTAAAAGTTTGCTACAGAACCTGTTCTTTTTTTTTTACTCAGTCCTGCCTGTGGAGTGTATCATCATTCTATTTGCTGCAGCTATTCTAAGCTTGATGATTCTTTCATTTTCTTTAACTACCTCTATCATCTTATCTATCCATTTTTCAGCTAGTAAGGTGCCTACACCTCTTAACCCATAATCATTTCCTACCCAGTAGAGTTTATATCTCTGTTTTTTTTTTTGCTTGTGATTAGTCTTGCAGAGGCAGCCCTCTATCTCAAGTATGCTGTATACTTCTCTTCTCTCTAACAGATGCACAATTTCACCTGATTTATCTTTCAGATAAAGGGTGACCGTCCTGAAATGTGAACCTTGACAGTTGTTGTTACTTCCTTGGGTAAATGATCTATGTACCTGAAATGGAAAAAGGCTGTAAGATTGCTTGATGATGGTTGAGGGGTTCTCGCACATGGCTACTCTAGCCGACTATTACCATGCACCACAGCACTACCATCACTAGTGTTAGGCCTATATACTCAATTAGTGAGAATCATATTTGTCATGTTTGTTATATTTTTGGCAGGGTTTTTCTGGCTGGATGCCCTTTCTATCACCAATCACTTTGCAGCATGGACTGGGTGCATTATTCGTGCCACCAGCACTAAAGAGGCTGTCTTACTGGACTCAAGAGTCCTCTCCATCCTGTATTAGTTCTTATTTGGATTGACTACTCTCTTAGATGGGTTGCCTCCACTACGGCTTACAGAACCCTATGTTTGCTTTGAGCTGTCATTATTGTTGGAGTCACTGCTCTTCTAGATAGGTTGCCTTCACTAAGGTCTATGGGGTCAATGATATTCTGATATCATAGGCAGCAAAGTAGCAGAGTTGTTAGAACATCAGGTAGAATGTCTTGCCCTATTTGTTCCTGTTCTCACATTTTATATGCCTCAGACAGCACCCACATGACTTCCCCAGAAGACACAAGTTTGTTGATGGATAAGCTGCTATCTTTTTTATTTTTTGGTAAAAATTCACAAAATTACCTGCATTATCACTACATTCATAACAGTTTAAAAAATATGTTGTTGATAATAATACTTTTATATTTCAGCACTACCAAACAATGCTAATGTAAATCATGTAATAACAACTGATAAACCAGTAGGAAGTACATCTCCTATTACTACTACAAGTTTGTGCACCTTTGCAAACAATTTGTGTGGCTGGAGTCAAGATAAATCAGATGATGGCGACTGGAAAATAGGATCAAAATCTAATGGACCCAAATCAGACCATACTGGTGGTAAGAAACTCTAATTCTTGCACTGCTATAGATTTTGTAAAATTTACATTACTAATGGTTAAGTATATATTTGTGAGTGAGATATGGGTGATGAACACGGAACAGAGAAAGCTGGAAAGAATGAAAATGAGAATGGTCCATTGGATTATTACTAAGAGAGAAGACATACAATGAAATGTAGAGGAAGATGAGAATAGAGCCAGTGATGAATGTTGAGGAGAGAAATGGAGTGAGATGGTTGGGCCATGTGTTGAGTGAAGATGAAAATGACTAGGTGGGAAGAATGATAGAAAGTAATATGGAATTAAATAGAGGAAGAGGAAAGACAACAAAATTTATGGATAAAGATGTTTAACAAGCATTCTGTGCCATTCCTATCATAAAGCACTTTTTAAGAATTCATTAGTAGGTGTAAAGAAAAGAAATAATATGATTATTGGGAAAATAGTATTTTGTTCTACATGTCTTTGTTACTACATAGAATATATTTATATTAATTATTTTCTTACATTTTCTATTTCAGATGGCCATTATATTTATAGTGAAAATTTCTATTTTGTCAGTAAAACATTCCGGCTGATCAGCCCAGATTTTCAGGCTACAGGCCCAAGTTGTGTGACATTTTGGTATAACAAATATGGATATAGTTCAAATCCTCTCAGAATGTACATAAAAGAAGGCCTTAATATGCCATCTTCACCTGTATTAGCTCTAAATGAATATCCAAATACAAGATGGGAAAAAGAGATGTATACCATTCATATTAACAACACATTCAATGTAAGAAAATATGTATAGATATACATTTAAATATTTTATTACCTTATTTCCATTGAAGAACACTACCCATGATTCTTAAATAATTTTTTAAATAATCCAGAATTCAGAAGGATATAGTAATATAATTAACTTTCTCATTATTATGCTTATAAGGCGGTGGATTGGCAGTATCGGTAGAGAGTCGGACACCATACTTTGCAGCATAGAGTTACGTCCCTTTATGATCTGAGTTCAAATCCCGCCAAAGTTAACTTTGCCTTTCATCCTTATGGGGTCGATAAAATAAAGTACCAGTAATACACTGGGTAATTGCTGGCCTTGTGCCAAAAGTAGAAACAATTATTATGCTTATGTTTGGAACATGACTTAACAAAGTTTCTTACAAAAATCTATGGAGGAAGGTTTTTAGTAAATATAAACTCTTAAAATTAATAGCTTTGTATCATAGACTCAGAAGCATTTTTAGACTATGTCTTTCATTAGAAATATGGTAATGAGTGTGCTAAGCAGTTTGTATTTGATTTTTATCTACATTTTAAATAAGTCTGGTGGTGAATTGGCAGAGTCATTAGCATGTCGGATAGAATGCTTTAGTAACGATATTAGAATGTCAAATGTACCATCTTCATCTTCATTTAACATAGAAACTGTCAATAAGGGTTGAGAGGACTCCTCACACTTTAGTGAAAGTGATCTACATGATAAATGCACCCAATACACTCTGTAAAGGGGTTGATAATAGGAAGAGCATCCAATCATAGAAACTTTCAAACCAAGGTTCAAGAAGACTACAGTTGTGTCAAAGACATGACAACCTCTCTTGTACTGGTGCTAAGGTAAAATGTACTAGGTAGAGTGCAGGAATGTATGTAAGCTAGAAGCTCCCCCTACCTATTTGATGGGTCAATAGCTCTGATTAAGTACTGACTTGGTTTGTGATTATCCATTCAGCTGTTGTCAATAGGGAAAATGGTTAAATGATGGTGATGATGATGGTTAAACAATGAGAACTCAATACTAAGTTAATACAATTAATGTATATTTCAGGTAAAAATGTTAATGTAACATATTTTCTATTCTGAGTTGTTCACTGAGAGCACTCTTTAGATAACTTAATTCACAAGGTTTTGTTTGAAATTACAAATTCATTGAATTATTTCTTTTAAGGTTATTTTTGAAGCTAAAAATTATTTGGGTGTTACAGCTATAGATGATGTTTCCATAACTCCAGGAACTTGTAAGAATGGTGAGTAAACAATAGTTTTTCAGTAGCTACTCTTGTTTGTGTTACATTTATATCTCAGATGGATTAGCGGAATTGATAAAAAGTGGAATGGGATACTATACTGTATCTGATCTGGTTCTGTGCATTCAGAATTTAAATCCTGCCTCCTTCTGACATGAATTGTAACCAACAAATAGAATCACCAATGGAAAGAGAGCTTCATTGGTCCTTAGCCTTCTTTTTACAGTTATGCTAAATATCAAGAAATCTTTATAAATTTTGATGAATTTTGATAAATAGAAAAAAGAAAGTTTGCCATGTCTTGACTTGAATTGTTCTTCGCATTGCAAGGCAGAGTGTCAGTGAGTATCAGAATGTTGTTGGGGCAAAGTGTGTTAGAAATGACACTGATGCACGTAGCACCATTGATGCTGGAAATGTTACTATGAGAGGCTGAGGAATGCAGAGAATGAATGGGAGAAGAGACTACCCCCAACTTAGCCAAAAGGAAGAGCAACCATTGAAATTGACAGTTATAGGGTCAAACAGGCAATTCAGGACATGAAGAATGGTAAAGCTACAGGACCATCAGAGATAGTTGCCAAGATACTAAAAGCATTAGGAGAAGTAGGAATTGAACTAGTAACTAGCATAGTCAATCCCAATGACTGGTATAGCAGTACAATCATAAATTGCTACAAGGGTAAAGGTGATGTTCTAGAAAGGAGCAACTATAGAAGAATAAAACTAATGAACTTATGAAAGTGATGGAAAGAATTATTGCACAGTTAATTAGGGAAAGAGTGAAAATAGATAAGATGCAGTTCAATTTCATACCTGGTTAAAGTACTACAGATGCAAGAGACAATGCAAGAGAAGTTCCTAGCCAAAAATAAGCCACTATATGTAGCCTTTGTTGATCAAGAGAAGGCCTTTGACAGAGTATCTTGATCTATTATCTAATGGCGACTTCTGAGAGCAGGGTATGCCATGTATAGAGGAGCTGTCAGTAAATTGTTCATCATAGCTCTCCAGGCCACAACAGAGGAGTTTAAAACTGGCTGTTAATGGGAACTTCTCTATGCAGATGATTTATCCTTATAGCCAAATCTAGAAAATAAGTTCGACTATGGAAACAGAATTTGGAATCAAAAGGTTTGAGAGTAAACTTAAGCCAAAACTAAAGTACTTGTTTGTAGAAAAGAAGATAGGTCCCTGATTCCTTTAGAGAAGTGGCCATGCCCAATATTTAGAAAGGGAGTAGGCATAAACTCTATGCGTTGAATACACAAAAGCTGTAGTGGTATATCAGGTAGACCAATGGGAAGGGAAGACTTTGTATGTAAAAGATGCACAGGAATAATCGATGGGAAGAGCATAAATACTATAAACGTTTTCCAATCACATGAAGGATACATAGAAGTGTTTGGTAGCTTCTGCTATCTAGATGACATAATTAGCAGTGTAGGAGGGTGCCTCAAGATCATATTAGCTAGAATAAGGATAGGATGGAAGAAATTTAGAGAGCTTCTCCCGCTGTGGACAATAATAGGTTTCTCCCTATGTACAAAAATACAGCTGTATGAGATCTGTGTGCAATGTGCGATGCTAGTGAAACATGGGCAGTGACTTCAAAAGACATGCGTAGGGTAGAAAGAAATGAAGCAACCATGCTTCATTGGATGTGCAATGTAAATGTGACAGAATGGCAGAACTATGACGAACTGAGGAAAAAGCTAGGCTTAAGAGGAATTTCAGATGGTGTACAAGAGAGAAGACTGCATTGGTATGGACATGTGTGTGATGTGCATGGATGAGGATTGTTGGGTGACGAACTTCCAGGAAATTGCAGTAGAAGGAAGCTGCAATAGAGGTAAACCGAGAAAGACCTGGGCAGAAGTGATGAGAGCTGGTCGCAAATCACTGCTACTCACAGAGGAAATGACGAAGGAACATGGTAAGTGAGAGATGTTGTCCTGAAAAGGGCCTGTCAAACCCATGTGTTTGAGAAAAAAATGGACATAAAAAGGATGATGATGAGGATGATGATAATAGCTGGATTCCTGATGTATATTGAGAGGTGACTACAATTAAAGAAGGTACTCAATATGGTAGTAGAGGTACTCAATATGGTAGTAGAGTTTTTTTTTATATATATATTAATGGCTACAGGACTAGGACTGTTTAATTCATAAGAAAGGATTTTCTGATGATGCCTTGTGTCCTGTAGTAATTTATATAATACACACACACACATATATATATATATCATCATTATCATCATCATCATCATTTTACGTCTGCTTTTTTCTGCTTGCAAGGGTTGGACGGGTCCTAATCAGCACAGCATTTGTCCACTTGTTATGGTCCTTCGTCATCTCCTCCGTGAGTTTCAGTGATCTGCGGTCTGCTCTCACCACCTCCACCCATGTGTTTCGTGGTCTACCTCTACTGCATCTTCACTCCACTGGGACTTCCTGGCATTTCTTCACCCAGCAGTCATCCTCCATGCACATCACATGTCCATACCATCTCAGCCTTCTCTCCTGCACACCACAACATATCCCTCTTATACCCAGTTTCTCTCTCAACACATTTATGCTGGGTCGTTCATGCACATTTACACTGCACATCCGACGGAGCATACTTGCTTCATTTCTCTCCAGCCGTCGCATATCTTCTGCAGTTGCTGCCCATGTCTCACTACCATGCAGCATCACGCATCTCACACAGGCATCATATAACAGTCCTTTCGTACGCAGAGAGAAACCGTTCTTTGTCAACAGAGGAAGCAGCTCCCTAAACTTCTTCCAACCCGTCCTTATTCTAGATACTATTGCCCCAGAACACCCTCTCCCATGCTAATCTGATACCTAGGTACCAGAAGCTATCAACCACTTCTATAGAACCCACCTGCATTCGAAAAATGAGTCTATCACAGTGATTACAACTGCCAACTTTCCCTGTACATCTACTGCATACGTAGTTTTACCTACCTGTTAGTTTGCCTGCTATCTCACTACATCTCTTGTGTACCCAAGATCTGCATTGCGTACATTTTATGGAATTTATGCCAGTTCGTTTCCTTCATATCGAACATGGCCATTTCCCTGATGGAATCAGAGTATTGTCCTCTCTTCTACTTATCAAGACTTTTGTTTTAGCTATGTTCACTCTCAGGCTTCTTGATTCCAACTGCTGTTTCCATAGCCAGAATTTATTCTTTGGCTCCTCTACTGATTCTGCTATAAGAACCATATCATCAACATAGAGAAGGTCCCATGGGCATCCAGTCTTAAACTCCTCTGTTATGGCTTGGAGGACTATAATGAACAAGAGTCGGTTGAGGACCGAACCTTGATGTACACCTACTTGTATCTGGAATTCCTCGCTAAACTCCATTCCTATTCTCACTTTGCTGACAGCACCCCTGTACATAGCTTGCACTGTCCTCGCAAGCCATTCCTCTACACCTAGTTTCCTTAGGGACCACCAGATGACAGATCGGGGTACCCTATCAAAGGCCTTCTCTAGATCAACAAAAGCTAAGTATAATGGCTCATTCTTCTCTAAGAACCTCTCTTGTAGTTGCCTCACTAAGAAGAGGGCATCTGTTGTACTTTTCCGAGGCACAAAACCAAATTGCATCTCATCTAAATTGACCCTTTCTCTAATCAGTTGCGCTAATATTCTCTCTGCCACTTTCATAACCTGATCCATCAGCTTTATGTCCCTATAATTGCTCCTCTCTAGAGAATCCCCATTACCTTTATAGCAATTTATGAGAATACTGCTGCACCAGTCTTTGGGTATGACACCACCATATATAGCTCGATTAATGATGCGTGCAACTAGTTTAGTGCCTACTTCTCCTGATGCCTTCAGCATCTCAGCAACTATCCCCAATGGTCCAGAGCCCTACCATTCATTATTTCCTTAATTGCCTCTTGTACCCTATATTCGTCAATCTAAATAGCTGGTCACTCTGTCGGGTCTTCTGGGGGTAAATCATCTCTGTCCCATTTGTTCTCTACATTCATCAGTCTTTCATAATGACATTTCCAGGCCTCCTTCTTTTGATCATTCGTGACACTAAGTACACCAGCATTCCGGACATACTTATCTCCAACAACATCTTGATTTGCACTGACACACTGCCTTGCAATGCAGAACACCGCACATCCCTGATCTTCCCATTGCAGAACATCAGCAAACCTCCTACTCTCAGCCTTCCTGCATGCTAAGTACACCTGATGTCTAGCTTCTCTCTTAGCGGATGTGTTTCTGTCTCTACTCCCACCATTTTTCCGAGCTTTCCATGCCAGTCTTTTGTCTCTAATGGCCCTATATACCATGCTGTTCCACCACCAGGTCACTTTCTGTCTGGTTGAAGCTCTGCCCCAACCACAAGTTTCTTCTGTAGCCTGCAATAAGTTGTCATGCAAGAAATTCCAGTTATCATCTATGTCATACGACTCTAAATCGTCTTTGTTTTCGTTGTACACATCTTGAAGGGCTTTGCTAAATTTATATTTTAATGAAAGGTCTTTTAGCTTCCAGACCTTTTTTTTCCACACCTTCCTGTATGTCTCATTCTTTCTCTTGCTTACTGAAATGTCACTAATGACTAACCTATGAACATAAGGTACATTTTTCCCCAGGGTATACCTTAGTATTTGACACCATCCATGATGTCAAATACATCACTGTCTAACTAGCAGGAAGTCAATCTGACTTATGTGCTCGCCTGATTTGTAGGTTATTAGGTGGTTGGTAGGCTTCTGGAAGTTAGTGTTGCAAATGGTTAGTGCATTTGCATCACAAAATTCAAGAAGCCTCACTCCTTCTTCATTTCTTGAGCTGTAAACGTGCCCACCATGTACCCCAGTGTATCTATCCTGGAGCTGTCCAACATGTCCATTGAAGTCTCCTGCTAGCATAACGATGTCTCTGTCCTCTATCATTGAGGCTGTCTGTAAAAGTTGCTCGTAAAAGGCATCTTTCTCTTCTTTACCTAGGCTTGCCTGGGGAGCATAGGCACAGATAATTGTCACTAGTCTCTTGCCTACAACTAACCTAAGCTTAATTATTCTATTACTAACTCTAACTACCTCTATTGTCTTATTGATCCATCTCTCAGCCAGTAATATGTCCACCCCACCTAACCCATCATCATTACCCACCCAGAAAAGCTTATATCTACGCTGTTTGCTTGCAATTAGTCTTGCAGAGGTATCTCTCCATCTCACCTCTTCCACACAGCACACATCCACATGCCTTCTCTCCAGCATCTCTGCTATCTCACCAGATCTACCTGTTAGAGTGCCAACATTAAGTGTGGCAACTCTGAGATGCGACGTCCTGTTCTTTTTCCTGTTTGGCGATTGCTTGATGATGGTCGTGGGGTTCTCACACATGGCCACACTAGCCACCCCACTACCATGTGCAGCCTTAACATGGTTAGTGTTATTGCTGTTTATGCAGTTGTTTTGTGCGATTGCTTGATGACGGTCGGGGGTTCTTGCACATGGCCACACCAGCCACCCCACTACCGTGCACAGCCCTAACACGGTTAGTGTTATTGCTGTTGACGCAGTTGTTGCAATTCTTATTTGTTGTGCTCATAATTTTGGCATTTATTATACTGGTTGGATGCCCTTCCTAACACCAGCACCACTTTACAGCATGGACTGGGTGCTTTTATTCGTGCCACCAGCACTCCAGCACTAGAGAAGTTGTCTTACTGGACTCAGGGGCCCTCTTTACCCCTCCATATTACAGCATGGAATAGATGCTTTTATTCATGCCACCAGCACTAGAGAGGTCGTCTGACTGGACTTAGGGGCCCTATCCACCCCTCCATTTTACAGAATGGACTGGGTATTTTTATTCGTGCTACCAGCACTAGGGAAGTTATCTTACTGGACTTAGGGTGCTTCTCTACCCCACACCAATTTATTCGGAGTGGTAGCTCTCCTAGACGAGTTGCCTACATTGCGGTTTACGAAGCCCCCGTCCGCCCCTTGTCTGTTCTATGATATATTCACGAGGGAGTGGTTAGCATACAGCATCGGAGAACCATAATGCCTGATACATAGAATTTTTAACACAGTTGCAAGTCACATACACACAAATATAAATAACAAATATACAGCCATCTTTACGAAAAGTGAGAGCCGTAACGACTTCCACTTTTCGTACAAACTGTTGTTACACATAATATTTGAACATAATTTTGTAGATATGAAAAAATGTCTAATCTCAACATAATCAGACATTTAGTTGTAAATATTTTAAGCTGTATTAATTTGCAATAGCACTAACACAGCATGACTCGACTCAGAATACAAGGGTACATGGACCCATGTGTATATATCATCATCATCATCATCATCAACGTTTAACGTCCGTGTTCCACGCTTGCATGGGTTTGGACGGGGGTTTTCCCACTTGAGGCAAGAGTGATTGTCTAGCTCGCATAGAACTGTCTGGCAGGTTTTCTACAGTTGGATGCCCTTCCTAACACCAACCACATTTACAGTGTGGGTCTGGGAGGTTTTTACCATGTTGCCTACACGGCCACATTACAGCGTGGACTGTGTGTTTTTTTGTCGTGACACCTACACGATCTCATTTGTTTCGGCCTGGATGGTGTGGCACCAACATAACTTTACATAGAAGGGGGCGGTGTGGATGGGGTGGGGGTGGTGGGACGGGGGTGTATTTTGTTAGAGATGCCTACTGACTGTAGTAGGTTTTACTTTGTATTTAGGTAAGGCGGGTCTTCTCTATTACTGAGTACCGCCAAAGGTCTCGGTCCAGTGACATTGTCTTGGTGAGGTGTAAGTGTGTGAGGTCGGAGTTTATCAGCTCATCCCAGGTTTTTCTGGGTCTGCCTATTCCGTGGCTACCGTCTATCTTTATTGCCCTGCACTTTGTTATACAGCTATCGTCCTTCATGCGCATTACGTGACCATACCAACGCAGCCTTCTCTCGAGTAGACAACATCTGATCCCTCTTATTTTTAATTTTTTCCTTAGTTCGTTTATGCTTTGTCGTTCACGTATATTACTATTACACATCCAGCGGAGCATGCAAGCTTCGTTTATATATATATATATATATATACGTATATGCTAGCATGGAAAAATGGACGTTAAACGGTGATGATGATGATATATATATATATATATATATTGTGGATCATGCTATGTTAATGCTATCACTAAACAGCTTTTCTTTATAAACTGATTTCTTTTTTTTTCTCTGCAGATTTTAATTCAACAATATCCTGTGATTTTGAGGATAAAGGCATTTGTGGTTTCAAACCAAATTCGCATTTGAAGAAAACCTGGGTTTGGCATCAAGGCAGTACACCAAGCTTCGAAACAGGACCTTTGTTTGATCATACTTACAAATCTAACAAAGGTATTTCACTTAAATTTATTGAGGCTAAAAGCTATTATATGTAAATACAATAAATTTGTCTTATCAGGCTTAACTCCCTTCTTTATCGATTTTCAAATGTCATCGAGTAATTTTCTCATCATATTACTTTTACAGTCTTAATTATTAAAGCAATTTACTTTATTAGTTTTTGTGAACTGATAATTTGTAATCACCCTTATAGTTGAGTGTATTGGTATTTCATTTAATATATACACTATGCACACTACAGTTGAGTATGTTGGAATTTCCTTTGATATATATACTTAATGTACACTATTATTTCCCAGTTTGGATTCTTCTCCAACTCAATTTCCTGGGATTTTTTCAACAAATAATGCCAATGTCTTATATAATGCCAATGTCTTATATAAATATGTTGTTGTTGTTGTTGTTATACCTCTGTTGGTTCTAAGGCTGAGTGTCCCAGTTGTTTGAACAACAGACATATCTGCTCATGAAATTAACATGTAAGTCCTGCAGGCAATAACGGAGGAGTTTAAGACCGGATGCCCATGGGAACTCCTGTATGCTGATGACCTCGCACTCATAGCTGAATCTATGGTAGAACTAGAGAATAAATTCCAAACTTGGAAGCAGGGACTAGAAAGAAAGGGTCTCAAAGTCAACATGACAAAGACTAAGGTCCTTGTAAGTAGACGAGAAAACAGAACCCAGATCCCCTCAGGGAAATGGCCTTGCTCAGTATGTAGGAAAGGTGTAGGTAGGAACTCTATTCTCTGCCCCAAATGCAAACAATGGGTACACAAGAGATGTAGCGGGATCTCAGGAAGCTTAATTAAGAATGTAGGCTTCACATGCAGCAGCTGTGCTGGGACAGCAAGCAGCAAACAGCCACAGGAAACAAGTACCACCAATCTCTGGGAGGGCTCTGTAGAAACAGTAGACAGCTTCTGCTACCTAGGTGACCGAATTAGCAGCGGAGGTGGGTGTTCAGAAAGTACAATAACTAGGGTAAGAACGGGATGGAAGAAGTTTAGGGAACTACTACCACTGCTAGCTGCAAAAGGCTTCTCCCTCAGAATGAAAGGCAGACTGTATGATGCGTGTATCCGAACAGCAATGTTGCATGGTAGTGAGACCTGGGCACTGAAGGTGGAAGACTTACGTAGATTAGAGAGAAATGAAGCCTGCATGCTCCGATGGATGTGTAACAGTAATATACGTGAACGACAAAGCATAAATGAATTGAGAGAGAGACTAAGCATAAGAGGAATCAAATGCTGTGTGCAGGAGAGATGGTTGCGCTGGTATGGACATGTGATGCGTATGAAGGATGACAGCTGCATAAAAAGGTGCAGAGCACTAGAAGTTGATGGAACCCGCGGAGTGGGGAGACCCAAGATGACCTGGGATGAGGTGATAAAAGCCGACCTTACCCAATTACACCTCTCCAAGGCAATGACACACGACCGTGACCTCTGGCGTCACGCAGTAATACAGAGTACCCGACCTCCCATGGGTACAAGCTGAAGCATATAGACAATATGCCCCCACACCCTCCACCACAAGGTGGTCGTGGAGGTACCACGGCAAAAAAGCACCCAGCCCACACTGTAAAGTGGACGTGTAGGCGCCACGAAAAAGCACCCAGCACTCACTGTAAATGAGGTTGGCGTTAGGAAGAGCATCCAGCTCTAGAAATCAAGCCAAATCAGTTCCTATATGAGCAAGGCATGGTCAGCCGACCAGACACTGCCCACAACAGGACAACCCGTCTAACCCATGCTAGCGTGGAAGAACGGACGTAAAACGGTGATGATGATGATGATGATGAAGTAGCTGAGAATTCCACAGACATCTTTTCCCTTTACATTGTTCTCTGGGATACTCAGCATGACACAGTGTGTGACAAAGTTGTGACAGTCTAACTTGTATAATAATGTAAATGGC
Organism: Eledone cirrhosa; assembly: GCA_964016885.1. Classification (NCBI taxonomy): domain Eukaryota; kingdom Metazoa; phylum Mollusca; class Cephalopoda; order Octopoda; family Eledonidae; genus Eledone; species Eledone cirrhosa. The sequence continues at coordinate 363,725,487 of OZ024740.1, forward strand.
TGAGTATTCCACAGACATCTTCACCCTGAATGTAGTTCTTGTGAAGATTCAACATGACACAGTGTGTGACAAGCTGGCTCTTTGAATTACATGTACTCATTTTTAACTAATGTGACTGGAGTAATTTGAAATAAAGCTTCTTCTTCAAGAACATATTATGCTGTCAGAAATCACTCATGACCTTATGGCTAGTGAGCCAAGTGCCCTAACCACTAAGCCACACACCTTCACACGAATAAATATATCTCTATCCTTATCTAAAGAGAAACAACAAATACTACTTTTAATTACTTTGGTTACATAGTGCCTTTTTACTCCAGAAACATTAAACTGAACTTATCTTTTACTATTGCAGGTCATTATATGTTTGTTGAGGGTAGTAATACAAAACCAAATTCCAAAGCACAACTCTTATCACCAGTTATCAATCTAAACAGTTCTTCATGTGTTCAATTTTACTTCAATATGAGAGGAAATGTTGGAATGCTTACACTTTATCTCTTGGCAGGAAAAAAATCATTTCTTTGGAATAGATTTGGTAAGTAAGAATTTACAGTTGTTATCAAAAGAATTAACTTTTTTGATGTGAAGACATGTGGTCTAATGGTTAAGAAGTTGGCCTCATGACCATGAACTCATGGGCTCAATTCCTGAACCAGCCAGTATATTGTGTTCTTGCACGAAACACTTTATTTCACATTGTTTTTCACAATAAGACTGGGACAATATCATTAGAACAACCCCAAAACATTTCCTATGTTGCACTCTAAATGTAACTAAACCTTATAAAGGGCGCACTATAAATTTCATTTCATTTTTTCAACACTACACAATCTGAAATAGCGCCTGGTTCCACGATACATATCTATTTATTTTAAAGTGATTGTATTTATTCAAAAATCTTCCACAATAAACACCAGCTTGTTAATAAGAAAATATATTATATTACTAAATCTTTCCAAATTCTGTATAATTTTCAAAATTATTTGTAAATCATAGGAACTTTTTTCATTATAATTTTATGTAGGAACTATTTTTATTTTCTAAACACCAGCATAATAATGAGAAAGTTAGTGATATTATTAAATCTCTCTAAATCTTGTATTATTTTCAAAGTTATTTGAAAATCATAGGCAGTGTATTTAATCAGAAAAGGGTTAAAGAATATAGTCTATTATTCTTTTACTGGTTTTAGTCATTAAACCACTACCATGCTGATACACAGCCTTAAATGGATTTAGTTGGTCATATCAACTCCAATATTTATTTTTTTCAAATTTGTTACATACAGTATTTGATGGCATATCTTATATGAAAGATTGAGTTGTCGGGTATACTAATGTATTTTTCCTAATATTTCCTGATGAAATGAGGTAAGTAAGGGAGCGGGGGTCTTGTATGTGTATGCAGCATGGCTGAATGGTTAAGAAATTCACTTTGCTATGATTAGGTCCTGAGTTCAATCTTTCTGTGTGAATTCTTGTGCAAGTATCATTTACCATGCTTTGTGAGTGAAACTGGGTAGACGGGAATTGTTTGGAAGCTCATTGAATAGATTGAACTTGAAATTCAATTGTCCAGCATGGTCAAACACTGTCACACTAAATCTCACTGAGAGAATTACATTAAAGTTACACGTGTCTGTGGAAAGCTCAATCACTTAACCATTCATTTCACAAACAAATGGAACACTCATAATTGAAACCAATGAAGTTCTATCAATCAATTGATCAAATACACTATATTATCAATCTCTTTTTTAAATTTTATCCCGGTTTTATTTATTCTAGGACATCAACATTCGAACTGGCAGCTAACATCAGTTCAAATAAATACAGATCAGCATTATCAGATTATTTTCCAAGCCATTATTGGTGGTAAACATGATGGAGATATTGCCATAGATGACTTTAAAGTACATAGTGGTCAGTGCAAAAAGCAAGGTAATTTTTTCGTTTAGTTTTTAATATTTCTAATATTTTCTAAAAAGTCCAAAATATATATAAAAGAGAGAAAAAAATGTTATTCATTGAAAATGTCATATTCAGTTATATATATTTACAAACAGGAAGAAAAAAAAAAAGAAAAAATAACAAACAAACAGGGGGATGAATAAAAAAAGGAATGCAATGGTGTGAATTTAATATATTTTTCCCTACCCCAAAATTGTTGGCCTTATGCCAAAAGTAGAAACAATTATGATTTTGTTATCCAATTGTAAATATCATTTCAGGAAACTGTAACTTTGAAGATGGAATTTGTGATTGGGAAATGTCAAGTGAAAATGATTTTGATTGGATTATTCAGAAAGCTACTAGACTTTCACAAAGATCAGGCCCTATCACAGACCACACACGGAAACAAGGTAAGTTAATAGCAATATTTAATATATCAAACCTTATTACAGACCATACAGAGACACAAAGTTAGTTTATTTTATGGGTGACCCTTAATTGGACCCACACAACACATGCCAGAACTGCTTATTATCTCCATCAATGGAAAATGAAAGACAGCCCAGCATGTGACTGTGGGGACCTTGACCAGGAAGTGCTGCATGTTGTATGGTATTGCCCCTCAGACATTTTCTTGGCAGCCTAGAGGCAATCCAGAATACTACAAATCATGCCTTTCTGGCTCACTGTCCTTGAAGAGATCAGTGAGCCAGACTAAGGCATATAATCCATTTTCTGCTGTTTTCGTAGTGTGTAGCCATCTGAAGATGTTCTATTGTTTGCTGTTGCTCAATTTACATGACTTCTTAGTATTGAAGTAAGGACTTGATTCTTCCAGGATTTTCCATTTAATGGAAAAACATGCCTAAATATGAAAGCCTATATATATATATATATATATATATATATATATATATATATATATATGTGTGTATGTATGTATGTATGTATGTATGTATGTATGTATGTATGTATGTATGTATGTATGCATGTATGTATGTATGCCATCCAGCCAAGGGTATAAAGCTTGCCCTCTTCCCCATTTCTGCCCTTTGATACTATGATATTATATATGTATTTTAAAAATACCATCCAAACATAAAATGACTAAGCAGATTCCATTTTTAAGTTAATTAATAATTTTCTAAACTATTTCTCAAGGTCACTATCTTTTGGCCAAATCCAACAATGACCAAGCTGGGAGTGTTTCTAAATTAGTCAGCACAGATTTTGATCCAACATCGGTGAACTGTTTACATTTATGGTATAATATATATGGTAAAACTCCAGCTACACTGACAATTTATAAACAGGCAGAAAATACAAGTATTTTGTGGCAGCTTAGAAATGAGTATGAAGGCAATTGGAAAGAAGCACGTGTTCCAGTATCAAATACTTCCGAAGTGTTTTCAGTAAGTTCTTGTCTTCTACTTTCACTTTAACCCTTCTGATACAAGCCTGCCTAAGAAGGCCCCAAGTTCTATCATACAAAGCCTACTGTTTTAACATATTCATATTCAAATTAAAACCTTCCAACAGCATAATTTTCTAACCATCAGATTAATAATGAAAACATTAATTATTTTATTAAATTCCTCCAAATTATTGATTATTTTCAAAATTAATACATATAGAAATGCTGTGTATTTCAGTAGAAATATGGTAAGGAAAAAGTTAATGAAACAAAACTTCATTCACTGTCATACAAGTCATGAATCGGACAAATCAATGTAGCATTTACCTTTTATATTCATGTAAAAGATGATTCCAAATTTTGATTTTTACTTGTATCTCATGCAAAAATTGACCCTAGTTATTCATGGACAACAGATCAATATTTGGGAATCAAGGTTTTATCTTAAACATAAATGTTATGATGAGGAAATTGATTTTTCTACTTTATGATGTACAGGAATGAAAATAGTTATAAGAGCTACATGGTCTTATTTGATAGTATGAAACGTATTTTGTTATGCAGAAACATTGGTATTATTACTGTAATTCATTGCTTTACTTTTATTTTGGGCTTCTACTTATTGACACAGTATTGGGATTGTAGTGTAAATTTCAGCCCATTGAAAGTAATATCTGTGAAATTGTTAATCCCATAGATTTAACTTTAAAATATTGTAAAAAAAATAATCAACTTTTACATGAGTATATATAGTATATGTCTATATATGACTATATATGATATATATGTTTATGCATGAATATATGCAGTATAAGTATATACAGGAGTATATATGGTATGTGTATATATAGTATTTATCTATAGATAAGTAAATTCAGTATGTGTCTGTTCATGAATATATATAGTGTTTGTATATATATATACAACCCATGCAAGCGTGGAAGATGGACGTTAAACGATGATGATGATATATATAGTCCCACCCTTGTAAGAAGGGAAAAGCGGACGTAAAATGATGATGATGATGATGATGATGATGATGATGATATACATTAATGCATATGGTATGTGCCTATACATGTGTATAAATTTTATATGTCTATACAAAAGTATATATGGAATGTGTATATACATGAGTATTTAGCAGTAGCACTAACATAATATGATTCATAATAGAGGTGTATATAAAAGCTTATACAATGTGTTTATGTATAATAAATATATAAATGCCTTGCTACAAATATTTTAAGTTGTGAGCCTGCCTCAGCTATCTCAGTAGCTGTGTGAAAATACCAGACGCTAGCATTTCAGGATTTCTATCCATCATCAGTGATGTTTACTTACTCCATTCTGTGACTAGGATAAGCTGTAGCTTTAATACTTTTTACAAATGAAATATGTGTTGCTGATGCTCCATCTGCCTATAGTTTGAAAAGCTAGAATTAATTATCAGCAACAGTAATGTATCATAATAGAATCATAGTGAATCATAATAGAGGTGTATATGAAGGTTTATATAAGTTTATGTATAATAAATATTCTCATATATTTATTTGTTAATTATTCGAATTATTTATTCATTCAATAAAAGCTTGATTTCTTTATCTATATAGATTGTAATTGAAGTTACATCTGGCAAATCAAGTTATGTGGCTATTGATGACACACGTTTTGACAAGATGCATGACTGTCCACGTAAGTAATTTTAATATTTCATGTAGAGCAGGGATTTTCAAACTGCAGATCCCAACACATTAATGCATTGCAAAATAAATAAAAGGAGTTATGGTACATAAGTATATTGAGTCACAATACAAAATGCTCTTACTGGGGGTTACAGTAAAAGAAAAAGTATGAAAAACACTAACTTAAATCATTTCCTCTCTTAACATAACTTACATAAGCCAATAAGAATATCATTAAAAATAACAGCCAAATCACCTTCAAATCACACCCCACTGTCCTTAAAAAGGAATACATTGCATAATGTAGTCCTGGATACATTGTCTGAAAAAATAAGCAGTGTAGTCATAACAAGAAAATCTTTGATCATAAGGTTGATATATCAGGGATTAAACAACCAGACCTTTGCAAAAATAACAGCAACATCATACCATCAACACATTGAGCTAAAAATGCATCATCTACAAAAGATCTTTATTTATTTCCAGTACATAGTAATTGGTTAGTATTCTTTACTTCACTCTTTTGATACTAATCCACCTTGGTCTAATACAAAGATATGTCTAGTGAAGTTATTATATTTATCAAAAACCCTTTCATCATAATATTATTTAAAAAAAACCCTGTTAAGCTATATTCTAAACACCAACTTAATAATAAAAAAGTTAGTTCATCATCATTATCATCATCATTTAACATCCATTTCCCTATTAGCAAGGATTAGATGGATCATCACAGACCAAGTCAACACTCAAGCAGAGTTACTGACCTCTCAGATTGGATGGGGGCCTACATCTTTCTTCCACACGTTCCCATGCTAATACTGTTTACATACATTACTTATATTTTTTCTAAATCCCTCAAAATTCTTGAATTTTCAGAATTATTTGGAAATCATAGGGAATGACTTTTATTAGAAATATGGCAACAAAAGGGTTGGTTAAAACTCTTCCACCACAATTTTATAAAAAATCCTTTGTTAGGTTATGTCCCCAAATAATGAGAAATTTAGTTGTATTACAGAATCCCTCCAAATTTTTTATTACTTTCAAAATTATTTGAAAATCATCGGTAGTGTCTTTTATTAAAACTATGGTAACAAAAGAGTTAATAGGTAATTCTATACCTTATTGAAGTTTATCCAACTGCTTCATTATTGATGAATAATTTTGTAAAATACAAAACCAAATTATTCATCAATTAATTAATAAATGTATTGTTGTTGCAGCATTCACTCATCATGATATATCAACACTACTTTAACCCTTTTGTTCCTATATTTCTAATGATATTGCATATGATTTTCAAATAATTTTGAATATAATCAGGAATTTAGAGGGATTTAGTAATATAACTAACTTTCTCATTATTAAGCTGGTGTTTGGAACATAACTTAAAGATTCTTGCAGAAAATTCTTATTATTGGTTTTCCAGCATGGATAAAATGGATGTTAAATGATGATAGTGATGAAAAACATTTTAAAATAAACAGCTTTGTATCATAAAACCAGGGAGGATTTCTGGCAGTTTGGCATCAAAAGGGATACTATTTTTGTTCTTCAATAAATTCAAAGTAGGTGTGCTGATGTCATGATAAAATGCACCCAGTAAATACTGTAAAGTGGTTGGTATTAGGAAGGTCATCTAGCCCTAGGAACTATTACAGAAGGAAGAATATGAATGAGACATGATTTTCTGACCTGTCTAGTCTCTGAACATGAATGACAGTGATGATGAGGATGATATTCCTTAACTAATTATTTTGTATGTTCTCAGGTAAACCAAGCAGTTCCTTTGTTACTCACTCTGTTGATAAGAGAGCATTTACTACAAAATTACCAACACATCCTGTGACAGGTAAAATACACATTTTTTCCTTATGAAGTATCAAAGCACTGAGTGATTTGAAATTTGAAAATGTGGGAATCCCAAAGGCAGATAATAACTGTAACAATAGTCAACTACTATAAACAATAGCTTAGAAAATTGGATAAAATATCTCTATATATGGAAAAAAGTGGTGAGCAGCCATTACATAGATAGGGAGTTCAATTCTTCTTAGCGGCTGCTGGTCACATTTTTCTGTTTATAGAGGCATTTTGCCCAATTTTCTAAGTCATTATTTATAGCAATCGATTGTTTTTACAGTTATTTCTGCATTTGAGATTCCCACATTTCCACATTTTTTTATCATATAGGAATGACTAATTTGTATTTGTTGAACTATATTACCTTAAGTATTATTTCACACTATTACAGCATACTAGATTGTTAAAGATTTAATATAAACAGTTTAAAATAACTTAGTTTTGTGATATTATTTGAAATGAATTACTGTATATACAAGAATATAAGTCACTATCCCTATTTTTTGGCAGTGAAATGGGCAAAAATCCAAACCCTGCTTATGAGCCATGGCAGCTAATCAACACATTACAGCAATGTTTAGAAATTCTCATGAATAGAGGAAATAAAATAATAAGTGTCGTTTAGAGTATAGTTTTTGTTTCCACTACAGAATAGAGATATATTTTTTAGTTTTAGGCATTATTTTAGAAAATATAGATTTACTGTAATGGAGATCATTAAACGCACTAGGGGGAGATAGAAATGAACAGGGAATAGTTGAAAGCGATCAACTAAGAGAACACTGTATAAGGATTCAGAGTAGAAGGGGGAGGAAGAAACAGCAAGCGAAAGAGCGGAGAGGCAGAGTGAGAAAAAGAGAGGCGGAGGGTGAGAGAAATAAAACAAAGCAAGATTGAAAGAAAAGGTTTAGGTATGAATTTATGTATAGTATTTATGTATGTATCTATACATACATTCATACATACATGGCTATTTCAGAGCACTGATACTAATTCCTAATTTTTGCTGGACCAGAAACTGCTCTGTTTATTCAGCTCTTATACATCACTGGAATTTTATAAGAATCCAGCTTCTATAAGTCTTGGCAGAAGTAAAAGGATATGCAATCTTGATAACCACTAACGAGCGAGAAACAGCTGTTGGTTGCTTCCCTTTGTTTTTGCCGAGACTAAGTAAGTGACATAGTCACTACTTTAAAACTCATAGCGAATGGTATTCAAAATGTTTTTTATTAAACATACAGTATATTATCAAATATACTATACATACATTTATATATATATATATATATATATATATATATATATATATATATATATATATATATATATATATATATTGTAATATTTTGGAGGGTCATGTTGTTATAATATTGCCAGAAATATATAATAAAATACACTCACTGTTTGGTTTGGGTTGGTTTTTGCTTCCATATATTTTATATCCCTATAGGTTGGCAATCAATGTTTATCATATATATATATATATATATGATGGGTGCAACTTGATTTCAACTAATGCCATCGCTTGATACTTAAGCATGAGCATTACAGACATGGCTTTAAAGTCCTGCTAGGGACTTGCTTATGGCCATCAATACCATACATCGCAAAATGTGTCACGTATGAAGTGATGCCTATGCTTGAAGCTTTTTTAAGTGATGAAAGTCTTTGCACGAGGCCAATCCCATTCTCTGAACATCAAATGCATTTGCCCAAAAAGAAAAACTGGTCTACATCATTGGATGCAAACGAAGTCACCGGTTTTATATCAGTGTGACTTTCTCCTAGAGAGAAGTCTTAATGAAGTCTAGGAGTTTCTCACTCCACAAACAAAAACAAACAAAATTTACTTTATTGGTGTAACCCAGTACAACTTGTGTATCGTCAGGTCGTCGGCGACTAAACCAGCAATCCCACCAAGTTTGCTTGGTGAGGAGGGTTATTTTGGACACCCTGCGGGATGAAAATCAAAACCTCTCAAAGGGCAGAGGAACTCAGGATAGTCAACGGCCATCCAATAAAGTAGTATATATATATATATATATATATATATATATATGTCTGTTTATGCCTCATAACTTAGTGGTTTGATAAAAATGAGTACTTGGATAGATATAATCAACGAAGCCAAGGTGATTCACCAGCATAACTGCAATCTAATGACTGAAATCAGTAAAAGAATAAAAGAATATAAAAACAGTATTTCAAATCATGTTTTTAAACTGGAGTCTGCTTTGTTTCTACTGTATTGTTTCAGAAAACTTTAAATCCTGTTCATTTACAAATGGATTCTGTGGGTGGCAGCAACTGTCTGGAAATAGGATCAAATGGAAACTAAAGAAAGGAAGCACAAGTACAAAAGACACAGGACCAATACGTGATCACACCACTGGTCGTAAGTTTTAACCCTTTTCATATCAAACTATCTGGAACTACCTCTAGTTCTGTAATTCAAACCTTTTTATGTTTAGATTCATCCAAAAAACTTCCTTCACAATTTTATATAAGACCCTTTATGTTCCAAACATTAGGTTAATAATGAGAAAATTAATTATATTACTAAATCCCACTAAATTCTTGATTATTTTCAAAATTATTTGAAAATTATAGGCAGTCTCTTATATTAGAAATATGGAAATGAAAGGATTAAAATGTTTATTTATATCTAAAGCACTAATAAAAAAAAAAAAAAACTTTATTTATAATAAAAGAAATCATTTAGCTAAATCCCTTCCTTCATAATTTTATGTAAAACATTTTTCAAAATTATTTGAAAATCATAGGCATTATCTTTCATTAGAAATATAATTATAAAAGAATATGTAAATAAACAGTAAACATATAATACCTTGATTCCAACTATTATGAGCGTTAATATGGTAACATCATCATCATTATCATCATTTCTACACAGGTTGGATTGGACATCACAAAAAAGTCACTATTCAGTCGGAGCTACTGACCTATCATACAGGCAGGGGACTGTATTTTGTTTGCATACATTCTCTGCCGGGGCTGTGGGTAGGCCCCATCGCATACCGTTGTAGTTGTTGTAGAAGAAACAGGAAGACAACAAGTGATGACTTCGTTATATGTGTGTATTTGAATATATATAAGAATGTGTTTTATTGTGGTACAAATACAAGGGAGGTTATAATGTCTTTGAAACAACTGAGGTGTCTTCTCAACCCTTTGCTTGGCAAGTTTTCAACATTCAGATACTGTTCCTAGCATCAACCACTTTATAAAGTGTATTAGTTGCATTTTATCATAGCACCAGCTCTAAGGGAGTAGCCATACTCTTGAAACAACTAAAGTTTCCTCTCAACCTTTTGTTTGTCAAGTTTTCTATAGCTGGATGCCATTCCTGACACATTCATTTATTTCATACATCTTATGAATTCTTTACAGGTGGAGCATATATTTATATTGAAACATCGAATCCAATTAAATCAGGAGACAGCACTCATCTTATCAGTCCTACTTTCAAAGTACCAACATCACAGGAATGGTGTCTTAGCTTTTGGTACCATATGTATGGTGTTGGCATAGGTACATTGTCTGTGGTGTATAGAAGCAACTCTGTTGATACTGTTGCCTGGCAGAAGAGGAAATCTCAAGGAAGGAAGTGGCTGCAGGGAAAAATAAACATCAAAGGATCACAAGCACATCAGGTATATTAATAATAGAAATCTCTGATGAAATCTATAAATAAATATTTTAGAAAATTAACTTTAGAAATTGTTGTGATGAGGTGAGTAAAGGCCGCTTCTAAGAAAGCCTAACCTGTATAGGTCTGAGAAAAGTACCAGACTGGTGACAGGTGCAAATAAGACCAGTCAAAATTGCATTATGGTGAGAGGTAATAAAAAGAATTATACCACATTATCCTTCTCATGGTTTAACAAGGGACATGTTCAGGTCTTAGGTAAAGGTGCCTGTTCGAAAAATATATTGCAGTCTTCATTTCATGCTGTAAAAACTGGTGATGGGCCTGTGACCTGTCCTGGGGTGTGTGGGATGGATGCACAAATATTGTGTATCCCACGGCTCTAAAAAGGGGTTTGGAAGGGAGCAAATCATAACAATTGGAACTTGAAACATCATGACAGGTTAGGAGCAGGAACTAGTGGAGGAGGCTAGATACTACTGGCTAGATATAGTTATTGTTTCCTCAACAAAGTTTTATGGCTCTGGTACTGTAAATTTGGATGGAGGATGGAAACTCCAGTATTCAGGTATAGCACCAAAAATGATTGCACAGGTGGGAGTGGGGAAACTCACAAGCCCCCAGCTGTCAGAATGTGTTATAGACTCGATCTCATTAAGAGGGGGATTTACCTCTTGAAGCTTAGGCTAAAAGATAGGCCTCTGTGTGTGATGCAAGTATATGCACCATGTCTAAGTATAGATCCTTCCTTGATGAAGTCACTTCAACGTTAGGCGTAGTTAAGACTGTGTCATATATCCTAAAGGAGACTTTAATACATATGTTGGCACTGACCACCTCATAGGAAAGGAGTGATTGGAAGAAAGATTGATCCTGATCTAAATATTGAGAGGCCTTATTAGACTTCTGTTCTAGCAATGATCACCTTCTTCCAGCACAGAATCCATAAATATACATGGTATAAGGAGAATCAGGGACAGAGATCAATCTTTGATTCTGTGCTGGATGTTCATGTTAAGAGAGGGGCTGAGCTGTCAACTGATCAACATCTACAATTTAAGACAGCCAAAATAACCAAAAAAGCCTACAAAAGTGTCTAGTCCAGGTTGACCTACAGGATAAAGTGGGAAGTGTTGGTGGAGAAAGAAGTCAAGGCCAAGCATGCAAATTCTATTTCATCCAAATTTAGAGAACTCCCTGAGCAAACTGTGGACACAGAATGGAAATTGTTTGGCTCAGTAGTTTCTGTTTCAGCTGTTAAATGCTGTGGATGAAATCATCTTGGCATGGCATCTGGTGGTAGGAAGACCCCTTGGTTCAATCAAATGGTCAAAGATGCAATCCAAGCTAGGAAGGAGGCTTACAAAGCTTGACATGGAAATAAGTCCTTCTTCTTGCACTTGTGGTACAAGAAGGCACAAAGAATTGCAGCAGAGATAGTAAATGCATCCAAAGTTAAGATATGGGAGGACTTTAATGTTAAGCTGGAATTTGACATCAGATCAGAAAATATAGTATTCTAGCAGACCATCTGCCAACTTTAATAATAAGAATTCCTCCTCCATACCAGATATCAGGAATGCATCTGGAGTTCTCATTTAATCAGAGAAGTGCATCCTTGTGAGGTGGAGAGGATACTTTGCTGATCTCACAAACTTGATCACAACAGCATCTGCTGATGTACATGAGGTGCAACTGGGAGTGATGATCAATCTCTCAGAGGCTGAGATCACAAGAGTAAATAAAGAGCTCAAATGTGGAAAGGCCACTGGGGAGAATGAAATTCAGCCCGAGATGTTAAAAACCATAAATAGAAAAGGTACTCTCTGGCTGACTCATGTTTGCTGGGTGGCCTGGATCTCTAGAAAGGTACCTAAGCAATGGCAATCAAGGGTAATAATCCCAATGTTCAAAAGGGAGACAAGTAAAGACTCACCAGTAAAGTTTATGCTAAGTGTCTGGCAAATAGATGTAGGGAGGTTGTCGAGTCCAAGCTAACTGATGAACAGTTTAGTTTTTACCCTGCTAATAGCACAGCTGACCAAATATTCACATTGTGACAGGTTTTGAGAAATTGTGGAAGTACTGTCAAGAGGTGTATTCTTGATTTGCAGACCTTGAAAAAGCATATGACCAGTTCCACAGGACCTCCTATAGAAGGTTATGCAGGAGTATGGGATTGATGGATGATGGACAGCCTCTTGTTGCCCAGCTGTTTCTATACGAATGCCTAAACATTTGTGTTTGGATAAATTGAAGCCATTCAATGTGGGAGTTGTATTCTGCCAAGGGTGTGTCCTGTCACCTCTCCTGTTCATAATCTTCATGAACAGGATTGACTTGTGTAGTCAAGTTGGAAATAGTACCATGATGTAGGATCATTCAGCTCGAATTTGCAGACAACATGGTACTACTTATCTCCTCAGAAGGTGATCTCTGACATGCACATGATAGGTTTGATGCTGAGTGCTGCATGGCTAGAATGAAAATCAGTGCTGCAAAGAATAACACACCTGTCCTCTCAAGGAGGCCTGTGCAGTGCACTCTACATGTGAATAGAGTTCACTGAAGCAGGAGAAGTTCAAGAGTCATAGAAGGCAGGAAGCTGAATTAAGTGCAAGAATTGCAAAAGCTGGGGCAGTAATGTGCCAGCTTCAGCATTCAGTAATCAGAAGAAGGGAGGTAGGTGTAAAACCCAAACTTGCTATCTTCAATTCGGTTTTCGTGCCAACCCTTACTTGAGGTCATGCATCTTGGGTGATGACTGAAAGAATATGATTGCAAATACAATCGGCCAAATGGGATTTCTTTGACAGGCCTTTGAAGTAACATTACTTGATAGAGTGTGTGGTTCAGAGAACAGTGAATTACTCCAGGTAGAGCTGGTATTTCTCCGAATTGAGAGATCACTTGAATGGTTATACAATACAGTCCTCTCAGTAGAGCTACTTCACACTGTATCTATTATCAGTGAAGTAGTAATAAATACAGTCATTCCCACACTGGAACTACCTTATGTTGTCTAATATCACTCGGTGTCGGCATCGCCGTAGTAATAGTAGTAGGAGACACCCTTCAGTAACACATGACCATAGTTTTGCACCTAGAATGTGCCTCTCTGAACACAAGTCTGCACAAGGTGTTTTTGTGGAAGAGCAGCAGTTGCCCATACATACAAGTCTCTCCTCTCTACATCACCTATGTTGTCTAAGGGAAAAGCAATGGCCAATATATTTTGGCACCAGTGATGTCGCAACACATTTCTACAGCTGAGTGAACTGGAGCAATATGAAAACCGGTCTGAAAATCAAACTCACAACCTCCCAATTGCTAGCCTAATGCCCTAACCACTAAGATATGCACCTTCACTAGAGTAATGATATAACAGTCCTTCTCATAGCGAAACTACTTTACATTGTATCAAATATTTCTGTAGTAGTAATGTAACACAGCACTTCTCACTGTAAATATACCTATCTCTCTCTTGCTCTCTCTCTTTCTCTCTCTCTCTCTCTCTATATATATATATATATAATATTGAACATCATTACATAACAATACAATTTCTACATTATTTCAGATAATATTCCAAGCAAACAAGGGAAAAAATTTCTTTGGTGATATTGCATTAGATGATATAAAGATCTTAAGTCATTCATGTGCAGGTAAATTGGTTTTAGCTATTTTTCTAACTTACTATCATTTTTAACTCTTTACAGATTCTTTGCATATCTCCTTTAACCTTTTAGCATTTACATTACTTTATATATACTATTGTATTTTCATGGTAAACACTTTATTTCACGTAATTATATCACATAAAATTGAATCTACGAGATTTTGAAATTATTTATTTTGAGAACAATAACTTAACATAAGTATGAGCAGCCGGTAATGGCTCTTTTAAACAGAAAGAGGTGAGAGAATTCTGGTCTGATATGGCCGGTTTAAATGTTAAAGCGTTAAAGATTTTTTTCATGTAGCATATGCTAAAATACCTTCTTGATACTCAAAATTCCATATTGCCCACCAAAATTTCTTATCTTGCCACATTTTCTGTTCAGTTGCTCATCACCCAGCCAACAGGATTACTTTATCTGATTTTTTCAACTATTGTCTTTTGCATGAGAATGACTACATTTTAAATTTTAATATTATTTTGTTTTATCCTTTTATTTAGCACCTACAACATCATTGCTGACATTGTGTGATTTTGAGAGTACATGTCATCTATTTGAAAATGTTACAAGTTCTTTAAATTGGCAGCTGACTAAAAGCCACCAACGTCCACGGATTCCAGACCATACATATAATTCACTACTAGGTAACAAGGAATTTCTTTCATACTTCTTTACACACACACAAACTCACTTTCACACACACTTACTTTCTCTCTCTTTCTTTTTAAATATCTAATGTACACATAAACACACACACATTTGCACTCTCTCACACACTCACACACACACACACTCACATACACACTCACACATTCGCTCACTCACACACCCACACACATACTAGCTTTCACATGCATCCAGTTTCACACACTCTTACTTTTATACATATTCACTTTCACACACACATGCACACACACTCTATCAGCCACTCTGAGCAGGTACATCAGGTTCCCATGATCCACCAGAGAAGTTTACTGAGTGGTCACAGTGCATATGTTTAAACATTTCTACGTCTATGGAATTACTAACATCAGTGCCTATAAAAAATGATGGGATTGTTAGTAAAAAAAAAAAAAATTAATAATTTTATGTAATGGTGTTGAATCTTTGATTATCCTTGATTTCTTGTCACTTTGGTCATTGTTATATATTATTTTCATTTCATTTTCATTTTCATTTCCTTTCATGTCCGCTTTTTCCCTGCTTGCAAGGGTGGGACGGGAACTGATTCTGGCTTGATTTCTACAGCTGGATGCCCTTCCTAACACCAACCTCATTTACAGTGAGTGCTAGGTGCTTTTTTTGCCGTGGCACCTCCACAACCACTATACAGTGTGGACTGGGTGCTTTTTTACTGTGGCACCTCCATGACCACTTTGCAGTGGAATGATAGGGACCCCAGTCCCTATCATCTCATTTCTACAGCTGAGTAAACTGAAGGAATGTGAAATAAAGTGTCTTGTTCAAGAAAACAACACATTCATTTAAATCAATTACAATAATTTTCTTGCATATTTTCATTAGTCATTATCAAATATATGCTTTCCAGCATAGTTACGTCCCTTTACAATCTGAGTTCAAATCCTGCCGAGGTTGACTTTGCTTTTCATTCTTACGGGGTTGATAAAATAAAGTACCAGTAATGCACTGGGTAATTGCTGGCCTTGTGCCTAAAGTAGAAACAATTATCAAATATATATCGACTATATTATGATGTCTTTGTTCTAGCAATGAATCTATCTATCTTCTAACTGTTATTGGAATTTATGGTTTGTTGTTGATGTTAATGATGTTCTTGTTCAAAGATGATACATTGGTAAATATACATAAATAGATAGATAGGTTAGAAGATAGATGGATTGATAGATAGAGAGATAGATAGGTGGATGGGTAGGTAGGTAGTTACACAGACAGATAGATAAAGATACAGATAGCTAGCTAGACAGGCAGATAGATAGGTAGATTGATAGATATTACATAACCAGAGAGACAGGTAGGTAGTTAGATATATAGTTGTTGATTTTATTGTCAGAAGATAGATAGATACATATGTAGGTCATCATAGATCATCATCATCAAAGCATTGTTACTCCTGGAAGAGGAGCTCCTCTCTGGACTGCCTTCAATGACATTGGTCACTGGACAGCCTTGGCCACTCGGGTCCCAAATGAGGAGTGATGTAGGCTCTCCATCTCCATCTTTGTCATCCTCTTGGTCTTGTCCACTTTTGTGGAATCCACTCCATCACTCTGTTGGTCCACGTGTTGTCCTGCCCCCTGGCAATGTGACTTGCCCAGCAGTGTTTTGATTTCTTGATCGCATTAGCGATGTGAGTCACTCCAGTCTGTTGCCAGATCCACATGTCGAGCTTCCAGTCATGAAATGTGATGTCTGGCATGGTATGCTCCATTTTCCTCTGCACCACAGCAAGTGTTTTCATGAGACCAATGGTCAGAGCTCATTTCTCACTGCTATAGATCATCACTGGGAGCACATATGCTTTGAAGATATTTCTTTTGTTTTTATGCTAGCAGTGCAGCTCTTCATGATGTTATCTACCTTGCTGAAAGCTGCCCATCTTAATCTAATGTGATTCTTGATCTCTAGCTGGAGGACTCAGTCTCATATCACTATCTTACCAAGGTACACATAGCTGTCTACCTCTTTGATAGTCTTCCCATTGACAATGACTGGAATTTTATCCTACAAGGTTTTCTCTCAGGTTCTACTGCAATAAATGCTACTGGCGCTGGATCAACATCAGCCACAGGAACTAGTCAACTTCAGATAAGTACTCCGCTGTTCACATCACTGGGAAATCAGTGAGTTAATATTGCCTACATTACCCTACTATGAGATCTCAACAACAGCCCCACATAAACACTAAATCTCCTGAAAGACAGCAATAAGATCAAACTGGAAAGAGGAGCATGCCAAGGAGACAACATGTCACTATGACTCTTCACAGATGCATGCAATATACCATAATTCATAAGATTGAGTGGGATGAAAGCGGGATCAACATCGATGGTGAGCAGCTATCACATTTGATCTTTGTCAATGACATTATCTTCATGACACAGACACAGCAAGAAATCCAAGACATGCTCACCAACATCCACAACACCAGCAGACCAGTTGGGCTCAACATGCACTGAGGCAAAACCAAAGTGATGAACAAACTATAAATAGCTACTGCTAAATTACTGACCATTTAGAAGGTGGATATGTCTTGTCTAGACTACGTGTGGAAGAGTGAGGTAGGGAGGAAGATATCAAAGCACATACATACTTAAGTTTCCACTTCCCAAACAAATCTTGCACAAAGTGGTTGTCACATGATCATGTATTTAAGATGATAGTTAAGGTGTAAGGAAAATGTTTCCATCATCTTAATATCATCATCATCATCATCATCATCAACGTTTAACGTCCGTGTTCCACGCTTGCATGGGTTTGGACGGGGGTAGTCCCACTTGAGGCAAGAGTGATTGTCTTGCTCGCATAGGACTGTCTGGCAGGTTTTCTACAGTTGGATGCCCTTCCTAACACCAACCACATTTACAGTGTGGGTCTGGGAGGTTTTTACCGTGTTGCCTACACGGCCACATTACAGCGTGGACTGTGTGTTTTTTGTTGTGACACCTACACGATCTCATTTGTTTCGGCCTGGATGGCGTGGCACCAACATAACTTTACGTAGAACGGGGTGGTGTGGATGGGGTGGGGGTGGTGGTGGTGGGACGGGGTGTATTTTGTTAGAGATGCCTACTGGCTGTAGTAGGTTTTACTATGTATTTAGGTAAGGCGGGTCTTCTCTGTTACTGAGTACCGCCAAAGGTCTCGGTCCAGTGACATTGTCTTGGAGAGGTGTAAGTGTGTGAGGTCGGAGTTTATCAGCTCGTCCCAGGTTTTTCTAGGTCTGCCTATTCCGTGGCTACCGTCTATCTTTATTGCCCTGCACTTTGTTATACAGCTATCGACTTTCATGCGCATCACGTGTCCATACCAACGTATCCTTCTCTCGAGTAAACAACATCTTTTTAAGAAATAAACAAAGGAGTATTATTAATAACATCTTCTTTGAATTTAAGGTGATGAATTACAGTTCACCAGCCTATCAGGGAGGTCAGTAGCCCTGCTTCAACATTGACTCAGTCAGTGGAGACCCGTCTAGGGAAGCAGACATTAAATGATGATGATGATAAATTGGCTGAGTTTTTAAGGATGCCTTGGTATTTGTTCGAGATCACAGTGCACTGAGTTCAAATTTTGCTGAGATCAACTGCCATTCATCCTTCTGAATACAGTACTGGGATTGTTTCTCTCTCCCTCTTTCTTTCATTATGTTAAACATAATCTCCATCTTCATTTTAAAGTTTGACCCATATTTCAGCTTCTGCCTACTTATTCCTTATCATCATCATCATCATCATCATCATCATCATTTAACATCCATTTTTCAACACTAACAAAGGTTGGATGGGTTGTCATATACCAAATCAATACTTACCCAGAGCCATTGAGCCCTCAGCTGAGCTGGGGACCACATTTCATTTACATATATTCCCAATTTATACCAAGTGCACCAGGTGTATTTTATCATGACACCAGTACTAGGAAGATGGTCATGTCATTGACACACCAAAAGAGTTCTCTCGCTCTTTTGTTTGGTAGGTTTTCTATAACTGGATGCCCTTTCTATCACCAACCACTTTATAGAGTGTACTGGGTGCATTTAATTATGGCTCCAGCACTAGAGAAGTTGCCATATCGTTAAGACAGCTGAAGTTCTCCCAGTCTTATGTTTCTTATTCCTTATTATCTATATATTTATTTGCAGGGGATTACATATATGTTAAACTTGATAAAAGCAAGAAATATAGCGATGCCAAATTCAACATGCCAATAATCAAAAACAGAACAACCTGCCTATCATTTTTTCATCGATCTCTTGGCTCTTTCACAGGAAGATTAACTGTTTTCAAAGTAATCAATGATAAAAGAATTGCACTTTTACAGATTGAAAAAGAAGGTATTAAAAATGAATGGACCTTTGCTGAACTAGAAGTACAGTCTTATACAAATCTACAGGTTGGTTACTATTATATATATATATGCTTAAGGGCGGTAGATAGGTGGTGTTGGTAGAACATCGGATACTGTTTTGTGGCATAGAGTTATGGCCCTTTCCACTCTGAGTTCAAATCTCGCTGAGGTTAGCTTTGCCTTTCATCTTTGCTTTCATCTTTGCCTTTCATCTTTAAAAAAAAGTACCAGTAATGCATTAGGGATGATTTCATCAAATTCCCCCTCCCCCAAAATTGTTGGCCTTGTGCCTAAATCGGAAACCATTATATATACCTGCTTGGGAAGGCCTAGTGGATAGGGTGTTGGACTCATAGTCAGAATGTATTTGGTGCATTTTACTATGTCGCTAATGCTAGAGAGGTTATTATATACTCAGATAGACTGAAGAGACTTCTCTAACCTATATTATCTCCATTCCACAGAGTGTACTGGGTGCATTATATTATGACACCAACACAAGAGAAGTTATATAACCAGCCAATGGTTAGGGTGTTGGGCTAATAAATGTGACTTTGATTCTTGACCAGGTATTGCATTATGTTCTTGAGCAAGGTGCTTCATTTCATGTCACTTTTCATGATAGGACTGAGACCCCCTTTTTTTTTTACAACACCCAAGATACTTTCTATGAGATGTAACCTCATAGGAGGTCAGCTAAACCTACATAAGTGTGAACTGCAACATGATAGGATTGGGGACCCTATCATTAAAACACCCATGAAATTTCCTTGTAAGAAGTTAGCTAAACATACATATGTCTGAGCTATAACACCAACTACATGATAAGACTAAGGCCCTTATTTAAATACCTGAGAAAATTTCTATGAAATGCAAACTTATGGGAGATCAGTTAAACCTGTATAGTGAGGAGCTATACAAAATATAATGAAAAAATAATAATAAAGAAATATTCTTTTGCAGTTAAAGTTTTATGTTTTGAGTGGTTCAAAACCAGAAGGAGGTATTGCCATTGATGACCTTTCTCTGAAGAATGGCCACTGTAATCCACCAAGTAAGTAAAGACAGAATGTCATTTCTAGTTGGGTTCTGCAAATTTTTATAAGCTTTAAAAGGAAGTTTTTAATTAAATATAGTCAATTTATTAATAAATATAATAATAATTATAACAATAATAATAATGAAATTATTGTTACAGTGCTCAGGTGCACTACAACTCATCAAAGGTGCAAGTATAGTACATAAAATAATGTACGAATGTCAGAAAAGTGAACAATGTATGAGTCATGATATACTCACAAATACATGCGTGCGTGTGTATGGAGGGGGGATATCAGGTGTAGTTTTGGCGAATTTCAGGAAGCATGGAGGTTGTAAAGGATGCAGTGTCCTGGCAGCTAACAACTGATGCAGGTAGTTTGTTCCATGCTTCAGCAACTCTGAGCATGAAAAAATGTTTCCGAAAATCATGGGAGCTGTGCTGTTTTCTGACTTTGTAGGCATGCCCATGGGTTTTAGACACATGGAATTCAAAAAGGTGCTCAAGGTTATTGTTGGCAAGATGGTTAATAATTTGCCCATCCAGTTAATATGTTTACCATATATACTCATGTAAAGAAACATACCATATATACTTGTGTAAAGAAATATACCATATATACACATGTAAAGAAATATACCATATAAACATGTAAAAGTTGGATGGTTTTATAGGTATAACTTATGTGGTTGACTATTACATAGTTACTAAGAGCTGAAATTCACACTACAATCCAAAATACTGTACCAATAAGTAGAAGATTGAATAGACTCTAGATGAAGCAAAAGTGAAACAATAAATTACAATAATAATACCAATATTTTTACATATCAAAACACACATCTTCCTACCAGAATACATAAATATGGTTACATAGCTCTTACAAATATTTCCCTGGATGTACACTAGAACATAATAATATATGAAAATTAATTTCCTCAACATAACACAGCAGCAACAGAAGCATTTCTGAATTGGGGGCCAAATTCAGTTGTAGTGATTATTTTAACTGTTATAAAATATCAACCAAGATATAAAAAAACTTGTAGTACATATACAAATAGATGTGTGTTTTGGGTAGTTTGGGGAGAAATATATAATTTTTGGCGGGGGTGACTCCCACCTAAGTTCCACTGCCTCTGTAACATTTGATGTTCAGAACAATATCTAGATTCAACAATATTGACCTGATTTCCATTGGGCCAGGCTTTATACAAGTATATATGGCTAAAACTATTCTTCTTGTAAATTAGGATTTTTCATCAGAGTATCTTATAAGATATGTTTAAAAGGAGTCACTGTGTAATATCTCAACCTGTATGTATTTTATACCACTAAGTAAATACACACACACATATATATATATGTTATATATATATATATATAAGTATGTATACGTACATACATATATGTATACAGACGTACAGTAGTATGTATATCATCATCATCATCATCATCATCAGGTTTAGCGTCCGTGTTCCACGCTTGCATGGGTTTGGACGGGGGTTTTCCCACTTGAGGCAAGAGTGGTTGTCTTGCTCGCATAGGACTGTCTGGCGGGTTTTCTACAGTTGGATGCCCTTCCTAACACCAACCACATTTACAGTGTGGGGCTGGGAGGTTTTTACCGTGTTGCCTACACGGCCACATTACAGCGTGGACTGTCTGGCGGGTTTTCTACAGCTGGATGCCCTTCCTAACACCAACCACATTTACAGTGTGGGGCTGGGAGGTTTTTACTGTGTTGCCTACACGGCCACATTTACAGCGTGGACTGTGTGTTTTTTTGTTGTGACACCTACACGATCTCATTTGTTTCGGCCTGGATGTTGTGGGACCAACATAACTTTACATTAAAAGGGGCGGTGTGGATGGGGTGGGGGTGGTGGGATGGGGGGGTGTTTTGATAGAGATGCCTACTGACTGTAGTAGGTTTTTACTTTGTATTTAGGTAAGGCGGGTCTTCTCTATTACTGAGTACCGCCAAAGGTCTCGGTCCAGTGACATTGTCTTGGAGAGGTGTAAGCGTGTGAGGTCGGAATTTATCAGCTCGTCCCATGTTTTTCTGGGTCTGCCTACTCCGTGGCTACCGTCTATCTTTATTGCCCTGCACTTTGTTATACAGCTGTCGTATATATACATACATGCACACATATATATATGTACGTATGGATTCACCGAACATTTATTATAATGCTCGGTGTGTTTGTAAACAAACATCCCGAATTAAGCCGTACAGTGTCTAGCAACCATCGTTGCTCATTTATTCAACACTGACAAAGGAACGCTGTACTAGTTTCAAGCTTATTAGCTATCGTCAGCAACGTATACCTTCCTGCCAGATGATTGAACGTCTGAACGTATATACTTTCCTTATGCATATTAACGGCTGAGCAGCCTAATTTGCATATCCAGTGAGTTAATTGGCCGGGGTACCGAAAATGAAACGGCTGTTACTTAAATATAAGTATGTATACATATATACATATATGTATACAGACGTACAGTAGTATGTATATATATATATATACATACATGCACACATTTATATACGTTCAATCATCTGGCATGAAGGTATACGTTGCTGACAATAGCTAATAAGCTTGAAACTAGTACAGCGTTCCTTTGTCAGTGTTGAATAAATGAGCAACAAGGGTTGCTAGACACTGTATGGCTTAATTCGGGATGTTTGTTTACAAACATACCGAGCATTATAATAAATGTTCGGTGAATCCATACGTACATATATATATGTGTGCATGTATGTATATATATATACATACTACTGTACATCTGTATACATATATGTATGTACGTATACATACTTATATTTAAGCAACAGCCGTACTAAGAGTGAGAAATGAAATTTCGTTTCATTTTTTCCATTTATCGTTTTCGGTGCACCCGGCCGATTAACCCACTCGATATGCAAATTCGGCTGCTCAGCCGTTAATATGCATAAGGAAAATATATACTTTCAGACGTTCAATCATCTGGCAGGAAGGTATACGTTGCTGACGATAGCTAATAAGCTTGAACCTAGTACAGCATTCCTTTGTCAGTGTTGAACAAATGAGCAACGATGGTTGCTAGACACTGTACGGCTTAATTCGGGATGTTTGTTTGTTTACAAACATAGCGAGCATTATAATAAATGTTCGGTGAATCCATACGTACATATATATGTATGTGTGCATGTATGTATATATATATACATACTACTGTACGTCTGTATACATATATGTATATACGTATACATACTTATATTTAAGTAACAGCCGTACTAAGAGTGAGAAATGAAATTTTGTTTCATTTTTTCCGTTTATATATATATATATATATATATATATATATATATATATATATATATGTATATATATATATATGTATATATATATTATGTATGTATATATATATATATAAATTAAGTATGTGTATATATATATTATGTATGTATATATATATATATTGTATGTCATCACCATCATCATCATCACTGTTTTACGGCCATTCTTCTACACTAGCATGGGTTAGACGGGGTGTTCTGTTGTGGGCCGTGCCAGGTCAGTTGCCATGCCTTGCTCGTATGGAACTGATTTTGCCTTGATTTCTACAGCTGGATGCCCTTCCTAACACAAATCTCATTTACAGTGAGTACTGGGTACTTTTTTACCGAGGCGCCTACACGACCACTTTACAGTGTGGACTGGGTGCTTTTTGTCGTGACACCTACATGACCACTTTGCAGTGGGAGGGGGCGGTGGCATACTTTTTATATGCTTCAGCTTCGGCTTGTACCCGTGGGAAGTCGGGTCTTCTGTATTACTGCGTAACATCAGAGGTATCGGTCCTGTGTCATCACCTTTGAGAGGTGCAATTGGGCAAGGTCAGTTTTATTACCTCATTCCTGGTCTTCATTGGTCTCCTCCTCTCCATATATAAATATACATATATATAATATGTATATGTATATGTATATATATATATATGTATATTTTATGTATATGTATATATGTATACATATATATATAATATGTATATGTATATATATATATATGTGTGTGTGTGTGCATATATATGTATATACATATATGTTTATCTCTATGTATAAATAAATATATATGTATATATATATATATATATATATATGTGTGTGTGTGTGTGTGTGTGTGTGTACATATACATGTGTGTGTGTGTGTGTGTAAGTATGAAAGAGGGAAGGGAGAGAGAGAAAGAGTATCGTAATAGTACAAATATTCTGGATTTTATTGTTTTCTGAACACAGAATATTAATAAGAATTTTTTATCAATCTTTGTATTCTCTCAGCTGCCTGTACCTTTGAAGAAGAACATTTATGTCATTGGAAAAATGCTGATAGTAATATTCATGATTGGACAGTTCACAGTGGAGGAACTGCTTCTTCAAACACAGGGCCAATTGGGGACCACACAACAACCGATAAAGCAGGTAAGTTTGCTCTACAACTTTTCTTGACAATTTGACTGTAACCATCCTTCATGCTACAATACTAAGCTTTTTATACCACATGAAATAATATTAGCAAAATATTCTTGAAAAGTACAAAACAATACTATGATAGCATCACATTAAAAGTCTTTACTCTAATATTGCATAATTAGAAAAAAAGCTATCCACTAATAAAAATACTGTATACATATACATTTATCTATATGCATATATACACATATGTATATAAATGTATGGATATATATGTCTACATATATTTGATACAATTTCAAGTGATCAGCAGTCTTTAGACTCACCAGATCAATGAAACAATTGTTAATACTGCAAATAAAACCCTTTTTGTACAACCAACCATGTTATTCTTCACTCTTTCACTATATATATACTATATATATAATTTTATAGATATATATATTTATATACATAGATATAATATAGATATATATATATCATCATCACTGGTATACATCTACTTTTCCACGGTAGCATGGGTTAGACGAGTTGTCCTTTTGTGGGCAATGCTAGGTCAGATGACCATGTCAGGCTCATACAGGACTGATCATTTCATTTCATTTCATTTCATTTCATTTTACGTCCGCTTTTCCCTGCTTGTATTTATATCATATATACATATATATATATAATATTTCATAGAGCCAGATGTCACAGTTCTGTGTGATCACTTTAGTGAGGTGTAATTGAACAAAGTCAGCTCTTATTACCTCACCCCAGGTCTTTCTAGGCCTGCCCATTCTATGGGTAGCATCAACTTTGAGCGCTCTGCACCTTTTTATACAGCTGTCATCCTTCATATGCATCACATGTCCATACCAATGCAATCTTCTCGTTTGCACTCAGCATCTGATCCCTCTTATGTCTAATTTCTTGTGCAATGCATTTATGCTTTGCTTTTCATGTATGTTGGTATTGAACATCCACCAAAGTATATATACGTATATATATATATATATATATATATATATATATATATATATATATTATGTATATAAATATATATATATAGAATTCACAAGAATCAAAGCTATATTAAAAGCATTTATTCACTTACAATTGTTTCATCCAAACCTAGGCTTGGAGTCTTCGGAGCATTTTTCAATGTTTGTACACATAATTGACCTCCTTTCCAACGCAAGAGACATACAGATACATATGTATATATTGATGTACAGTGGAGTGACATATATTATATTATATTATTTCTGTATAGCAATATATACATATATACATATTCTGCTATACAGAAATAATATAATATAATATAATATAATATATGTCACTCCACTGTACATCAATATATACATATGTATCTGTATGTCTCTTGCGTTGGAAAGGAGGTCAATTATGTGTACAAACATTGAAAAATGCTCCGAAGACTCCAAGCCTAGGTTTGGATGAAACAATTGTAAGTGAATAAATGCTTTGAACATAGCTTTGATTCTTGTGAATTCTATATAACTGCTCTGTAGAACAACTGATGTTATTACATTGAGCTATGGATAGGGCGGTGGATTGGCAGTATCGGTAGAGGGTCGGAGGCCATGCTTTCCAGCATAGTTACGTCCCTTTACGATCTGAGTTCAAATCCCGCCGAGGTTGACTTTGCCTTTCATCCTTACGGGGTCGATAAAATAAAGTACCAGTAATGCACTGGATAATTGCTGGCCTTGTGCCTAAAGTAGAAACAGTTATTACATTGAGCTATTTATCTTACTGGTAATAAGGTAGTAATAAATTACTGACCTTCACTGTTTAGGGTTTAAAATATATATAAATATGAAAAGTTTTAGTATATACATAACCATAAATAGTATCCTTAATATTATAAATATATATATATATCATCATCGTTTATATCATCATATATATATATGTATATATATATATATATATATATATATATATATATATATATATATATATATATATATTATATATATATATTTATATATATATATATATATATATATATATATATTTATATATATATATTTATATATATATATATATATATATATATTTATATATATATATATATATATATATATATTTATATATATATATATATATATATATATTTATATATATATATTTATATATATATATATATATATATATATATACGATATTAAACAAATGGAAACTATATTTATAAAACCATATTTATTTCATTATACATATTTCAGTGATACCATATTAGAAATATGGCATGCCTT
>OZ024740.1:363757570-363777570 GCA_964016885.1 Eledone cirrhosa
ATGATGATGATGATGATGTTCATTGGTGTAAAGGATTTTTTGGTGGTTCTGCTTCATATATCACTGCTAGAGTGTTACACTGTTGATTCAGGGGGCATATCTCTGGCCTTCACGAGCATCTGTCTGGTGGAAGGCTTTTGTGATATTTATGATGTTTTTGGTAGAAGATTAGCCTATTTTCACTGTATGGCAGTTCAATATTTGTTGGTATGTATGGCCTACAGGGAAGGGAAAATCTAAGAGGGCTAGGAATTTTCTACTTACATTAGTCTTCATTGAGCATGAATGGTGGTGCAAACGACGTGATGTCTTTATGTCTTGATTTTTCTTGCTGCCAGACATCCTGAAAAAAATCCCATACCACTCAGCTCATGAACCATATGTGGAACCTCAAAAATAATAGCACAGCATTCTCTATTAAGTGGAGGATACTGAAAAGATTCACCAATGTCAATGTGGCAAAACTTTACCGACCATGTAACTCAGAGAAGTGGAATATACTCTCACAACTGGCTTCAGGGAAATGCTGCTTAAATATACATCTCAACTGCTTCAGTTGCTGTCCTCATGAAGCAAAATTTGTTCTGAATTGAATTTATTTTCTTTGACTTTTCAACTTAACCCCTAGGCTCCCTGTGAAACACAAGTTTGTATATGTATATATATATATATATATATATATGTATATATGTATGTATATATGTATACGTGTGTGTGTGTATGTATGTATATATATATATATGTGTGTATGTATTTATGTATTTGTGTGTATATGTGTTTCTATATATCTTCTTTATTACAGGAAGCTATGTGTACATTGAAGCCAGTGATCTGAAAAAATATGAGAAAGTGCGTATGGTTAGTCAACAACTCACAAATAATGGCTACACACCTTGCTTTAGCTTTTGGTATAACATGAATGGTGAAGATATTGACCATTTGAATGTATATATTCAAGGTTCTGATCAACAAGAGACATTAATGTGGTCTTTGAAAGGTCATCAGGCTAAAACTTGGCAGAATGGCATGATACCATTATTAACTTCAAAGAAAGAGTATAGGGTAATTATTATTTTCAATTTTCAAAACATTGTATAGTGTGTATCTATTTTAGAATCAGTACTCTGTATCCTTGCCTATTTTAAAAGGTAATGTATGGCATGTTGGCATCAAGAAGAGCCTCCAGACGTAAAACATTGTTTTAAAAAGTACCCAATGAAGAGCAAAAAGTCTTTCAAGTCTTCTATAAGGCTTATACCTGCTTTAGTACAGAACAAAGCTTTAAAATACTTGCATTGCTTTTGTAAAATATTTGGGGGTTATTGCAATAATTTAACCATTTTGATGTAAAATCGACTGAAACAGCCCCTAGTACTACAGTATTAAGTTCTTTATTTTAAAGTGTTTATATTTATTATGCATGTTTTCACAGAGGTATATTTGAATACCTTTTATTTGTAGGGAGAAAACTTTTGTTGTTAACAGGGTTAGTGCATTACAAATTTTGTGTACCCAAGATTTGCATTGTGTATATAGTAGAGAGTTTCTACCTACTCCTTTTTTGCATATTGAGTGAAGCTATTTCCCTGTTTTGGATCAGGTCCTTGATTTCTTTCCTACTTAGCATCGGAATTTGTTGTCTAGTTTTTCTGCAGATTCAGCTATGAGAACCAAGATCATCAACATACAGAAGTTCTCACAAACAACCTGTCTATAATAAACAACTATAATAAACAAAGGGAGGTTGAGAGCCAAGCCCTGATGCACTCCTACCTGTACTTTGACATCCATGCTAAACTCACTTCCTACTTTTACTTTACTGACAGCTCCTCTGATCATGGCTTATACTGCTCTCAAAGCCATTCTTCGATTCCTAGTTTCCTTAAAGACCACCAGGTGACAGTTCATGGTAGTCTGTCAAAGGCCTTCTCTAGATCAACAAAAGCTAGATATAAATGCTAACTCTTAGCTATGAACTTCTTTTGTAGTTATTTCACTAAGAAGAGGGCTTCTGTAGCACTCCTTCCTGGTATAAAACTGAACTGCATCTTATCTAGTTTGAACCTTTCTCTAATTATTTGTGTTAGACCATATTCAGTTACTTTCAGTTAACTTGGTCCATTAGTTTTATGCCCCAGTCATTGCTCCTTTCAAGTCCATCATATTTTCTGTGGTTGTAATTAATGAGTATATTGCTGCAGCAGTCATTGGGTATGACCCCCCCCGCCTCATGTATTACCTAATTGACTATGCTATGCGGGTGACAAGCTCAACTCATATATATAGATATACACCGTATAGTAATTTGCTGTTGATTTTTTAGGTCAACAATCTATGGTATGTTCCAGTTTAAGCACTCCACATTCTGGTTCTCTAAATGGTATCTGACAGATTATTTATGATAAGGGAAGAAGAAGCTTTTATTTTTTCAACTCCAATTTATTTCCTACTAGCAGTAGTACCCGGCGTTGCATAGGATAAGGTATTTTGGAACATGGACCGCCAACAGACCTAATCATGGAAAAACTGCATGCCTCGACAATATGTAAAGAAAATAAACTGAACACTCTGATGGCTGGATAATCTTTAAGATTTTCCCTCGATGAAGCAGGAAAAATGCAGATTTTCACTTAATGCGGGCCCTAGGGAATCAAGAAAATGAATTTTTTTATGTGCATAATATGCCTTGAAATTTCGGGAAAATCGGCTAGACGTAACGCCTAAAAAAAGCCCTAAAAAGCTGAAAAAAATGAAGTTTTTCACCTAATGCGGATCCTAGGACATAAAAAAGTTGGATTTTCTTTGCTCACGGTATGAAGAAGAGACTGACTAATGCATAGTTACAATTTCAAGGAAATCGGTCTGACATAACGCCTCAAAATACTCCTAAAATGCTGAAAAAACGCAGTTTTTCACCTAAGGGATCGAAAAGTTAATTTTTTATGTGCATAACACTCCCTGAGTAACTTTTGTTCTTGTAAAGGTACGTAAGTAAACAACACTATGAAAACTTTCTTTACCGGCTTTAATTTTTAGTGCTGTGTGAAATATATAACCTGCAAACCTGATTTTTGAATCGCAGCAGGATCGACTTTATTTCACTCGCTCCACTAAAAGTTGTATTTTCTTTGCTCACAGTATGAAGAAGAGACTGACTAATATATAGTTACCGGCTTTCATTTTTAGTGTTGTGTGAAATATATAACCGCCTTAGCTAAGCTTAGTATTGCCACAACCACGGCTGGCAAAAAAGTAAGGGTCTGGTGGTACGTAAGTAAGCAACACTGTTGCTTAAAACATGAGGAAGAAGTTGTGTGCACTTACCAACTGTTTGGGGAATGAGTGTGAGATTTTTCTTGCGCAAGGGTGGTAGAATAACCGGAGGCAGCTGACAGCCAGACATACAGACAGATATTATAAGGGCACGACGTTATATGTATGTATCTATCTAAAATGAGAAAGACTACGAATTGTAGAGAGAGATCGCTAAATCGCCTAATGCGGTCCCTAGGGCATTAAAAATTTGAAATTGTTTTTGCTCAGAACACTCCCTGAAACAAGTATTACATGTGTAAAGTTTGAAAACAGTCGGTTGGGTGCTTCTCGAGTTTTAGGGATTCAAACTCACACACACACACACAGACATCCTCAGTTTTATATATATAGATTATGCTGCATTTCTGAGGTGATGAATAGTTTAATAGCTTCTTGTTCATCGCATCAATTGTCAGATAGGTGATTTAATTTTGGGAGATCTTATTTTGTATGGTATACTTCTATATAGTATATACTTTTTTAGAGTTGACTTCAATCAGTATTAACGTTATTGATGTTTTTGTTTGTTGGTGTTGTTTCATTAACTGCGTGAGTGTATCTATGTATTTGAATTTGTGTGTGTATGTTTATGTTTGTGTGTATGTGTGTGTATTTGTATGTTTGTTTCTTTACTGGTGAGGTCAACTTTCCTATTTATATGTTTTTATTGGTTGATATTTCTATAAAAGTTGATATTTCTTTAACCTATGTTAAAGTGTGTTTCAAACATCCAAACATTAAATTAATAACGAGAAATTTAGTAAAATCTCTCCAAATCATAGGCAATAATGTCTTTTATTTGCACTGCATATTAATGACATTTCTAAGATGAAGTCCAATCTGGGTTTGTATGTCTGGTACCTTGATAACACTTACTATAGCAAAGATAATTGAGGAGCTGCTACATTTCACCTATTCATTTACAAACTACTGCCGCTGCCGCTGCTGCTGCTGCTGCTACTACTACTACCACCACCACCACCACCACCACCACAACAACAACCACCACCACTACTAATTCAAAAATAAATAAACATCTTACTTCCCTGCAGCAGTTGAACTCTGGATTTAAACAAATAACTCACATTCCCTTAGGGCCCGATCATAGATCAACTGTCATCATATGAATTAAACACAGTTTTTCTGTTCCAACCTAACTCCTTAAGCTTTTCCCTTTTGACAAAAGGATTTTATTGTCAAAATATACAAGATTAATTAAACATTCCCAAGGTAACATTCCAATATCATTATTTTTAATATTCAACGTTCTATTTCCATTGCTGTTGATGCATGGTTGGATGGATGGACCCATAACTCCTGATGGAGATGTGGTGGTGCTATCATGACATACAGCATGTCCTCAGCTTTTTAAACCTGACAGAGCTCATTCATCTTCATGACTGAACACAGTTAATTTCTTCCAGAAAGAAGGAGAAAGAGAGAGAGAGAGAGAGAGAGAGAGAGAGAGAGAGAGAGAGAGAGAGAGAGAGAGAGACTGACTGACTGACATTAGAAGAATCAGTCTCACTACTGAATTGGTACTTTATTTATCAACCTTGGAATGATGAAAGGTAAAGTTAACATTGGTGGGATTTGAACTCAGAATGTAGAGAGCCAGAATGAATACCACAAAGTATTCTATCCAATGCACTAAGGACACTACCAGCTCACTGACTTTGAATTGCTATAGCCTTCTAAAATACTGGGTTTTTTTTACATTTTCCACAATGCTTTAAGCAAATTGTTGCTATTTTTAAATTAGTAATGTAAAATACATCCTTTTACATTTTTGAAATTTCAGTAGAACTTTGTTTTGTAATTTCATTATAAATGTTCAAATGTTTCTAATTTACTTCTTTTAACAGATTATTCTTGAGGGTTCTGTCAATTCATTCAAAGGTGACATTGCTATTGATGATATTTATACTAGCCCACACTCCTGTTCATTCTATCCATCTCTGGCGCAAGCATATTTCCCAACAACACATCAACGTCTTCTCACAACAACAATGAAGAATTTGATTGATAGTAAGTTATTACTAAGTTATCAAACATTGCCATCACCATCATCTCAATCATTATCATTTAATGACCATTCTTCCATGCT
Organism: Eledone cirrhosa; assembly: GCA_964016885.1. NCBI lineage: Eukaryota > Metazoa > Mollusca > Cephalopoda > Octopoda > Eledonidae > Eledone > Eledone cirrhosa. The sequence goes on from OZ024740.1 coordinate 363,762,993, forward strand.
GACATGGATTGGCTGAATTATCATAGACCAAGTCAGTGCTTAATCGGAGCTTCTACCTTTCTAAGGGTCGTGAGTTGACAGACTCACATACACACAATTTTGCCTTTCATCCTTTTGAAATCGATAATTAAAGTACCAGTATTGGATTCACTTTTTCCTCTTTTTCTCATTCTCATTTTCTCTCTCTCTTTCACACACACACACACACACACACTCTCTCTCTCTCTCTCTCTTTCTCCCTCCCCCACTCTCTCTCTTTCTCTCTCTCCCCCTCTCTCTCTCTCTCTCTCTCTCTCTCTTTCATTGGAAGAAATCAGCTATGTTCAGACATAGAGAGAGATGGGTTTAGATGCCCAAGGCAGTGCCCCTATGGCTTCATCAAGTTTTAAGATCCTATAGCATTGCCTGAGATGACTGTCCTCCTAGGCAGGCCAGAGGAAGGGAGTATGTTTCACTTATATACATTCCAGCTTTGTCATGGTTTCTTTAGTAGATTACCCTCTAAGTACAATATTATTGTCAGTTTGTTTTTCAAATATTTCTTTAAATTCTTTCAAATTTCATATTCTGATTTTGCTCATCAAAATAACAAACCCTTTTGATACCAAACTGCTTGAAATCATCCCTGGTTCCATGACACAAAGCCATTTTTTTAGAAGAGTTTATATTTATTTAAAAACATTTCATCATAATTTATGTAAGAACGTTGTGCCAGAAACCCCAGATAGATAAGAATGTTAGTTGTATTAATAAATCCCTTCAAATCTTTAATTATTTTCAAAACTATTTCAAAATTTTAGGGAGAGTCTTTTGTTAAAAATACGGTAACAAAAGGGCAAAATTATATTGAAATGATTAAAACTGAGATAATCAATTTTATTTCCACTTCTGTTCATTAACAGCAGATACTCTTTTTACGTGCACATTTGAAAATGGTTTGTGTAACTGGCAACAGAGTCTGACTGATGACTTTCAATGGCAGCTACATCAAGGTTACACACCAGCCAAGAGTATTGGACCTCAAGGTGACCACACCACAGGATGTAAGTAAATACCATATTTGATTTATATATTGAGTTTCTTTTTATACTAAATTTGAAGCTGGTTTTATCCTCCTCATCATCATCATCACTGCTTTATGCATGTTTACTACATTGGCATGGATTTGATGAGTTGACATATTCAGGTCAACTGACCAATCTTGATATGGTTTTTAAAGCTAGATACTCTTTCTTATGCCAATCACATTGCAATGAGTAGCAGATGCATTTTATGATGCTACCATTATTACCACTTTAACGAGTAGTCTAGGTACATTTTATTATGGCACCAGCACTACAGAGTGTACTGGGTGCATGTTATCATTGCATTAGCGTTAGTGAGGTTGTCAGTTATTGTCTGCCCTATGGTATTAAGGAAGTATGTTTGTCCCTGTACAGCTGTGTTTAAGGATATATTTTAGAAATCTTATTTAGGAGAGTTTAAAAAATGAATGTATGTTGATACCAGCTATGGTTCTATAAAACAAAACTATCCATTTTGAAGGTTTCCTATTTAGATTTAAATTTTCTAACATAATTTATATAGAACCAAATGTTTAGTTACTCTCTTAATAATGAAACAACTAATAATTGTATTAAATCCCTCAAAATTCTTCATTCAACCTTTTGATACCAAACAGACCAAAACCAGGTCTGGTTCTATGATACAAACCTACCTATTTTAAAGGGTTCCATTTTCAATTAAAACTACCAAAATAATTTATATAGTACCATATGTTTAGTTACTGTCTTAGAAGTGATTAATAATTTCAGTAAATCCCTCAAAATTCTTCCTTAATTAATTGAAATACAGTGTATTTCATTAGAAATATAGTCACAAAAGGGTTAAATGCATCTAAAAGAATGAAATTCAATTCTTGTATTTCCTTTTATGTATATATTTCTCTATGTATATATTTTCAGCTGGTCACTACCTATATATAGATACTAATGGTCAAACAGTAAACAGCAAAGCACAGCTGTATTTCTTAATATCTTCTAAATCTAATGGAACAAGGTGTTTAAAGTTTTGGTACAATATGCGTGGGCAGCATATTGATTCTTTAAATGCTTATGTACAGTATGGAACTAGTTCTAATCCACCTATCTGGACAAGGCAACATGACCAAGGACCAAATTGGCAGCTTGCTCAAATTGACTTCCAAGAGGTTGATATGGCTGATATGAAGGTAATAAATTAATAATATTACAGTTAATTTTTTTATTTAATCAGCATCACAAGTGTAATGAAATACATTTTAATATTTAAAAAAAGTATATGTGAATACAGATTCAAAGAACATATGGAGGACATATGAAAAAGACCAAACAGTTCAGTATCATCATCATCAATTTACATCTGCTTTCCGTGCTGGCAAGGGTTGGGTGGGCATTCAAGATTTGAGACTTGACAGGTTGGGTGACCATACCTTACTCAAATATTTCAGTTTTACAGCTGAATAGCCTTCCTAATGCCAACTACTTTACAAAGTAGACTAAATACATTTTATCATGGTACCTATGCCAGCACAGGCAGAATGCACTGAGTGTATTTTATTGTGGCACCAATATTATCACTATACAAAGTGAACTGGGTGCATTTTGTGGTGGTAGAGTGAACCATATGCATTCCACTGTGGCATAAACATTAGGGAGATTGTTACATCCTCAGCCTGGCAGAGAAGAGCATAGTTGAATAAATGGAATTATATTTTTAATCTCATTTAATCATTTTTTAATTAATAACAATGCATATATTTAAAATTCAATTTTCCTCCTTTTTTGTTCTGAATTTATTGAACATCAACTCATATCAAAGACAAAATTGATAATATAATAATATATTTGACTGCTGTTGTCTGAATTAATGCTAAGTGCAGATCATCTTCATCAGCACTACCATCGTTATTATCACCATCATACACCCGTTTTTTTCCATATCATCATAGGTTGGGACAAGTTGTTACAGACCAAATCAATACTTAATTAGAGATACTGTTGTCCTAGATTGGCCAGAGACCACTTCTCACTTATAATATTTCATTGTATTTTTTAATCAAGACAGTTAACTCCATATTTGTCAACTTTGCTGTGACTAATAACTATTAACCCTTTAGCATTTACATTACTTTATATTTACTATGATTTCACTATAAAGGCTTTACCTCACATAATTATCTCACATAATATCAAATCTATGAGATTTTGATATTATTCATTTTGAGAACAATACCTTAACATCAGTATGATGTTAATGTATTGTTATATCCAGATTGAACAGAAAGAGGTGAGAGGATTCTGGCTGGATACGGCCAGTTTAAATGCTAAAGGTTAAGCAATTAATTTTTTGAAATACACTGTCATGTCTTTCAATAAAAATAACTAAAAAATTTGGAAGGATTTAGTAAAAACAACCTTTTTGTTCTTAAGTTAGAGTTCAAATCAGAAATGGGTCTTATATACAAATATTAAATTTATCTTATATACAAGGTCTTAACTTAAATAGAAACATTTAAATAGGCAATTTTTTACTGATTTCAGACAATATACTGGTGTTATGTTCTGACACTACTGTTATGGAATTAAGTCATTCATCTGACACACAATGACATGCTCAATGAATCAATGCACCACATGGAATTTATATAATCAAACATCTACTCTAATATACTATTTCATCATCTTATTGTGCTGATTGCATGGATCACCATGGTCCTCCATCTCTATCTATTTCAGTCATTCATTGCTCATAGAAGGTCCTCTAGACTACACTCAGCATCATCACATTGCTGTTTATTGTATGTTCTGTGAGTTCCACCCTACACTGGAATGCCCATGCTTTGGTTCCATAACAATGCATCACTAACAATTTCCACCTTTGCTTCCCAGCAGTGTCCTATAAATCTAGTTCATCCCTCTCAGATGGTATGAGAGATTGCAGGTTCATGGCCATAAAGTTGTTTTTGGAGAGTGTAGCTTGTAGGATATGTTTAAAGCAGCCCTGAACATCCCTGTGTATGTGCAATCTAGTTTTTTCTTGGGTCGTATAATGAGTGCCTATGTAATACCCCTAAACAGCAGCACTGACTCCATCGTCATTTGGAAGAATCTACATCTTATTTGTTTGGAGAACTATGATTTCCAAGGCATCTCAAGATTTGTCAATGTGTGTGTTTAGCTTGCTTTCAGTGAAACCTTGTTTTGAGCCTTTGCACAATTTAAAGATTATTTTCTTCACTTTCTTACTTTCAGGGCAATTAAAAATACAATTTTTAGACAATCTGACTTTCAACCCTTTGTTACTATATTTCTAATGAAAGACATTTTCTTCATTCTTTTAAATGGTTAATTATATTAATATCTACACAAAATATTTAATGTATTTTATTTGTTCTTTTTCCTCAGATAATAATTGAAGGAAAGAAAGGTGGGAATTACGTGGGTAATATTGCTATTGATGACATCTCAATAACCAGTGATAGTTGCCATGGTATGTACCTGATAATTCTTATTGCATTATTAGTGCAGAGTGTTGCAGTTGGCTTAAAACATTGTGGATTATAAAGAAAACAGTATTTTAGAAGGCTACAACCATGCAAAGCTGGTGAATTGGCAGAGTTGTTAGAATGTTTGATAGAATGCTTTGCAGTATTCATTCTGATTTTCAGCATTCTGAATTTAAATCCCTTCAAGGTTGATAAAATGCCAATCCAATTATAATGTTGATTCTTCCACTGTCTCTCTCTGAAATGAATTAGCTTTGTTAAGCCTGGAGAGGGATGGGCTCTGCCAGGCTTAAAATACCGAAGATACACTATATGTTATGATTGCAACACTACAACTTCATCAGGAGTTATAAGCCCATCTATCCAATCCATTAGTTCATGTATGTACATCAATGAAAATATAGCATTTAGTATTATACAACATTAATAAAGATGCTGGAATATTAATTTAGAAATGTTTAATTTGTCCTATATATTTCAGCAATGAAATCCCTTTTAAAAGAAAGTTTTAGGAACTATGTTGGAGCAGGAAAACTGTGTTTACTTCATATGGTGGTAGTTAAACTCAGAATGGAATGAAGGGAATGTAGTATATTTGTTTATTTAAGGAGCAATTGATCATTTCGGTGGCAAATTGGTAGAGTCGTTAGGACATCAAATTAATTATCACAGTATTTGTTTCAGCTCACTGTAATCCTATTGTAATCAACATTGTCTTTCAAGGGATGCTGGGTTGGCAAAATTGTTAGTGTGGGATGGGATGCTTGTATGATCTGAGTTCAAATCCTACCTCCTTCTGCCAGGATGTATGACCTACAAATAGTATCAGCCATAAAAAGACCAATGGGAACATTGTTTGCTCAGTTTAGCTTGGCAATGGGTTTTTTTCTTATTTTTTAAAACATTACCAAGGTAACATTTGTTATTTTTATTTTTTATATTTTATGTTCTATTTGCATTCCTGTAGCCTTTTAAATTGTTATTTTATACCATTATTATTTGATTTTTTATTTTAATGCATTGGCCAAAGAAGAAAGGGTATCACCCATAATACTTTCTAGGGCTTCTGAGATTGGTGGAAGAAAGCAATGATCCTCTCCTTGAACCAGTTATCTGGCCTCAATATATGCAAAAGTGTGGACTCTTCTAAAAGCACCCAATACTAGGTGGTGCTGTAAAAGCAGTTCTTTCAATGGGCTGCTGAACAATTTCAACCTACCAAATTTTATTCATAGTGTATTGGTTGACCCAAGGCCATGGTAGAAGATACTTGCTCAAAGTGTGACACAATGAAATCAAATCACCTAAAGTCCGTTAAGGACCAGGTAATGTTGTTAAATGGGCAACAGATAAAGTCTCTCACTTATTTTAACATAGTTCTCAGGGAGATTCACCATGACACAGTATGTAACAAGGCTAGCCATTTGAATCTCAGATACAGTATGTAACAAGGCTAGCCATTTGAATCCCAGATACATCTCATTTATGCCAGCTGAGTGGATGGAGCAATTTGAAATAAAATGTCATACTCAAGGACACAACATACTGGTGGTAATCAAACTGCTAACCTTACAATTGTGAGCCGAACCTCCCTAACTACTAAACCTCATGCCTTCCCCACCAACTAAGTATTGATGAATATAATCAACTGTTGTGCTTATGTAAAAAATCATTAATTTGTTTATTTTTCTTTGATGGATTTAACAGAAAGTTATGGAAGATGTGATTTTGAAAGTCGAAGTTTATGTGGCTACACACTAGACACAACGGCTGACTTCCGCTGGAAATGGCAAAGTGCTTATGTCTCACAATTTTCAACAGCCCCCACTAAAGATCATACATATGGATCACGCCAAGGTTAGAAAATTGTTATTATTGTTCCTATTGTTGAGGTTGTTTTCAACAGCACCCCTTAAAGGATCATACATATGGATCACGCCAAGTTTACCAAATTATTATTATTGTTATTGTTAGGGTGATGAATTGGCAGTATTGGGAGAGCACTAGGCAACATGCTTTGTGGCATATAGTTATGGGATTTAATGTTCTTAGTTCAAATCTAGCGAAGGTGAGCTTTACCTTTCATCCTTACAGGGTCAATAAAATAAAGTATCAGTAGTGCACTGGGGTTGATTTAATCAACTTTCCCCTCCCCCAAATTGTTGGTTTTGTGCTTAAATCAGAAACCATTATTATTGTTGTTGTTGTTAAGGGGAGTAAATTAGCAGGATTGGTAGAGGTTGACCCTGAGCAAAATGGTTGGATAACATCCATGAGCATGGCTGGTCATGCTTGGGGATCCAGCCAGATCAGTTGGAGACAGTTGCTTCTGACAGGACCCACTGGAAGGTGTGTTTGAGGACTCTACCCTCATGACCCTCTCTCAAATAAGTGGTCGAAGAAGATCTTTTGGAGTAGATAAAATAAAGTACTAATTAAATACTGATGTCGATATAGTCTACATTCTCCTTCTCCCAAATTGCTGATCTTTTGCTAATGCTAAATAGGATTATTGTTGTTGTTGATGCTTTCAACAGGCCTCATACATATAGATCATGCCTAGGTTAGAAAATCTATATAATTATGCTTGTACATGTGTGACATGGGTAGAGGAAGGGTAGAAAATATTAATCAAATGAGTCCATGTTTTAAAATGTTTGAGAACTACTGTTGTGGACAAATACAATCAAACTCACACAAACACACATATGTGATATACTGAGAACTGCAGCTAGCGATACAAATTAGTAGGGATATTGGTTAATGCAGGTGGAAAGGTGGTGGTGGTGGTAAAGAAGAGGAGACAATGATTGTAGTGTTTTTTAAGCTATATTTATTTTTCTAATAATCAGTTATTTAATGCATCCACTTTTGTGCAATTAACTGTTGTATGCTAGATTGAACATTTTACAAAGAATTCAATTTCTACTTAGATTAGCTTATTAAATGACAATTAATAAAGTCTGGGGCGAAATATTTAATGACATAGTGATTTACTTACTACAACCAATGTTTAGTCATTTTACATTCTGTAGGGCTAGGAAACTAACTGATTTTGTTAGAGTGGTTAATGCCAATAGTCTAGGGCAGCATTTCTCAACCAGTGTTCCCTGAAACCCTAGAGTTCTGCAAAAAGAAACAGTGATAAATAAGCTAATGCATTTTTATAATGGTATATAATAATATTTATGCAGGGATATGAAAACTATTTCCACAGGGTAAAAAGGTTGAGAAACACTGGTCTAGGGAAGCAAATTACTTTTCATGATAGGAATGCAGCCATTAAAACTTTTAAGAAGCCTTCTATAAAAAACAACCTCATAGAAAGCCTGCTAAACCTAGGTGTGAGCTGTAACAACATACATATGCATGCATGGGATAGGACTGATGCTCCTAACTTTAAAAAACCCCAAGAAACCTCATATGAGATGGAACCTTGAAATGTGAAGTAAAAGATAATGGAAAAGAATATTTCCTTCATATATTTAACTCTTAATATCCTGTACCACACGAAACATTCTTGAAAAGTAAAAAAAAAAACATGCACTATAACTGCATTACAATGAAAATGTTCACATGTTCACTAATAAAAATACTATAAACATTTGAATTAACAAATCGATATTTATATATTCTGTGGTAAATTATTACAGGATGTGAGGGTTAAAGAAAGAAAAAACCAAGACGATAAAAACTCACAAGTGCTTTTTAAAACCTCAATCAAAATTAATTATATACCTCTATTGTTCTGTTATTCTTGAACTTCATTGGATCTAGCAATCAGTGTTCCAATTGTTTGACTGTGGAACAGCCTACTCATAAAATTAGCATGCAAGTAGCTGAGCATTCCACAAACACGTGTATCTTAAGGGACATTCATTATGATACAGTATATGTTAAGGTTGGTCTTTTGAATTACAGGTACAAATCATTTTTTACAGCTGAAATGACTGGAGTAATGTATTTTGCTCAAGAGAAATGTGCCACCTGAATTCAAATTTGTAACTATACAATCACACACAAAACACACACACCACTAAGCAATAAACCTTCACAAATACCTCTACATCTTATCTCAATCCTCATCTAAGCTTAAATTCTATACTTACCAGGTCATTACATGTACATATCTCAGAAATCCCATAAGGTTAATCAGATTGCTCGGTTGATATCTCCTGAATATGGTGTTCCTACTGAAGATCAATGTGTGCAGTTTTATTACAATATCTATGGCAGAAATGTTGGCTCCCTCAACATAAAGGTAAGAAATTATTTTATAAAACAATCATCATCATCATCATCTTCAGCATCATTGTTTTTTTCCAGGAGCTATGTAAAAAATAAACTTCATTTTGTCATTCCGCGAGAATATTTTGGTTAGCCTATGAACTTTTCAGCATGTGAACTTTTCAGCTGACCCTTGTAGATATTTTCTGTTAAATCATTACATGATGTTAAGAGTTAAACATATATTAATACTCTTCTTTTCAATAGCTACGCATCCATGATACGAAAATATATGACACAAACAGCTACCTTGAAATTAAAGGTGATCAAAGAAAAGGATGGCTACTTGGAATGGTAGAAGTACCAAAGCTTGTGGACAATAAATTTCAGGTAAGAGACACACCATTTTTACTCTCCCCTCTCTTTCTCTCTCACACACACATACAAATAACATATTGTTGCAAGTTATTAAACATTAGTTTTTGAAGAATCTCTCTCTCTCTATATATATATATATATATATATTTTTTTTTTTCATTCATTTTTTTCATTCATTTTACGCCCACTTTTCCCTGCTTGCAAAGGTGGGATGGGAACTGATTCTGGCTTGATTTCTACAGCTGGATGCCCTTCCTAACACCAACCTCATTTATAGTGAGTGCTGGGTGCTTTGTTGCCGTGGCGCCTCCAGTGGAATGATAAGGACCCAAGTCCCTATCATCTCATTTCTACATCTGAGTAAACTGGAGCAATGTGAAATAAAGTGTCTTGCTCAAGGAAACAACACATCACCCGGTCTGAGAATTGAACTCACAACCTTTCGATTGCAAGGCCAATGCTCTAACCACTAAGCCATGTGCCTCCATTATATATATGTATATATATATATTTATATATATATATATGTATGTATATATGTATGTATGTATATATGTCTCTCTTTCTCTTAGTTTCGAGTACATTTTTGACTGGCCACCTTCCTGGTGGCAAGGTTGTAAAAGAAATGAAATTGTCATCCCTTGAATCGCAAGAATGTTTTGCAAATTTTCAAGGTGCCAGCTATTGCAGCCATTTGTAATCTATGAATTAGGGAGCTGTGCTCTTCATCCACAAATCCAAGTTCAGTTATATTGGTCCAAGCAGGTTGATATATAACCTGTAGCTCCAATAATGATGGGTATGAAGCTGAAAATGTATCTTGGATACTGGATCTGCAAGCTCCTCATCAATGGCCCGTAGATGTCCTCCTTCTCTTCTATTTTTCTTACAACGTTGACATCAAGTGGGCAGCTGATCTCTACAACAGAGCACGTTTTCAATGTGTGGTCCCAAACAACAATATCAGGCCAATTGTGCTTTAATTTGGTGGCAGTTTTTATTTTCAGGTTCCACAAGTATTTTTTAGTGCCATCTATTTCAACATATTCCTCCTCATTTATTTTTAATTTTGTTTTCCTAAGTGCACTCCAGATAGTTCTAGCTATAACATTGTCTCATAGGGAGATAGTAGTGATATGACATTCTTTCGCAGTTGGCAACAATGTGGCTAACATCTTCGATCTTTGTTTTACAAAGCCTACATTTATTGTCGACTGATGGCCTTCCTCTTTTAGCAGGGATTTGGTAGGGATTTCTTGTCCCTGTATTGCATAGAGATATCCTTCAAGGTGGGATGTCATAAACTTATTGGAACTCCATGCCAGGCTTTTTGAATGATTTATCCCCTCTATGGTCTGTGTTTTTTGACTCAGATATCCATGCACAACTTTCTCTGTAAATTGGTCCAATTTTTTTTATCTTGCTCGAACATTGAATAAGATCTTCCAATTTCCCTGGGAGAGAGATTTATATCAGGCCTTATTCCATATCTCTCCTCCAGATCAGTGGCTATCCTAATGATATTATTTTCTTTGTGCACATAGACCTGGACAAGATGGTTGTTGACCTTTTTCTTCTGCTGAAGATGTTGCTTTAGTGTCACTATTCGGGTCTCATATGATGTTAATATAGGTTTTAGACCCCAGCCACTTTCCTTGCATGAGATGTATAGCCTATGCACATCAACATTGATGTTAAAGTTTCCAGTAACACTGAGAAGCTTGTGAGTTCTTACATCCATCTCACTTAGTTCTTGCAATGACCAGTTCAGCAGACCAAATGTTGGCGTTAGGATTGGAACAGCATAAGTATTGTGGGCAATGTATTTGTGGTACACTGATAGTTCTGATGACCATATTTTCTTTACTCTCCTGATGTATTCAGTTCTGGTTCTCTCCTTATTTATGGGTCCATCATTTCTGACATTCTCATCCTGCCCAAGATATTTGTAGTTGTCACCTGACTGTAGAGGTTGTATTGTCAAGCCGTTCATCTCTAGAGGAGGGCACAACCCTTCCATGTTTTACTGTCTAATATGCACATTTGGACTCAACAAATTTCATTCTGATGTCTACAGAAAATTGTGTAATGAGGTCCAATTGTTTTTAATATAGCTGATATTTGGCCCATACAACTTCAGGTCATCAAAAAGAAAAGATGGGAGATACTTCTGGACCCACTTCCATGACCACTTTGTTTTGTGAGCAGATATGATAGTGGGTTTAGTGAGAGGACGAAGAGCAACACTGATAAGTCATCACCCTGGAAGATGCCTTTCTGATAGTGTATTGTACCAGTCTTAATTTGCTCCTTCTCCCACCTAAGGATCAAATTGGTGTACCAGTTCTTGGTCAGGCATTCAACAGCAGCTACTAGTGGTTGTGGGACTTTGGCAAACTGTAAAGCCTTAATAATCCACTCATGAGGTACACTATCAAAAGTCTTCTGATAGTCCAGCCACACCACAGTCATGTTCCTGCGATTCTTTGCTGTTTTTTCTGTATCATTTTATTTGTTAGTAGGTGATCAGACCCACAACTCCTTCTTTCCATCAGCTTGCTCAAGTGCTTTAATTTTGTTGGTGGTACAATGATCCTGTAAGAACAAATTAAGGCACCCAGTGTATAATTTATACATGATGTTCTGGCAGGCTATTGGGTGGTAATTTTTAGCAAGGGTGGTCTAGCTATTTTCTGGGATGAGGAGGGTAGTGGCAGTTGATAACTATTGGGGCAGTTCTTGTGTGCCTTTGGTAATTTCTCTAAACAGCCGTATGAGATCTTGCTGATAGAAGGTGAAATTCTTCAACCAGTATCCTGTTATGAGATCTGGGCCTGGTGATTTCCTATTCAATGTTTTCTGCAGAGCTGTTTCCAGGATTTGACCCATCTATGTCATATTGTTTTGTCTGGACATGCTAGCAGTATTCCTGTTCCAGTTCTTTTAGCCATTTAGTTTGTTTGCTAAATCCATCATTCCTATCCCATACAGATTTCCAGTAGCTCTCAACCTGTTCTTTTGTAGGGGTGTCATTTACAGAGATTGAGCTTTTTCCATTGAAGCTGCGATAAACTGATTTAGGATCTCTGGCAAATAATATATTTAGCACTTGCCGTTTATGTGCTATTGACTTATATTTTAGTCTTTCTGCTGCAGTTGTGAGTTGTTTCAACTGGTGTAGTTTGGAGTTTAGAGTTTTAAATCTCGTCTCTCCAAATCGCCTGTCTAGTTTTTTCGTATGTCCCCCTGATGTTGTGTGAAGTTGGTCTCTATGCTGCATTTTATAATTACAATGATCTGTGCGATACTTCGTCTCAGGTAAAAAATTTTGTTTTTTAAATTATGCATCCACGCTGGTTCAGGCTTTCTGTTTGTATCTTGGTTGCTTGGTTTTAATTTTTTATGATAGGATAGCAATGTGATAGCTGACATATAACAAAATATTAAGCAATTCATATGTCGTTTCCACACCTTTGTATATATGTATGTATGTATATATGGATATATATATATCTATATTATAAAGCTGACGGCCGTATGTATGTAACAAACTTTTTGCCAAATGGCTGGACCAAAAAGCATCAAATTTGCACCGTAGATGTAACTTTTTCCAAGTAAGAAAGTGAGGGTATTATTGTCTACTAAATTTGGTTAAAAGATTAAAGATATTTTATCGTTTATTTAAATATTCACTTCTTTAAAATTTTCAAATGTCAACACTTCCGGTTTTACAACATTCCGCTCTCTTTCTTAGTCTGTCTTTTTAGATAGATACATAGCTATAACGTCGCACCCTTATAATATGTCTCTGTATGTCTGGTTGTCTGCATTAGATACATAGCTATAACGTCGCACGCTTATAATATCTGTCTGTCTGCCTGTCTGCATTAACTTTGCTTCTAACCAACTTTTGATTAATTCAGTGCAAAGATACAGCAGGCCCTCTCAATAATCTGACCAAACTCTATAATCTGACAAGCAATCGCAATAATTTTAGCAGAGTTTGCAGCCATCATGTATATATGTGTATGTATAACTTTGATAGGTTTCGGCTAGTATTGGCGCAGGCCATGTGTAATTTAATAGCACCACCTGGTGAAGTCTTTCAAATCAGGATTTGGGTACCATGGTCCACTCAAGTAGAGAATTATTGTTTACAGAGGCATATCCGGGTGTAGGAGGTTTATCCAGGATCTCTTGAAGGAATTTGTCCAAAGACTTCTTGAACTTGATGGGGTCTGTTTCTGTTTTAATGTGTTTTGGTGTAATGTTAAAGAAAGGGGAGGCCAATTGAGGTGAAATGATTGTGCCATATTGTTGTTATGAAATGCGAGTGAGATTTTTGTTGTGGGTGGATAGCACGAGGCCCAAGCCTTGGGTGTACCTTAAAGGTGATGCCAACTTCATTTGGGCAAAGCTGATGGAATATTTTCCATGTTATGCAGATAATGTAGTGCGTGGCGACATTGGAGAGAATAAAGGTTGAGCTTTTCTAATCGACGCCAATAGTCAAGGCTTGTCATGCCATCTATCTTTTTTGTAATTGATCTTTGGGGTGCTTCAACTTTTATGATATTTTGTTTCATGTGGGGAGACCACAGTGGACAACAGTACTCAAGGTGGGGTCGAGCAAAAGTGGAGAAGATAAGGATAACAGTGTGGATATCTCTCGACTGGAAGGTTCTGAGAATCCAGGAACACATTCTGCAGGCCATGTCAACTTTGCTGTTTATATGAGTGACCCAGCTTATGTTGTTGTCCACAATTACTCCCAGGTCTCTGATGTTGCTGGATGCCATGAGAGCTTCACCTGAAGGAAGAGAGTATGGGAGTTTCAGGGCATCCTTTTTTCCAAAGTGGATTAACTCGAACTTATCCTCATTCAACATCATATTATTCTTTTCTGCTCATTGGATAACAGCCTTTATGTCTGATTGAAGGCAAGTCCGGTCACCCACCTCATTGATGACCCTTTGGAGCTTGGAATCATTTGCGAAGATTCTTATGTTGCTGTGCTTGATGATGTCAGTAATGTCATTAATGTAGATAATGAAAAGAAGTAGGCCCAATACTGTGCCTTGTGGGACGCCACTGCTGACTTTGGCTGGGCTTGATTTTACTCCTTCGACTACAACATGTTGGGCTCTGTCTGTCAGGAAACACTTGATCCACTGTAGTAACTTTCCAGAGACACCAATATTGGATAGTTTTTTTCAATAGAATCTTATGATCAACCCTGTCAAAGGCCTTGCTGAAATCAAGGTAGATGACATCAGTGTTGGAGCCCTCTCCCAAGGCTTTCAAAACATTGTCAAAGTGATGCAGGAGCTACGTTAGGCAGTCCCTTCCATTACTGAACCCATGTTGGTTGGAGTTCAGCAGGCCGTTGCTTTCAAGTAAGTGGGTTATTCGTGATCTCACCAGCCT
>OZ024740.1:363790070-363820070 GCA_964016885.1 Eledone cirrhosa
GTCCCTTCTGGGAAATGGTCGTGCTCGGTGTGTAGGAAAGGCGTAGGTAGAAACTCCATTTTATGTCCTAAATGCAAAGTATGGGTGCATAAAAGATGTAGTGGGATCACAGGTAAGCTAACTAAGAACATAGATTTTACATGTGGCCGGTGCTCTGGTGCAATAAGTAGCAGCAAGTGCCCACAAACTACTAGCTCTTTCAATTGCGCAGAGGGTTCTATAGAAATAGTGGACAGCTTCCGTTACCTGGGCGATAAAATCAGCAGTGGGGGAGGGTGCTCTGAAAGTACTGTAGCTAGAGTCAGAACTGGTTGGAAAAAGTTCAGAGAGCTTATACCACTATTAGCTGCTAAAGGGTTCTCACTAAAAATGAAAGGCAGGTTGTACGATGCCTGCATACGAACAGCAATGCTGCATGGCAGTGAGACCTGGGCATTGTGTGCAGAGGATATACGCAGACTAGAGAGGAACGAAGCTTGCATGCTCCGCTGGATGTGTAACAGTAATATACGTGAACGGCAAAGCATAAACGAACTAAGGAAAAAATTAGAGATAAGAGGGATCAGATGTTGTTTACTCGAGAGAAGGCTACGTTGGTATGGACACGTGATGCGCATGAAAGTCGATAGCTGTATAACAAAGTGCAGGGCAATAAAGATAGACGGTAGCCACGGAATAGGCAGACCTAGAAAAACCTGGGACGAGCTGATAAACTCCGACCTCACACACTTACACCTCTCCAAGACAATGTCACTGGACCGAGACCTTTGGCGGTACTCAGTAACAGAGAAGACCCGCCTTGCCAGTAGGCATCTCTAACAAAATACACCCCATCCCGCCACCTCCCCCACCCATCCACACCACCCGTCCTATGTAAAGTTATGTTGGTGCCGCGCCATCCAGGCCGAAACAAATGAGATCGTGTAGGTGTCACGACAAAAAACACACAGTCCACGCTGTAATGTGGGCGTGTAGGCAACACGGTAAAAACCTCCCAGACCCACACTGTAAATGTGGTTGGTGTTAGGAAGGGCATCCAACTGTAGAAAACCTGCCAGACAGTCCTATGCGAGCAAGACAATCACTCTTGCCTCAAGTGGGACTACCCCCGTCCAAACCCATGCAAGCGTGGAACACGGACGTTAAACGTTGATGATGATGATGATGATGATATACATATATATACATATACATATATATTCATATATATATATATATACATATATATATACATATATATATATATGTATATATATACATATATATATATACATATATATATATATATGTATATATATATACATATATATATACATATATATATAAATATTTATATACATATATATATATACTAATAATAATAAAAGGATGAAGTGTTAAATCGTCATTACACTTATTGAGGTGTGACACACGCTTTTGATTCCAGAGTTGGGCCAAATTGATACAGATCGATCCTTGAGCTGATCAATCGTAAAACACACATCACACATCAATAAATGTAATGAAGATTTAACACTTCATCCTTTTTATTGGTAGAATGTCAGACACCATGCTTTGTAGCACCGAGTTATGGTCCTTTACGTTCTGAGTTTTAAATCCTGTCGAGGTTAACTTTGCCTGTCATCCTTACGGGGTCGGTAAAATAAAGTACCAGTAATGCACTGGGGTAAATCCTGGCCTTCTGCCAAAAGTAGAAACAATTACTAAAATTACAATCTGATTAGAACAACACCAATATACCTACTGGAAACTATGCATCGAGTGCTCCCTTTGGTGAGCCTAAAGAAACTTGTCATTACAATCCCTAAACTATGTATATCTATATCATCGTTATTATAACATTTATGTCCACCTTTCCATGCTGGCATTGTTTGGAGGTATGTTTTACAGCTAGGTGCCTTTCCTGATGACACCCCTTTTAGTCACCTCTTACAACACACAGATATAGAAAAACAGTGCACCTATTCTAAAAGCAGGATAAACACATATATTACTTATGTATATATAATGCAAACGGCAAAGCATAAACAGATTGAGAGAGAAACTAAGCATAAAAGAAATCAAATGCTGTGTGCAGAAGAGGAGATTATATTGGTATGGTTATGTGATGCATATGAAGGATGACAGCCGTATAAAATGGCACAGAGCACTAAAAGTCAATGGAAGCCTTGGAGTGGGGGAGACCCAAGAAGACCTGAGATGAGGTGATAAAAGCTGACCATGCCCAATTGTACCTCTCAAAGGCGATGACACAGGACTGAGATCTCTGGCATTACGTAGCATCCAGCTGTAGAAATCAAACGAAAATCAGTTCTGTATGAGCAAGACATGGTCAACTGACCTGGCATTACCCATAACAGGACAACCCGTCTAACCCATGCTAGATGATGATATATAATTATATATATATATCTTGCTAGCAGGGTAAGAGGACGTTAAAACTACGATGATGACGATGAGGATGATGATAATATATATATATATCGGTTCCGGTGCCTCCCTTGCAAGCAGGGAAAAGCGGACGTAAAATGAAATGAATGATGATATATATATAGTTATGTAATAAACAACATAAGACAGTTATTCCATTTACCAAAGGTTTCACGAAAACAGACGAGCTCGACATAGACATCTGAAATCACTCATCAGAATGAAATTTTATTTGAAGTGGATGGAAACACTTAATATATATATATATATAAACTCTAACCTATTTCCATGCCAATATGGATTGAGAAAGTGTCACCGTAGAAAGATGAACAAATCTTGAAACAACACTGTCTGACATTTCTAAAATGTCAAACAATTTTTTCAGCCTGTGGCATTTGAGACATCTAGAGAAGCTGGGCTCCTGAGAATGAGGTTTTTGTTGGTGGCTTGCCTTACCTAATTAGGGTGCTTGGCTATATAAGTGCTTTAGCCTCTCTCTCATCTAGCCATACTGAAGTATTTGTTGATGAATATGGTGAGGATGTTTGGTTATACTAACACCATAGCCTCATTATCACCCAAGTCAATATCATCAGTATCTTGGCTTGCCTAATAAAATATTAGAGGGAAACTCCAGCATCTTGTTTTGTGACATGTAATTCAGTGTACATGTTTTCTCCATCTTTTTTCTGCTTTTTGTTTTCCTTCTTTTTCCTCTCTGATTACTTTCTTTTGATTTGTTTCTACTGAAAATCACTTTTTCAATAAATCATTCTAAATATTACAAGACACTTTATTTATAGATTATATTTGAAGGAGTGATTGGAAAAGGTAGATATGGAGATATCGCCATTGACGATATTGAAATTAAGTCAGGAGAATGTGAAATTGGAGGTAATATTTTATTTTATTATTTCTCTTAATTTTTTAGAAACAGGATTCACATGAAATCACATTAGCAAGACTTTCTTGAAAAGTACAAAACAGCATTATGGCTGCATTACTTTAGAAATTAAAGTCTTTACAGTAAATTTTCACAACTTGTCCACTGGTAAAGATACTTTAACCATTTGAATCAACAATCCACATGAAACCACATTAGCAAGGCATTCTTGAAAAATATTTAACACCACTTTGGCTGCATCATATTAAATAGTAAAATATTTTCACAGCAGTATGTCCAATAGTAATGATACTATAAACATTTGAATCAATAAACTGTTTTAGATATTTTCTGATAAATTACATGATGTTAACAGTTAAATACTTCAGGAATTTTTCTGGCTTTGTGTGCTCTGAGTTGAAATCCAAGGTTAATTTTGCCTTTGCCTTTCATGCTTTTGGGATTGACACAAATGTTGCTTTATTGTGTCTGATCTGGCTCTGTGTTCTGAGATCAAATTCTGTCTCATGACACTTAAAAAAATAGTAACACTTCTGTCAGTAGTTGTGACCTACAGAAAACATCAGCAATAAAAAGATCAATGGTTGGATTGTGCTGCTGCTATGTTTGAGTACTCAGTTATTTTGCAGCTAATATTGTTGGACAAAAGTGAAAACTTTGAAGCATCAATTCCAAACAATTCAAGTTGTTGCTCCCAAATTTTCTTTAAAAAATAATAATGTGAAAACTTGAGTGAGCTAATAAAGGAGCCCAATTCACTAAGTGTACGGGGCTTTATATCATCAATCAATGAGCTAGAAGTAACAGGCAAATGTCCATCATTATCATCATCATAAATTTCTGTCCATATTTCTATGCTTCCATGGGTTGGATGTGTCCTTTCTAGCATATCTTTCATCTACTTGTAATATTACTTCACTATCGTTTCTGTGAGGTTCAATGTTTTGAGATCAGCTCTGACCACATATGTCTGGGTTTTCTTGGTCTTCCTTTACTGCAGTTTCCTTCCACGGGCACCTCCTGGCACTTCACCCAGTATTTATCATTTACATACATCACATGTTCATATTAGTGCTGTCTTCTGTCGTGCACACAACATCTTATTCTTCTTATATACAGTTTTTCTCTCTCAGTTCATCCACACACCATTGTTTATGCACTCTAACATCACACTTCATTCTCCTCCACCTTCCACATATCCTCTGCATTTACCGTCGATATCTCACAGCCATGCAAAATCCCACATCCCACACAGGCATACGATCTACCCTTCAATAGGAGACAATATTCCTTTGTTGTTTACAGAGGTAGTAGCTCCTTAAATCTTTTCCAGGTACTGTGCTTTCAGAGCATCCTCCTCCACTGCTAATTAGGTCACCTAAGTAACAAAACAACTACTTCTATGGCCCCTTCCTGGGATTGGAAAAGGTTTATTTTACAGCTGCTCTTACTACCCACTATTCCTATGCATCTGCCACATACAAAATATATATTTTCTGTTAGCCAGCCTTCTATTCCATTACACCTCTTATGTTCCCATACCTTATATTGAGTATATCTTATAGAGTCCCTATCTATTCCTTTCTCATATGTTAAACAAGATCACTTCCTGAGTGTAATTAGAGTTTTGTCCTCTTTCTTACTTACTAAAACCTTGGGTCTTTGCTAAGCTTATTCTGACCACTTTTAATTCTAAGTTCTGTTTCCACAACAGGAATTTCTTATCAAGATATTCCATAAATTCAGCTATAAGAACCAGATTATCAGCATACAGAAGTTCCTATAGACAGCTAGTCTTAAACTCTTTAGTTATGACCTGGAAAACTATGATAAACAAGAGAGAGCTGATGACTGGGCCTTGAACTCATTACATACTCTCACTTTGCTAACTGCACGTCTGTACATGGCTTGCTCTGCCTTCATGAGCCACTCATCCACACTCAGTTTCTATTAGGACCATCAGATAATAGATGAAGTTCAATGCCTACTGCACCAGATGATTTCTGTATCTCAATGACTGTTACTGATAGTCACCAGCTTTTATATTTTTCATCTTTCTGATTACTTCTTTGACTCTAAAACTCTCTATTTCAATATTCAACCTCTCTATTGAGTCTATTAGGATAGTCCTTCTTCCTTCCACTTTCATAATAGCATTTCTAGGATTATTTCCTGCGAGAATCAATGAAGCGAAGAGTTCTGGAGTCACTTTGAACATACTTTTCCCTAACAACAAATCTTTGCAATGTGGAACACCTCATACTATTGATCTTCTCAGTGCAGCACACATGCTTTCTGCATTTATTTTGTGAAAGCAGATGGTCTAGAGGTGAGGGTGTTGGACTCATGTTCATAGAGTTCTGGGTTGAATTCTTGGACCAGTAGCATGTTGTCATTTTGAGCAAGATAGTTCCTTTCACATTGCTTTTCATGATAAGACTGATGTCCCTATCACTAAAACACCACTAAAACACCAGAGAAACCAACTATGAGATGCAATTCAACAACAGACTAACTAAACCTACATAGGTTTAAGCAGAAAATTTATTTTTCATTTCATTTTTTGCCATACTATGATATGTATTTACAATGCTATGTAATTTAACTGTGATTGAATATCAATTTTGAAATGAATTAAAAGTTAAATCTTAATGTTTTTTTATTTATTTTAGGGGATTGTGACTTTGACCATGGTCGTTGTTCATGGTTGAATATGGCAAGTAATAGATATAATTGGTTACTTGGATCAGGGTCTACAATTTCTTCAAATACAGGACCTGTCAGTGATCATACACTTCAAAATGAAAAGGGTAGGTGAACTTTCTTTAAGATGATGGGAATAAAACCAGTGATGAATGTTGTGAAGAGGCAGAGAATGAATTGGTTGGGTTATGTGTTGAGTAAGGATGCAAGTGATTGAGTAATGGGAATAGAGCCAGTGATGAATGTTGTGAAATGAAATGGAATGAGATCGTTAGGTCTTGTGTTGAGGAAGGATGAAAGTGACTGTGTGGGCTGGTGACAAATGTTTTAAACAGAGATAGAATGAGACCATTCGGTCATGTGTTGAAGAAAGATGAATGTGTTTTAGTGAGGAGAATTATGGAAATAATGTAGGAGATAATGAGAAGGGGTAAACCATAAGAGATATGGTTAAAGATGATAGAGGAAGAAATAAAAGCCAGCAGAGTTAGTAAGGTAAGATGCAGACAATACAGCAAAAATGATGAAAACATTTCTGCTGAGAATAACCACTGATAACTGCTGCATCCCACATTCCAGTCCATAGGGCTTTTTCCTCAGACATTGATGGCCTCCTGATTTTGTGGAGGAAAACTCCAGTCCATGTTCCATGGACACTGAAGATCTCACAGATAGTACTAAAAGGAATCAGTCAGTCAAATCCTGGTATTAGGTTCTCTTCTGCTTCTGTGTGGCAGCCAAGGTATTTAGTTATAAGTAATTTTATATTTTATCTTTAAGACAGAATACAAGAAATACTTGTTAACAATGTCAAATGTGAACTTCTAAAAATATTTCTTTATTTATTTGAAAGATAGTTTCTTAAGAAGCTATGTGTGTAATCAGTTAAATAAGAAGCAGTAATTTCTTACTTAAAAATGAGATATTAACTGAATTGAATGCAACATCAAATTAACCCTTTCATGACTATATATCAAATGAAGTACACTCTAATTCAATTAATTCATTAAAAAGTTTGAAGGATTTACTAGAAAATCTTAAAGGAAAATCAAAATGGTTTTGCAGAAGTAAGTCCACATAAGAGATAACTATAGAAAGAGTCATAAGTACAAGTTACCCAGCTAAAACAATCATAGATGTAGAGGACTTAGCCCTCATCACAACCACACCTCCCCATGTGGAATCTCTTAGACTAATCAGCTAGAGATATAGGACTATATGTTAACTCAGGCATAACTCAGTATATGTGTTACAATTAAGAAGGCATAATCACCTCCATGGATGGAACATTACTGTATATACTCAAATACAAACTTAGGAATATGTGACCCCAAAAAATCGATGATAAAATGGAGGTGGGGCATTGGCTTATACTTGGAATGTGATGTCAACATTTTCATTTCCAAAGCATAGTTTGTCCTGAACAGTTTGATTTCCATATTGAAGTCATCACTACCTGATAAAATGAAGAGAGACTTCTTCCTAGCAGGTGTAGCCTAAGTTTTTCTATATAGGCGCTCCACCTGGACATTGACTAATGGACTTTAAAAGAGGTGAGATGCTAATTACATGCAAATACTTTGACCCATTTGAATATATTCTGGTGACAGCACCCTACCAAACAACAACTTTATGGACACCTTGTCCCTGTCTCCAAAGTCATCTGAGAAAGAAGGATGCATTTTGCTGGACACTGCTGGAGAAGCAAGGAAGACATTTTCAATGATGTTGTGACATTTTTCTTAGGGATTGGCCAACCATGTAAGAATTACCTCAACTAGCTTTGTCATGATACAATGTACACCAAATATCTTCCAAGAGTAATGGATGATTGAGCTAGCTGGAGGGAGCAAATCAGGAGTATCCATGCAACCATCAGGACTAATTGATGATGATGACTAAAATTAGTAATTATTTCATTACTCGGATAGTAATTTAACGTATAGTTCTTACATAAAATTATGTTTGAAGATTTTAATTTAAGTTGAGACATTATATTTCAATTAATCAATGAAATTATTATTTCATTACTAAGATAATAAATGAACATCTGGTTTTCATATAAAATTATGTTGGAAGATAATATATTACATAGGATCTCTTTAGAATATATGTTTTTTTTTTATAGAACCAGAGCCAGTTTTGACCAGGTTGATATAAAAAAGAGTGTAAAGAATCAAGTTCAGCTTCCCCTTGCACTTTACACCATTTGTATTTCCTTTTTCAAATCATGTTTTTCTCGCTCATATAGGACTGCCAGATAGTCCTATATGAGCAAGACACGGTCACCCAACCAATCTTGCTTCAAATGGGACAACTCCCGTCGAACCCATGCTAGCGTGGAAGATAGACGTTAAACGATGATGATGATGATAATGACAGGCACATGGCTTAGTGGTTAGAGCATTGGCCTTGCAATCGAAAGGTTGTGAGTTCAATTCTCAGACCGGGTGATGTGTTGTTTCCTTGAGCAAGACACTTTATTTCACATTGCTCCAGTTTACTCAGCTGTAGAAATGAGATGATAGGGACTGGGTCCATATCATTCCACTGTGAAGTGGTCGTGGAGGTGCCACGGCAAAAAAGCACCCAGCACTCACTGTAAATGAGGTTGGTGTTAGGAAGGGCATCCAGCTGTAGAAATCAAGCCAGCATCAGTCCCACCCTAGCAAGCAGGGAAAAAGCGGACGTAAAATGAAATGAAATGATGAAATGATTACCATGCAGATATTGAAGCTGAACATCAACTTCAGCAACTCCACATGTTTGAAAGGGCTTGCAAAGGCTATAACTACTACCTGTACTCCCCTTCCTAATTATTTTTAAAAAGAGACTATAAGTTGTACAGCAACTAATAAGGCCAATATTTGTTCATTGTTGGACATTAACTCTTTTGTTAGCATATTTCTAATGAAACAAACTGTGTTTTAAATATTTTTTAATAATAATCAACATTTTGGAAGGATTTAGTCATAAAACTAACGTCTTCATTATAAAAAAAGATTCTTACATAAATTATAATGGAAGGGTTTTAGATAAATATAAATACTTTAAAATAAGCTGTTTTATATCATAGAATCAGAGGTGGTTTGGTATCAAAAGGGTTAAATAGAATAGGAGTTAAGATTGTATTTTTCAACCAGTAATAACATTTCTTTCTTCCATTACAGGATTTTATCTCTTCATTGATGCAACCTTCTTGAAAAAGGAAGAGAAAACACATTTTATAAGTAGAATGTTTCCTGCTCTTTATTCTGAGAAGCGGTGCTTTACCTTTTGGTATAGCATGAATGGTGATGGAATTGGTATCCTGAAAATATTGACTAAATTTGATACTGGTACAAATGTAACTATTTGGGAACTCAGTCGAAATCAAGGTAGTGAATGGCTTTATGGGCAGGCACCAATACAAGCTTATACACCATATCAGGTATTGGAAAACTTATAATATTTATTTCATCATTTAGCATCCACTCTGCACACTGGTGTGGATCAGATTGATTGTCATGATTCAAGATCAGACAGGTTGGAGCGATCTCATCTTACTTATATGCTCCATATTTGGCATGGTTTTTACAGTTCGATGCCTTTCTTAATCCTTTAAGATATATCAACACGAATAATTATGATGATGTGTATTTGTTGTAACAGGAAAGGTGTGGTTTTGTTATATCAATATATGTAAATTGAATTGAGGTTCAGCTGTAAGTCTCAAGCTGTTGTTGCTGTGAATATAACTCTGAAAAGAATATTTCCATATCACATTTAAAGGCAATGGCTGTGGTAAATAGCATCACAAGACTTTAGCATATTTTTACATAATTTATTAACAAAGGTTAAGAGGTGGATTAAGCTGGCATGACAAAAGAAATGAAATAAACCAATTAAGATTCCAAGAGAAGGTATGGTCGACTGGCTGAGGCGTTGGCCAGGCCTATAGTAATGTTTTGTTGTTGCATATTGTTCGTGCTTGCGGAGCAAAAGAAGAATTGGTGTTTACCTTAGCAAGGTCAAGCTGCAAGAGACAGATTTATGAATCGCCGCGGGAATTTTTCCCTCTGGGGCGGAAGTCGAGATACATTCTCCTACACTGGCGGCGATTGGCTGAACTGAGCCAAACAACGCACGGAGAATGTATCCATGAATGTAGGTCACTACAATGCTAACCACCTTACTATATTGTGTGCATCTCATCATGGCACTACCACTACCACTTTATAGAGTGCACTGGAAGCATCTTATTGTGACACTAACACTAATATTACAGAGTGTACTGGGTGAATTTTATTGTGGCACCAGTTCTAAAAACATTCTCGTAAATTCTATATTATTTTCATTCCATCATCAAACACTATAACCTTTAGTTTCTCACCCCATTAACATCAGTGCCGCAGTATTTGTACAGATGTACTGGTCTTTTGTATTATGACACATCACCAGTCAGTATGGCTGAGAGTTATGGTCCTTACCATTCTGAGTTCAAATCCCGCCGAGGTTAACTTTGCCTTTCATCCTTACGGGGTCGATAAAATAAAGTACCAGTAATGCACTGGGTAATTGCTGGCCCTGTGCCAAAAGTAGAAACAATTATAGCATATCAGCATTCAGCTTGATTCTTTGTCATATAATGACATATCACCAATCACCTTGACCTTGTCATATTATGGCCTATCACCAGTCAACTCAGTCCTCTATCATATTAAGGCATATCACAAGTCAGCTTCATCACTTATCAGCTTGGTCTTGTATCATCTTAAGGCATATCATCAGTCAGATCAGTCCTCTGTCATATTATGATATGCCACCAGTTAACTTGGTCTTCTTCTTTGCCCACTTATTCATGAGAGGGTCATTGGGGAAGAATTCTCAAACACTCCCTCCAGTGTATCCTGGCAGAAGCAACCATCTCCAACTTATCTGGCTGGATCGCCAAGCCAGATCGATAAGCTCATGGATGTTATCCAACCATCTTGTTTAGGGTCTGCCCCTTGATCTCCTACTGGTTGGTTTAGCCCGTAAAATCTCTCCAGCGATTCTTTCCTGAAACATTCTAAATACGTGCCCATAGTGTTGGAGCTGTGATCTCTCAATTCAGAGAAGTAGCGGCTCTACCTGGAATGACTCTCTAATCTCTGAGCTACACACTTCATCAAGTAACATTACTCCAAAGACCCTTCGGAGGAATCCCATTTTGGCTGCTTATATTCACAATCATATTCTTTCGGTCATTACTCAAGATAGGGGTTGGTTTGTAAACCAAATTGAAGATAGCATGTTTTGCTTTACACCTACCTCCCTTCTTGTGATAACCAAATGCTGAAACTGATGCAGTACTGTATCTGCTCCTGCAATTCTTGCATTTAATTCAGCTTCCTGCTTTCCATCACTCATAAACATGTCCCCGAGTTACTTGAACTTCTCTACCTACTTCAGTGGAACTCCATTCGTATGTAGAGTGCACTGCACAGGCTTCCTTGAGGGGACGAGTGTCTCAGTTTTCACAGCACTGATTTTCATTCCAGCCATGACACACTCGGCATCAAATCTATCAAGTGCAAGTTGAAGATCATCTTCTGAGGAGTTAAGTAAGACAATGTTGTCTGCAAATTCCAGCTGACTGATTTTACACTCACCAGTCATGACACCACTTCCAACCTGGTTGCATATGTCAATCTTGTTCATATAAATAATGATCAGGAGAGGTGACTGTACGCACCTTTGGCAGAGTTTGACTTCCACATTGAATCGTTTTGATTTAGCTCCATTTATCCAAACACTCAGGATTTCGTTTAGAGACATCAGGGCAACAAGAGACAGACCATCAATCCCATACAGTCATGTGCATTCTCAAGGTCGACAAAACAAGAATATACTTCTTGGCAATACTTCCATGATTTCTCAAATACCTGCCGCAGTGTGAATATTTGGTCGGCTGTGATGTGTCCGGGGCGAAAACCACATTGTTCATCAATTAGCTTAGACTCAACAATCTCCCTGCACCTCTTTGTCAGACACTTAAAAGAGACTTTACTGGGGAGGCTTAACAAGAAGATCCCTCTGTAATTGGAACAATCTCTCTCGTCTACCTATTTGAAAATTGGGATTATCAATACTGATTGCCATTGCTTAGGTGCCTTTCCAGAGATCCAGGCCACCCAGCACACACAAGTCAGCCAGAGAATACCCTCTCTATTTAAGGCTTCTAACTTTTTGGTGTGGCACCAAATGGCAGGAAGTCTCCTTGGTTCAATCAGGAGGTCAAAAATGCCATCTGAGCAAAGGAGGCAGCTTACAAATCTTGGCTTGGAAATAAATCCTCCTTTTTACACTTGCAGTACAAGCAGGCACGAATAATCACAGCAGAGACAGTAAAAGCGTCCAAAGTTAAGACATGGGAGAACTTTGGGGTTAAGCTGAAATCCAACTTCAGATCAGCAAATAAAGTGTTCTGGCAGACCTTCCACTGACTTCGTAAAGAGAAGCCCTCCTTCACACCTGCTATCCGGAACATGTCTGGGGTTCTCTTTTCAGAGAGGTGCATCCTTGTGAGGTGGAAAGATTACTTTGCTGATCTCCTAAACCTGATCACAACAGCATCTTCAGATGTATACGAGGTGCATCTGGGAGCGGTGACTAATCTCTCAGAGGCTGAGGTCACAGAGCAGTTAAAGAACCCAAATGTGGCAAAGACACTGGGGAAGATGAAATCCAGCTTGGTCTAATGTCATATTATGACATATCCCCAGTCAACTTACACTTGTAACATATTAAGGTATATCACTAGCCTGATTCATCCCTTATCATATTAAGGCACATCACCAATCAGCTTGGTCCTGTGTCATCTTAAGGCATATCACCAGTCAGCTTTAACCTATGTTATCTCTTTCATGAGGTTCAATTTCTTGATTTATTTTATTTTCTGTTAAATAGGAAACAGATTATAAACAATCAGCCAATCAACCAACATAGTATAGAGAGAAGAGAAGAGAGTAAAAGCAATAGTGAGAGAGAATTAGTGTAGGGTTGAAGTATACATATGCTCTGAAGTGACAGGTAAAGACTGAGAGTGACAGATGCAATGATAAGTTAACTAGGGATGCATAAGCACATGCACACAAGTAAATGCCTGCTTAGTGTTTTTGTACAAAAAAAGATTTTGTTTTTACACTTATTCTTATATCAATAGGTAAACATATATGGAAATATGTTTTCTTTCTCTCAATTTCTTTTCTTTTCCTTTTCTCAAACACTGTTTTATTCCAATATTACATTTGTGTATTAAATTTACAATTTTTTCTAGCTATGGGGAAATATATAAATTTGACATGTTTGCATGTTTATATACCCAATATGTATATATATATTATATATCATCATCATCATCATCATCAACGTTTAACGTCCGTGTTCCACGCTTGCATGGGTTTGGACGGGGGTAGTCCCACTTGAGGCAAGAGTGATTGTCTTGCTCGCATAGGACTGTCTGGCAGGTTTTCTACAGTTGGATGCCCTTCCTAACACCAACCACATTTACAGTGTGGGTCTGGGAGGTTTTTACCGTGTTGCCTACACGGCCACATTACAGCGTGGACTGTGTGTTTTTTTGTCGTGACACCTACACGATCTCATTTGTTTCGGCCTGGATGGCGCGGCACCAACATAACTTTACATAGGACGGGGTGGTGTGGATGGGTGGGGGTGGTGGCGGGACGGGGTGTATTTTGTTAGAGATGCCTACTGGCAAGGCGGGTCTTCTCTGTTACTGAGTACCGCCAAAGGTCTCGGTCCAGTGACATTGTCTTGGAGAGGTGTAAGTGTGTGAGGTCGGAGTTTATCAGCAACTTATATATATATATATATATATATATATATATATATATATATATATATATATATATATATATATATATATATACATATAAAAATTCAGGACCCCGACAGCTGAGCTCCGGCCATTTTGACAGCTAGATCCAAACTAAACCACCCGTAATAGAATGGCAGGATTCTAGCTGAAATTATCAAGGGGTACAGTTCATATATAGGCATGCAGTCAAAGTAAAAAAAAGCAAAAAATCTAAGCAAAAATCTTATAAGTTTGTTGTTTTTCCTGTCTGTCACAGGGAGGGATCAGTGATCTGGCATGTCATATATATAGTTTATAACCTTCATGGCAGCAGGAGGGGGGGGGGGTAAGAAGGTGGACTGACCTGAGGATACCAAGCCAATCAGCCGCACACACACGGCATTAAGAGAGATTTTATCCTATACAACTACTTATAATATGCAGAAACAGTATTGTACAAAACTTCAATTCAAAGGGATAAAAAATATTTGTGAACGCGCAAGGCTGAATGGTTAGAGAATTGGATTAGCAATTGTGAGGTCATGATTTTGATTCCCAGACCAGGCGATGCGTTATGTCCTTGACCAAGACACTTTATTTCACATTGCTCCTTCTGCCTTGAGTTGCGACCAACAGATAATATTAGCAATTGTCAAAACCAATGGAAACATTGTTTCCTTGGTTTGATTTGACAAGCTCCAGCCCACTCATTAAGCGAATGAGGTCTGGGATCTTGTCGATCAACGATCAATATATATATATATATATATAGCATGGAAACCTTGGAAAAAGAGTGGGAGTAGGGAAGGATATACAGCCGCTAAGAGAGAAGCTAGACGTCAGGTGTATTTAGCACGCAGGGAGGCTGAGAGTAGGAGGTTTGCCAATGTTCTGTGATGGGAAAATCAGAGACGTGTGGTGTTCCACATTGCAAGGAAGTGTGCCAATGCAAATCAGGATGTTGTTGGAGATAAATGTGTCCAGAATGATGCCGGTGTACTAAGTGTAACAAATGATCAGAAAAAGGAGGCCTGGAAATGTCATTATGAGAAACTGATGAATGTGGAGAACGAATGGGAGAGAGAGAAATTACCCTCAGTAGATCCGACAGAGGGACCAGCTATTGAGATTGACGAATATAGGGTACAAGAGGCGATGAAGGAAATAAAAAATGGTAAGGCCGCTGGTCCATCGGGGATAGTTGCTGAGATGCTGAAGGCATCAGGAGACGTAAGCACTAAACTGGTTGCACACATCATCAATCAGGCTATATATGGTGGTGTCATACCCAAAGACTGGTGCAGCAGTATTCTCATAAATTGCTACGAAGTTAAAGGGGATGCTCTGGAGAGGAGCAATTATAGAGGTATAAGACTGATAGATCAGGTTATGAAAGTGGCACAACTAATTAGAGAAAGGGTCAAACTAGATGAGATGCAGTTTGGTTTTGTGCCTGGAAAAAGTACAACAGATGCCCTCTTCTTGGTGAGACAATTACAAGAGAGGTTCTTAGAGAAGAATAAGCCACTATACTTAGCTTTTGTTGACATAGAGAAGGCCTTTGATAGGGTACCCCGATC
Source organism: Eledone cirrhosa (assembly GCA_964016885.1). NCBI lineage: Eukaryota > Metazoa > Mollusca > Cephalopoda > Octopoda > Eledonidae > Eledone > Eledone cirrhosa. The sequence goes on from OZ024740.1 coordinate 363,805,531, forward strand.
TGTCATCTGGTGGTCCATAAGGAAACTAGGTGTTGAGGAATGGCTTGTGAGGACAGTTCAAACTTTGTACAGAGATGCTGTAAGTAAAGTGAGGGTAGGAATGGAGTTTAGTGAGGAATTCCAGATACAAGTACGGGTACATCAGGGTTCGGTCCTCAGCCCCTCTTGTTCATTATAGTCATCCAAGCCATAACAGAGGAGTTTAAGACTTGGGAACTTCTCTATGCTGATGATCTGGTTCTTATAGCAGAATTAGTAGAGGAGCTAGAGAATAAATTCTGGCTATGGAAACAGCAGTTGGAATCAAGAGGACTGAGAGTGAACCTAGCTAAGACAAAAGTGTTGATGAGTAGAAAAGAGGACAAAACTCTGATTCCGTCAGGGAAACAGCCATGTTTGATATGCAGAAAAGGAATTGGCATAAATTCTATAAAATGCACACAATGTAGATCTTGGGTACACAAGAGATGTAGTGTGATAGCAGGCAAACTAAAAGGTAGCGAGAAATATGTATGCAGTAGATGTACAGGGAAATTAGACAGTAGAAGTCGCATTGATAGACACATTTTTCAAATGCAGGTGAGTGATATAGAAGTGGTTGATAGCTTCCGGTACCTAGGAGATCAGATTAGCATGGGAGGTGGATGTTCCGAGGCAATAGTATCTAGAATAAGGACGGGTTGGAAGAAGTTTAGGGAGCTGCTGCCTTTGCTGACGAAGAAGGGTTTTTCCCTGTGTACGAAAGGCCAGTTATATGATGCCTGTGTGAGCAGCGCGATGCTGCATGGTAGTGAGACATGGGCAACAACTGCAGAGGATATGCGACGGCTGGAGAGAAATGAGATAAACATGCTCCGTTGGATGTGCAATGTCAATGTGCGTGAACAACCGAGCATGGATGTGTTGAGAGAGAAACTGTGTCTGAGAGAGATAGATTGTAGTGTGCAAGAGAGGAGACTGATGGTATCGACATGTGATGTGCATGGAGGATGACCAATGGGGGAAGAACTACCAGGAAATGCCAGTTGAAGGAAGACGTGGTAGAGGTAGACCACGAAAAACATGGGCGGAGATGGTGAGAGCAGACCTCAGATTGCTGAAGATCACAGTGGAGATGACGAAGGATCGTGACAAGTGGAGAGATGCTGTGCTGAATAGGACCCATCTCACCCTTGCAAGCAGGGAAAAGTGGATGTAAAATGATGATGATGATGATGATATCATCATCACTGCTTAACATCCATTTTTGCATACTAGCATGTGTTAGATGGGTTAATAAAAATAATAATTCTTTCTAAAATTGTCACAATATCAACAATCTTTTGTGGGTAAAAAGTTGATTCTATCAACTTCCAGTACTCTACTGGTACTTTATTTTATCAATCTTGAAAGGACGAAAGGCAAAGTTTACCCCAGAGTGTAAAGTGCTGGAAGAAATACTGTCCTACAATCTAATGATTCTGCCAATTCACCACCCTCATCCTTTGTACTAATAAAAGTTCTCCTTTTCTTGTTAGTGAAATCAAGTTTTTATTTTATTTCATCAGATAATTATAGAAGTAACACGAGGAAGATCGTTCGACGGAGATATTGCCATTGATGATATTTTATTCAAAGATTCTGATTGCTCTGGTAAGTTATATTAGCCTTTTTTAGGTTTGGTGTAGGTCAGCATTTTAGAAACTCTTTTAAATGTGACCTCCAGCATGTGATGCATCTTACATTGTAACCCATTTTTTCTTAATGTCACGACCAATTATATTTATTTTACAACCCACTAATGTGTTAGAACCCACAGTTTGAAAAACTCCGATCAAGGTCTACCATAACCTCAGATTATAGAATTGGATGTCATGCAGAGATATCCCTTTGAAAGAGGCATAAATTGATGGGAAGTTAACCACAATGTCTTCATCTGTCTCCGTATCTCACACACACTCTCCCCTCTTTCTCTCTCAGATAATGGAAAGTTAACTATAAACACTCTTTCTCTCTCTCTTACTGTTTCTCTTTCTCTCTGTCTGTCTCTCGCCTTTACCACAAACTTTCTCACTCTCAGTAGCGAAAATGAATTTATTTCTGGAAATGTTTATATTTGTATCACTTTGAAGCAATCATTCTTCCATGAAGAATGATTGCTTAGTTGAAGTGATTAACCCTTTCATTCTATATTTCTAATGAAAGACTTTATTGATGATTTTGAAAATAATCAAGAATTTAGAGGGGTTTAGTAATATAACTTTCTCATTATCAAGTTGATGTTTGGAACATAACTTAAAAATGGTCCTTACATAAAATTAGGATGGAAAATGTTTAGATAAATATTAACACTTTAACCCTCTAATGAAAGATGCTGCTAATAATTTTCAAATGATTTTGAAAATAATGAAGAATTTCAAGAGATCTAATAATATAACTAACTTTCTCATTATTAAGTTGGTGTTTGGAACATAACTTAAAGAAGGTTCCCACATAATATTGATGGAAGGATTTTAGATAAATACAAACACTTTAAAACAAACAACCCTACAAGGGTGGTTTCAGGTGGTTAGATATTAAAGGATTAAATGTACATTCTTCAATGCAAAGTTCACAAGATCTGTTCATATTTTGTTTTCTGTTTTTTAATTTGTTAGTGTCACCACATTTTGCAACTCCTAACGATTCCAATAGCGTCATTCCAACAGGAGAACCACCTACCAATGCGGGTAAGTTACAAACAATTTAAACAATCAATTAATTTATCAAATGAAATAGATGGGAATAGAGCCAGTGATGAATGTTGCGAAGTCAAATTGAATTAGGTGGTTGAGTAATATGCTGAGGAAGGATGAAAGTGACAAGAAGAGAGAAATGGAGAGAGTGTGAAGGGGAGTGGAATAAAATGGTTGGGTCATGTGCTGAGGAAGGTTGAAAAGGATTGTGTGAAAGGAGTGGTGGAAAGAAATCTGGAAGGAAGTAGGGGAAGGGAGAAACTAAGAAAGACATTACTAAAGATGATGGAAAAGAAAATGAAAACCATACAATAGGGCAAAAGGAAGAATCTTGTTATGGGAGCCACATTGTTGATCTCTTTTTAAGCAGGGAAAATGGCCGAAAAATGCTTGTTGTATCCAATAGAATAACTTTTGTCACATTTTTCACATTTTCAAATTAATTATTATTATATTAAAATGTGGATTGGCAGTATCGGTAGAGGGTCGGACACCATGCTTTGATGCATAGAGTTACGGCCTTTGCCAATCTGAGTTCAAATCCGGCCAAGGTTAACTTTGCCTTTCATCCTTACAGGGTCGATAAAATAATGTACCAGTAATGCACTGAGTAATTGCTGGCCTTGTGTCAATAGTAGAAACAATTATATTAAAAATCATATAATTTATAAATTAACACAGTGCTGATTGTTATTCAGTGTTTGGGGATTCTGTACCTTTTAACATCATTATTAGAATCAACTTTGTGGCGGTGGATTGGCAGTATCGGTAGAGGGTCGGACGCCATGCTTTCCAGCATAGTTACGTACCTTTACGATCTGAGTTCAAATCCCGCCGAGGTTGACTTTGCCTTTCATCCTTACGGGGTCGATAAAATAAAGTACCAGTAATACACTGGGATAATTGCTGGCCTTGTGCCAAAAAGTAGAAATAATTAGTAGAGTCAACTTTATCTTTCCTCACATGGGGAGGTGTGGGGTGATAAAATAAAACACTAGTCGAGTACTGAGCTAAATTTAACTACTCATAATGATTGAGCAGAAAATATCTGAAAAACAAAAGCTGGTTTGTCAGTTCAAATAGGAAAATTGTTGTAATGACTTTAATTTTTAATATGATGCAGTTTAATTCAGTTTAATATGATGCAGTTTAATTCAGTCTCATGTAGACATAAAGAGTTAATCAAATTTCCCCTACCTTCAAATTTTTTACCTTGTGCCTTCTTCTTCTTCTTCTTCTTCTTCTTCTTCTTCTTCTTCAAGGTGGTCATGTTGGTGACATGACATAAAGTGCCCAGTTCACTCTGCATGGGTTTCTTTTTTTTGGTACCACGATAAAAAGCACCTAGTCCACACAGTAATGTGGTTGGTGCTAGGAAGGGAATCCAGCCATAGAAACCAAGTCAAAATACAGATCCATATAAGCAAGATAGGTCAATGGATCTGACTTGTCTCAGCATGAATAATGGATATTAAACAATGATGGCGATGATGAGGATTATTCGTAATCTAAATTTACATAAGTATCTATTATTTCTTTCAGAAAATACAAAACCATTCAATTGTACCTTTGATGCTGGTCTTTGTGGCTGGTCACAGGATCCAGAAGATGATTTTAATTGGACAGAAATGAAAGGAGCAACCCCAAGTTATTACACAGGTCCTCATTCTGATCATACTGGAAGTGAGTTATGTTATTTCATAGGTTTTAACATATTATTTAAAGGGTTGATAAATTGACAAAATCATGATAAAATACATCCAGTACACTCTGTTACATGGTCGTGCAGGTGCCATAATAAAATGCTCCTAGTACACTCTGTAATGATAAAATGCATGTAAAAGGCATTAAAAATAGTAGTATTAGTGCCATGATATGATATGCCCAGTACACTCTGTAAAGTGTCAATGATGGTGTGATAATACAATACACACAGTACATTCAGAAAAATGGTAATGTTGGTGCCATGATAAAATGCATAAAGTTCACTCAGTAAAATAGTTGGCATTAGAAAGGACATCCAACTGTAAAAACCTTGAAATATATGGAATGTATGAGCAAGATGTGGTTCCCCAACCTATTTAATCTCAGATGGTAACAACCCATCCAACTCTTGCTAACATGGAAGATTGACATAAAATGATGATGACAAACGGCTATCTTATTACTTGAGCAATTTGAAACCCCAAGGAAACACACACACAAATTCAGAAACACTCATTAATTCAACACACTAATTAAAACTAATCTTTTTATTATTGTGAATAATGTTAGTTTAGGTAGCCAACATAGAAAGATGGCATGTTGGCAGTTGTTACGACATCAGAGAGAATTCTTTGCAATATTCATTCTGGCTCGCTGGCTTTGCGTTTAAATCCCACCATGGTCAACTTTGCTGCCTTTCACCCTTTCAAGGTTAATAACTAAAATACCAGACAAGTACTGAGGCTGGCTCTTCTTTCTCTCTCTCTCTCTAGCCTAATTGTTTCTTTTATTCTGCTCTTTCAGATAATGGTTATTATCTTTACATTGAAGCATCTAACCAACGCTATCACCAGAAAGCTCGATTGATGAGCCCCTTAGTTAAATCAGTTGGCATGGTGTGTATGAGTGTCTACTACTCCATGTATGGTAGTGACATCAAAGATTTTAATATCTATATCACTTCTGGGGGTAACACACCTCAACTAATATTTACCCGATCTGGATCAAGAGGAAGATATTGGTTTCAAGCTCAAATAAACTTCCAAACTAATTCTCCATTCAATGTAAGTGTAAAATTATTTTGAAATTTATTTCGGGGGGGTTACTGTATCTAGTCCAGGGTCTCCACTTTTGTAGTGCCATAATAAATTCACCAAATCTACCCTGAAAAGTGCTAATTCTGGTACCATAATAAAATGCATCCAATCCACTCTATAAAGTGTTAGTGCTAGTGTCACAATAAATTGCACCCAGTGCACTCTGTAAAGTGTTAGTTCTGGTGACATAATAAAATGCATCCAATCCATCCTGTAAAGTCTTAGTGTTAGTGCCACAATAAAGTTCCCCCAGTGCACTCAGTAAATTGTTAGTACTGGTGACACAATAAAATGCAGTCGGTACCATCTCTAAAGTGGTTATACTGGTTTCATGATAAAATGTCCTCAGTAAACACTGCAAAGCAGTATGTGTTAGGTAGGGCACACAACCATACAAACCATGACAAAATGGAACATAAGAGCAAGGTATGGTAATCTGACCTGACTAGCCACAGAATGTGTCAATCTATTCAATACATGCCTGCATTGAAAATGGACATAAAGCAGTGATGATGACCCCTTTGGATTAAATACATTTTTTCACCACTCATACTCTTTAGGACAAATACTGTATACATTTGGTACTAATACTGTGTGAAGGTGCATGGCTTAGTGGTTGGGGGTTCAGCTCACAACATTATGGGTGTGAGCTCAATTACCTGCAGCACATTGTGTCCTTAAGCAAGACATTTTATTTCATGTTGTTCCAGTTCACCCAACAGGCAAAAATGAATTGTGCATGTAACTCAAAAGCCTTGTCATAAACTTTGTCATGATGAATCTCATTGAGAATTACATTATAGGTGCACATGTCAGTGGAATGTTCAGCCACATAGATGATAATTTAATGATCAGGCTATTCCATTGATCAAACAACTGGAACACTTGTCATCGGAAGTGACAGAGGTCCAGCAACACTCACTAATATTGTATAGAAATGGTACTAATGCTTTATATAAAGGGTACTAATATTGTATAGAAATGGTACTAATGTTTTATAGAAATGGTACTAATGCTTTATAGAAATGGTACTAATGCTTTATAGAAATGGTACTAATGCTTTATAGAAATGGTACTAATGCTTTATATAAAGGGTACTAATATTGTATAGAAATGGTACTAATGTTTTATAGAAATGGTACTAATGCTTTATAGAAATGGTACTAATGCTTTATAGAAATGGTACTAATGCTTTATAGAAATGATACTAATGCTTTATAGAAATGGTACTAATGCTTTATAGAAATGGTACTAATGCTTTATAGAAATGGTACTAATGCTTTATAGAAATGGTACTAATGCTTTATAGAAATGGTAACAGTGTTTTATAGAAATCATGAAGAATATACTTTAACTCTTTTGATACCAAACTGCTTGAAACTATTCCTGGTTCTATTATACAAAACTTCATATTTTCATGTGTTTCTTTCATCTAAATTTAAGTAAGAATATTTTTCAAATTATATTCGAAACACCAGATAAATAAGCAAGTTTTTCTAAATCCTCCAAATTTTTGTTTATTTTCAAATTTATTTTAAAACCATAAACAGTGTCTTTCATTAAAAATATGATAATGAAAGGATTAAGAGTCCAAGAAGCTTTAACTTTGAATTCTTGCAAGAAAACAATTTGTGATTTTATCAATGTTCTAGTTATTTATATTCGTGTAAATAAAGAAAATTCTCTAGTAATTTTGCATGTGTATGTATCTATACATGTATGTATGTGAGTGTATAAATCTGTGTATCAATGCATGTGTGTGTGGATGTCTATATAGGTTAGTATGTGTAGTTGTGTCTATGCATATGAGTGTGTCTGTGAGTGTGCAAGAGAGAGAGCATGCACATGAAGGCCCAGTCATTTGTATGCCAAAATAGTTTTTAACTCTTTTGTCACCCTATTTCTAATGAAATGCAAATCATTTCAGTTAATTAATGAATGATTTTGAGGGATGTATTACAATTATTAATTATTTCATTACTTAACATATGGTTCTTTTATAAAATTATGTTGGATGATATTAATTTAAATAGGAACCCTTTGAAACGAGTGATTTTTATTTGTAGAACCAGAGCTGGTTTTGATTGAGTTGGTATCAAAAGGATTAATAAACAGAAAATAAACTAGAATGTTTGTGAACAATTACCTAAATTAAGTATTATTTATAAAAATTCATCATGTTTGGAACAGGTTATTTTAGAAGCAGTCCGAGGCAAAGGACCCCAAGGTGATATTGCTATTGATGATGTAACAATACATGAAGGTCTTTGTTCAAGACGTAAGTGAGATTACATATTTAATAAGAATATCTAAAATAGAGGATAGAATGTTTTGAAGTATTTTCTGGAGAGAAATGGGTTCTGCCATATTTTAAAAAAATGCTCAAAACATGCCATATGCCATGACAGATTCATTACAACTCCATCAGGAGTTAAATATCCACATACATAATACAAAGAAAAAGTTACATCCTTGTGTATAATATGAGCCTTGAGTACAGCCAAGTCTATGTTAATGTTTTTATATACTTGTACCATGTTATCTATCAAAATCTTGATTTTATACATATATTTCACTACAATATTCAATTTTAGACTGGGTACCATATATCAAGAAATTGTAGCAAATAACAAATTTACAGTACGAGAATTATTATACTATTATTCAAGTATATATTTTAACAATAATTAGGTTTTAGTTGTAACAATAATTGTTTCTACTTTTGGCACAAGGCCAGCAATTACCCCAGTGCATTACTGGTACTTTATTTTATCGACCCCGTAAGGATGAAAGGCAAAGTTGACCTCGGCAGGATTTGAACTCAGAATGGAAAGGGCCATAATTCTATGCGTCAAAGCATGACGTCCGACTCTCTACCGATACTGCCAATCCACCGCCTTAGTTGTAACAATAATTGTTTCTACTTTTGGCACAAGGCCAGCAATTACCCAGTGCATTACTGGTACTTTATTTTATCGACCCCGTAAGGATGAAAGGCAAAGTTAACCTCGGCGGGATTTGAACTCAGAATGGCAAGGACAGTTGTAACAATAATGTTATTAAAACATAACAGATACGATTAAGTCCCTTTATTAATTTATTTTATCAAATATATTTAAGCACAGTAAAAATTTCTGAAAATGCATACTCATGTGTTATATAACAATCAGAACCTGCTTTGCTCTTAAATTTAGTTCAAAATTTCTTTTATCATATTTTTGTTATTTTCCCAATAAAAGGAATATATTTGTTTTAAATATATACATAAATTACATTACAAATTGCTCAGAATTCTTTTAGAATGAAAATATAAGCACAAATATAAACACATATAACAAATACAATTAACTATTGCTAGGAACTACACAAATACAATACACCAGAATATATGACCAGAGTGGGAGAAAGAAAAACAAAAATGACTATCAATTCACCACCACGTCTGACAAAGGTGTAATGGAATATTTTGAGGCAAGCCAATATGCTCACAGCATTACCATGGGTAATGATGAGGCTAAGGCACTGAAATAACCAGGCACCCTCACAGGCATCACCGACACCTCAGTGAGGTAAGCAACCAATGATGACAAGAGTCTCATTGTCAGCGGCTGAACTCCACCAAACGTCTTGAATGCCACAGGGTGGAAAAATAATTGTTTGATGGATCCTGGTATTTTGGGATTTTATTCCATTCAGCAATGGAAGAGTGGTCCACACATTTACAACGGTATCCATGATGTGGGAGGGAACAAAAGAGTCATTGACTGTGGCATCCCGAATGAGACATGAGAAAATACAGTACAAAATAAGGCAACATTTACCAAAAGAGTATTATTATTATTATTTGCTTCTGATCTTATTTCAGAGTCAACTATTGGACTTGGTAAATTTTTTAATTTTGAACGTCGAAACAGCCTAATTCAGAGAAAAGACGATGATTTTGATTGGTACTTAGGCTCAGGAAGTTCATCACGATTCTCCTCTCATCCTCGCAAGGATCATACTTATAAAACTTCAAGAGGTAATTGACATTTCTAATCATTTTTATAACAAACTTTATTTGTTAACTAGCTGACTCCTTGGAAATTATTGGTTTAGTTAGAAACAACCACCAAGTATTAAAGATCAATATGACATCATTTGAAATGTTATATATATATATATATATATTTTTTTTTTAAAGGAGTTTTATAAAATATATATTTGATAGAACTCCTTTTATAAAAAAAAAATTTCTTCTCTATTTTCCAATAATGTCACTGACAGATTAAAGAAGAAATCAAGAAAAGAAAGAAAGATTCTTTAAATATATTTCCATGCTGTTTCCATTCTTACTTTATTTCTATAACCTCTTTTTTGTATTGAACCTTGCCCTCTTTTCATATTTCACATATATACATATATATATACTCTAATCAATATAGTTATTAGGTTCAAGTACTCAAGATGCTCTGTATCCATTCAATTCCAATGTAGTAGTCCATGATAGAGTATATATACAATAATTGTTTCTACTTTTGGCACAAGGCCAGCAATTATCCCAGTGCATTACTGGTACTTTATTTTATCGACCCTGTAAGGATGAAAGGTAAAGTTAATCTCAACGGAATTTGAACTCAGATCATAAAGAGCCATAACTCTATGCTGCAAAAATCCACCGGAATAATGCTAAAAATGCAGGATAGATATTCATAATTCATTTTATTGCAAAATTTGCTGTAATACGTATTTCTGTGATGTTAATAATTATGTAATGCTGCCATCTCACAATCACCAACACAACTTCTTCAGACAGCATTCTAGGTAATACATTTGTTATGTGATATATGTTTGATGCAATACAGGCTATTGATAAGAGGACAGATTTGTATTCAATGTTGCTTTTACAAAAATCCATTCCCATATATGTATGTATATACAAATAATATAATCATCTGGAATTAAAAAAAGCATTTTTTAATCTATCTATCTATCAATCTATCTATCTATCTATTTATTATTTATCTCTCTCCTTCTTCCTCACACATACACATAGTCTTACTATACCATTTCCAGTGTATCAGACATTTTACATGAAATATACACCAACATTTATATAATAAATTGCACTCACAAAAGTGGAATACTGCTGCTATTAAACAATTATTGACCCAGATGCTTTAACCAATAACCTAACATTTCATTGATGTAGTGGACTGTAGTAATAACTAACTTGACACATCATCCTCATCACTTTTACCTCCATCTTCTGCGCTGGCATTGGATGAGTTGTCATTCTAAGGCCAGTTAAGCTGGAAAGACCTCATTATGCTCATAGATTCCTTATTTTGTATGATTTCTGGATGTTATTCCTAATGCCAAACAGGTTACACGGCTTACTGAATACATTTTATAATGGCACCAGCACTACCACTTTACAGAATGTACTGAGTATAATCTAGTGTGGCACCAGTACTACCATTTTACAAAGTGTACTGTATGAATTTATGTACCATGCTTCTGTCTACTCCCAATCCATAGAAAATATGTTTCTACATTTCTTATTGTAGGTCATTATATGTATCTAAAGAGCACCTCTAGAGTGAATCCCGGTAATAAGGCAATCCTGAGTACACCAATTTATTTCAGTAACAAATTAACAATTTGTGTTACATTTTGGTATTACATCTATGGGAAAACTTCTGGTACACTAAGGGTCCAATATCTAAGTGAAAAAGATCAGTTTAAATCACCAAAATCATTGTGGATGAGGAAAGGTAAGAAAATCATTCTTTTAATCTTACCATTACTATATTTCTAATGAAAAATACTACCTATGATTTTTAATTAATTTTGAAAATAATCAAGAAGGATTTAGTATCATAACAAACATTTTCATGAGAAGCTTGTGTTTGGAACATAAGATGTTCTTACATAAAATTATTTTGGAATGACTAATCTCTTGAAGGCTTACAAGAGCAAAAGAGCAATTAAAGAGCTTAAATGTGACAAGACCACTGTGAAAGACAAAATCTGGCAGAGATGTCAAAAGCCTTAAATAGAGAAGGTATTCTTTCTCTGACTCGTGTGTGCTGAGTGGCCTGAATCTTTGGGAAGGCACCTAAGCAATTATAATTAGGTGTGATGATCTTAATTTTCAAAAAGGGAGACAAAAGACATTGTTCCAATTATAGAGGAATCTCTTTGTTATGCCTCCTCAGTAAATTCTATGCTAAGTGTCCAGCAAAGAGATGTAGGGAGATTGTCGACTCCAAGCTAGCTGATGAATAGTGCAGTTTTCATCCCCAACGTAGCACAATGAACCAAATATTCACACTGCAGCAGTCTTCGAGAAATCGTGGGAGTATTATCAAGAAGTATATTCTAGTTTTGTAGAACTAAAAAAAGGCATATGACTGCATTCCTTGAGACCTGCTGTGGAAGGTTCTGCAGGAGTATGGGATCGATGGTGAGCTTCTTGTTGCCCTGATGTCTCTATGAATGTCTGAGTATTTGTGTTTGGATAAATTATGCTAAATTGAAATCTTTCAGTATGGGAATCAGACTCTGCCAAGAGTCTGTACTGTCAGCTCTCCTGTTCATTATTTTCATGAACAGGATTGACATACACAGCAGGGCTGGAAGTGGGATCATGACTGACAGGTGTAAAACCAGTTGTCTGGAATTTGCAGATGACATGGTATTACTTAACTCGACAGAAGGTGATCTCCAACTTGCACTTAATAGGTTTGATGCTGAGTGCTGCATGGCTGGAAAGAATTTCAACATTTTCTTTTAATAAGTGCTACAAAAACTGAGACACTTGTCCTCTCAAGGAAGCCTGCACAGTGCACTCTACATGTGAATGGCATTCCACTGAAGCTGGTGGAGAAGTTTAAGTATCTCAGGTGTGTGTTCATGAGTGGTGGAAGACAGGAGGTTGAATTAAGTGCAAGAATTGCAGGAGCAGGTGCAGTAATGCATCAGTTTTAGCATTTGGTATTCAGAAGAAGGGTTGAAGGTGTAAAAACAAACTTGCTTGCTTCAAATCGGTATTTGTGCTAACCCTTACCTATGGTCATCAATCTTGGGTAATGACCAAAAGAATATGATCACAAATACAAGCGGCCAAAATGGGCTTCCTACAAAGGGTCTTTGGAGTAATATTACTTGATAACATAGCTCGGAAATTAGAGAGTTACTCCAGGTAGAGCTGCTGCTTCTTCTCAAAATTGAGAGAATACTATGGGCATGTGGTTAGAATGTTTCAGAAAATAATCACGGCACAGATTTTACAGACAAAATCAACTGATAGGGGTAGACCCTGAGTAAGATAGTTGGATAACATCTATGAGCTTGGCAGGTCTCGCTTGGGGATCCAGCCAGATCAGTTAGAGATGGTTTCTTCGGATAGGAGCCACTGGAAGGAGTGTTTTAGGACTCTGCCCCATGACCCTCTCAGGAATTAGTGGACGAAGATGATGTTTAAATTTAAAAAGATCCACATCCTCCCTGTAATGGTGGTCATGTTGGGAACACAGCAAAGAATCATCCAGTCCAGCCTGTAGAGTGGCCATGCTAGTGACAGGACAAAAAAGAACCTGTCTACCCTGCAGATGGTCATGCTGGTGCTACAATGTAAGAGCACACAGTCCACCCTCTTAGATGGTTGTTTTGGTGTTACAATAAAAAAAACACCCAATCCACACTGTAGTGTGGTTGGTGTTAGGAAGGCTATCCAGCTGCTGAAACCAATCCAGAAAGTGTTTCGTATAAGCAAGACATGATCACCTGACCTGAATTATCTCATAATTTGACTACCCATCTAACCCATGCAAAGGTTGGAAGTAGATTGTCTATGACTTAATCTGGAAGGATTTATTAAAATAACTAACTCTCTTATTAAACCTGTGTTTGGAACATAATTTAATTAATGTTCTTCCATAAATTGTGAATGAAAACTTTTAGATAAATATAAATACATTAAAATAAATAGCTTAGTATTGTAGAACAAAGAGTGGTTTCAGGCAATTTGGAATCAAAATGTTTAAATGTTAAATCCAATCAATAATGACAACTAGATTTCAATGATAATACCTTTGTCAATGGTTTCTTTTTCAGACAATCAAGGCAATGAATGGAATGAAGCTAATATTAATATTGAAGACCATGCTGATCAACATATCAAGATTGAATTTGTTGGTATTGCTGGTCCTGGTTACTCTCTAAATGTTGCCATTGATGATGTTTTAATATCAAACAAAGCTTGCACTGTCAAAAAAGGTTTGAATACATCATATACTATCTAATTTCAACATTTTCTTTTAACTCTTAATGTCCTGTAACACATGAAACTACATTCTTGAAAAGAATAAAACAGCTCTATGACTGCACCACTTTAGAAAGTAAAGTCTTTACTCTAATATTGTAAATGTTCACAACAATCTATCCCATAGTAAAAATATTACAAATATTTGAATTATCAAACCTGCTTTTAAACATTTTCTGCTCAATAATTATAGGACATTAAGTGTTAATAAAGAAGGAGAATTACTGCTAATCATTTCTACTCCTCATTAAAAGGTTGACAGTTCATCTCCTGTTCCTAACACTGCTTTCTATCCCTGGCAAATACATATGACATTCAATTCGTCAATCAACCTTGCTATAAATGGGGTCCATTGACATGTACAATTCAATATTGTAGACAGTGATGATACTGTAAAATTGAAAAGTATTTCATTAGCTTGTTACATATCAACATCATCATTATTTTAGATTTATTTTCCATGAAGCTAAACAACCTGAAGCTAAACAAGTCAAAGGACCATATCTTGTATGAACAAGATATGGTCCTTCGACCATATCTTTGACCAGCACTACCATTTTACAGAGTGTACTAAGTACATTTTATCATGGCACCAGCACTACCACTTTACAGAGTGTACTGGGTACATTTTATCATAGCTCTAGCACTACTACTGTATAGAGTGTACTGGGTACACTTTATTGTGGCACCAGTACTACCACTTCAGAGAGTGTACTG